>CM057046.1:67299456-68499456 GCA_029948455.1 Solanum rostratum
CCATTAATTAGGGTTTCTTCGTAGAGTTACCATCTGATACATGTAGCGAGGCTGCAAAAAAAGGTGCAAATGGCACTTGTCCACCTTGTAAACTTGTATTCCCACTTGGAGGAGCCCATGAAATAGGATCAACTGTCACAACAAATAGATATTATTTTCTTAGTGATGAGAACAAAGTTTGAGGCTAAATGCAGGAAGCTCAAGCAACTGGACAAAAATCTAATTTAAGCATGTATTACGCAAATCCATACCATCATAAACACAATTTATATCTTCTGAAGGTGGTGATCGATGCTTCTTGACATATTCTTTCTGCAGTGGTTCTGGAATCCCCAATGAGAACATGTCCGGCTTTGCACCTTGTGCCACATACTCTGAAACTTTTTATAGATCACCTTAGTTCCTCATGGTACTGGTCTTAACCAGATCCACTAAGGATTGAATCACTCATGATCAAGAAAACAAATTTACAACTTCAATAATGAATATGATTACGAAATACACCCTCTTGCTATGAGAGGAAGCAATTAATTAGGAAATAGATACAGCTAACATAGTGTTGAAGTCAAATATGGAAGGTAGAAAGATATTTTCATCCAAGGAAACTTGAGAAAATTGTCAGAACTTAGAACGTTTATGAGAAATTAGATTGATAGGACAAAAAGATGAACACAAAAGCTAGTTCAAGACTAAGATCAAGCTCAACATACTGTCAGCAAAACAAATTTTCAGCTGAGCACTGACTGCCTTAGTATTCAACAAAAACAATTTTTCATGAACAGATTGCTCACCAAATTGAGAAGACTTGTTGGATTTCTTATATTTTGGACCTGGCAATGGAATATCCTCTGCTGGTCTACTAACCATATTGATTGTCGTAATTCCATCCTCGAGCTTTGACAACAGTGCTTCTGAATTCAAGTTACTGATTTCAACATTTTGATTTGGTTCTCTTCTGATCTTAAATTGGTCTCAACATGATTATCCTTTCTTATGTCACCTTTTAAAAGACAGCTAGTTCCTTCTGCAAGAGGTCTGCTTGCTAGCATTTCAAAACTTGACAGATCCAAGCACAACCTGTCATCTTCTTGATCATATAAAGAATTTCTATCAATCATACAAAATGATTCATCTACATTTATAGCTAAATGTACTGACTGTCCCTTCCCAGTCTCAGCATCAATGTTTTTTGCAAAGTCTGTGATATATGGCTTGTATAAGACCTTTTCAGACTCTAATTCATCAGATTTTCGACTTTTTTTCTCGAGTACATTTATATCAGGTGTTTGAAACAGCTCAGACGGGGTAGTTGCTTCAGGGTAAGTCCTTGCTCTTTTTCTTTCGTTGCCAGTATCACTGTAAGACTTCTTCTTTTCACAACCATGCGGTCCAAATATTTTAACAATAAAGTGCTGACCTGGAACATAGTGGAAAACCAAGAAGTCTCCCAAATTCAGTCCGTGGTCTGATATAAATTTAGGCCACCCCTGCTGGATAGAAAGTGAACCATTATGGTTACACACCGTTACCCTCCATCGCCGTCCACTTGAGTCCTCAAGATAAGTTTCCTGATCAGTCAGGTGTGAAACAGATCGAGCAAACTTTGGGGGGAAATACTGAAAAGAAAATGCAAAAATTAAAACTAACAAACACCACATACCGATACAAAACTCAAATGCTAAGTTAACGAAACAGGTTTATGATCACATCCTTGTAAGTCCTTTGAGTCCTGGATGGCGCAATTATTTATAACACAAATTCCGAAGAGAAGGTTAAGACTAACTAATGCATTAATGCAAGATATTTTCTATGGAATATAAAGCATGAAACTTGGTTTGTTATTCGCATTATTGCCAGAAACCACAACGTAGTCTATCACAAATTAAGCTTCACAAATATGCAAATGCCTCAATACCACGTCCCACACCCATACCCATAACTGTGTCATGTTGACACGGGTGAGGCGCAGAAAGTGAAGAAGTCCAAAGAGCTTAGCCAGATGTGCTAAACTTCGTCTAACAATTTGCTCCTATTATATGAAAAAAATAATTTTTCTAATAAAAATTACTTACACAATTTTTTTAAAGAGTCTATAACCTATTAATATTTTAAAAAAATGAAGCCCCTAAAATTTAGGGACTAATACACACACCTTTTTTCTAACCATATTGAGCCGCCCCTAGACGCATGAATTCTAAAAGTTCAATGTGTAGCACAACAATTGATGAACATAAGCAGTTAGTTCAAGCAAATGATAGATTTCACCGACAAATAGAAAATTTAGTACAAGAATAACTAATTGCACATATGGTGATCAAAAGTCAAAACTAACTATACATTTAAAAGGAGCACTTTAAATTAACTCTAGAAAACAAGTTTTAAGAAGGAATCACACTTTACCAGAAATTGTAAGGAACGGTTGTCAATCACTATTTTAAAGCATGAAAGAACCCCCTTTCCATGAATCAAGCAGCAGTCCATCTTGCGCCTATGACATGCTTCGTTCTCGCATTCCATCTCCTCCCTTTTCTACGCACCAGCGATTGCTTCCTGTCTTAGAATTGAGTTGATTATGCTACTGAAAATTCAACCCTTTCTTCTCCAATCAAACTTTTGGGTGATGCAAACTATGCACTTTTGTAACCGTTTTGCTTCTATTTTGGAAGCTTTAAGAGGTAGGGTGGGTTCAGTTTTTGCGATTTGGTTTTTCCCTTAAACCAAAGACAGAATGAAAGGTAATTTGGCGGTTCAGTTTGGTTCGATTTTGCCAAAAAAAAAAGTAAACCATTGGTTTTTCGGTTCGATTTTTTTCGGTTCAATCTTCGATTTTTGTTCGGTTTTTCGGTTTTTTAAAATAAAATTTTAAAGTAAAATAATATACTTACAAAAGAAATTATCATAGCAATTGAATATAGGAAACACGCAAGAAAGATTCTTAGAGTCAAGAACAGACCAAAAGTACACTAGTTGGCATCTTCAAAGAATATTACCAACAATTATAGACACTAGTTGGCTAGAGTTCAATAGCTAACTTATAGGTAGTATTAGGGAGAAAGTTATTTTTAGGAAAATAAATTATTTTCGTGAAGATAACTAGAATAATTCTAACCAACCTAATGAGTTAGAAAACCCAGCCAAACCTTAGCAGATCTGTTAGGCTACTAAAGAGATGAAGCCAACAAGATAGAACTACGACGTTCATGAAAACACCCCATCAAATCTTAACTTAGTCCATGCTATTCAAGATTCACAACAATATGGTGTCCCCTTAACTTAGTCCATATAACAGGGGAATTATTATCAAAAGATGCAAGATTGCTATGTGCTTGGACACAAATCAACAGTCTAAATTGACTTTAGTAAAGATAGATAACTCATCATTGCATCAAAATATTAAAGTACACAAGACAATTAATAACTTAGATACTTACAGCTAGAGGACCGGGAAATGCAAACACAAAAACTGCAATCCAAAGGTAAACTTACTGATACCCTGAGGGAGGTTGAAGCTCAAAACACAACCCACCAAAAATTATAGGCGAAAAGGTTGTGGCGAGGATTTTTACCTCCTAAACCAAGCGAAAATTTCTTCAAGCTTGAAGTTCCAATGATCCAATCTATGGAGCCTGGAGGGGGCGAGCCGGCGAGGGGCGACCGACGACCGGCGAGGGGCAAGGGGGTAGGGGCAGAGGCGCGGGATGGTGGGAGGGAGCTTTCAGCTTTGCTGCACAACTGTGGTGTTGCTGCGGGCTGCGGCTGCCTGCTGGAGTGCTGGGTGGGTTTTTGGGAATTAGGAGGATTTAATTAAAGGGGCTAGGGTTTTTGGTTTATATAGGGGTGGGTTCGGTTTGTAACGGTTCAGTTTGGTTTTGTAAGACCAAAACCGAGACCGAACCGCACAGAATCAGTTCGGTTCGGTTTTTTGTGTACTATTTTGATTTTTTACGGTGTGGTTTTGTTTTGGTATTTTTTGATTGATTTCGGTTCGATTTTCGATTTTCGATTTTATGGACCCACCCCTATTAAGAGGAGTATGCAACATGTGACAGCAGGAAAGGCTCTTCTTTTCAGGTGGAAGCTATCTCAAAATATTTTTGTGCCATAACAAAATACATGTGCACCTATTTTATTACTAGATCATATTCATATTCATCTATATCTATATCTATTTCTATATCTATAGCTATAGCTATACTTTTCTGTACTATATTAAAAGTGTGAAGACCTTTAGAAATGTTGTTTGAACTTTTTGCTCTTTATTAAAATATTTCGCTTTAGATAAAATTGTCTTTTCACCATTTTCCTTCAAGTATTATATCGGTATTTATATAATATTAAATATTAAATATAATAAATAATCAAATTCCATCGAGAAGGATTTCTTATTACAATTAAATTCCTATAAGAAGAGTTATTTTTTAAACTGAAATAGATTTGATTAAAAAATAGTCAAAAAATAAACTTTCAAAATAATAGGCAAAAAAGGTTTAGTAAAAGGTCCCCCCAAAAAAAAAGACACAACAACCCAATAAAATAGGAAGAAATCTTTTTAAAAATATTTCAAAAAAAAAACCCTAAAAGCTAGGGAAAAACATAAGATTTTTTTAAAAAAAAACCACCTGCTCCCAAAAGACAATTTTTTTTTATTAAATATAAAAGAAATAAGATATAATCATATTCAATTGAGAAGATTGTCTTATTAGCATTAAATTCCTATAAGGAAAGTTATTTTTAAACAGAAATATATTTGTTAAAAAATAGTCAAAAAAAACTTTCAAAATAATACGCAAAAAAGTTTAGTAAAAGGATTTTTTTAAAAAAAAACATGCATTAAAAGATTTCACTTTGGATGAAATTGCCTTTTCACTATTTTCCTTCAAGTATTATATCAGTATTTTAATAGTATTAAATATTGAATATAATAAATATAGTACAAAATTAAATTGAGAAGATTTTCTTATTATAGTTAAATTCCAATTTTTTAACTAAAATAAATTTGATAAAAAGAAAGTCCAAAAAAATTCAAATTAATATGCAAAATGGGATTAGTAAATTGTCAAAAAACGGAAAAAACTACTCCTAAAAGACAAAAAAAAAAGCCAACAAAAATAGGGAAAATATTTCCAAAAAAAAAAATATGACTCACCCATTGGAATACAAACATCAAAGGGTTCAAGAAGACTCTCAGGGGTTCTATCATATCTACTGGCCACATAAGGAGACACAAATGACAATGTGGCACCTGGATCTATCAAGACATAACAATCAAAAGTAAAGACTCAAATCATACCCGTCACAACATCTGGGGAGTTCTCCTGATCTTGGCGACTACCCATGGCTACAAGCCGTTTGTTGCTCCGCCCGTGCCTGACGTAGTGGTCCTCTGGCTTCCTCTAACTAGTGGGGCTAGTGTAGTAGACTTAGCCTGATCAGCTTGCTTTGGAAAATTCCTCTTGTAGTGACCCGTTTGGCCACATCTATAGCATAAATCATTCCAATCATGACATCCACCCAAGTGCAGTTTGCCACACTCATCACACGGTGGCTTTCCCTCCAAACCTTGAGCCCCACTAGCTTACGACTGGGATCTATGGGTTCCAATATTCTGAAACCTTTTATCATACCTGCCTCTAGGCACAGGTGCACTTGCAGATGATGTCGCTGCGTATTGGTTTCTATTGCCTTTCCTTCCAACCTCATGGCTAGATGTCTTAGCTTTCTTACGCTTGAACTCTTCATTGTCATGATGTCTCTCCTCATCAGCTTGTTGCACAAATGTCATTAGTCGCCTGATGTCTATATCACTCACTAGCATTGCTCCCTTGCCATCTCTCTTGGGTCCTTTATTCAACCCATCAACATGCATCCCCATCATTCCTCTTATGTCAGCAACCATGTCCGGAGCATAGTGAGATAGTTGCGTGAACTTCAAACCATACTCTTGCACAATCATAGAGCGCTATTTAAGATTTAGGAACTCTCTCACCTTAGCTTCTATTTTCTCTCTTGGGAAAAAGCATCCCAAGAACGCTTCCTCAAACACTACCCAAGTCAAACATAGAACATTGTCCCTTCTACCTTTCTTCAACTGGTCGAACCACAATCTGGCCACTCCCTTGAGTTGGTAACCAGCCAGTTCAACCCTGTCAGTATTAGCCACATGCATCACTTGGAACGCCTTCTCCAGTTCCTCCACGTTGTTCTCAGGATCTTCAGTAGATGCAGACCCCGTGAACTCAGGCGAATTCATCCTCAGAAATTCTTGGACTCTAGAGGTTTCATGAGAATCAGGTCTACCTTAGAGCTTGTATAGCGCAACATAGCTCAGTATTAGAGACCTCATCTTGAGGGGGTTGCTCAATAGGGACAACATGCCCCACGGGCTCCTCATGTACTTGAAGATCAGGTGCATTGGCATCTTTCGTGGCAGGACGTCCCCTTCCTCTGACAGCTCTTTTAGGAGGCATGATATAAATTCAGCACACGTAGAGCACAAATTAGAAATGAGCTTTCATAGAGCTTAACTCTATCGCATGAATTGGAAGGAGAAGAAAAGTGTGACAATTCCTAATGTCCTATAGCCTCCTGCTTATGAAATGTGGTCGAAAACACACCCATAAACAAGAATCTACTAGACACGGCTTCATAGACTCCCTAAGAAACTTAAACTCTGTGCTTTGATACCAACTTTGTCACACCCCGGGAGGGTACCCTTGGTGTGGCCGACACCTAGAGGCTATTTCTAGTCCCCGGGCAAACCACTTAGCCTTATTATATCATTCAGTCAAATTAACTCTACTGAACAGCAGAAAATATAAGTAAGTAGTAGACACATCTTATCTAAAGTCTCAAAGAATATATCTAAAATAATGAAGGCTAGTAGAAAGAACGAGCTCACAATCTCAACATGAATACTCAACCGTTGTGTATGAAGCCTCTATCACTAATCAGGTGGTGCCATTGATAGACCCATGGCTACCCAAATCAAAATAAAAGAAATAGTCCAATTTAACTATATAGCATGATGAAATAATCATGGTAAGTCCTCCGGAGTAGGGGAGGCTCACCGAATCAGCTGTGAATCTTAGATTTTCAACGGAGCGCCTCTTGACGATCTCTAGTACATGCCTCTACATCATGAAATGATGCCGTCAAAAGGGATGCCAGTACTTGGAATGTACTGGTATGTAAAATAGCTGAGTAAAACAGAAACATGTAGAATAATATGGAAAAGCCATCAACTCAAAGAAATCATCAAATAACATCAAATGTCAATCTATGCAATAAATAAAGATTAGACAAGTGACCCATCAACAACGCAAACTCATGAATCATCTCAGACTCAACTCAAAGGAGCTCATCTCCTTTCATCTCATCTCAGAGGAGCTCACCTCTTCTCATCTCATCTCATCTTGACTCAGAGTACTAAAGAAAGGAACTTTATGAAAGTTTCTCTTATCTACTAATAATTTCTTATGAGCCATTGAATGTACAACAATCTCACTGATGTTGCCACATCCGTTCCAAAATAGCAAGGTAGGAACGATACTACAAAAAGGTCCTATAGCGGCAATAAAGTATGGCTTTAGCGGCAATACTATTTGCCGCAATACCTAATACCGGCTAATGGTGTTTCGCCGGCAATGTTGGGGTCGGCAAAGCCTTTCCCGGCCATTGTGGGTATTGCGGGTAAAGGGTACCATATATTGCCGTTAAATACCATTAGCTTTTGCGCCCATTGTTTGCGGCAATTATATTGGCTACCAAATATACTTCCCATCTTTGAACTTTGGTCTTTTAGCGTCCATTGTTTTAGTCGACAAATCAAAATAAATAGCCGCTAAAAGGTAGTTATCTTAGTGGCAATTATTTGTGGCAATTGTATTGGTAGTTAAAGGTAATGTATATCGGCTAACTTTAGTCTTTTAGCATCTATTATTTTAGTCGATAAATCCTAATAAATAGCCGCTAAAATAAAGTAGTTTTAACGACAATTCTTTGTGCAACTATATTGGCTGCTAAAAGTTGTTTGTATTCACTGGTAATGGTCTTTTAGCAACCAATAATAACTACTACATTTGTCAAACAATTATATATTGAAATCCATCGAAACTTGTTGGCAAATGCTTAAAAAGATATCGATATTAGTCCGTAAAATATAATAAATCTCCATTAAATCTAAACAAATAAAAGGAAGGAGTAATCTAAAATATGAACATCACAACTTATAAAAATAAACTTATATTGTGCTTAGTAATATCTATCCTATTGAATAATGTCTTTGAATAAGTTTATAAGTCTTCTGCGTAATAAGTCTCCCAGTATAAAATTCGCAAACTTCAGATTATAGGACCTGAAAAAAATAAATTTGTCAAAATATAAAATGTAAAATATAAAAACATTGTAAGTAGTGTGACTAATATATCTTGCACAATATGTGCTTACATCCACAAATTAAAGGATGATATTATAGAAGATGTAAAAGAAAACAAATAATTCATGATCTCTAACAAACCAATCCAAAGATACTGACAATCTATAGGCTGATTTTGACGCTTGAAGTTGGTCAAAATCAGTATAATGTGTACAGATCCTAAAATGTGGTCAAGTAGTAGACATGGACCACCCAAAAACTAGTGTACATAAACTAATAAAATGACAGCCTGCAGTGCAGTAATCATCAAGTTGTTCATCACTCTCACAAAAGTGATTAGTCGTGAAACTAATGACTATTGTTGCTTCATGCCTTTTGAAAACATCAATTTTTTTAATATTCCAAATATGGTTACCACTTGTCTCTTTGCTTTAGAAAATTTTAATGGAGGAAGGGTGGGACCAGGCGAGAAATAACAAAGAGAAACACCCTTGCCCAGCATTACAATTTCTTTCCCTTTTAAACATGAGTTATGCAAGACCTGGATGCATAGAACATCAAAGAAAGCATAAAAGCCCCAGATGACAAAATAAAACACACTTTGAGCATTTGTAGATGCATTTCAGACTAAATCTTGAAACTATGATCGGATAATGGATGAAATTCACAGCCTCATCATTCAGTTTCAGTCATTGACATACAGCAATCACTTAATCAAGAAAGTAAGAAGTACTACATAAGAAATTTGATTCATCAACCCATAAAACTTTACAAAGTAGGAAAACTCAAACTGTAGCAAAGGATAAAGATGAGTAGTACCATGAGTTGGAGCAATTTCAGCACTACTAGGCATCCTTGATGATTGTCGTACTTGTTCTTGCCCATTGTTAGTGTTGGAAATCTGACGAACATTGATACATTAGTTAATGAGACATTTATAGGATCAGAATCTCATAAAAAATATCTAAGATTTGTACTCGAGTTACCTGTTCATTTGAGTTGTCATTGTTATCTTGAGACTGAGATTTATTAAGAACATACTTTTGCACGAATTGTCTCATTTGGAGTAGTTCTGATTGAAGCTTATCGTGACTTTGTCTCATCAAATTCATTTCTTCATTTTGTTTCTCCTTTAACTCCGTAATCTCCTGTTCTAGCCTTTGTATAACCTCATTAGATGAATCATCTACCACATTATTTTCAACAGAAGATCTACTACCCCATAGAACCGAAGGAGTTGGACCAAGTCCCAAACCACGAACATATCCACTTTTATCATTTCCTAGTCGTTTTGAGTTCTGAGCGTCGGAATTCGATTCCGTCGAATCCATTAGCTCCGAAATGCAGAATCTAGGCTAGGGGAACTTGCAGAACTGAATTTGTCAATAAATTGGATAGTTTAGGTCCTTAAGTTCATTTTTAGTCTTTAAAGTTGGAAATTTTGAGTTTTCTAGTCGTTTTGAGTTTTGAGCGTCGGAATTCGATTCCGTCAAATCTATCAGCTCTGAAATGCTGAATCAAGGCTAGGGGAACTTGCAAAACTGAATTTGGCAATAAATTGGAGAGTTTAGGTCTATAAGTTCATTTTTAGTCTTTAAAGTAGGAAATTTTGAGTTTTCTAGTCGTTTTGAGTTCTGAGCGTCGGAATTCTATTCCGTCGAATCCATTAGCTCCGAAATGCTGAATCTAGGATAGGGGAACTTGCAGAACTGAATTTGGCAATAAATTGGAGAGTTTAGGTCCTTAAGTTCATTTTTAGTCTTTAAAGTAGGAAATTTTGAGTTTTCTAGTCGTTTTGAATTCTGAGCGTCGGAATTCGATTCCGTCGAATCCATTAGCTCGGAAATGTTGAATCTAGGCTAGGGGAACTTGCAGAACTGAATTTGGCTATAAATTGGAGAGTTTAGGTCCATAAGTTCATTTTTAGTCTTTAAAGTAGGAAATTTTGAGTTTCCTAGTCGTTTTGAGTTCTGAGCGTCGGAATTCGATTCCGTCGAATCCATTAGCTCCGAAATACTGAATCAAGGCTAGGGGAACTTGCAGAACTGAATTTGGCAATAAATTGGAGAGTTTAGGTCCATAAGTTCATTTTTAGTCTTTAAAGTTGGAAATTTTGTGTTTTCTAGTCGTTTTGAGTTCTGAGCGTCGGAATTCGATTCCGTCGAATCCATCAGCTCCGAAATGCTGAATCTAGGCTAGGGGAACTTGCAGAACTGAATTTGGCAATAAATTGGAGAGTTTAGGTCCTTAAGTTCATTTTTAGTCTTTAAAGTAGGAAATTTTGAGTTTTCTAGTCGTTTTGAGTTCTGAGCATCGGAATTCGATTCCGTCGAATCCATTAGCTCGGAAATGTTGAATCTAGGCTAGGGGAACTTGCAGAACTGAATTTGGCTATAAATTGGAGAGTTTAGGTCCATAAGTTCATTTTTAGTCTTTAAAGTAGGAAATTTTGAGTTTCCTAGTTGTTTTGAGTTCTGAGGGTCGGAATTCGATTCCGTCGAATCCATTAGCTCCAAAATGCTGAATCTAGGCTAGGGGAACTTGCAGAACTGAATTTGGCAATAAATTGGAGAGTTTAGGTCCATAAGTTCATTTTTAGTCTTTAAAGTTGGAAATTTTGAGTTTTCTAGTCGTTTTGAGTTCTGAGCGTCGGAATTCGATTCCGTCAAATCCATTAGCTCCAAAATGCTGAATCTAGGTTAGGGGAACTTGCAGAACTGAATTTGTCAATAAATTGGAGAGTTTAGGTCCTTAAGTTCATTTTTAGTCTTTAAAGTTGAAAATTTTGAGTTTTCTAGTCGTTTTGAGTTCTGAGCGTCGGAATTCGATTCCGTCGAATCCATTAGCTTGGAAATGCTGAATCTAGGCTAGGGGAACTTGCAGAACTGAATTTGGCAATAAATTGGAGAGTTTAGGTCCATAAGTTCATTTTTAGTCTTTAAAGTAGGAAATTTTGAGTTTTCTAGTCGTTTTGAGTTCTGAGCGTCGGAATTCAATTCCGTCGAATCCATTAGCTCCGAAATGCTGAATCTAGGCTATGGGAACTTGCAGAACTGAATTTGGCGATAAATTGGAGAGTTTACGTCCATAAGTTCATTTTTAGTCTTTAAAGTAGGAAATTTTGAGTTTTCTAGTCGTTTTGAGTTCTGAGCATCGAAATTCGATTCCGTCGAATCCATTAGCTCAGAAATGCTGAATCTAGGCTAGGGGAACTTGCAGAACTGAATTTGGCAATAAATTGGAGAGTTTAGGTCCATAAGTTCATTTTTAGTCTTTAAAGTAGGAAATTTTGAGTTTTCTAGTCGTTTTGAGTTCTGAGCGTCGGAATTCGATTCCGTCGAATCCATTAGCTCCGAAATGCTGAATCTAGGCTATGGGAACTTGCAGAACTGAATTTGGCGATAAATTGGAGAGTTTAGGTCCATAAGTTCATTTTTAGTCTTTAAAGTAGGAAATTTTGAGTTTTCTAGTCGTTTTGAGTTCTGAGCATCGGAATTCGATTCCGTCGAATCCATTAGCTCGGAAATGCTGAATCTAGGCTAGGGGAACTTGCAGAACTGAATTTGGCAATAAATTGGAGAGTTTAGGTCCATAAGTTCATTTCTAGTCTTTAAAGTAGGAAATTTTGAGTTTTCTAGTCGTTTTGAGTTCTGAGCGTCAGAATTCGATTCCGTCGAATCCATTAGCTCTGAAATGCTGAATCTAGGCTATGGGAACTTGCAGAACTAAATTTGGCGATAAATTGGATAGTTTAGGTCCATAAGTTCATTTTTAGTCTTTAAAGTAGGAAATTTTGAGTTTTTTAGTCGTTTTGAGTTTTGAGCGTCGGAATTCGATTCCGTCGAATCCATCAGCTCCGAAATGCTGAATCTAGGCTAGGGTAACTTTTAGAACTGAATTTGGCAATATATTGGAGAGTTTAGGTCCATAAGTTCATTTTTAGTCTTTAAAGTTGAAAATTTTGAGTTTTCTAGTCGTTTTGAGATCTGAGCGTCGGAATTTGATTCTGTCGAATCCATTAGCTCTGAAATGCTGAATCTAGGCTAGGGGAACTTGCAGAACTTAATTTGGCAATAAATTGGAGAGTTTAGGTCCTTAAGTTTATTTTTAGTCTTTAAAGTTGGAAATTTTGAGTTTTCTAGTCGTTTTGAGTTCTGAGCGTCGGAATTCGATTCCGTCGAATCCATTAGCTCCGAAATGCTGAATCAAGGCTAGGGGAACTTGCAGAATTGAATTTGGCAATAAATTGGAGAGTTTAGGTCCTTAAGTTCATTTTTAGTCTTTGAAGTTGGAAATTTTGAGTTTTCTAGTCGTTTTGAGTTCTGAGCGTCGGAATTCGATTCTGTCGAATCCCCTAGCTCCGAAATGCTGAATCTAGGCTAGGGGAACTTGCAGAACTGAATTTGGCAATAAATTGGAGAGTTTAGGTCCATAAGTTCATTTTTAGTCTTTAAAGTAGGAAATTTTGAGTTTTCTAGTCATTTTGAGTTCTGAGCATCGGAATTCGATTCCGTCGAATCCATTAGCTCCGAAATGCTGAGGCTTAGTTGTGGTTGAAAACTTTTCCTACTTGTTCCATCTTTCAATTGATTGAAGAAGAGGGCATTTTAGGCATACAAATTTCTGATGGTTTTTGCAGGCTAGTAAATTGGTACTTAAAAGAATAACAAGACTTTTAAATATTATGATTTAACTATAAAAAATAAACAAATTAAAATGAGAAAAAGCTAAATTAAATACCTAATACAGTACTACTACTATCAATAGAAAAAGAAAACGTATGGTAAGTGAAAGAGACAACGAAGAATTAGAAAAAGACAGCTCTTCATCTACACATAGTATTAATAATAAAATTCATTAAGACTAATAAAATAAAATCACAATGAATATGAACAATTTTTTGGGTTTCATTTTTGTATGTATCGTCTTATATGAAATAATGGAAAGAAAGGAGTACATAGTAATTAATATTAAATTTGCATAACAATTAGCCATTAATCACTCTGTAATTTATTTTTTATAATGGATATTGCCAACAATCAATCAGCAGAAACAACAAATGGCAGCAAAGCAGTCCGAGGCATTGACTGTGTAACTACTACAGTTACTGTTAAAATTGGCACATGATTTTTTGTCATAATACTCAGCAATTAATAGGTTCCTAACTCTTCTCGTTAAAAATAATAGTTTGACTGCTCACTACTACAAAAGGGAGAGTAGTAAAACAACAATAAGAGTAGAAACTGCTGAGGGAACATTAACATCTATATTTGGAGAGTAGTACATACCTGAATATTGCAATTCGTTGGTAGTTTGATGTTGTTGATTTCTGGAAATTGATGGTCGCTGCTGTTCACTGTAAAGAGGGCTGCAGTTAATTTTTTTGTGATGAATGGGAGAGAAAAAGGGGCTACAACTAGGGTTTATCAGAAAAAGAGAGTTTACCTTATTAGAAAAGGAGAAGAATTTTTAGATTGGGAGTTTAAATTTTCCAATAAAAGAAAAAGTTTTCTGGCGGGAGTTTAAATTTTCCAATAAAAAAAAAAGTTTTCTAGTTTTTGTTTTTATTTGTTACTAAAAAGAAATTTGTTGCTGGCTATTGTACATTAGCCATTAATATATTGCCTTGCTTGAATATATTAGCGGCAATTATCTTATTGCCGCAAAATAATTGTCACTAAAGCCTATTTTTGTAGTAGTTCTAGCTCACCCAGTATGGAGTCAATACTCATCAGGTCCTCCATTGCTTTCAGGGACTGCTACTCTCGAGGGAACCATAATATATGTGATGGTTCTACGGCTCACCTACGTTTGGCAATATAGTTAATTAGTTCAAGTGGGACTCACTCTTACCATTTTGGTGCTCGATACTGCTCTCGTTACTTAATGCTCATAAAACCTCCATCTAAACCAATCTGATAGGGACTCAAACCTAGTCAATGATTGATATCTCATAGGAAATCGAACTCCATCATCATTCAACTCATATGGAATTTAACCCTTTCATCAATCAATCTCATCAATGACTCAAGATTTAGAACAATCATTAGGAATCAATTGAATAGACACATTGATAGAGTTTATTTTTAGAGACTCATAAGACAATCAAATTCTATCAACTCATCATCATTCTCTTATCAAAATTAACAATCTCGACTCAAGGCTCTAGACTCGATTCTTAAGTTTATGATGCATGCTTTTCAAATTAGTCATGTATGGTTATGCAAATTCACATGAAAATCTTCAATTCAAGAAAACAAATAGCTTGATGATCATCAACATAGAAAAACATGTAATTTCAAGTAAAATTTTAAGAAAATCATCAAAGATCATGCATGTAAACACTCCAAATCATTAACTCATCCATGACCATCTATGTGGCACATGAGAGAACAATCCCATGCTTTTAGTTTAGCCTTACATACCTGGGATGCAACTATCAATCCGTCATGTCAAGATTTCTTCTCAATTTTCTCAAACTCAAGCTCTTCTTCTCTTTTGTCAAGCCCTAGCCTTATTAGAATATTGGAAAAGGACTTAGAATGGGATTTTTAGACCCTTTTTATGCTAAAACGACCTTATTAGATCGTGTATGGAGTTTACGAGGGGTTTGGAATTGATCAGAATGCCCCTCGTAGTAATTTAGAATTTTTCAACTCGGAGAAGACCCAGTCCACACGCGGACTTGTCGTGCATTGTGTATTTTTAGGAAAACATTTCTGAATGAGTTATCTCAATCCTGTTGAAAAGTTTCAAAAAGATATAAGCACTGGTCTGCGATGGAAGCGTGACGCGCTCCTGTCGCGCACCAACACTGTTTTGCGCTTTAGATCGTAAAATTATGTTTTGATCAGGTCGCTTTAAAAATCGACCGAGACCATTTTACTACTCAATTTTGCATGCTAATCACAAATCCGACCTCAGATTTGCCATACAAGCATTGTAAGATGCGTTACGCGCATACTCTCCCTCTAGGGGTATTTTGGTAATTTTATCGGGCATTACAAACATGAACCTGGTGAAAATGTAGTTGACTGTGGATTGTATTCCACAATCCCAAACACGAGTTCCTTGGACAGTAACAAAAAGATGCAAATCAGGCCCTCATATTGCACAAAAGCAAAAATGGCGAAAATTCATCTACATCTCATGACGATCACATCATCCTAATTGTACTCCAGTTGTTGCACAAACTACTATAACTTTTGCAAACTAAATCAAACAGAGAAATAGAGGTTTAAGATAGAGAAGATAGATAATCGTAAGCCTGGCAATGTTGTAGTCAATTGTAGCAGGAAAGAGAGAAATAGGTTTGCGAGAAAATGGAATCCTATCTGTGTGATTTATATAGAGCAGTTTTACAATAATGGAGAAATTAGGATAGAAAATAAATAGAAGGTTGTTATGTTGAGGTTTAATTACATTTTTCAGCAACCATACTGTTTGCAACAAATTTTAATGTAATGAAAAAATAAATTACAATCACAAATAAAATATGGAGAAACATAAATTTATTATTAAACAATGTAGGTACAAATCTGTTAATCCCTTGATTTTTCTCTCCTAGGAGATTTCTCCTGGATTCGAAGGCTGTTAGTGGCGTATTTTTCGAATGTAGGATGATTTTGATCTTCTTAAGTCATCATATTATGATCTCTATAGAATATTTGATATGCACTTTTACGAGAATATAATACCCGTTATAAAGGTACGAATTAGGATTTAGGATAGAGTAGCCTCCAAGAAATCCTGAATGAAATAAGATTAATTTTGCGGAGTCCTAAAAAATTTCAAGTTCTACATATACAACTTACAGTGATCAACCATATGTTTTCTAACCATTTATATTTGTAAATGAAAAAAGTCAGCCATCATGAGTTCATTGTTTGTAATTGCACCATTCTATTCAATTAAATGCTTAGAAACAGATTTAAAGAAAAGCTATTTTATATTTGTAACAGAAAAAATACGGTTCTAAAAGTTGTATGGTTGCTGAAAACTTTAATTAAACCATAAAATACAAACATCAGTTTAAGACGTTATAATGTGAAACATAACTCCAATGCAAATTGCTAAGTTAGGTAAATACACCAATTATTTGAATCCATATTTTATTGGCTCATTACGTGACTGACAATTTCAAGACTTTAAGAATTTTATTATTATTTCATTAATAATTAAATACATAATTTGTGTCATTTAAATATTTAATTATTATTTAATTAAGTATTAATTACATAATTTGTGTATGAAGGTGCTTGTGGTTTCTTCTATGGACCACCTCAACAATTCCATATAAATTTCATTATTTTCTGGTAAATTACAATAATGCCATATATGAAATTGTCATTGAATATGATGTCCGCTAGACTTTCAATTTGACAAACTACTTGTCAGTTTTTTAAAAAGGTCAAGTACAGTACTTAGGATTTATCTTATAAGCTTACAAGAATGATTCTTTTAGGAGGTAAAATTATATTCTTAGCTTGATATTTATCATTCTTACGCGATTAGTTTAAGGAAATTAATCTTATACGCGTTATAGTCTATAGTTGTTCAGCTCGGGGTCTAGATCACTTCCATCTATGTATTAGAACTAATTATTTAGAAAATATGATTAGCCCTAATCAACTTATTAGGTCTACTACAATTATTTAGGAATTTTAGTAATTACTTTTGTGATATGGGGATTTGTTTCCCAAAATTTGCATCTTATTTTATGTTCTTTTCTTCACTTCCGCATTGTATTCTCCTTGCTTATACAAATAATTTGATCCTTACAACAGCATATCAAATAGTAAGATCATTTTAATCCACCAAATTGATGGAAGGAAAGATGTTAAAACAAGGTGTTACAAGAAAATCACAGTCATCAATCTCCTCCGAACACAAATACTGCACCATGGGGTGGTGTATCTCCTGAATGAGCAAGGCTTATTTTTGATGACTTCCTCATCACCATTTGTATAATCTCCTCCTAAATCTTGTACAAAACAAACAACAAGAAGATGCTAAAAGGGAGCTCAAAGCACAACACTACCATGCAAATGGCCATGGGCAGGTACTAAAAAAGGAAATCAGATTTAAAAAGTTGTAGAGATATAGAAAAATGAAATCAAAACTATATCACGTATTGCTCTATCGGGAGAATGTTTTTATTGTTATCTCCTCAATTTGTTTCTTGAAAAGTATTTCTTCCCTAGCTTCATGTGGCGAAAGCATTTTTCATGTAAAATCCAATAGAAGATAAGGATACCTACTAGCCGATCAAGTGAAACTCAAGCTTGAAAACAGGCCTAAGCTAAAACCAACTATTTCATGTCAAAAACTCTTAAATTCCTATTTTTCAATTCAAGTACCCCAACAAGAAAAGGGGAGCACAATTTTTTAGGCGGAGTATATGACATTTGTTTCCCAAATGAATGGCCGAAATAGTGATTCCCTTTTTCTAGGCAGCAACAACTGCTCCCTCATGGTATTGGTCTTAACCTTACTCCTACTGCATTGGAGCAAGAATTGAGTTGATTCTAAGAAAATACACCCCTTCCTTCACAAAAAGAGAATAACCACTAGAGAAAGTGAAACTTTTTAGAAACCACCTTTGTACCAACATAATCGTACCTTAGCCTAACATAATCTTAACTTGGTGTGGTACATGTTCATAAGATCCGACCTAAACACCTCAAATATTGGAAGGCAAAACTCAAGCATAATAAAAATGAGGTTCAATAGAGAGAAACCATTTCGGTCTTGTGAATTATGGTAGAATTTACATAATCATCATACATTTTGTTAAATGTTACTCTAAAATATGAAAAATACATCACATCTTACTAATATCATCTGAAAATATTTTATTTGATGATATACAGTACCTTGATAGAATTTTTGCAATTATTAATTATTGGTGTGTGTAAATTGACTCATAATATCTTACATCCCAAAGTTTTAGTAATTGAAAATAAAATTGTATTTTGAAGAAGGGAGAATATCACATACTGTATGATAGTAAATATGGCTAGACTGAACATCACATATTATATGATAATAAATCTGAAAGCACTCTTCAAGTTGCGCATGCATATACAATAGTGCTTTTATGTTGTACGCATTTGCTTAATTGTAATTCTAATCAAACACATGGTGGATGGTTTCGATAATTAGCTAGTTGGTTTATTTAGTTACTGAAGGAAGTTTTGCACACAAAAAAGATACATCAAAGAAATATATAGTTGTAATAAAGAAGATTCTATAAATAACCAATACAGTTATCAATATTTATTTCATTGGAACAGAAGAAAATACACCGACATACACTTTAGACACCTTTTTAGAAGTTTGTTGTTACTGAATCCTTTACATTGGCGTTTAACTTTTGGACTAAACAAGATCAAGTGGTGCAAACGGAGGCATAATTACTATGAAAAAATTATTATATTTGAACCAAAAAAACATTCTTTCTATCTTTGAACAACACTTTTAACTAACCTTCACACATATTAAACAAATAAAAATAAGAAATCTCAACATATAGTTATCAAAAAATATTTATATGGCTTGGGTATATCCTGTGTATGAGTTCAGAGAAAAGAGCATAAGCCCCAATAAAAAGAAGATGGAAGTTGTCAAACATTCACTTGATAACTGCATCACACTCGCCCATTAATCAGGGTTTCTTCGTAGAGTTACCATCTGATACATGTAGCGAGGCTGCAACAAAAGGTGCAAATGGCACTTGTCCACCTTGTAAACTTGTATTCCCACTTGGAGGAGCCCATGAAATAGGATCAACTGTCACAATAATAGATATTATTTTCTTAGTGATGAGAACAAATTTTGAGGCTAAATGCAGGAAGCTCAAGCAACTGGACAAAAATCTAATTTAAGCATGTATTACGCAAATCCATACCATCATAAACACAATTTATATCTTCTGAAGGTGGTGATCGATGCTTCTTAACATATTCTTTCTGCAGTGGTTCTGGAATCCCCAATGAGAACATGTCCGGCTTTGCACCTTGTGCCACATACTCTGAAACTTTTTATAGATAACCTTAGTTCCTCATGGTACTGGTCTTAACCAGATCCACTAAGGATTGAATCACTCATGATCAAGAAAACATATTTACAACTTCAATAATTAATATGATTACGAAATACACCCTCTTGCTATGAGAGGAAGCAATTAATTAGGAAATAGATACAGCTAACATAGTGTTGAAGTCAAATATGGACGGTAGAAAGATATTTTCATCCAAGGAAACTTGAGAAAATTGTCAAAACTTAGAACGTTTATGAGAAATTAGATTGATAGGACAAAAAGATGAACACAAAAGCTAGTTCAAGACTAAGATCAAGCTCAACATACTGTCAGCAAAACAATTTTTCAGCTGAGCACTGACTGCCTTAGTATTCAACAAAAACAATTTTTCATGAACAGAAAACTCACCAAATTGAGATGATTTGTTGGATTTCTTATATTTTGGACCTGGCAATGGAATATCCTCTGCTGGTCTACTAACCATATTGATTGTCGTAATTCCAGCCTCGAGCTTTGACAACAGTGCTTCTGATTTCAAGTTACTGATTTCAACATTTTGATTTGGTTCTTCTTCTGATCTTAAATTGGTCTCAACATGATTATCCTTTCTTATGTCACCTTTTAAAAGACAGCTAGTTCCTTCTGCAAGAGGTCTGCTTGCTGGCATTTCAAAACTTGACAGATCCCAGCACAACCTGTCATCTTCTTGATCATATAAAGAATTTCTATCAATCATACAAAATGATTCATCTACATTTATAGCTAAATGTACTGACTGTCCCTTCCCAGTCTCAGCATCAATGTTTTTTGCAAAGTCTGTGATATATGGCTTGTATAAGACCTTTTCAGACTCTAATTCATCAGATTTTCGACTTTTTTTCTCGAGTACATTTATATCAGGTGTTTGAAACAGCTCAGACGGGGTAGTTGCTTCAGGGTAAGTCCTTGCTCTTTTTCTTTCGTTGCCAGTATCACTGTAAGACTTCTTCTTTTCACAACCATGCGGTCCAAATATTTTAACAATAAAGTGCTGACCTGGAACATAGTGGAAAACCAAGAAGTCTCCCAAATTCAGTCCGTGGTCTGATATAAATTTAGGCCACCCCTGCTGGATAGAAAGTGAACCATTATGGTTACACATCGTTACCCTCCATCGCCGTCCACTTGAGTCCTCAAGATAAGTTTCCTGATCAGTCAGGTGTGAAACAGATCGAGCAAACTTTGGGGGGAAATACTGAAAAGAAAATGCAAAAATTAAAACTAACAAACACCACATACCGATACAAAACTCAAATGCTAAGTTAACGAAACAGGTTTATGATCACATCCTTGTAAGTCCTTTGAGTCCTGGATGGCGCAATTATTTATAACACAAATTCCGAAGAAAAGGTTAAGACTAACTAATGCATTAATGCAAGATATTTTCTATGGAATATAAAGCATGAAACTTGGTTTGTTATTCGCATTATTGCCAGAAACCACAACGTAGTCTATCACAAATTAAGCTTCACAAATATGCAAATGCCTCAATACCACGTCCCACACCCATACCCATAACTGTGTCATGTTGACATGGGTGAGGCGCAGAAAGTGAAGAAGTCCAAAGAGCTTAGCCAGATGTGCTAAACTTCGTCTAACAATTTGCTCCTATTATATGAAAAAAATAATTTTTCTAATAAATATTACTTACACAATTTTTTTATAGAGTCTATAACCTATTAATATTTTAAAAAAATGAAGCCCCTAAAATTTAGGGACTAATTCACACACCTTTTTTCTAACCCTATTGAGCCGCCCCTAGACGCATGAATTCTAAAAGTTCAATGTGTAGCACAACAATTGACGAACATAAGCAGTTAGTTGAAGCAAATGATAGATTTCACCGACAAATAGAAAATTTAGTACAAAAATAACTAATTGCACATATGGTGATCAAAAGTCAAAACTAACTATACATTTAAAAGGAGCACTTTAAATTAACTCTAGAAAACAAGTTTTAAGAAGGAATCACACTTTACCAGAAATTGTAAGGAACGGTTGTCAATCACTATTTTAAAGCATGAAAGAACCCCCTTTCCATGAATCAAGCAGCAGTCCATCTTGCGCCTATGACATGCTTCGTTCTCGCATTCCATCTCCTCCCTTTTCTACGCACCAGCGATTGCTTCCTGTCTTAGAATTGAGTTGATTATGCTACTGAAAATACAACCCTTTCTTCTCCAATCAAACTTTTGGGTGATGCAAACTATGCACTTTTGTAACCGTTTTGCTTCTATTTTGGAAGCTTTAAGAGGTAAGGTGGGTTCAGTTTTTGCGATTTGGTTTTTCCCTTAAACCAAAGACAGAATGAAAGGTAATTTGGCGGTTCAGTTTGGTTCGATTTTGCCAAAAGAAAAAAGTAAACCATTGGTTTTTCGGTTCGATTTTTTTCGGTTTAATCTTCGATTTTTGTTCGATTTTTCGGTTTTTTAAAATAAAATTTTAAAGTAAAATAATATACTTACAAAAGAAATTATCATAGCAATTGAATATAGGAAACACGCAAGAAAGATTCTTAGAGTCAAGAACAGACCAAAAGTACACTAGTTGACATCTTCAAAGAATATTACCAACAATTATAGACACTAGTTGGCTAGAGTTCAATAGCTAACTTATAGGTAGTATTAGGGAGAAAGTTATTTTTAGGAAAATAAATTATTTTCGTGAAGATAACTAGAATAATTCTAACCAACCTAATGAGTTAGAAAACCCAGCCAAACCTTAGCAGATCTGTTAGGCTACTAAAGAGATGAAGCCAACAAGATAGAACTATGATGTTCATGAAAACACCTCATCAAATCTTAACTTAGTCCATGCTATTCAAGATTCACAACAATATGGTGTCCCCTTAACTTAGTCCATATAACAGGGGAATTATTATCAAAAGATGCAAGATTGCTATGTGCTTGGACACAAATTCAACAGTCTAAATTGACTTTAGTAAAGATAGATAACTCATCATTGCATCAAAATATTAAAGTACACAAGACAATTAATAACTTAGATACTTACAGCTAGAGGACCGGGAAACGCAAACACAAAAACTGCAATCCAAAGGTAAACTTACTGATACCCTGAGGGAGGTTGAAGCTCAAAACACAACCCACCAAAAATTATAGGCGAAAAGGTTGTGGCGAGGATTTTTACCTCCTAAACCAAGCGAAAATTTCTTCAAGCTTGAAGTTCCAATGATCCAATCTCTGGAGCCTGGAGGGGGCGAACCGGCGAGGGGCGACCGACGACCGGCGAGGGGCAAAGGGGTAGGGGCAGAGGCGCGGGATGGTGGGAGGGAGCTTTCAGCTTTGCTGCACAACTGCAGTGTTGCTGCGGGCTGCGGCTGCCTGCTGGAGTGCTGGGTGGGTTTTTGGGAATTGGGAGGATTTAATTAAAGGGGCTAGGGTTTTTGGTTTATATAGGGGTGGGTTCGGTTTGTAACGGTTCAGTTTGGTTTTGTAAGACCAAAATCGAAATCGAACCGCACAGAATCAGTTCGGTTCGGTTTTTTGTGTTCTATTTTGATTTTTTACGGTGTGGTTTTGTTTTGGTATTTTTTGATTGATTTCGGTTCGATTTTCGATTTTCGATTTTATGGACCAATCCCCTATTAAGAGGAGTATGCAACATGTGACAGCAGGAAAGGCTCTTCTTTTCAGGTGGAAGCTATCTCAAAATATTTTTGTGCCATAACAAAATACATGTGCACCTATTTTATTACTAGATCATATTCATATTCATCTATATCTATATCTATATCTATATCTATATCTATATCTATATCTATATCTATAGCTATACTTTTCTATACTATATTAAAAGTGTGAAGACCTTTAGAAATGTTGTTTGAACTTTTTGCTCTTTATTAAAAAATTTCGCTTTAGATAAAATTGTCTTTTCACCATTTTCCTTCAAGTATTATATCGGTATTTATATAATATTAAATATTAAATATAATAAATAATCAAATTCCATTGAGAAGGATTTCTTATTACAATTAAATTCCTATAAGAAGAGTTAATTTTTAAACTGAAATAGATTTGATTAAAAAATAGTCAAAAAATAAACTTTCAAAATAATAGGCAAAAAAGGTTTAGTAAAAGGTCCCCCCAAAAAAAGACACAACAACCCAATAAAATAGGAAGAAATCTTTTAAAAAATATTTCAAAAAAAAAACCCTAAAAGCTAGGGAAAAACATAAGATTTTTTTTTTTAAAAAAACAACCTGCTCCCAAAAGACAATTTTTTTTATTAAATATAAAAAAAATAAGATATAATCATATTCAATTGAGAAGATTGTCTTATTAGCATTAAATTCCTATAAGGAAAGTTATTTTTAAACTGAAATATATTTGTTAAAAAATAGTCAAAAAAAACTTTCAAAATAATACGCAAAAAAGTTTAGTAAAAGGATTTTTTTAAAAAAAAATATGCATTAAAAGATTTCACTTTGGATGAAATTGCCTTTTCACTATTTTCCTTCAAGTATTATATCAGTATTTTAATAGTATTAAATATTGAATATAATAAATATAGTACAAAATTAAATTGAGAAGATTTTCTTATTATAGTTAAATTCCAATTTTTTAACTAAAATAAATTTGATAAAAAGAAAGTCCAAAAAAATTCAAATTAATAGGCAAAATGGGATTAGTAAAATGTCAAAAAACGGAAAAAACTACTCCTAAAAGACAAAAAAAAAAAGCCAACAAAAATACGGAAAATATTTCCAAAAAAAAAATAAGACTCACCCATTGGAATACAAACATCAAAGGGTTCAAGAAGACTCTCAGGGGTTCTATCATATCTACTGGCCACATAAGGAGACACAAGTGACAATGTGGCACCTGGATCTATCAAGACATAACAATCAAAAGTAAAGACTCAAATCATACCCGTCACAACATCTGGGTAGTTCTCCTGATCTTGGCGACTACCCATGGCATACAAGCCGTTTGTTGCTCCGCCCGTGCCTGACGTAGTGGTCCTCTGGCTTCCTCTAACTAGTGGGGCTAGTGTAGTAGACTTAGCCTGATCAGCTTGCTTTGGAAAATTCCTCTTGTAGTGACCCGTTTGGCCACATCTATAGCATAAATCTTTCCAATCATGACATCCACCCAAGTGCAGTTTGCCACACTCATCACACGGTGGCTTTCCTTCCAAATCTTGAGCCCCACTAGCATACGACTGGGATCTATGGGTTCCAATATTCTGAAACCTTTTATCATACCTGCCTCTAGGCACAGGTGCACTAGCAGATGATGTCGCTGGGTATTGGTTGCTATTGCCTTTCCTTCCAACCTCATGGTTAGATGTCTTAGCTTTCTTACGCTTGAACTCTTCATTGTCATGATGTCTCTCCTCATCAGCTTGTTACACAAATGTCATTAGTCGCCTGATGTCTATATCACTCACTAGCATTGCTCCCTTGCCATCTCCCTTGGGTCCTTTATTCAACCCATCAACATGCATCCCCATCCTTCCTCTTATGTCAGCAACCATGTCTGGAGCATAGTGAGATAGTTGCGTGAACTTCAAACCATACTCTTGCACAATCATAGAGCGCTATTTAAGATTTAGGAACTCTATCACCTTAGCTTCTCTTTTCTCTCTTGGGAAGAAGCATCCCAAGAACGCTTCCTCGAACACTACCCAAGTCAAACATAGAACATTGTCCCTTCTACCTTTCTTCAACTGGTCGAACCACAATCTGGCCACTCCCTTGAGTTGGTAACCAGCCAGTTCAACCCTGTCAGTATTAGCCACATGCATCACTTGGAACGCCTTCTCCAGTTCCTCCACGTTGTTCTCAGGATCTTTAGTAGATGCAGACCCCGTGAACTCAGGCGAATTCATCCTCAGAAATTCTTGGACTCTAGAGGTTTCATGAGAATCAGGTCTACCTTAGAGCTTGTATAGCGCAACATAGCTCAGTATTAGAGACCTCATCTTGAGGGGGTTGCTCAATAGGGACAACTTGCCCAACGGGCTCCTCATGTACTTGAAGATCAGGTGCATTGGCATCTTTCGTGGCAGGACGTCCCCTTCCTCTGACAGCTCTTTTAGGAGGCATGATATAAATTCAGCACACGTAGAGCACAAATTAGAAATGAGCTTTCATAGAGCTTAACTCTATCGCATGAATTGGAAGGAGAAGAAAAGTGTGACAATTCCTAATGTCCTATAGCCTCCTGCTTATGAAATGTGGTCGTCAACACACCCATAAACAAGAATCTACTAGACATGGCTTCATAGACTCCCTAAGAAACTTAAACTCTGTGCTTTGATACCATGTTTGTCACACCCCGAGAGGGTACCCTTGGTGTGGCCGACACCTAGAGGCTATTTCTAGTCCCCGGGCAAACCACTTAGCCTTATTATATCATTCAGTCAAATTAACTCTACTGAACAGCAGAAAATATAAGTAAGTAGTGGACACATCTTATCTAAAGTCTCAAAGAATATATCTAAAATAATGAAGGCTAGTAGAAAGAACGAGCTCAAAATCTCAACATCAATACTCAACCGTTGTGTATGAAGCCTCTATCACTAATCAGGTGGTGCCATTGATAGACCCATGGCTACCCAAATCAAAATAAAAGAAATAGACCAATTTAACTATATAGCATGATGAAATAATCATGGTAAGTCCTCCGGAGTAGGGGAGGCACACCGAATCAGCTGTGAATCTTAGATTTTCAACGGAGCGCCTTTTGACGATCTCTAGTACATGCCTCTACATCATGAAATGATGCCGTCAAAAGGGATGCCAGTACTTGGAATATACTGGTATGTAAAATAGCTGAGTAAAACAGAAACATGTAGAATAATATGGAAAAAACATCAACTCAAAGAAATCATCAAATAACATCAAATGTCAATCTATGCAATAAATAAAGATTAGACAAGTGACCCATCAACAACGCAAACTCATCAATCATCTCAGACTCAACTCAAAGGAGCTCATCTCCTTTCATCTCATCTCAGAGGAGCTCACCTCTTCTCATCTCATCTCATCTTGACTCAGAGTACTAAAGAAAGGAACTTTATGAAAGTTTCTCTTATCCAATAATAATTTCTTATGAGCCAGTGAATGTACAACAATCTCATTGATATTGCCACATCCATTCCAAAATAGCAAGGTAGGAACGCTCCAAAACCATACTAGCTCACCCAGTATGGAGTCAAAACTCAACAGGTCCTCCATTGCTTTCAGGGACTGCTACTCTCGTGGGAACCATAATATATGTGATGGTTCTACGCCTCACCTACGTTTGGCAATATAGTTAATTAGTTCAAGTGGGACTTACTCTTACCATTTTGGTGCTCGATACTGCTCTCGTTACTTAATGCTCATAAAACCTCCATCGAAACCAATCTGATAGGGACTCAAACCTAGTCAATGATTGATATCTCATAGGAAATCGAACTCCATCATCATTCAACTCATATGGAATTTAACCCTTTCATCAATCAATCTCATCAATGACTCAAGATTTAGAACAATCATTAGGAATCAATTGACTAGACGCATCGATAGAGTTTATTTTTAGAGACTCATAAGACAATCAAATTCTATCAACTCATCATCATTCTCTTATCAAAATTAACAATCTCGACTCAAGGCTCTAGACTCGATTCTTAAGTTTATGATGCATGCTTTTCAAATTAGTCATGTAGGGTTATGCAAATTCACATGAAAATCTTCAATTCAAGAAAACAAATAGCTTGATGATCATCAACATAGAAAAACATGTAATTTCAAGTAAAAATTTAAGAAAATCATCAAAGATCATGCATGTAAACACTCCAAATCATTAACTCATCCATGACCATCTATGTGGCACATGAGAGAACAATCCCATGCTTTTAGTTTAGCCTTACATACCTGGGATGCAACTATCAATCCGTCATGTCAAGATTTCTTCTCAATTTTCTCAAACTCAAGCTCTTCTTCTCTTTTGTCAAGCCCTAGCCTTATTAGAATATTGGAATAGGACTTAGAATGGGATTTTTAGACCCTTTTTACGCTAAAAAGACCTTATTAGATCGTGTATGGAGTTTACGAGGGGTTTGGAATTGATCAGAATGCCCCTCTAGTAATTTAGAATTTTTCAACTCGGAGAAGACCCAGTCCACACGCGGACTTGTCGTGCATTGTGTATTTTTAGGAAAACATTTCAAAATGAGTTATCTCAATCCTGTTGAAAAGTTTCAAAAAGATATAAGCACTGGTCTGCGATGGAAGCGTGACGCGCTCCTGTCGCGCACCAACACTATTTTGCGCTTTAGATCGTAAAATTATGTTTTGATCAGGTCACTTTAAAAATCGACCGAGACCATTTTACTAGTCAATTTTGCATGCTAATCACAAATCCGACCTCAGATTTGCCACACAAGCATTGTGAGATGCGTTACGAGCATACTCTCCCTCTAGGGGTATTTTGGTAATTTTATCGGGCGTTACAAACATGAACCTGGTGAAAATGTAGTTGACTGTGGATTGTATTCCACAATCTCAAACACGAGTTCCTTGGACAGTAACAAAAAGATGCAAATCAGGCCCTCATATTGCACAAAAGCAAAAATGGCGAAAATTCCTCTACATCTTATGACGATCACATCATCCTAATTGTACTCCAGTTGTTGCCCAAACTACTATAACTTTTGCAAACTAAATCAAACAGAGAAATAAAGGTTTAAGGTAGAGAAGATAGATAATCGTAAGCCTGGCAATGTTGTAGTCAATTGTAGCAGGAAAGAGAGAAATAGGTTTGCGAGAAATTGGAATCCTATCTATGTGATTTATATAGAGCAGTTTTACAATAATGGAGAAATTAGGATAGAAAATAAATAGAAGGTTGTTATGTTGAGGTTTAATTACATTTTTCAGCAACCATACTGTTTGCAACAAATTTTAATGTAATGAAAAAATAAATTACAATCACAAATAAAATATGGAGAAACATAAATTTATTATTAAACAATGTAGGTACAAATCTGTTAATCCCTTGATTTTTCTCTCCTAGGAGATTTCTCCTGGATTCGAGGGCTGTTAGTGGCGTATTTTTCGAATGTAGGATGATTTTGATCTTCTTAAGTCATCATATTTTGATCTCTATAGAATATTTGATATGCACTTTTACGGGAATATAATACCCGTTATAAAGGTACGAATTAGGATTTAGGATAGAGTAGCCTCCAAGAAATCCTGAATGAAATAAGATTAATTTTGTAGAGTCCTAAAAAATTTCAAGTTCTACATATACAACTTACAGTGATCAACCATATGTTTTCTAACCATTTATATTTGTAAATGAAAAAAGTCAGCCATCATGAGTTCATTGTTTGTAATTGCACCATTCCATTCAATTAAATGCTTAGAAACAGATTTAAAGAAAAGCTATTTTATATTTGTAACAGAAAAAATACGGTTCTAAAAGTTGTATGGTTGCTGAAAACTTTAATTAAACCATAAAAAACAAACACCAGTTTAAGACGTTATAATGTGAAACATAACTCCAATGCAAATTGCTAAGTTAGGTAAATGCACCAATTATTTGAATCCATATTTTATTGGCTCATTACGTGACTGACAATTTCAAGACTTTAAGAATTTTATTATTATTTCATTAATAATTAAATACATAATTTGTGTCATTTAAATATTTAATTATTATTTAATTAAGTATTAATTACATAATTTGTGTATGAAGGTGCTTATGGTTTCTTCTATGGACAACCTCAACAATTCCATATAAATTTCATTATTTTCTGGTAAATTACAATAATGCCATATATGAAATTGTCATTGAATATGGAGTCCACTAGACTTTCAATTTGACAAACTACTTGTCAGTTTTTTAAAAAGGTCAAGTACAGTACTTAGGATTTATCTTATAAGCTTACAAGAATGATTCTTTTAGGAGGTAAAATTATATTCTTAGCTTGATATTTATCATTCTTACGCGATTAGTTTAAGGAAATTAATCTTATACGCGTTATAGTCTATAGTTGTTCAGCTCGGGGTCTAGATCACTTCCATCTATGTATTAGAACTAATTATTTAGAAAATATGATTAGCCCTAATCAACTTATTAGGTCTACTACAATTATTTAGGAATTTTAGTAATTACTTTTGTGATATGGGGATTTGTTTCCCAAAATTTGCATCTTATTTTATGTTCTTTTCTTCACTTCCGCATTGTATTCTCCTTGCTTATACAAATAATTTGATCCTTACAACAGCATATCAAATAGTAAGATCATTTTAATCCACCAAATTGATGGAAGGAAAGATGTTAAAACAAGGTGTTACCAGAAAATCACAGTCATCAATCTCCTCCGAACACAAATACTACACCATGGGATGGTGTATCTCCTGAATGAGCAGGCTCATTTTTGATGACTTCCTCATCACCATTTGTATAATCTCCTCCTAAATCTTGTACAAAACAAACAACAAGAAGATGCTAAAAGGGAGCTCAAAGCACAACATTACCATGCAAATGGCCATGGGCAGGTACTAAAAAAGGAAATCAGATTTAAAAAGTTGTAGAGATATAGAAAAATGAAATCAAAACTATATCATGTATTGCTCTATCGGGAGAATGTTTTTATTGTTATCTCCTCAATTTGTTTCTTGACAAGTATTTCTTCCCTAGCTTCATGTGGCGAAAGCATTTTTCATGTAAAATCCAATAGAAGATAAGCATACCTACTAGCCGATCAAGTGAAACTCAAGCTTGAAAACAGGCCTAAGCTAAAACCAACTATTTCATGTCAAAAACTCTTAAATTCCTATTTTTCAATTCAAGTAACCAAACAAGAAAAGGGGAGCACAATTTTTTAGGCGGAGTATATGACATTTGCTTCCCAAATGAATGGCCGAAATAGTGATTCCCTTTTTCTATGCAGCAACAACTGCTCCCTCATGGTATTGGTCTTAACCTTACTCCTACTGCATTGAAGCAAGAATTGAGTTGATTCTAAGAAAATACACCCCTTCCTTCACAAAAAGATAATAACCACTAGAGAAAGTGAAACTTTTTAGAAACCACCTTTGTACCAACATAATCGTACCTTAGCCTAACATAATTTTAACTTGGTGTGGTACATGTTCATAAGATCCGACCTAAACACCTCAAATATTGGAAGGCAAAACTCAAGCATAATAAAAATGAGGTTCAATAGAGAGAAACCATTTCGGTCTTGTGAATTATCGTAGAATTTACATAATCATCATACATTTTGTTAAATGTTACTCTAAAATATGAAAAATACATCACATCTTACTAATATCATCTGAAAATATTTTATTTGATGATATACAGTACCTTGATAGAATTTTTGCAATTATTAATTATTGGTGTGTGTAAATTGACTCATAATATCTTACATCCCAAAGTTTTAGTAATTGAAAATAAAATTGTATTTTGAAGAAGGGAGAATATCACATACTGTATGATAGTAAATATGGCTAGACTGAACATCACATATTATATGATAATAAATCTGAAAGCACTCTTCAAGTTGCGCATGCATATACAATAGTGCTTTTATGTTGTACGCATTTGCTTAATTGTAATTCTAATCAAACACATGGTGGATGGTTTCGATAATTAGCTAGTTGGTTTATTTAGTTACTGAAGGAAGTTTTGCACACAAAAAAGATACATCAAAGAAATATATAGTTGTAATAAAGAAGATTCTATAAATAACCAATATAGTTATCAATATTTATTTCATTGGAACAGAAGAAAATACACCGACATACACTTTAGGCACCTTTTTAGAAGTTTGTTGTTACTAAATCCTTTACATTGGCGTTTAACTTTTGGACTCAACAAGATCAAGTGGTGCAAACGGAGGCATAATTACTATGAAAAAATTATTATATTTCAACCAAAAAAACATTCTTTCTATCTTTGAACAACACTTTTAACTAACCTTCACACATATTAAACAAATAAAAATAAGAAATCTCAACATATAGTCATCAAAAAATATTTATATGGCTTGGGTATATCCTGTGAATGAGTTCAGAGAAAAGAGCATAAGCCCCAATACAAAGAAGATGGAAGTTGTCAAACATTCACTTGATAACTGCATCACACTCGCCCATTAATCAGGGTTTCTTCGTAGAGTTACCATCTGATACATGTAGCGAGGCTGCAACAAAAGGTGCAAATGGCACTTGTCCACCTTGTAAACTTGTATTCCCACTTGGAGGAGCCCATGAAATAGGATCAACTGTCACAACAATAGATATTATTTTCTTAGTGATGAGAACAAATTTTGAGGCTAAATGCAGGAAGCTCAAGCAACTGGACAAAAATCTAATTTAAGCATGTATTACGCAAATCCATACCATCATAAACACAATTTATATCTTCTGAAGGTGGTGATCGATGCTTCTTAACATACTCTTTCTGCAGTGGTTCTGGAATCCTCAATGAGAACATGTCCGGCTTTGCACCTTGTGCCACATACTCTGAAACTTTTTATAGATCACCTTAGTTCCTCATGGTACTGGTCTTAACCAGATCCACTAAGGATTGAATCACTCATGATCAAGAAAACAAATTTACAACTTCAATAATGAATATGATTACGAAATACACCCTCTTACTATGAGAGGAAGCAATTAATTAGGAAATAGATACAGCTAACATAGTGTTGAAGTCAAATATGGAAGGTAGAAAGATATTTTCATCCAAGGAAACTTGAGAAAATTGTCAAAACTTAGAACGTTTATGAGAACTTAGATTGATAGGACAAAAAGATGAACACAAAAGCTAGTTCAAGACTAAGATCAAGCTCAACATACTGTCAGCAAAACAAATTTTCAGCTGAGCACTGACTGCCTTAGTATTCAACAAAAACAATTTTTCATGAACAGAAAGCTCACCAAATTGAGATGATTTGTTGGATTTCTTATATTTTGGACCTGGCAATGGAATATCCTCTGCTGGCCTACTAACCATATTGATTGTCGTAATTCCAGCCTCGAGCTTTGACAATAGTGCTTCTGAATTCAAGTTGCTTATTTCAACATTTTGATTTGGTTCTTCTTCTGATCTTAAATTGGTTTCAACATGATTATCCTTTCTTATGTCACCTTTTAAAAGACAGCTAGTTCCTTCTGCAAGAGGTCTGCTTGCTGGCATTTCAAAACTTGACAGATCCAAGCACAACCTGTCATCTTCTTGATCATATAAAGAATTTCTATCAATCATACAAAATGATTCATCTACATTTATAGCTAAATGTACTGACTGTCCCTTCCCAGTCTCATCATCAATGTTTTTTGCAAAGTCTGTGATATTTGGCTTGTATAAGACCTTTTCAGACTCTAATTCATCAGATTTTCGACTTTTTTTCTCGAGTACATTTATATCAGGTGTTTGAAACAGCTCAGACGGGGTAGTTGCTTCAGGGTAAGTCCTTGCTCTTTTTCTTTCGTTGCCAGTGTCACTGTAAGACTTCTTCTTTTCACAACCATGCGGTCCAAATATTTTAACAATAAAGTGCTGACCTGGAACATAGTGGAAAACCAAGAAGTCTCCCAAATTCAGTCCGTGGTCTGATATAAATTTAGGCCACCCCTGCTGGATAGAAAGTGAACCATTATGGTTACACACCGTTACCCTCCATCGCCGTCCACTTGAGTCCTCAAGATAAGTTTCCTGATCAGTCAGGTGTGCAACAGATCGAGCAAACTTTGGGGGGAAATACTGAAAAGAAAATGCAAAAATTAAAACTAACAAACACCACATACCGATACACAACTCAAATGCTAAGTTAATGAAACAGGTTTATGATCACATCCTTGTAAGTCCTTTGAGTCCTGGATGGCGCAATTATTTATAACACAAATTCCGAAGAGAAGGTTAAGACTAACTAATGCATTAATGCAAGATATTTTCTATGGAATATAAAGCATGAAACTTGGTTTGTTATTCGCATTATTGCCAGAAACCACAACATAGTCTATCACAAATTAAGCTTCACAAATATGCAAATGCCTCAATACCACGTCCCACACCCATACCCATAACTGTGTCATGTTGACACGGGTGAGGCGCAGAAAGTGAAGAAGTCCAAAGAGCTTAGCCAGATGTGCTAAACTTCGTCTAACAATTTGCTCCTATTATATGAAAAAAATAATTTTTCTAATAAATATTACTTACACAATTTTTTTAAAGAGTCTATAACCTATTAATATTTTAAAAAAATGAAGCCCCTAAAATTTAGGGACTAATACACACGCCTTTTTTCTAACCCTATTGAGCCGCCCCTAGACGCATGAATTCTAAAAGTTCAATGTGTAGCACAACAATTGACGAACATAAGCAGTTAGTTGAAGCAAATGATGGATTTCACCGACAAATAGAAAATTTAGTACAAGAATAACTAATTGCACATATGGTGATCAAAAGTCAAAACTAAATATACATTTAAAAGGAGCACTTTAAATTAACTCTAGAAAACAAGTTTTAAGAAGGAATCACACTTTACCAGAAATTGTAAGGAACGGTTGTCAATCACTATTTTAAAGCATGAAAGAACCCCCTTTCCATGAATCAAGCAGCAGTCCATCTTGCGCCTATGACATGCTTCGTTCTCGCATTCCATCTCCTCCCTTTTCTACGCACCAGCGATTGCTTCCTGTCTTAGAATTGAGTTGATTATGCTACTGATAATACAACCCTTTCTTCTCCAATCAAACTTTTAGGTGATGCAAACTATGCACTTTTGTAACCGTTTTGCTTCTATTTTGGAAGCTTTAAGAGGTAGGGTGGGTTCAGTTTTTGCGATTTGGTTTTTCCCTTAAACCAAAGACAGAATGAAAGGTAATTTGGCGGTTCGGTTTGGTTCGGTTTTGCCAAAAAAAAAAGTAAACTATTGGTTTTTCAATTCGATTTTTTTTTGTTCAATCTTCGATTTTTGTTCGGTTTTTCGGTTTTTTAAAATAAAATTTTAAAGTAAAATAATATACTTACAAAAGAAATTATCATAGCAATTGAATATAGGAAACACGCAAGAAAGATTCTTAGAGTCAAGAACAGACCAAAAGTACACTAGTTGGCATCTTCAAAGAATATTACCAACAATTATAGACACTAGTTGGCTAGAGTTCAATAGCTAACTTATAGGTAGTATTAGGGAGAAAGTTATTTTTAGGAAAATAAATTATTTTCATAAAGATAACTAGAATAATTATAACCAACCTAATGAGTTAGAAAACCCAGCCAAACCTTAGCAGATCTGTTAGGCTACTAAAGAGATGAAGCCAACAAGATAGAACTATGACGTTCATGAAAACACCTCATCAAATCTTAACTTAGTCCATGCTATTCAAGATTCACAACAATATGGTGTCCCCTTAACTTAGTCCATATAACAGGGGAATTATTATCAAAAGATGCAAGATTGCTATGTGCTTGGACACAAATCAACAGTCTAAATTGACTTTAGTAAAGATAGATAACTCATCATTGCATCAAAATATAAAAGTACACAAGACAATTAATAACTTAGATACTTACAGCTAGAGGACCGGGAAATGCAAACACAAAAACTGCAATCCAAAGGTAAACTTACTGATACCCTGAGGGAAGTTGAAGCTCAAAACACAACCCATCAAAAATTATAGGCGAAAAGGTTGTGGCGAGGATTTTTACCTCCTAAACCACGCGAAAATTTCTTCAAGCTTGAAGTTCCAATGATCCAATCTCTGGAGCCTGGAGGGGGCGAGCCGGCGAGGGGCGACCGACGACTGGCGAGGGGCAAGGGGGCAGGGGCAGAGGCGCGGAATGGTGGGAGGGAGCTTTCAGCTTTGCTGCACAACTGCAGTGTTGCTGCGGGCTGCGGCTGCCTGCTGGAGTGCTGGGTGGGTTTTTGGGAATTGGGAGGATTTAATTAAAGGGGCTAGGGTTTTTGGTTTATATAGGGGTGGGTTCGGTTTGTAACGGTTCAGTTTGGTTTTGTAAGACCAAAACCGAACCGAACCGCACAGAATCAGTTCGGTTCGGTTTTTTGTGTTCTATTTTGATTTTTTACGGTGTGGTTTTGTTTTGGTATTTTTTGATTGATTTCGGTTCGATTTTCGATTTTTGATTTTATGGACCCACCCCTATTAAGAGGAGTATGCAACATGTGACAGCAGGAAAGGCTCTTCTTTTCAGGTGGAAGCTATCTCAAAATATTTTTGTGCCATAACAAAATACATGTGCACCTATTTTATTACTAGATCATATTCATATTCATCTATATCTATATCTATATCTATATCTATATCTATAGCTATAGCTATAATTTTCTATACTATATTAAAAGTGTGAAGACCTTTAGAAATGTTGTTTGAACTTTTTGCTCTTTATTAAAAAATTTCTCTTTAGATAAAATTGTCTTTTCACCATTTTCCTTCAAGTATTATATCGGTATTTATATAATATTAAATATTAAATATAATAAATAATCAAATTCCATTGAGAAGGATTTCTTATTACAATTAAATTCCTATAAGAAGAGTTATTTTTTAAACTGAAATAGATTTGATTAAAAAATAGTCAAAAAATAAACTTTCAAAATAATAGGCAAAAAAGGTTTAGTAAAAGGTCCCCCAAAAAAAAAAGACACAACAACCCAATAAAATAGGAAGAAATCTTTTAAAAAATATTTCAAAAAAAAAACCCTAAAAGCTAGGGAAAAACAGAAGATTTTTTTTTTAAAAAAAAAACCACCTGCTCCCAAAAGACAATTTTTTTTATTAAATATAAAAAAAATAAGATATAATCATATTCAATTGAGAAGATTGTCTTATTAGCATTAAATTCCTATAAGGAAAGTTATTTTTAAACTGAAATATATTTGTTAAAAAATAGTCAAAAAAAACTTTCAAAATAATACGCAAAAAAGTTTAGTAAAAGGATTTTTTTTTAAAAAAAACATGCATTAAAAGATTTCACTTTGGATGAAATTGCCTTTTCACTATTTTCCTTCAAGTATTATATCAGTATTTTAATAATATTAAATATTGAATATAATAAATATAGTACAAAATTAAATTGAGAAGATTTTCTTATTATAGTTAAATTCCAATTTTTTAACTAAAATAAATTTGATAAAAAGAAAGTCCAAAAAAATTCAAGTTAATAGGCAAAATGGGATTAGTAAAATGTCAAAAAACGGAAAAAACTACTCCTAAAAGACAAAAAAAAAAAGCCAACAAAAATAGGGAAAATATTTCCAAAAAAAAAAAAAAATAAGACTCACCCATTGGAATACAAACATCAAAAGGTTCAAGAAGACTCTCAGGGGTTCTATCATATCTACTGGCCACATAAGGAGACACAAATGACAATGTGGCACCTGGATCTATCAAGACATAACAATCAAAAGTAAAGACTCAAATCATACCCGTCACAACATCTGGGGAGTTCTCCTGATCTTGGCGACTACCCATGGCATACAAGCCGTTTGTTGCTCCGCCCGTGCCTGACGTAGTGGCCCTCTGGCTTCCTCTAACTAGTGGGGCTAGTGTAGTAGACTTAGCCTGATCAGCTTGCTTTGGAAAATTCCTCTTGTAGTGACCCGTTTGGCCACATCTATAGAATAAATCATTCCAATCATGACATCCACCCAAGTGCAGTTTGCCACACTCATCACACGGTGGCTTTCCCTCCAAACCTTGAGCCCCACTAGCTTACGACTGGGATCTATGGGTTCCAATATTCTGAAACCTTTTATCATACCTGCCTCTAGGCACAGGTGCACTAGCAGATGATGTCGCTGGGTATTGGTTTCTATTGCCTTTCCTTCCAACCCCATGGCTAGATGTCTTAGCTTTCTTACGCTTGAACTCTTCATTGTCATAATGTCTCTCCTCATCAGCTTGTTGCACAAATGTCATTAGTCGCCTGATGTCTATATCACTCACTAGCATTGCTCCCTTGCCATCTCTCTTGGGTCCTTTATTCAACCCATCAACATGCATCCCCATCCTTCCTCTTATGTCAGCAACCATGTCCGGAGCATAGTGAGATAGTTGCGTGAACTTCAAACCATACTCTTGCACAATCATAGAGCGCTATTTAAGATTTAGGAACTCTTTCACCTTAGCTTCTCTTTTCTCTCTTGGGAAGAAGCATCCCAAGAACGCTTCCTCGAACACTACCCAAGTCAAACATAGAACATTGTCCCTTCTACCTTTCTTCAACTGGTCGAACCACAATCTGGCCACTCCCTTGAGTTGGTAACCAGCCAGTTCAACCCTGTCAGTATTAGCCACATGCATCACTTGGAACGCCTTCTCCAGTTCCTCCACTTTGTTCTCACGATCTTCAGTAGATGCAGACCCCGTGAACTCAGGCGAATTCATCCTCAGAAATTCTTGGACTCTAGAGGTTTCATGAGAATCAGGTCTACCTTAGAGCTTGTATAGCGCAACATAGCTCAGTATTAGAGACCTCATCTTGAGGGGGTTGCTCAATAGGGACAACTTGCCCCACGGGCTCCTCATGTACTTGAAGATCAGGTGCATTGGCATCTTTCGTGGCAGGACGTCCCCTTACTCTGACAGCTCTTTTAGGAGGCATGATATAAATTCAGCACACGTAGAGCACAAATTAGAAATGAGCTTTCATAGAGCTTAACTCTATCGCATGAATTGGAAGGAGAAGAAAAGTGTGACAATTCCTAATGTCCTATAGCCTCCTGCTTATGAAATGTGGTCGACAACACACCCATAAACAAGAATCTACTAGACACGGCTTCATAGACTCCCTAAGAAACTTAAACTCTGTGCTTTGATACCAACTTTGTCACACCCTGGGAGGGTACCCTTGGTGTGGCCGACACCTAGAGGCTATTTCTAGTCCCCGGGCAAACCACTTAGCCTTATTATATCATTCAGTCAAATTAACTCTACTGAACAGCAGAAAATATAAGTAAGTAGTGGACACATCTTATCTAAAGTCTCAAAGAATATATCTAAAATAATGAAGGCTAGTAGAAAGAACGAGCTCACAATCTCAACATCAATACTCAACCGTTGTGTATGAAGCCTCTATCACTAATCAGGTGGTGCCATTGATAGACCCATGGCTACCCAAATCAAAATAAAAGAAATAGTCCAATTTAACTATATAGCATGATGAAATAATCATGGTAAGTCCTCCGGAGTAGGGGAGCCTCACCGAATCAGCTGTGAATCTTAGATTTTCAACGGAGCGCCTCTTGACGATCTCTAGTACATGCCTCTACATCATGAAATGATGCCGTCAAAAGGGATGCCAGTACTTGGAATGTACTGGTATGTAAAATAGCTGAGTAAAACAGAAACATGTAGAATAATATGGAAAAAACATCAACTCAAAGAAATCATCAAATAACATCAAATGTCAATCTATGCAATAAATAAAGATTAGACAAGTGACCCATCAACAACGCAAACTCATCAATCATCTCAGACTCAACTCAAAGGAGCTCATCTCCTTTCATCTCATCTCAGAGGAGCTCACCTCTTCTCATCTCATCTCATCTTGACTCAGAGTACTAAAGAAAGGAACTTTATGAAAGTTTCTCTTATCCAATAATAATTTCTTATGAGCTAGTGAATATACAACAATCTCACTGATGTTGCCACATCCGTTCCAAAATAGCAAGGTAGGAACGCTCCAAAACCATACTAGCTCACCCAGTATGGAGTCAATACTCAACAGGTCCTCCATTGCTTTCAGGGACTGCTACTCTCTATATGTGATGGTTCTACGCTTCACCTACGTTTGGCAATAAAGTTAATTAGTTCAAGTGGGACTCACTCTTACCATTTTGGTGCTCGATACTGCTCTCGTTACTTAATGCTCATAAAACCTCCATCTAAACCAATCTGATAGGGACTCAAACCTAGTCAATGATTGATATCTCATAGGAAATCGAACTCCATCATCATTCAACTCATATGGAATTTAACCCTTTCATCAATCAATCTCATCAATGACTCAAGATTTAGAACAATCATTAGGAATCAATTGAATAGACACATCGATAGAGTTTATTTTTAGAGACTCATAAGACAATCAAATTCTATCAACTCATCATCATTCTCTTATCAAAATTAACAATCTCGACTCAAGGCTCTAGACTCGATTCTTAAGTTTATGATGCATGCTTTTCAAATTAGTCATGTAGGGTTATGCAAATTCACATGAAAATCTTCAATTCAAGAAAACAAATAGCTTGATGATCATCAACATGAAAAACATGTAATTTCAAGTAAAATTTTAAGAAAGTCATCAAAGATCATGCATGTAAACACTCCAAATCATTAACTCATCCATGACCATCTATGTGGCACATGAGAGAACAATCCCATGCTTTTAGTTTAGCCTTACATACCTGGGATGCAACTATCAATCCGTCATGTCAAGATTTCTTCTCGATTTTCTCAAACTCAAGCTCTTCTTCTCTTTTGTCAAGCCCTAGCTTTATTAGAATATTGGAATAGGACTTAGAATGGGATTTTTAGACCCTTTTTACGCTAAAACGACCTTATTAGATCGTGTATGGAGTTTACGAGGGGTTTGGAATTGATCAGAATGCCCCTCGTAGTAATTTAGAATTTTTCAACTCGGAGAAGACCCAGTCCACTACGCGGACTTGTCGTGCATTGTGTATTTTTAGGAAAACATTTCTAAATGAGTTATCTCAATCCTGTTGAAAAGTTTCAAAAAGATATAAGCACTGGTCTGCGATGGAAGCGTGACGCGCTCCTGTCGCGCACCAACACTGTTTTGCGCTTTAGATCGTAAAATTATGTTTTGATCAGGTTGCTTTAAAAATCGACCGAGACCATTTTACTACTCAATTTTGCATGCTAATCATAAATCCGACCTCAGATTTGCCATACAAGCATTGTAAGATGCGTTACGCGCATACTCTCCCTCTAGGGGTATTTTGGTAATTTTATCGGGCGTTACAAACATGAACCTGGTGAAAATGTAGTTGACTGTGGATTGTATTCCACAATCCCAAACACGATTTCCTTGGACAGTAACAAAAAGATGCAAATCAGGCCCTCATATTACACAAAAGCAAAAATGGCGAAAATTCCTCTACATCTCGTGACGATCACATCATCCTAATTGTACTCCAGTTGTTGCACAAACTACTATAACTTTTGCAAACTAAATCAAACAGAGAAATAGAGGTTTAAGATAGAGAAGATAGATAATCGTAAGCCTGGCAATGTTGTAGTCAATTGTAGCAGGAAAGAGAGAAATAGGTTTGCGAGAAAATGGAATCCTATCTGTGTGATTTATATAGAGCAGTTTTACAATAATGGAGAAATTAGTATAGAAAATAAATAGAAGGTTGTTATGTTGAGGTTTAATTACATTTTTCAGCAACCATACTGTTTGCAACAAATTTTAATGTAATGAAAAAATAAATTACAATCACAAAATAAAATATGGAGAAACATAAATTTATTATTAAACAATGTAGGTACAAATCTGTTAATCCCTTGATTTTTCTCTCCTAGGAGATTTCTCCTGGATTCGAGGGCTGTTAGTGGCGTATTTTTCGAATGTAGGATGATTTTGATCTTCTTAAGTCATCATATTTTGATCTCTATAGAATATTTGATATGCACTTTTACGGGAATATAATACCCGTTATAAAGGTACGAATTAGGATTTAGGATAGAGTAGCCTCCAAGAAATCCTGAATGAAATAAGATTAATTTTGTAGAGTCCTAAAAAATTTGAAGTTCTACATGTACAACTTACAGTGATCAACCATATGTTTTCTAACCATTTATATTTGTAAATGAAAAAAGTCAGCCATCATGAGTTCATTGTTTGTAATTGCACCATTCCATTCAATTAAATGCTTAGAAACAGATTTAAAGAAAAGCTATTTTATATTTGTAACAGAAAAAATACGGTTCTAAAAGTTGTATGGTTGCTGAAAACTTTAATTAAACCATAAAATACAAACATCAGTTTAAGACGTTATAATGTGAAACATAACTCCAATGCAAATTGCTAAGTTAGGTAAATGCACCAATTATTTGAATCCATATTTTATTGGCTCATTACGTGACTGACAATTTCAAGACCTTAAGAATTTTATTATTATTTCATTAATAATTAAATACATAATTTGTGTCATTTAAATATTTAATTATTATTTAATTAAGTATTAATTACATAATTTGTGTATGAAGGTGCTTATGGTTTCTTCTATGGACCACCTCAACAATTCCATATAAATTTCATTATTTTCTGGTAAATTACAATAATGCCATATATGAAATTGTCATTGAATATGGAGTCCACTAGACTTTCAATTTGACAAACTACTTGTCAGTTTTTTAAAAAGGTCAAGTACAGTACTTTGGATTTATCTTATAAGCTTACAAGAATGATTCTTTTAGGAGGTAAAATTATATTCTTAGCTTGATATTTATCATTCTTACGCGATTAGTTTAAGGAAATTAATCTTATACGCGTTATAGTCTATAGTTGTTCAGCTCGGGGTCTAGATCACTTCCATCTATGTATTAGAACTAATTATTTAGAAAATATGATTAGCCCTAATCAACTTATTAGGTCTACTACAATTATTTAGGAATTTTAGTAATTACTTTTGTGATATGGGGATTTGTTTCCCAAAATTTGCATCTTATTTTATGTTCTTTTCTTCACTTCCGCATTGTATTCTCCTTGCTTATACAAATAATTGGATCCTTACAACAACATATCAAATAGTAAGATCATTTTAATCCACCAAATTGATGGAAGGAAAGATGTTAAAACAAGGTGTTACCAGAAAATCACAGTCATCAATCTCCTCCGAACACAAATACTGCACCATGGGATGGTGTATCTCCTGAATGAGCAGGCTCATTTTTGATGACTTCCTCATCACCATTTGTATAATCTCCTCCTAAATCTTGTACAAAACAAACAACAAGAAGATGCTAAAAGGGAGCTCAAAGCACAACACTACCATGCAAATGGCCATGGGCAGGTACTAAAAAAGCAAATCAGATTTAAAAAGTTGTAGAGAAAGTGAAACTTTTTAGAAACCACCTTTGTACCAACATAATCGTACCTTAGCCTAACATAATCTTAACTTGGTGTGGTACATGTTCATAAGATCCGACCTAAACACCTCAAATATTGGAAGGCAAAACTCAAGCATAATAAAAATGAGGTTCAATAGAGAGAAACCATTTCGGTCTTGTGAATTATGGTAGAATTTACATAATCATCATACATTTTGTTAAATATTACTCTAAAATATGAAAAATACATCACATCTTACTAATATCATCTGAAAATATTTTATTTGATGATATACAGTACCTTGATAGAATTTTTGCAATTATTAATTATTGGTGTGTGTAAATTGACTCATAATATCTTACATCCCAAAGTTTTAGTAATTGAAAATAAAATTGTATTTTGAAGAAGGGAGAATATCACATACTGTATGATAGTAAATATGGCTAGACTGAACATCACATATTATATGATAATAAATCTGAAAGCACTCTTCAAGTTGCGCATGCATATACAATAGTGCTTTTATGTTGTACGCATTTGCTTAATTGTAATTCTAATCAAACACATGGTGGATGGTTTCGATAATTAGCTAGTTGGTTTATTTAGTTACTGAAGGAAGTTTTGCACACAAAAAAGATACATCAAAGAAATATATAGTTGTAATAAAGAAGATTCTATAAATAACCAATATAGTTATCAATATTTATTTCATTGGAACGGAAGAAAATACACCGACATACACTTTAGACACCTTTTTAGAAGTTTGTTGTTACTAAATCCTTTACATTGGCGTTTAACTTTTGGACTCAACAAGATCAAGTGGTGCAAACGGAGGCATAATTACTATGAAAAAATTATTATATTTCAACCAAAAAAACATTCTTTCTATCTTTGAACAACACTTTTAACTAACCTTCACACATATTAAACAAATAAAAATAAGAAATCTCAACATATAGTCATCAAAAAATATTTATATGGCTTGGGTATATCCTGTGTATGAGTTCAGAGAAAAGAGCATAAGCCCCAATACAAAGAAGATGGAAGTTGTCAAACATTCACTTGATAACTGCATCACACTCGCCCATTAATCAGGGTTTCTTCGTAGAGTTACCATCTGATACATGTAGCGAGGCTGCAACAAAAGGTGCAAATGGCACTTGTCCACCTTGTAAACTTGTATTCCCACTTGGAGGAGCCCATGAAATAGGATCAACTATCACAACAATAGATATTATTTTCTTAGTGATGAGAACAAATTTTGAGGCTAAATGCAGGAAGCTCAAGCAACTGGACAAAAATCTAATTTAAGCATGTATTACGCAAATCCATACCATCATAAACACAATTTATATCTTCTGAAGGTGGTGATCGATGCTTCTTAACATATTCTTTCTGCAGTGGTTCTGGAATCCTCAATGAGAACATGTCCGGCTTTGCACCTTGTGCCACATACTCTGAAACTTTTTATAGATCACCTTAGTTCCTCATGGTACTGGTCTTAACCAAATCCACTAAGGATTGAATCACTCATGATCAAGAAAACAAATTTACAACTTCAATAATGAATATGATTACGAAATACACCCTCTTGCTATGAGAGGAAGCAATTAATTAGGAAATAGATACAACTAACATAGTGTTGAAGTCCAATATGGAAGGTAGAAAGATATTTTCATCCAAGGAAACTTGAGAAAATTGTCAAAACTTAGAACGTTTATGAGAAATTAGATTGATAGGACAAAAAGATAAACACAAAAGCTAGTTCAAGACTAAGATCAAGCTCAACATACTGTCAGCAAAACAAATTTTCAGCTGAGCACTGACTGCCTTAGTATTCAACAAAAACAATTTTTCATGAACAGAAAGCTCACCGAATTGAGATGATTTTTTGGATTTTTTATATTTTGGACCTGGCAATGGAATATCCTCTGCTGGTCTACTAACCATATTGATTGTCGTAATTCCAGCCTCGAGCTTTGACAATAGTGCTTCTGAATTCAAGTTGCTGATTTCAACATTTTGATTTGGTTCTTCTTCTGATCTTAAATTGGTTTCAACATGATTATCCTTTCTTATGTCACCTTTTAAAAGACAGCTAGTTCCTTCTGCAAGAGGTCTGCTTGCTGGCATTTCAAAACTTGACAGATCCAAGCACAACCTGTCATCTTCTTGATCATATAAAGAATTTCTATCAATCATACAAAATGATTCATCTACATTTATAGCTAAATGTACTGACTGTCCCTTCCCAGTCTCATCATCAATGTTTTTTGCAAAGTCTGTGATATTTGGCTTGTATAAGACCTTTTCAGACTCTAATTCATCAGATTTTCGACTTTTTTTCTCGAGTACATTTATATCAGGTGTTTGAAACAGCTCAGACGGGGTAGTTGCTTCAGGGTAAGTCCTTGCTCTTTTTCTTTCGTTGCCAGTATCACTGTAAGACTTCTTCTTTTCACAACCATGCGGTCCAAATATTTTAACAATAAAGTGCTGACCTGGAACATAGTGGAAAACCAAGAAGTCTCCCAAATTCAGTCCGTGGTCTGATATAAATTTAGGCCACCCCTGCTGGATAGAAAGTGAACCATTATGGTTACACACCGTTACCCTCCATCGCCGTCCACTTGAGTCCTCAAGATAAGTTTCCTGATCAGTCAGGTGTGAAACAGATCGAGCAAACTTTGGGGGGAAATACTGAAAAGAAAATGCAAAAATTAAAACTAACAAACACCACATACCGATACACAACTCAAATGCTAAGTTAATGAAACAGGTTTATGATCACATCCTTGTAAGTCCTTTGAGTCCTGGATGGCGCAATTATTTATAACACAAATTCCGAAGAGAAGGTTAAGACTAACTAATGCATTAATGCAAGATATTTTCTATGGAATATAAAGCATGAAACTTGGTTTGTTATTCGCATTATTGCCAGAAACCACAACGTAGTCTATCACAAATTAAGCTTCACAAATATGCAAATGCCTCAATACCACGTCCCACACCCATACCCATAACTGTGTCATGTTGACACGGGTGAGGCGCAGAAAGTGAAGAAGTCCAAAGAGCTTAGCCAGATGTGCTAAACTTCGTCTAACAATTTGCTCCTATTATATGAAAAAAATAATTTTTCTAATAAATATTACTTACACAATTTTTTTAAAGAGTCTATAACCTATTAATATTTTAAAAAAATGAAGCCCCTAAAATTTAGGGACTAATACACACGCCTTTTTTCTAACCCTATTGAGCCGCCCCTAGACGCATGAATTCTAAAAGTTCAATGTGTAGCACAACAATTGACGAACATAAGCAGTTAGTTGAAGCAAATGATGGATTTCACCGACAAATAGAAAATTTAGTACAAGAATAACTAATTGCACATATGGTGATCAAAAGTCAAAACTAACTATACATTTAAAAGGAGCACTTTAAATTAACTCTAGAAAACAAGTTTTAAGAAGGAATCACACTTTACCAGAAATTGTAAGGAACGGTTGTCAATCACTATTTTAAAGCATGAAAGAACCCCCTTTCCATGAATCAAGCAGCAGTCCATCTTGCGCCTATGACATGCTTCGTTCTCGCATTCCATCTCCTCCCTTTTCTACGCACCAGCGATTGCTTCCTGTCTTAGAATTGAGTTGATTATGCTACTGATAATACAACCCTTTCTTCTCCAATCAAACTTTTGGGTGATGCAAACTATGCACTTTTGTAACCGTTTTGCTTCTATTTTGGAAGCTTTAAGAGGTAGGGTGGGTTCAGTTTTTGCGATTTGGTTTTTCCCTTAAACCAAAGACAGAATGAAAGGTAATTTGGCGGTTCGGTTTGGTTCGGTTTTGCCAAAAAAAAAAGTAAACCATTGGTTTTTCAATTCGATTTTTTTCGGTTCAATCTTCGATTTTTGTTCGGTTTTTCGGTTTTTTAAAATAAAATTTTAAAGTAAAATAATATACTTACAAAAGAAATTATCATAGCAATTGAATATAGGAAACACGCAAGAAAGATTCTTAGAGTCAAGAACAGACCAAAAGTACACTAGTTGGCATCTTCAAAGAATATTACCAACAATTATAGACACTAGTTGGCTAGAGTTCAATAGCTAACTTATAGGTAGTATTAGGGAGAAAGTTATTTTTAGGAAAATAAATTATTTTCATAAAGATAACTAGAATAATTCTAACCAACCTAATGAGTTAGAAAACCCAGCCAAACCTTAGCAGATCTGTTAGGCTACTAAAGAGATGAAGCCAACAAGATAGAACTATGACGTTCATGAAAACACCTCATCAAATCTTAACTTAGTCCATGCTATTCAAGATTCACAACAATATGGTGTCCCCTTAACTTAGTCCATATAACAGGGGAATTATTATCAAAAGATGCAAGATTGCTATGTGCTTGGACACAAATCAACAGTCTAAATTGACTTTAGTAAAGATAGATAACTCATCATTGCATCAAAATATTAAAGTACACAAGACAATTAATAACTTAGATACTTACAGCTAGAAGACCGGGAAATGCAAACACAAAAACTGCAATCCAAAGGTAAACTTACTGATACCCTGAGGGAGGTTGAAGCTCAAAACACAACCAATCAAAAATTATAGGCGAAAAGGTTGTGGCGAGGATTTTTACCTCCTAAACCACGCGAAAATTTCTTCAAGCTTGAAGTTCCAATGATCCAATCTCTGGAGCCTGGAGGGGGCGAGCCGGCGAGGGGCGACCGACGACCAGCGAGGGGCAAGGGGGCAGGGGCAGAGGCGCGGGATGGTGGGAGGGAGCTTTCAGCTTTGCTGCACAACTGCAGTGTTGCTGCGGGCTGCGGCTGCCTGCTGGAGTGCTGGTGGGTTTTTGGGAATTGGGAGGATTTAATTAAAGGGGCTAGGGTTTTTGGTTTATATAGGGGTGGGTTCGGTTTGTAACGGTTCAGTTTGGTTTTGTAAGACCAAAACCGAAACCGAACCGCACAGAATCAGTTCGGTTCGGTTTTTTGTGTTCTATTTTGATTTTTTACGGTGTGGTTTTGTTTTGTTATTTTTTGATTGATTTCGGTTCTATTTTCGATTTTTGATTTTATGGACCCACCCCTACTAAGAGGAGTATGCAACATGTGACAGCAGGAAAGGCTCTTCTTTTCAGGTGGAAGCTATCTCAAAATATTTTTGTGCCATAACAAAATACATGTGCACCTATTTTATTACTAGATCATATTCATATTCATCTATATCTATATCTATATCTATATCTATAGCTATAGCTATAATTTTCTATACTATATTAAAAGTGTGAAGACCTTTAGAAATGTTGTTTGAACTTTTTGCTCTTTATTAAAAAATTTCGCTTTAGATAAAATTGTCTTTTCACCATTTTCCTTCAAGTATTATATCGGTATTTATATAATATTAAATATTAAATATAATAAATAATCAAATTCCATTGAGAAGGATTTCTTATTACAATTAAATTCCTATAAGAAGAGTTATTTTTTAAACTGAAATAAATTTGATTAAAAAATAGTCAAAAAATAAACTTTCAAAATAATAGGCAAAAAAGGTTTAGTAAAAGGTCCCCCAAAAAAAAAAGACACAACAACCCAATAAAATAGGAAGAAATCTTTTAAAAAATATTTCAATAAAAAAACCCTAAAAGCTAGGGAAAAACATAAGATTTTTTTTTAAAAAAAAACCACCTGCTCCCAAAAGACAATTTTTTTTATTAAATATAAAAAAAAATAAGATATAATCATATTCAATTGAGAAGATTGTCTTATTAGCATTAAATTCCTATAAGGAAAGTTATTTTTAAACTGAAATATATTTGTTAAAAAATAGTCAAAAAAAACTTTCAAAATAATATGCAAAAATGTTTAGTAAAAGGATTTTTTTAAAAAAAAACATGCATTAAAAGATTTCACTTTGGATGAAATTGCCTTTTCACTATTTTCCTTCAAGTATTATATCAGTATTTTAATAGTATTAAATATTGAATATAATAAATATAGTACAAAATTAAATTGAGAAGATTTTCTTATTATAGTTAAATTCAAATTTTTTAACTAAAATAAATTTGATAAAAAGAAAGTCCAAAAAAATTCAAGTTAATAGGCAAAATGGGATTAGTAAAATGTCAAAAAACGGAAAAAACTACTCCTAAAAGACAAAAAAAAAAAGCCAACAAAAATAGGGAAAATATTTCCAAAAAAAAAAAATAAGACTCACCCATTGGAATACAAACATCAAAGGGTTCAAGAAGACTCTCAGGGGTTCTATCATATCTACTGGCCACATAAGGAGACACAAATGACAATGTGGCACCTGGATCTATCAAGACATAACAATCAAAAGTAAAGACTCAAATCATACCCGTCACAACATCTGGGGAGTTCTCCTGATCTTGGCGACTACCCATGGCATACAAGCCGTTTGTTGCTCCGCCCGTGCCTGACGTAGTGGCCCTCTGGCTTCCTCTAACTAGTGGGGCTAGTGTAGTAGACTTAGCCTGATCAGCTTGCTTTGGAAAATTCCTCTTGTAGTGACCCGTTTGGCCACATCTATAGCATAAATCATTCCAATCATGACATCCACCCAAGTGCAGTTTGCCACACTCATCACACGGTGGCTTTCCCTCCAAACCTTGAGCCCCACTAGCTTACGACTGGGATCTATGGGATCCAATATTCTGAAACCTTTTATCATACCTGCCCCTAGGCACAGGTGCACTAGCAGATGATGTCGCTGGGTATTGGTTTCTATTGCCTTTCCTTCCAACCTCATGGCTAGATGTCTTAGCTTTCTTACGCTTGAACTCTTCATTGTCATAATGTCTCTCCTCATCAGCTTGTTGCACAAATGTCATTAGTCGCCTGATGTCTATATCACTCACTAGCATTGCTCCCTTGCCATCTCTCTTGGGTCCTTTATTCAACCCATCAACATGCATCCCCATCCTTCCTCTTATGTCAGCAACCATGTCCGGAGCATAGTGAGATAGTTGCGTGAACTTCAAACCATACTCTTGCACAATCATAGAGCGCTATTTAAGATTTAGGAACTCTCTCACCTTTACTTCTCTTTTCTCTCTTGGGAAGAAGCATCCCAAGAACGCTTCCTCGAACACTACCCAAGTCAAACATAGAACATTGTCCCTTCTACCTTTCTTCAACTGGTCGAACCACAATCTGGCCACTCCCTTGAGTTGGTAACCAGCCAGTTCAACCCTGTCAGTATTAGCCACATGCATCACTTGGAACGCCTTCTCCAGTTCCTCCACTTTGTTCTCAGGATCTTCAGTAGATGCAGACCCCGTGAACTCAGGCGAATTCATCCTCAGAAATTCTTGGACTCTAGAGGTTTCATGAGAATCAGGTCTACCTTAGAGCTTGTATAGCGCAACATAGCTCAATATTAGAGACCTCATCTTGAGGGGGTTGCTCAATAGGGACAACTTGCCCCACGGGCTCCTCATGTACTTGAAGATCAGGTGCATTGGCATCTTTCGTGGCAGGACGTCCCCTTCCTCTGACAGCTCTTTTAGGAGGCATGATATAAATTCAGCACATGTAGAGCACAAATTAGAAATGAGCTTTCATAGAGCTTAACTCTATCGCATGAATTGGAAGGAGAAGAAAAGTGTGACAATTCCTAATGTCCTATAGCCTCCTGCTTATGAAATGTGGTCGACAACACACCCATAAACAAGAATCTACTAGACACGGCTTCATAGACTCCCTAAGAATCTTAAACTCTGTGCTTTGATACCAACTTTGTCACACCCCGGGAGGGTACCCTTGGTGTGGCCGACACCTAGAGGCTATTTCTAGTCCCCGGGCAAACCACTTAGCCTTATTATATCATTCAGTCAAATTAACTCTACTGAACAGCAGAAAATATAAGTAAGTAGTGGACACATCTTATCTAAAGTCTCAAAGAATATATCTAAAATAATGAAGGCTAGTAGAAAGAACGAGCTCACAATCTCAACATCAATACTCAACCGTTGTGTATGAAGCCTCTATCACTAATCAGGTGGTGCCATTGATAGACCCATGGCTACCCAAATCAAAATAAAAGAAATAGTCCAATTTAACTATATAGCATGATGAAATAATCATGGTAAGTCCTCTGGAGTAGGGGAGGCTCACCGAATCAGCTGTGAATCTTAGATTTTCAACGGAGCGCCTCTTGACGATCTCTAGTACATGCCTCTACATCATGAAATGATGCCGTCAAAAGGGATGCCAGTACTTGGAATGTACTGGTATGTAAAATAGCTGAGTAAAACAAAAACATGTAGAATAATATGGAAAAAACATCAACTCAAAGAAATCATCAAATAACATCAAATGTCAATCTATGCAATAAATAAAGATTAGACAAGTGACCCATCAACAACGCAAACTCATCAATCATCTCAGACTCAACTCAAAGGAGCTCATCTCCTTTCATCTCATCTCAGAGGAGCTCACCTCTTCTCATCTCATCTCATCTTGACTCAGAGTACTAAAGAAAGGAACTTTATGAAAGTTTCTCTTATCCAATAATAATTTCTTATGAGCCAGTGAATATACAACAATCTCACTGATGTTGCCACATCCATTCCAAAATAGCAAGGTAGGAACGCTCCAAAACCATACTAGCTCACCCAGTATGGAGTCAATACTCAACAGGTCCTCCATTGCTTTCAGGGACTGCTACTCTCTATATGTGATGGTTCTACGCCTCACCTACGTTTGGCAATAAAGTTAATTAGTTCAAGTGGGACTCACTCTTACCATTTTGGTGCTCGATACTGCTCTCGTTACTTAATGCTCATAAAACCTCCATCTAAACCAATCTGATAGGGACTCAAACCTAGTCAATGATTGATATCTCATAGGAAATCGAACTCCATCATCATTCAACTCATATGGAATTTAACCCTTTCATCAATCAATCTCATCAATGACTCAAGATTTAGACAATCATTAGGAATCAATTGAATAGACACATCGATAGAGTTTATTTTTAGAGACTCATAAGACAATTAAATTCTATCAACTCATCATCATTCTCTTATCAAAATTAACAATCTCGACTCAAGGCTCTAGACTCGATTCTTAAGTTTATGATGCATGCTTTTCAAATTAGTCATGTAGGGTAATGCAAATTCACATGAAAATCTTCAATTCAAGAAAACAAATAGCTTGATGATCATCAACATAGAAAAACATGTAATTTCAAGTAAAGTTTTAAGAAAATCATCAAAGATCATGCATGTAAACACTCCAAATCATTAACTCATCCATGACCATCTATGTGGCACATGAGAGAACAATCCCATGCTTTTAGTTTAGCCTTACATACCTGGGATGCAACTATCAATCCGTCATGTCAAGATTTCTTCTCGATTTTCTCAAACTCAAGCTCTTCTTCTCTTTTGTCAAGCCCTAGCCTTATTAGAATATTGGAATAGGACTTAGAATGGGATTTTTAGACCCTTTTTACGCTAAAACGACCTTATTAGATCGTGTATGGAGTTTACGAGGGGTTTGGAATTGATCAGAATGCCCCTCTAGTAATTTAGAATTTTTCAACTCGGAGAAGACCCAGTCCACTACGCGGACTTGTCGTGCATTGTGTATTTTTAGGAAAACATTTCTGAATGAGTTATCTCAATCCTGTTGAAAAGTTTCAAAAAGATATAAGCACTGGTCTGCGATGGAAGCGTGACGCGCTCCTGTCGCGCACCAACACTGTTTTGCGCTTTAGATCGTAAAATTATGTTTTGATCAGGTCGATTTAAAAATCGACCGAGACCATTTTAAAATATGGAGAAACATAAATTTATTATTAAACAATGTAGGTACAAATCTGTTAATCCCTAGTAAAGATAGATAACTCATCATTGCATCAAAATATTAAAGTACACAAGACAATTAATAACTTAGATACTTACAGCTAGAGGACCGGGAAATGCAAACACAAAAACTGCAATCCAAAGGTAAACTTACTGATACCCTGAGGGAGGTTGAAGCTCAAAACACAACCCATCAAAAATTATAGGCGAAAAGGTTGTGGCGAGGATTTTTACCTCCTAAACCACGCGAAAATTTCTTCAAGCTTGAAGTTCCAATGATCCAATCTCTGGAGCCTGGAGGGGGCGAGCCGGCGAGGGGCGACCAACGACCAGCGAGGGGCAAGGGGGCAGGGGCAGAGGCGCGGGATGGTGGGAGGGAGCTTTCAGCTTTGCTGCACAACTACAGTGTTGCTGCGGGCTGCGGCTGCCTGCTGGAGTGCTGGGTGGGTTTTTGGGAATTGGGAGGATTTAATTAAAGGGGCTAGGGTTTTTGGTTTATATAGGGGTGGGTTCGGTTTGTAACGGTTCAGTTTGGTTTTGTAAGACCAAAAACGAAACCGAACCGCACAGAATCAGTTCGGTTCGGTTTTTTGTGTTCTATTTTGATTTTTTACGGTGTGGTTTTGTTTTGGTATTTTTTGATTGATTTCGGTTCGATTTTCGATTTTTGATTTTATGGACCCACCCCTATTAAGAGGAGTATGCAACATGTGACAGCAGGAAAGGCTCTTCTTTTCAGGTGGAAGCTATCTCAAAATATTTTTGTGCCATAACAAAATACATGTGCACCTATTTTATTACTAGATCATATTCATATTCATCTATATCTATATCTATATCTATATCTATATCTATAGCTATAGCTATAATTTTCTATACTATATTAAAAGTGTGAAGACCTTTAGAAATGTTGTTTGAACTTTTTGCTCTTTATTAAAAAATTTCGCTTTAGATAAAATTGTCTTTTCACCATTTTCCTTCAAGTATTATATCGGTATTTATATAATATTAAATATTAAATATAATAAATAATCAAATTCCATTGAGAAGGATTTCTTATTACAATTAAATTCCTATAAGAAGAGTTATTTTTTAAACTGAAATAGATTTGATTAAAAAATAGTCAAAAAATAAACTTTCAAAATAATGGGCAAAAAAGGTTTAGTAAAAGGTCCCCCCCAAAAAAAAGACACAACAACCCAATAAAATAGGAAGAAATCTTTTAAAAAATATTTCAATAAAAAAACCCTAAAAGCTAGGGAAAAACATAAGATTTTTTTTTTAAAAAAACCACCTGCTCCCAAAAGACAATTTTTTTTATTAAATATAAAAAAAATAAGATATAATCATATTCAATTGAGAAGATTGTCTTATTAGCATTAAATTCCTATAAGGAAAGTTATTTTTAAACTGAAATATATTTGTTAAAAAATAGTCAAAAAAAACTTTCAAAATAATACGCAAAAAAGTTTAGTAAAAGGATTTTTTAAAAAAAAAACATGCATTAAAAGATTTCACTTTGGATGAAATTGCCTTTTCACTATTTTCCTTCAAGTATTATATCAGTATTTTAATAGTATTAAATATTGAATATAATAAATATAGTACAAAATTAAATTGAGAAGATTTTCTTATTATAGTTAAATTCAAATTTTTTAACTAAAATAAATTTGATAAAAAGAAAGTCCAAAAAAATTCAAGTTAATAGGCAAAATGGGATTAGTAAAATGTCAAAAAACGGAAAAAACTACTCCTAAAAGACAAAAAAAAAAAAAAGCCAACAAAAATAGGGAAAATATTTCCAAAAAAAAAAAAATAAGACTCACCCATTGGAATACAAACATCAAAGGGTTCAAGAAGACTCTCAGGGGTTCTATCATATCTACTGGCCACATAAGGAGACACAAATGACAATGTGGCACCTGGATCTATCAAGACATAACAATCAAAAGTAAAGACTCAAATCATACCCGTCACAACATCTGGGGAGTTCTCCTGATCTTGGCGACTACCCATGGCATACAAGCCGTTTGTTGCTCCGCCCGTGCCTGACGTAGTGGCCCTCTGGCTTCCTCTAACTAGTGGGGCTAGTGTAGTAGACTTAGCCTGATCAGCTTGCTTTGGAAAATTCCTCTTGTAGTGACCCGTTTGGCCACATCTATAGCATAAATCATTCCAATCATGACATCCACCCAAGTGCAGTTTGCCACACTCATCACACGGTGGCTTTCCCTCCAAACCTTGAGCCCCACTAGCTTACGACTGGGATCTATGGGTTCCAATATTCTGAAACCTTTTATCATACCTGCCTCTAGGCACAGGTGCACTAGCAGATGATGTCGCTGGGTATTGGTTTCTATTGCCTTTCCTTCCAACCTCATGGCTAGATGTCTTAGCTTTCTTACGCTTGAACTCTTCATTGTCATAATGTCTCTCCTCATCAGCTTGTTGCACAAATGTCATTAGTTGCCTGATGTCTATATCACTCACTAGCATTGCTCCCTTGCCATCTCTCTTGGGTCCTTTATTCAACCCATCAACATGCATCCCCATCCTTCCTCTTATGTCAGCAACCATGTCCGGAGCATAGTGAGATAGTTGCGTGAACTTCAAACCATACTCTTGCACAATCATAGAGCGCTATTTAAGATTTAGGAACTCTCTCACCTTTACTTCTCTTTTCTCTCTTGGGAAGAAGCATCCCAAGAACGCTTCCTCGAACACTACCCAAGTCAAACATAGAACATTGTCCCTTCTACCTTTCTTCAACTGGTCGAACCACAATCTGGCCACTCCCTTGAGTTGGTAACCAGCCAGTTCAACCCTGTCAGTATTAGCCACATGCATCACTTGGAACGCCTTCTCCAGTTCCTCCACTTTGTTCTCAGGATCTTCAGTAGATGCAGACCCCGTGAACTCAGGCGAATTCATCCTCAGAAATTCTTGGACTCTAGAGGTTTCATGAGAATCAGGTCTACCTTAGAGCTTGTATAGCGCAACATAGCTCAGTATTAGAGACCTCATCTTGAGGGGGTTGCTCAATAGGGACAACTTGCCCCACGGGCTCCTCATGTACTTGAAGATCAGGTGCATTGGCATCTTTCGTGGCAGGACGTCCCCTTCCTCTGACAGCTCTTTTAGGAGGCATAATATAAATTCAGCACACGTAGAGCACAAATTAGTAATGAGCTTTCATAGAGCTTAACTCTATCGCATGAATTGGAAGGAGAAGAAAAGTGTGACAATTCCTAATGTCCTATAGCCTCCTGCTTATGAAATGTGGTCGACAACACACCCATAAACAAGAATCTACTAGACACGGCTTCATAGACTCCCTAAGAAACTTAAACTCTGTGCTTTGATACCAACTTTGTCACACCCCGGGAGGGTACCCTTGGTGTGGCCGACACCTAGAGGCTATTTCTAGTCCCCGGGCAAACCACTTAGCCTTATTATATCATTCAGTCAAATTAACTCTACTGAACAGCAGAAAATATAAGTAAGTAGCAGACACATCTTATCTAAAGTCTCAAAGAATATATCTAAAATAATGAAGGCTAGTAGAAAGAACGAGCTCACAATCTCAAGATCAATACTCAACCGTTGTGTATGAAGCCTCTATCACTAATCAGGTGGTGCCATTGATAGACCCATGGCTACCCAAATCAAAATAAAAGAAATAGTCCAATTTAACTATATAGCATGATGAAATAATCATGGTAAGTCCTCCGGAGTAGGGGAGGCTCACCGAATCAGCTGTGAATCTTAGATTTTCAACGGAGCGCCTCTTGACGATCTCTAGTACATGCCTCTACATCATGAAATGATGCCGTCAAAAGGGATGCCAGTACTTGGAATGTACTGGTATGTAAAATAGCTGAGTAAAACAGAAACATGTAGAATAATATGGAAAAAACATCAACTCAAAGAAATCATCAAATAACATCAAATGTCAATCTATGCAATAAATAAAGATTAGACAAGTGACCCATCAACAACGCAAACTCATCAATCATCTCAGACTCAACTCAAAGGAGCTCATCTCCTTTCATCTCATCTCAGAAGAGCTCACCTCTTCTCATCTCATCTCATCTTGACTCAGAATACTAAAGAAAGGAACTTTATGAAAGTTTCTCTTATCCAATAATAATTTCTTATGAGCCATTGAATGTACAACAATCTCACTGATGTTGCCACATCCGTTCCAAAATAGCAAGGTAGGAACGCTCCAAAACCATACTAGCTCACCCAGTATGGAGTCAATACTCAACAGGTCCTCCATTGCTTTCAGGGACTGCTACTCTCTATATGTGATGGTTCTACGCCTCACCTACGTTTGGCAATAAAGTTAATTAGTTCAAGTGGGACTCACTCTTACCATTTTGGTGCTCGATACTGCTCTCGTTACTTAATGCCCATAAAACCTCCATCTAAACCAATCTTATAGGGACTCAAACCTAGTCAATGATTGATATCTCATAGGAAATCGAACTCCATCATCATTCAACTCATATGGAATTTAACCCTTTCATCAATCAATCTCATCAATGACTCAAGATTTAGAACAACCATTAGGAATCAATTGAATAGACACATCGATAGAGTTTATTTTTAGAGACTCATAAGACAATCAAATTCTATCAACTCATCATCATTCTCTTATCAAAATTAACAATCTCGACTCAAGGCTCTAGACTCGATTCTTAAGTTTATGATGCATGCTTTTCAAATTAGTCATGTAGGGTTATGCAAATTCACATGAAAATCTTCAATTCAAGAAAACAAATAGCTTGATGATCATCAACATAGAAAAACATGTAATTTCAAGTAAAATTTTAAGAAAATCATCAAAGATCATGCATGTAAACACTCCAAATCATTAACTCATCCATGACCATCTATGTGGCACATGAGAGAACAATCCCATGCTTTTAGTTTAGCCTTACATACCTGGGATGCAACTATCAATCCGTCATGTCAAGATTTCTTCTTGATTTTCTCAAACTCAAGCTCTTCTTCTCTTTTGTCAAGAATATTGGAATAGGACTTAGAATGGGATTTTTAGACCCTTTTTATGCTAAAACGACCTTATTAGATCGTGTATGGAGTTTACGAGGGGTTTGGAATTGATCAGAATGCCCCTCGTAGTAATTTAGAATTTTTCAACTCGGAGAAAACCCAGTCCACACGCGGACTTGTCGTGCATTGTGTATTTTTAGGAAAACATTTCTGAATGAGTTATCTCAATCCTGTTGAAAAGTTTCAAAAAGATATAAGCACTGGTCTGCGATGGAAGCGTGACGCGCTCCTGTCGCGCACCAACACTGTTTTGCGCTTTAGATCGTAAAATTATGTTTTGATCAGGTCGATTTAAAAATCGACCGAGACCATTTTACTACTCAATTTTGCATGCTAATCACAAATCCGGCCTCAGATTTGCCATACAAGCATTGTAAGATGCGTTACGCGCATACTCTCCCTCTAGGGGTATTTTGGTAATTTTATCGGGCGTTACAAACATGAACCTGGTGAAAATGTAGTTGACTGTGGATTGTATTCCACAATCCCAAACACGAGTTCCTTGGACAGTAACAAAAAGATGCAAATCAGGCCCTCATATTGCACAAAAGCAAAAATGGCGAAAATTCCTCTACATCTCATGACGATCACATCATCCTAATTGTACTCCAGTTGTTGCACAAACTACTATAACTTTTGCAAACTAAATCAAACAGAGAAATAGAGGTTTAAGATAGAGAAGATAGATAATCGTAAGCCTGGCAATGTTGTAGTCAATTGTAGCAGGAAAGAGAGAAATAGGTTTGCGAGAAAATGGAATCCTATCTGTGTGATTTATATAGAGCAGTTTTACAATAATGGAGAAATTAGGATAGAAAATAAATAGAAGGTTGTTATGTTGAGGTTTAATTACATTTTTCAGCAACCATACTGTTTGCAACAAATTTTAATGTAATGAAAAAATAAATTACAATCACAAATAAAATATGGAGAAACATAAATTTATTATTAAACAATGTAGGTACAAATCTGTTAATCCCTTGATTTTTCTCTCCTAGGAGATTTCTCCTGGATTCGAGGGCTGTTAGTGGCGTATTTTTCGAATGTAGGATGATTTTGATCTTCTTAAGTCATCATATTTTGATCTCTATAGAATATTTGATATGCACTTTTACGGGAATATAATACCCGTTATAAAGGTACGAATTAGGATCTAGGATAGAGTAGCCTCCAAGAAATCCTGAATGAAATAAGATTAATTTTGTAGAGTCCTAAAAAATTTCAAGTTCTACATGTACAACTTACAGTGATCAACCATATGTTTTCTAACCATTTATATTTGTAAATGAAAAAAGTCAGCCATCATGAGTTCATTGTTTGTAATTGCACCATTCCATTCAATTAAATGCTTAGAAACAGATTTAAAGAAAAGCTATTTTATATTTGTAACAGAAAAATACGGTTCTAAAAGTTGTATGGTTGCTGAAAACTTTAATTAAACCATAAAATACAAACATCAGTTTAAGACGTTATAATGTGAAACATAACTCCAATGCAAATTGCTAAGTTAGGTAAATGCACCAATTATTTGAATCCATATTTTATTGGCTCATTACGTGACTGACAATTTCAAGACTTTAAGAATTTTATTATTATTTCATTAATAATTAAATACATAATTTGTGTCATTTAAATATTTAATTATTATTTAATTAAGTATTAATTACATAATTTGTGTATGAAGGTGCTTATGGTTTCTTCTATGGACCACCTTAACAATTCCATATAAATTTCATTATTTTCTGGTAAATTACAATAATGCCATATATGAAATTGTCATTGAATATGATGTCCACTAGACTTTCAATTTGACAAACTACTTGTCAGTTTTTTAAAAAGGTCAAGTACAGTACTTAGGATTTATCTTATAAGCTTACAAGAATGATTCTTTTAGGAGGTAAAATTATATTCTTAGCTTGATATTTATCATTCTTACGCGATTAGTTTAAGAAAATTAATCTTATACGCGTTATAGTCTATAGTTGTTCAGCTCGGGGTCTAGATCACTTCCATCTATGTATTAGAACTAATTATTTAGAAAATATGATTAGCCCTAATCAACTTATTAGGTCTACTACAATTATTTAGGAATTTTAGTAATTACTTTTGTGATATGGGGATTTGTTTCCCAAAATTTGCATCTTATTTTATGTTCTTTTCTTCACTTCCGCATTGTATTCTCCTTGCTTATACAAATAATTTGATCCTTACAACAGCATATCAAATAGTAAGATCATTTTAATCCACCAAATTGATGGAAGGAAAGATGTTAAAACAAGGTGTTACCAGAAAATCACAGTCATCAATCTCCTCCGAACACAAATATTGCACCATGGGGTGGTGTATCTCCTGAATGAGCAGGCTCATTTTTGATGACTTCCTCATCACCATTTGTATAATCTCCTCCTAAATCTTGTACAAAACAAACAACAAGAAGATGCTAAAAGGGAGCTCAAAGCACAACACTACCATGCAAATGGCCATGGGCAGGTACTAAAAAAGGAAATCAGATTTAAAAAGTTGTAGAGATATAGAAAAATGAAATCAAAACTATATCATGTATTGCTCTATCGGGAGAATGTTTTTATTGTTATCTCCTCAATTTGTTTCTTGAAAAGTATTTCTTCCCTAGCTTCATGTGGCGAAAGCATTTTTCATGTAAAATCCAATAGAAGATAAGGATACCTACTAGCCGATCAAGTGAAACTCAAGCTTGAAAACAGGCCTAAGCTAAAACCAACTATTTCATGTCAAAAACTCTTAAATTCCTATTTTTCAATTCAAGTAACCCAACAAGAAAAGGGGAGCACAATTTTTTAGGCGGAGTATATGACATTTGCTTCCCAAATGAATGGCCGAAATAGTGATTCCCTTTTTCTAGGCAGCAACAACTGCTCCCTCATGGTATTGGTCTTAACCTTACTCCTACTGCATTGGAGCAAGAATTGAGTTGATTCTATGAAAATACACCCCTTCCTTCACAAAAAGAGAATAACCACTAGAGAAAGTGAAACTTTTTAGAAACCACCTTTGTACCAACATAATCGTACCTTAGCCTAACATAATCTTAACTTGGTGTGGTACATGTTCATAAGATCCGACCTAAACACCTCAAATATTGGAAGGCAAAACTCAAGCATAATAAAAATGAGGTTCAATAGAGAGAAACCATTTCGGTCTTGTGAATTATGGTAGAATTTACATAATCATCATACATTTTGTTAAATGTTACTCTAAAATATGAAAAATACATCACATCTTACTAATATCATCTGAAAATATTTTATTTGATGATATACAGTACCTTGATAGAATTTTTGCAATTATTAATTATTGGTGTGTGTAAATTGACTCATAATATCTTACATCCCAAAGTTTTAGTAATTGAAAATAAAATTGTATTTTGAAGAAGGGAGAATATCACATACTGTATGATAGTAAATATGGCTAGACTGAACATCACATATTATATGATAATAAATCTGAAAGCACTCTTCAAGTTGCGAATGCATATACAATAGTGCTTTTATGTTGTACGCATTTGCTTAATTGTAATTCTAAATAAACACATGGTGGATGGTTTCGATAATTAGCTAGTTGGTTTATTTAGTTACTGAAGGAAGTTTTGCACACAAAAAAGATACATCAAAGAAATATATAGTTGTAATAAAGAAGATTCTATAAATAACCAATATAGTTATCAATATTTATTTCATTGGAACAGAAGAAAATACACCGACATACACTTTAGACATCTTTTTAGAAGTTTGTTGTTACTAAATCCTTTACATTGGCGTTTAACTTTTGGACTCAACAAGATCAAGTGGTGAAAACGGAGGCATAATTACTATGAAAAAATTATTATATTTCAACCAAAAAAACATTCTTTCTATCTTTGAACAACACTTTTAACTAACCTTCACACATATTAAACAAATAAAAATAAGAAATCTCAACATATAGTCATCAAAAAATATTTATATGGCTTGGGTATATCCTGTGTATGAGTTCAGAGAAAAGAGCATAAGCCCCAATACAAAGAAGATGGAAGTTGTCAAACATTCACTTGATAACTGCATCACACTCGCCCATTAATCAGGGTTTCTTCGTAGAGTTACCATCTGATACATGTAGCGAGGCTGCAACAAAAGGTGCAAATGGCACTTGTCCACCTTGTAAACTTGTATTCCCACTTGGAGGAGCCCATGAAATAGGATCAACTATCACAACAATAGATATTATTTTCTTAGTGATGAGAACAAATTTTGAGGCTAAATGCAGGAAGCTCAAGCAACTGGACAAAAATCTAATTTAAGCATGTATTACGCAAATCCATACCATCATAAACACAATTTATATCTTCTGAAGGTGGTGATCGATGCTTCTTAACATATTCTTTCTGCAGTGGTTCTGGAATCCTCAATGAGAACATGTTCGGCTTTGCACCTTGTGCCACATACTCTGAAACTTTTTATAGATCACCTTAGTTCCTCATGGTACTGGTCTTAACCAGATCCACTAAGGATTGAATCACTCATGATCAAGAAAACAAATTTACAACTTCAATAATGAATATGATTACGAAATACACCCTCTTGCTATGAGAGGAAGCAATTAATTAGGAAATAGATACAACTAACATAGTGTTGAAGTCCAATATGGAAGGTAGAAAGATATTTTCATCCAAGGAAACTTGAGAAAATTGTCAAAACTTAGAACGTTTATGAGAAATTAGATTGATAGGACAAAAAGATAAACACAAAAGCTAGTTCAAGACTAAGATCAAGCTCAACATACTGTCAGCAAAACAAATTTTCAGCTGAGCACTGACTGCCTTAGTATTCAACAAAAACAATTTTTCATGAACAGAAAGCTCACCAAAATGAGATGATTTGTTGGATTTTTTATATTTTGGACCTGGCAATGGAATATCCTCTGCTGGTCTACTAACCATATTGATTGTCGTAATTCCAGCCTCGAGCTTTGACAACAGTGCTTCTGAATTCAAGTTACTGATTTCAACATTTTGATTTGGTTCTTCTTCTGATCTTAAATTGGTCTCAACATGATTATCCTTTCTTAAGTCACCTTTTAAAAGACAGCTAGTTCCTTCTGCAAGAGGTCTGCTTGCTGGCATTTCAAAACTTGACACATCCAAGCACAACCTGTCATCTTCTTGATCATATAAAGAATTTCTATCAATCATACAAAATGATTCATCTACATTTATAGCTAAATGTACTGACTGTCCCTTCCCAGTCTCAGCATCAATGTTTTTTGCAAAGTCTGTGATATTTGGCTTGTATAAGACCTTTTCAGACTCTTATTCATCAGATTTTCGACTTTTTTTCTCGAGTACATTTATATCAGGTGTTTGAAACAGCTCAGACGGGGTAGTTGCTTCAAGATAAGTCCTTGCTCTTTTTCTTTCGTTGCCAGTATCACTGTAAGACTTCTTCTTTTCACAACCATGCGGTCCAAATATTTTAACAATAAAGTGCTGACCTGGAACATAGTGGAAAACCAAGAAGTCTCCCAAATTCAGTCCGTGGTCTGATATAAATTTAGGCCACCCCTGCTGGATAGAAAGTGAACCATTATGGTTACACACCGTTACCCTCCATCCCCGTCCACTTGAGTCCTCAAGATAAGTTTCCTGATCAGTCAGGTGTGAAACAGATCGAGCAAACTTTGGGGGGAAATACTGAAAAGAAATGCAAAAATTAAAACTAACAAACACCACATACCGATACAAAACTCAAATGCTAAGTTAACGAAACAGGTTTATGATCACATCCTTGTAAGTCCTTTGAGTCCTGGATGGCGCAATTATTTATAACACAAATTCCGAAGAGAAGGTTAAGACTAACTAATGCATTAATGCAAGATATTTTCTATGGAATATAAAGCATGAAACTTGGTTTGTTATTCGCATTATTGCCAGAAACCACAACGTAGTCTATCACAAATTAAGCTTCACAAATATGCAAATGCCTCAATACCACGTCCCACACCCATACCCATAACTGTGTCATGTTGACACGGGTGAGGCGCAGAAAGTGAAGAAGTCCAAAGAGCTTAGCCAGATGTGCTAAACTTCGTCTAACAATTTGCTCCTATTATATGAAAAAAATAATTTTTCTAATAAATATTACTTACACAATTTTTTTAAAGAGTCTATAACCTATTAATATTTTAAAAAAATGAAGCCCCTAAAATTTAGGGACTAATACACACGCCTTTTTTCTAACCCTATTGAGCCGCCCCTAGACGCATGAATTCTAAAAGTTCAATGTGTAGCACAACAATTGACGAACATAAGCAGTTAGTTGAAGCAAATGATGGATTTCACCGACAAATAGAAAATTTAGTACAAGAATAACTAATTGCACATATGGTGATCAAAAGTCAAAACTAACTATACATTTAAAAGGAGCACTTTAAATTAACTCTAGAAAACAAGTTTTAAGAAGGAATCACACTTTACCAGAAATTGTAAGGAACGGTTGTCAATCACTATTTTAAAACATGAAAGAACCCCCTTTCCATGAATCAAACAGCAGTCCATCTTGCACCTATGACATGCTTCGTTCTCGCATTCCATCTCCTCCCTTTTCTACGCACCAGCGATTGCTTCCTGTCTTAGAATTGAGTTGATTATGCTACTGATAATACAACCCTTTCTTCTCCAATCAAACTTTTGGGTGATGCAAACTATGCACTTTTGTAACCGTTTTGCTTCTATTTTGGAAGCTTTAAGAGGTAGGGTGGGTTCAGTTTTTGCGATTTGGTTTTTCCCTTAAACCAAAGACAGAATGAAAGGTAATTTGGCGGTTCGGTTTGGTTCGGTTTTGCCAAAAAAAAAAGTAAACCATTGGTTTTTCAATTCGATTTTTTTCGGTTCAATCTTCGATTTTTGTTCGGTTTTTCGGTTTTTTAAAATAAAATTTTAAAGTAAAATAATATACTTACAAAAGAAATTATCATAGCTATTGAATATAGGAAACACGCAAGAAAGATTCTTAGAGTCAAGAACAGACCAAAAGTACACTAGTTGGCATCTTCAAAGAATATTACCAACAATTATAGACACTACTTGGCTAGAGTTCAATAGCTAACTTATAGGTAGTATTAGGGAGAAAGTTATTTTTAGGAAAATAAATTATTTTCGTGAAGATAACTAGAATAATTCTAACCAACCTAATGAGTTAGAAAACCCAGCCAAACCTTAGCAGATCTGTTAGGCTACTAAAGAGATGAAGCCAACAAGATAGAACTATGACGTTCATGAAAACACCTCATCAAATCTTAACTTAGTCCATGCTATTCAAGATTCACAACAATATGGTGTCCCCTTAACTTAGTCCATATAACAGGGGAATTATTATCAAAAGATGCAAGATTGCTATGTGCTTGGACACAAATGAACAGTCTAAATTGACTTTAGTAAAGATAGATAACTAATCATTGCATCAAAATATTAAAGTACACAAGACAATTAATAACTTAGATACTTACAGCTAGAGGACCGGGAAATGCAAACACAAAAACTGCAATCCAAAGTTAAACTTACTGATACCCTGAGGGAGGTTGAAGCTCAAAACACAACCCACCAAAAATTATAGGCGAAAAGGTTGTGGCGAGGATTTTTACCTCCTAAACCAAGCGAAAATTTCTTCAAGCTTGAAGTTCCAATGATCCAATCTCTGGAGCCTGGAGGGGGCGAGCCAGCGAGGGGCGACCGACGACCGGCGAGGGGCAAGGGGGTAGGGGCAGAGGCGCGGGATGGTGGGAGGGATCTTTCAGCTTTGCTGCACAACTGCAGTGTTGCTGCGGGCTGCGGCTGCCTGCTGGAGTGCTGGGTGGGTTTTTGGGAATTGGGAGGATTTAATTAAAGGGGCTAGGGTTTTTGGTTTATATAGGGGTGGGTTCGGTTTGTAACGGTTCAGTTTGGTTTTGTAAGACCAAAACCGAAATCGAACCGCACAGAATCAGTTCGGTTCGATTTTTTGTGTACTATTTTGATTTATTACGGTGTGGTTTTGTTTTGGTATTTTTTGATTGATTTCGGTTAGATTTTCGATTTTATGGACCAATCCCTATTAAGAGGAGTATGCAACATGTGACAGCAGGAAAGGCTCTTCTTTTCAGGTGGAAGCTATCTCAAAATATTTTTGTGCCATAACAAAATACATGTGCACCTATTTTATTACTAGATCATATTCATATTCATCTATATCTATATCTATATCTATATCTATATCTATATCTATATCTATAGCTATAGCTATACTTTTCTATACTATATTAAAAGTGTGAAGACCTTTAGAACTGTTGTTTGAACTTTTTGCTCTTTATTAAAAAATTTCTCTTTAGATAAAATTGTCTTTTCACCATTTTCCTACAAGTATTATATCGGTATTTATATAATATTAAATATTAAATATAATAAATAATCAAATTCCATTGAGAAGGATTTCTTATTACAATTAAATTCCTATAAGAAGAGTTATTTTTTAAACTGAAATAGATTTGATTAAAAAATAGTAAAAAAATAAACTTTCAAAATAATAGGCAAAAAAGGTTTAGTAAAAGGTCCCCCCCAAAAAAGACACAACAACCCAATAAAATAGGAAGAAATCTTTTTAAAAATATTTCAAAAAAAACCCCTAAAAGCTAGGGAAAAACATAAGATTTTTTTTTAAAATAAACCACCTGCTCCCAAAAGACAATTTTTTTTATTAAATATAAAAAAAATAAGATATAATCATATTCAATTGAGAAGATTGTCTTATTAGCATTAAATTCCTATAAGGAAAGTTATTTTTAAACTGAAATATATTTGTTAAAAAATAGTCAAAAAAAAACTTTCAAAATAATACGCAAAAAAGTTTAGTAAAAGGATTTTTTAAAAAAAAAACATGCATTAAAAGATTTCACTTTGGATGAAATTGCCTTTTCACTATTTTCCTTCAAGTATTATATCAGTATTTTAATAGTATTAAATATTGAATATAATAAATATAGTACAAAATTAAATTGAGAAGATTTTCTTATTATAGTTAAATTCCAATTTTTTAACTAAAATAAATTTGATAAAAAGAAAGTCCAAAAAAATTCAAATTAATAGGCAAAATGGGATTAGTAAAATGTCAAAAAACAGAAAAAACTACTCCTAAAAGACAAAAAAAAAAAAAGCCAACAAAAATAGGGAAAATATTTCCAAAAAAAAAAATAAGACTCACCCATTGGAATACAAACATCAAAGGGTTCAAGAAGACTCTCAGGGGTTCTATCATATCTACTGGCCACATAAGGAGACACAAATGACAATGTGGCACCTGGATCCATCAAGACATAACAATCAAAAGTAAAGACTCAAATCATACCCGTCACAACATCTGGGGAGTTCTCCTGATCTTGGCGACTACCCATGGCATACAAGCCGTTTGTTGCTCCGCCCGTGCCTGACGTAGTGGCCCTTTGGTTTCCTCTAACTAGTGGGACTAGTGTAGTAGACTTAGCCTGATCAGCTTGCTTTGGAAAATTCATCTTGTAGTGACCCGTTTGGCCACATCTATAGCATAAATCATTCCAATCATGACATCCACCCAAGTGCAGTTTGCCACACTCATCACACGGTGGCTTTCCCTCCAAACCTTGAGCCCCACTAGCTTACGACTGGGATCTATGGGTTCCAATATTCTGAAACCTTTTATCATACCTGCCTCTAGGCACAGGTGCACTAGCAGATGATGTCGCTGGGTATTGGTTTCTATTGCCTTTCCTTCCAACCTCATGGCTAGATATCTTAGCTTTCATACGCTTGAACTCTTCATTGTCATGATGTCTCTCCTCATCAGCTTGTTGCACAAATGTCATTAGTCGCCTGATGTCTACATCACTCACTAGCATTGCTCCCTTGCCATCTCTCTTGGGTCCTTTATTCAACCCATCAACATGCATCCCCATCCTTCCTCTTATGTCAGCAACCATGTCCGGAGCATAGTGAGATAGTTGCGTGAACTTCAAACCATACTCTTGCACAATCATAGAGCGCTATTTAAGATTTAGGAACTCTCTCACCTTAGCTTCTCTTTTCTCTCTTGGGAAGAAGCATCCCAAGAACGCTTCCTCGAACACTACCCAAGTCAAACATAGAATATTGTCCCTTCTACCTTTCTTCAACTGGTCGAACCACAATCTGGCCACTCCCTTGAGTTGGTAACCAACCAGTTCAACCCTGTCAGTATTAGCCACATGCATCACTTGGAACGCCTTCTCCAGTTCCTCCACGTTGTTCTCAGGATCTTCAGTAGATGCAGACCCCGTGAACTCACGAGAATTCATCCTCAGAAATTCTTGGACTCTAGAGATTTCATGAGAATCAGGTCTACCTTAGAGCTTGTATAGCGCAACATAGCTCAGTATTAGAGACCTCATCTTGAGGGGGTTGCTCAATAGGGACAACATGCCCCACGGGCTCCTCATGTACTTGAAGATCAGGTGCATTGGCATCTTTCGTGGCAGGACGTCCCCTTCCTCTGACAGCTCTTTTAGGAGGCATGATATAAATTCAGCACACGTAGAGCACAAATTAGAAATGAGCTTTCATAGAGCTTAACTCTATCGCATGAATTGGAAGGAGAAGAAAAGTGTGACAATTCCTAATGTCCTATAGCCTCCTGCTTATGAAATGTGGTCGACAACACACCCATAAACAAGAATCTACTAGACACGGCTTCATAGACTCCCTAAGAAACTTAAACTCTGTGCTTTGATACCAACTTTGTCACACCCCGGGAGGGTACCCTTGGTGTGACCGACACCTAGAGGCTATTTCTAGTCCCCGGGCAAACCACTTAGCCTTATTATATCATTCAGTCAAATTAACTCTACTGAACAGCAGAAAATATAAGTAAGTAGTGGACACATCTTATCTAAAGTCTCAAAGAATATATCTAAAATAATGAAGGCTAGTAGAAAGAACGAGCTCACAATCTCAACATCAATACTCAACCGTTGTGTATGAAGCCTCTATCACTAATCAGGTGGTGCCATTGATAGACCCATGGCTACCCAAATCAAAATAAAAGAAATAGTCCAATTTAACTATATAGCATGATGAAATAATCATGGTAAGTCCTCCGGAGTAGGGGAGGCTCACCGAATCAGCTGTGAATCTTAGATTTTCAACGGAGCGCCTCTTGACGATCTCTAGTACATGCCTCTGCATCATGAAATGATGCCGTCAAAAGGGATGCCAGTACTTGGAATGTACTGGTATGTAAAATAGCTGAGTAAAACAGAAACATGTAGAATAATATGGAAAAAACATCAACTCAAAGAAATCATCAAATAACATCAAATGTCAATCTATGCAATAAATAAAGATTAGACAAGTGACCCATCAACAACGCAAACTCATCAATCATCTCAGACTCAACTCAAAGGAGCTCATCTCCTTTCATCTCATCTCAGAGGAGATCACCTCTTCTCATCTCATCTCATCTTGACTCAGAGTACTAAAGAAAGGAACTTTATGAAAGTTTCTCTTATCTAATAATAATTTCTTATGAGCCATTGAATGTACAACAATCTCACTGATGTTGCCACATCTGTTCCAAAATAGCAAGGTAGGAACGCTCCAAAACCATACTAGCTCACCCAGTATGGAGTCAATACTCATCAGGTCCTCCATTGCTTTCAGGGACTGCTACTCTCGAGGGAACCATAATATATGTGATGGTTCTACGCCTCACCTACGTTTGGCAATATAGTTAATTAGTTCAAGTGGGACTCACTCTTACCATTTTGGTGCTCGATACTGCTCTCGTTACTTAATGCTCATAAAACCTCCATCTAAATCAATCTGATAGGGACTCAAACCTAGTCAATGATTGATATCTCATAGGAAATCGAACTCCATCATCATTCAACTCATATGAAATTTAACCCTTTCATCAATCAATCTCATCAATGACTCAAGATTTAGAACAATCATTAGGAATCAATTGAATAGACACATCGATAGAGTTTATTTTTAGAGACTCATAAGACAATCAAATTCTATCAACTCATCATCATTCTCTTATCAAAATTAACAATCTCGACTCAAGGCTCTAGACTCGATTCTTAAGTTTATGATGCATGCTTTTCAAATTAGTCATGTAGGGTTATGCAAATTCACATGAAAATCTTCAATTCAAGAAAACAAATAGCTTGATGATCATCAACATAGAAAAACATGTAATTTCAAGTAAAATTTTAAGAAAATCATCAAAGATCATGCATGTAAACACTCCAAATCATTAACTCATCCATGACCATCTATGTGGCACATGAGAGAACAATCCCATGCTTTTAGTTTAGCCTTACATACCTGGGATGCAACTATCAATCCGTCATGTCAAGATTTCTTCTTGATTTTCTCAAACTCAAGCTCTTCTTCTCTTTTGTCAAGCCCTAGCCTTATTAGAATATTGGAATAGGACTTAGAATGGGATTTTTAGACCCTTTTTATGCTAAAACGACCTAATTAGATCGTGTATGGAGTTTACGAGGGGTTTGGAATTGATCAGAATGCCCCTCGTAGTAATTTAGAATTTTTCAACTCGGAGAAGACCCAGTCCACTACGCGGACTTGTCGTGCATTGTGTATTTTTAGGAAAACATTTCTGAATGAGTTATCTCAATCCTGTTGAAAAGTTTCAAAAAGATATAAGCACTGGCCTGCGATGGAAGCGTGACGCGCTCCTGTCGCGCACCAACACTGTTTTGCGCTTTAGATCGTAAAATTATGTTTTGATCAGGTCGCTTTAAAAATCGACCGAGACCATTTTACTACTCAATTTTGCATGCTAATCACAAATCCGACCTCAGATTTGCCATACAAGCATTGTAAGATGCGTTACGCGCATACTCTCCCTCTAGGGGTATTTTGATAATTTTATCGGGCGTTACAAACATGAACCTGGTGAAAATGTAGTTGACTGTGGATTGTATTCCACAATCCCAAACCCGAGTTCCTTGGACAGTAACAAAAAGATGCAAATCAGGCCCTCATATTGCACAAAAGCAAAAATGGCTAAAATTCCTCTACATCTCATGACGATCACATCATCCTAATTGTACTCCAGTTGTTGCACAAACTACTATAACTTTTGCAAACTTAATCAAACAGTGAAATAGAGGCTTAAGATAGAGAAGATAGAAAATCGTAAGCCTGGCAATGTTGTAGTCAATTGTAGCAGGAAAGAGAGAAATAGGTTTGCGAGAAAATGGAATCCTATCTGGGTGATATATATAGAGCAGTTTTACAATAATGGAGAAATTAGTATAGAAAATAAATAGAAGGTTGTTATGTTGAGGTTTAATTACATTTTTCAGCAACCATACTGTTTGCAACAAATTTTAATGTAATGAAAAAATAAATTACAATCACAAATAAAATATGGAGAAACATAAATTTATTAATAAACAATGTAGGTACAAATCTGTTAATCCCTTGATTTTTCTCTCCTAGGAGATTTCTCCTGGATTCGAGGGCTGTTAGTGGCGTATTTTTCGAATGTAGGATGATTTTGATCTTCTTAAGTCATCATATTTTGATCTCTATAGAATATTTGATATGCACTTTTACGGGAATATAATACCCGTTATAAAGGTACGAATTAGGATTTAGGATAGAGTAGCCTCCAAGAAATCCTGAATGAAATAAGATTAATTTTGTAGAGTCCTAAAAAATTTCAAGTTCTACATGTACAACTTACAGTGATCAACCATATGTTTTCTAACCATTTATATTTGTAAATGAAAAAAGTCAGCCATCATGAGTTCATTGTTTGTAATTGCACCATTCCATTCAATTAAATGCTTAGAAACAGATTTAAAGAAAAGCTATTTTATATTTGTAACAGAAAAAATACGGTTCTAAAAGTTGTATGGTTGCTGAAAACTTTAATTAAACCATAAAATACAAACATCAGTTTAAGACGTTATAATGTGAAACATAGCTCCAATGCAAATTGCTAAGTTAGGTAAATGCACCAATTATTTGAATCGATATTTTATTGGCTCATTACGTGACTGACAATTTCAAGACTTTAAGAATTTTATTATTATTTCATTAATAATTAAATACATAATTTGTGTCATTTAAATATTTAATTATTATTTAATTAAGTATTAATTACATAATTTGTGTATGAAGGTGCTTATGGTTTCTTCTATGGACCACCTCAACAATTCCATATAAATTTCATTATTTTCTGGTAAATTACAATAATGCCATATATGAAATTGTCATTGAATATGGAGTCCACTAGACTTTCAATTTGACAAACTACTTGTCAGTTTTTTAAAAAGGTCAAGTACAGTACTTAGGATTTATTTTATAAGCTTACAAGAATGATTCTTTTAGGAGGTAAAATTATATTCTTAGCTTGATATTTATCATTCTTACGCGATTAGTTTAAGGAAATTAATCTTATACGTGTTATAGTCTATAGTTGTTCAGCTCGGGTTAGATCACTTCCATCTATGTATTAGAACTAATTATTTAGAAAATATGATTAGCCCTAATCAACTTATTAGGTCTACTACAATTATTTAGGAATTTTAGTAATTACTTTTGTGATATGGGGATTTGTTTCCCAAAATTTGCATCTTATTTTATGTTCTTTTCTTCACTTCCGCATTGTATTCTCCTTGCTTATACAAATAATTTGATCCTTACAACAGCATATCAAATAGTAAGATCATTTTAATCCACCAAATTGATGGAAGGAAAGATGTTAAAACAAGGTGTTACCAGAAAATCACAGTCATCAATCTCCTCCGAACACAAATACTGCACCATGGGGTGGTGTATCTCCTGAATGAGCAGGCTCATTTTTGATGACTTCCTCATCACCATTTGTATAATCTCCTCCTAAATCTTGTACAAAACAAACAACAAGAAGATGCTAAAAGGGAGCTCAAAGCACAACACTACCATGCAAATGGCCATGGGCAGGTACTAAAAAAGGAAATCAGATTTAAAAAGTTGTAGAGATATAGAAAAATGAAATCAAAACTATATCACGTATTGCTCTATCGGGAGAATGTTTTTATTGTTATCTCCTCAATTTGTTTCTTGAAAAGTATTTCTTCCCTAGCTTCATGTGGCGAAAGCATTTTTCATGTAAAATCCAATAGAAGATAAGGATACCTACTAGCCGATCAAGTGAAACTCAAGCTTGAAAACAGGCCTAAGCTAAAACCAACTATTTCATGTCAAAAACTCTTAAATTCCTATTTTTCAATTCAAGTAACCCAACAAGAAAAGGGGAGCACAATTTTTTAGGCGGAGTATATGACATTTGTTTCCCAAATGAATGGCCGAAATAGTGATTCCCTTTTTCTAGGCAGCAACAACTGCTCCGTCATGGTATTGGTCTTAACCTTACTCCTACTGCATTGGAGCAAGAATTGAGTTGATTCTAAGAAAATACACCCCTTCCTTCACAAAAAGAGAATAACCACTAGAGAAAGTGAAACTTTTTAGAAGCCACCTTTGTACCAACATAATCGTACCTTAGCCTAATATAATCTTAACTTGGTGTGGTACATGTTCATAAGATCCGACCTAAACACCTCAAATATTGGAAGGCAAAACTCAAGCATAATAAAAATGAGGTTCAATAGAGAGAAACCATTTCGGTCTTGTGAATTATGGTAGAATTTACATAATCATCATACATTTTGTTAAATTTTACTCTAAAATATGAAAAATACATCACATCTTACTAATATCATCTGAAAATATTTTATTGGATGATATACAGTACCTTGATAGAATTTTTTCAATTATTAATTATTGGTGTGTGTAAATTGACTCATAATATCTTACATCCCAAAGTTTTAGTAATTGAAAATAAAATTGTATTTTGAAGAAGGGAGAATATCACATACTGTATGATAGTAAATATGGCTAGACTGAACATCACATATTATATGATAATAAATCTGAAAGCACTCTTCAAGTTGCGCATGCATATACAGTAGTGCTTTTATGTTGTACGCATTTGCTTAATTGTAATTCTAATCAAACACATGGTGGATGGTTTCGATAATTAGCTAGTTGGTTTATTTAGTTACTGAAGGAAGTTTTGCACACAAAAAAGATACATCAAAGAAATATATAGTTGTAATAAAGAAGATTCTATAAATAACCAATATAGTTATCAATATTTATTTCATTGGAACAGAAGAAAATACACCGACATACACTTTAGACACCTTTTTAGAAGTTTGTTGTTACTAAATCCTTTACATTGGCGTTTAACTTTTGGACTCAACAAGATCAAGTGGTGCAAACGGAGGCATAATTACTATGAAAAAATTATTATATTTCAACCAAAAAAACATTCTTTCTATCTTTGAACAACACTTTTAACTAACCTTCACACATATTAAACAAATAAAAATAAGAAATCTCAACATATAGTCATCAAAAAATATTTATATGGCTTGGGTATATCCTGTGTATGAGTTCAGAGAAAAGAGCATAAGCCCCAATACAAAGAAGATGGAAGTTGTCAAACATTCACTTGATAACTGCATCACACTCGCCCATTAATCAGGGTTTCTTCGTAGAGTTACCATCTGATACATGTAGCGAGGCTTCAACAAAAGGTGCAAATGGCACTTGTCCACCTTGTAAACTTGTATTCCCACTTGGAGGAGCCCACGAAATAGGATCAACTGTCACAACAATAGATATGATTTTCTTAGTGATGAGAACAAATTTTGAAGCTAAATGCAGGAAGCTCAACCAACTGGACAAAAATCTAATTTAAGCATGTATTACGCAAATCCATACCATCATAAACACAATTTATATCTTCTGAAGGTGGTGATCGATGCTTCTTAACATATTCTTTCTGCAGTGGTTCTGGAATCCCCAATGAGAACATGTCCGGCTTTGCACCTTGTGCCACATACTCTGAAACTTTTTATAGATCACCTTAGTTCCTCATGGTACTGGTCTTAACCAGATCCACTAAGGATTGAATCACTCATGATCAAGAAAACAAATTTACAACTTCAATAATTAATATGATTACGAAATACACCCTCTTGCTATGAGAGGAAGCAATTAATTAGGAAATAGATACAGCTAACATAGTGTTGAAGTCAAATATGGATGGTAGAAAGATATTTTCATCCAAGGAAACTTGAGAAAATTGTCAAAACTTAGAACGTTTATGAGAAATTAGATTGATAGGACAAAAAGATGAACACAAAAGCTAGTTCAAGACTAAGATCAAGCTCAACATACTGTCAGCAAAACAAATTTTCAGCTGAGCACTGACTGCCTTAGTATTCAACAAAAACAATTTTTCATGAACAGAAATCTCACCAAATTGAGATGATTTGTTGGATTTCTTATATTTTGGACCTGGCAATGGAATATCCTCTGCTGGTCTACTAACCATATTGATTGTCGTAATTCCAGCCTCGAGCTTTGACAACAGTGCTTCTGAATTCAAGTTACTGATTTCAACATTTTGATTTGGTTCTTCTTCTGATCTTAAATTGGTCTCAACATGATTATCCTTTCTTATGTCACCTTTTAAAAGACAGCTAGTTCCTTCTGCAAGAGGTCTGCTTGCTGGCATTTCAAAACTTGACAGATCCAAGCACAACCTGTCATCTTCTTGATCATATAAAGAATTTCTATCAATCATACAAAATGATTCATCTACATTTATAGCTAAATGTACTGACTGCCCCTTCCCAGTCTCAGCATCAATGTTTTTTGCAAAGTCTGTGATATATGGCTTTTATAAGACCTTTTCAGACTCTAATTCATCAGATTTTCGACTTTTTTTCTCGAGTACATTTATATCAGGTGTTTGAAACAGCTCAGACGGGGTAGTTGCTTCAGGGTAAGTCCTTGCTCTTTTTCTTTCGTTGCCAGTATCACTGTAAGACTTCTTCTTTTCACAACCATGCGGTCAAAATATTTTAACAATAAAGTGCTGACCTGGAACATAGTGGAAAACCAAGAAGTCTCCCAAATTCAGTCCGTGGTCTGATATAAATTTAGGCCACCCCTGCTGGATAGAAAGTGAACCATTATGGTTACACACCGTTACCCTCCATCGCCGTCCACTTGAGTCCTCAAGATAAGTTTCCTGATCAGTCAGGTGTGAAACAGATCGAGCAAACTTTGGGGGGAAATACTGAAAAGAAAATGCAAAAATTAAAACTAACAAACACCACATACCGATACAAAACTCAAATGCTAAGTTAACGAAACAGGTTTATGATCACATCCTTGTAAGTCCTTTGAGTCCTGGATGGCGCAATTATTTAAAACACAATTTCCGAAGAGAAGGTTAAGACTAACTAATGCATTAATGCAAGATATTTTCTATGGAATATAAAGCATGAAACTTGGTTTGTTATTCGCATTATTGCCAGAAACCACAACGTAGTCTATTACAAATTAAGCTTCACAAATATGCAAATGCCTCAATACCACGTCCCACACCCATACCCATAACTGTGTCATGTTGACACGGGTGAGGCGCAGAAAGTGAAGAAGTCCAAAGAGCTTAGCCAGATGTGCTAAACTTCGTCTAACAATTTGCTCCTATTATATGAAAAAAATAATTTTTCTAATAAATATTACTTACACAATTTTTTTAAAGAGTCTATAACCTATTAATATTTTAAAAAAATGAAGCCCCTAAAATTTAGGGACTAATACACACACCTTTTCTCTAACCCTATTGAGCCGCCCCTAGACGCATGAATTCTAAAAGTTCAATGTGTAGCACAACAATTGACGAACATAAGCAGTTAGTTGAAGCAAATGATAGATTTCACCGACAAATAGAAAATTTAGTACAAGAATAACTAATTGCACATATGGTGATCAAAAGTCAAAACTAACTATACATTTAAAAGGAGCACTTTAAATTAACTCTAGAAAACAAGTTTTAAGAAGGAATCACACTTTACCAGAAATTGTAAGGAACGGTTGTCAATCACTATTTTAAAGCATGAAAGAACCCCCTTTCCATGAATCAAGCTGCAGTCCATCTTGCGCCTATGACATGCTTCGTTCTCGCATTCCATCTCCTCCCTTTTCTACGCACCAGTGATTGCTTCCTGTCTTAGAATTGAGTTGATTATGCTACTGAAAATACAACCCTTTCTTCTCCAATCAAACTTTTGGGTGATGCAAACTATGCACTTTTGTAACCGTTTTGCTTCTATTTTGGAAGCTTTAAGAGGTAGGGTGGGTTCAGTTTTTGCGATTTGGTTTTTCCCTTAAACCAAAGACAGAATGAAAGGTAATTTGGCGGTTCAGTTTGGTTCGATTTTGCCAAAAAAAAAAGTAAACCATTGGTTTTTCGGTTCGATTTTTTTCGGTTCAATCTTCGATTTTTGTTCGGTTTTTCGGTTTTTTAAAATAAAATTTTAAAGTAAAATAATATACTTACAAAAGAAATTATCATAGCAATTGAATATAGGAAACACGCAAGAAAGATTCTTAGAGTCAAGAACAGACCAAAAGTACACTAGTTGGCATCTTCAAAGAATATTACCAACAATTATAGACACTAGTTGGCTAGAGTTCAATAGCTAACTTATAGGTAGTATTAGGGAGAAAGTTATTTTTAGGAAAATAAATTATTTTCGTGAAGATAACTAGAATAATTCTAACCAACCTAATGAGTTAGAAAGCCCAGCCAAACCTTAGCAGATCTGTCAGGCTACTAAAGAGATGAAGCCAACAAGATAGAACTATGACGTTCATGAAAACACCTCATCAAATCTTAACTTAGTCCATGCTATTCAATATTCACAACAATATGGTGTCCCCTTAACTTAGTCCATATAACAGGGGAATTATTATCAAAAGATGCAAGATTGCTATGTGCTTGGACACAAATCAACAGTCTAAATTGACTTTAGTAAAGATAGATAACTCATCATTGCATCAAAATATTAAAGTACACAAGACAATTAATAACTTAGATACTTACAGCTAGAGGACCGGGAAATGCAAACACAAAAACTGCAATCCAAAGGTTAACTTATTGATACCCTGAGGGAGGTTGAAGCTCAAAACACAACCCACCAAAAATTATAGGCGAAAAGGTTGTGGCGAGGATTTTTACCTCCTAAACCAAGCGAAAATTTCTTCAAGCATGAAATTCCAATGATCCAATCTCTGGAGCCTGGAGGGGGCGAACCGGCGAGGGGCGACCGACGACCGGCGAAGGGCAAGGGGGTAGGGGCAGAGGCGCGGGATGGTGGGAGGGAGCTTTCAGCTTTGCTGCACAACTGCAGTGTTGCTGCGGGCTGCGGCTGCCTGCTGGAGTGCTGGGTGGGTTTTTGGGAATTGGGAGGATTTAATTAAAGGGGCTAGAGTTTTTGGTTTATATAGCGGTGGGTTCGGTTTGTAACGGTTCAGTTTGGTTTTGTAAGACCAAAACCGAAACCGAACCGCGCAGAATCAGTTCGGTTCGGTTTTTTGTGTTCTATTTTGATTTTTTACGGTGTGGTTTTGTTTTGGTATTTTTTGATTGATTTCGGTTCGATTTTCGATTTTCGATTTTATGGACCAATCCCCTATTAAGAGGAGTATGCAACATGTGACAGCAGGAAAGGCTCTTCTTTTCAGGTGGAAGCTATCTCAAAATATTTTTGTGCCATAACAAAATACATGTGCACCTATTTTATTACTAGATCATATTCATATTCATCTATATCTATATCTATATCTATATCTATATCTATATCTATACTTTTCTATACTATATTAAAAGTGTGAAGACCTTTAGAAATGTTGTTTGAACTTTTTGCTCTTTATTAAAAAATTTCGCTTTAGCTAAAATTGTCTTTTCACCATTTTCCTTCAAGTATTATATCGGTATTTATATAATATTAAATATTAAATATAATAAATAATCAAATTCCATTGAGAAGGATTTCTTATTACAATTAAATTCCTATAAGAAGAGTTTTTTTTTTTAAACTGAAATAGATTTGATTAAAAAATAGTCAAAAAATAAACTTTCAAAATAATAGGCAAAAAAGGTTTAGTAAAAGGTCCCCCCCCCCCCCCCAAAAAAAAAGACACAACAACCCAATAAAATAGGAAGAAATCTTTTAAAAAATATTTCAAAAAAAAAACCCTAAAAGCTAGGGAAAAACATAAGATTTTTTTTTAAAAAAAAAAACCACCTGCTCCCAAAAGACAATTTTTTTATTAAATATAAAAAAAATAAGATATAATCATATTCAATTGAGAAGATTGTCTTATTAGCATTAAATTCCTATAAGGAAAGTTATTTTTAAACTGAAATATATTTGTTAAAAAATAGTCAAAAAAAACTTTCAAAATAATACGCAATAAAGTTTACTAAAAGAATTTTTTTTAAAAAAAACATGCATTAAAAGATTTCACTTTGGATGAAATTGCCTTTTCACTATTTTCCTTCAAGTATTATATCAGTATTTTAATAGTATTAAATATTGAATATAATAAATATAGTACAAATAATATTGAGAAGATTTTCTTATTATAGTTAAACTCCAATATTTTAACTAAAATAGATTTTATAAAAAGAAAGTCAAAAACATTCAAATTAATAGGCAAAAAAGGATTAGTAAAATGTCAAAAAACGGAAAAAACTACTCCTAAAAGACAAAAAAAAAAAGCCAACAAAAATAGGGAAAATATTTCCAAAAAAAAAAAAAAGAGTCACCCGTTGGAATACAAACATCAAATGGTTCAAGAAGACTCTCAGGGGTTCTATCAAATCTACTGGCCACATAAGGAGATACAAATGACAATGTGGCACCTGGATCCATCAAAACATAACAATCAAAAGTAAAGACTCAAATCATACCCGTCACAACATCTGGGGAGTTCTCCTGATCTTGGCGACTACCTATGGCATACAAGCCGTTTGTTGCTCCGCCTGTGCCTGACATAGTGGCCCTCTGGCTTCCTCTAACTAGTGGGGCTAGTGTAGTAGACTTAGCCTGGTCAGCTTGCTTTGGAAAATTCCTCTTGTAGTGACCCGTTTGGCCACATCTATAGCATACATCATTCAAATCATGACATCTACCAAAGTGCAGTTTGCCACACTCATCACACGGTGGCTTTCCCTCCAAACCTTGAGCCCCACTAGCTTACGACTGGGATCTATGGGTTCCAATATTCTGAAACCTTTTATCATACCTGCCTCTAGGCACAGGTGCACTAGCAGATGATGGCGCTGGGTATTGGTTTCTATTGCCTTTCCTTCCAACCTCATGGCTAGATGTCTTAGCTTTCTTACGCTTGAACTCTTCATAGTCATGTTGTCTCTCCTCATCAGCTTGTTGCACAAATGTCATTAGTCGCCTGATGTCTATATCACTCACAAGCATTGCTCCTTTGCCATCTTTCTTGGGTCCTTTATTCAACCCATCAACATGCATCCCCATCCTTCCTCTTATGTCAGCAACCATGTCCGGAGCATAGTGAGATAGTTGCGTGAACTTCAAACCATACTCTTGCATAATCATAGAGCGTTATTTAAGATTTAGGAACTCTCTCACCTTAGCTTCTCTTTTCTCTCTTGGGAAGAAGCATCCCAAGAATGCTTCCTCGAACACTACCCAAGTCAAACATAGAACATTGTCCCTTCTACCTTTTCTTCAACTGGTCGAACCACAATCTGGCCACTCCCTTGAGTTGGTAACCAGCCAGTTCAACTCTGTCAGTATTAGCCACATGCATCACTTGGAACGCCTTCTCCAGTTCCTCCATGTAGTTCTCAGGATCTTTAGTAGATGCAGACCCCGTGAACTCAGGCGAATTCATCCTCAGAAATTCTTGGACTCAAGAGGTGTCATGAGAATCAGGTCTACCTTAGAGCTTGTATAGCCCAACATAGCTCAGTATTAGAGACCTCATCTTGAGGGGGTTGCTCAATAGGGACAACTTGCCCCACGGGCTCCTCATGTACTTGAAGCTCAGGTGCATTGGCATCTTTCGTGGCAGGACGTCCCCTTCCTCTGACAGCTCTTTTAGGAGGCATGATATAAATTCAGCACACGTAGAGCACAAATTAGAAAAGAGCTTTCGTAGAGCTTAACTCAATCGCATGAATTGGAAGGAGAAGAAAAGTGTGACAATTCCTAATGTCCTATAGCCTCATGCTTATGAAATGTGGTCGACAACACACCCATAAACAAGAATCTACTAGACACGGCTTCATAGACTCCCTAAGAAACTTAAACTCTGTGCTTTGATACCAAGTTTGTCACACCCCGAGAGGGTACCCTTGGTGTGGCCGACACCTAGAGGCTATTTCTAGTCCCCGAGCAAACCACTTAGCCTTATTATATCATTCAGTCAAATTAACTCTACTGAACAGCAGAAAATATAAGTAAGTAGTGGACACATCTTATCTAAAGTCTCAAAGAATATATCTAAAATAATGAAGGCTAGTAGAAAGAACGAGCTCACAATCTCAACATCAATACTCAACCGTTGTGTATGAAGCCTCTATCACTAATCAGGTGGTGCCATTGATAGACCCATGGCTACCCAAATCAAAATAAAAGAAATAGTCCAATTTAACTATATAGCATGATGAAATAATCATGGTAAGTCCTCCGGAGTAGGGGAGGCACACCGAATCAGCTGTGAATCTTAGATTTTCAACGGAGCGCCTTTTGACGATCTCTAGTACATGCCTCTACATCATGAAATGATGCCGTCAAAAGGGATGCCAGTACTTGGAATGTACTAGTATGTAAAATAGCTGAGTAAAACAGAAACATGTAGAATAATATGGAAAAAACATCAACTCAAAGAAATCATCAAATAACATCAAATGTCAATCTATGCAATAAATAAAGATTAGACGAGTGACCCATCAACAACGCAAACTCATCAATCATCTCAGACTCAACTCAAAGGAGCTCATATCCTTTCATCTCATCTCAGAGGAGCTCACCTCTTCTCGTCTCATGTCATCTTGACTCAGAGTACTAAAGAAAGGAACTTTATGAAAGTTTCTCTTATCAGACAACATTTTCTTATGAGCCAGTGAATGTACAATAATCTCACTGATGTTGCCACATCCGTTCCAAAATAGTAAGGTAGGAACGCTCCCAAACCATATTAGCTCACCCAATATGGAGTCAATACTCAATAGGTCCTCCATTGCTTTCAGGGACTGCTACTCTCGAGGGAATCATAATATATGTGATGGTTCTATGCCTCACCTACATTTGGCGATATAGTTAATTAGTTCGAGTGGGACTCACTCTTACCTATTTCGGTGCTTGATACTGCTCTCGTGACTTAATGCTCATAAAACCTCCATCTCAACCAATCTTATAGGGACTCGAACATAGTTAATGATTGATATCTCATAGGAAATCGAACCCCACCATTATTGAACTCATATGGAATTTAACCCTCTCATCAATCAATCTCATCAATGACTCTAGATATAGAACAATCATTAGGAATCAATTGAATAAACACATCGATAGAGTTTATTTTTAGAGACTCATAAGACAATCAAATTCTATGAACTATCATCATTCTCTTATCAAAATTAACAACCTCGACTCAAGGCTCTAGACTAAATTCTTAAGTTCATTATGCATGCTTTTCAAATTAGTCATGTAGGGTTATGCAAATTCTTATGAAAATATTCAATTCAAGAAAACAAATAGTATGATGATCATCAATATAGAAAAACATGTAATTTCAAGTAAAATTTTAAGAAAACCATCAAAGATCATGCATGTAAACACTCCAAATCATCAACTCATCCATGACCATTTATGTGGCACATGAGAGAACAATCCCATGCTTTTAGTTTAGCCTTACATACCTTAGATGCAGCTATCAATCTGTCACATCAAAATTTCTTCTCGATTTTCTCAAACTCAAGCTCTTCTTCTTTTTTGTCAAGCCCTAGCCTTATTAGAATATTGGAATACGACTTAGAATTGGATTTTTAGACCCTTTTTACGCTAAAATGACCTTATTAGATCGTGAATGGAGTTTACGAGGGGTTTGGAATTGATCAGAATGCCCATCATAATAATTTAGTATTTTTCAACTCGGAGAAGACCCAGTCTGCTATGCGGACTTGTCGTGCACTGTGTATTTTTAGGAAAACATTTCTGAATGAGTTAACTCAATCCTGTCAATAAGTTTCAAAAAGATATAAGTGCTGGTCCGCGATGGAAGCGTGACGCGCTTCTGTCGCGCACCAACACTGTTTTGCGCTTCAGATCGTAAAATTATGTTTTGATCAGGTCGCTTTAAAAATCAACCGAGACCATTTTACTACTTAATTTTGCATGCTAATCACAAATCCGACCTCAGATTTATCATACAAGCATTGTAAGATGCATTACGCGCATACTCTCCCTCTAGGGGTATTTTGATAATTTTATCGAGCTTTACAAACATGAACCTGGTGACAATGTAGTTGACTGTGGATTGTATTCCACAATCCCAAACCCGAGTTCCTTGGACAGTAACAAAAAGATGCAAATCAGGCCCTCATATTGCACAAAAGCAAAAATGGCGAAAATTCCTCTACATCTCATGACGATCACATCATCCTAATTGTACTCCAGTTTTTGCACAAACTACTATAACTTTTGCAAACTTAATCAAACAGAGAAATAGAGGCTTAAGATAGAGAAGATAGAAAATCGTAAGCCTGGCAATGTTGTAGTCAATTGTAGCAGGAAAGAGAGAAATAGGTTTGCGAGAAAATGGAATCCTATCTGGGTGATTTATATAGAGCAGTTTTACAATAATGGAAAAATTAGTATAGAAAATAAATAGAAGGTTGTTATGTTGAGGTTTAATTACATTTTTCAGCAACCATACTGTTTGCAACAAATTTTAATGTAATGAAAAAATAAATTACAATCACAAATAAAATATGGAGAAACATAAATTTATTAATAAACAATGTAGGTACAGATCTGTTAATCCCTTGATTTTTCTCTCCTACGAGATTTCTCCTGAATTCGAGGGCTGTTAGTGGCGTATTTTTCGAATGTAGAATGATTTTGATCTTCTTAAGTCATCATATTTTGATCTCTATAGAATATTTAATATGCATTTTTACGGGAATATAATACCCGTTATAAAGTTACGAATTAGGGTTTAGGGTAGAGTAGCCTCCAAGAAATCTTGAATGAAATAGGACTAATTTTGTAGAGTCCTAAAAAATTTCAAGTTCTACATATACAACTTACAGTGATCAACCATATGTTTTCTAACCATTATATTTGTAAATGAGAAAAGTTCAGCCATCATGAGTTCATTGTTTGTAATTGCACCATTCCATTCAATTAAATGCTTAGAAACAGATTTAAAGAAAAGCTATTTTATATTTGTAACAGAAAAAATACGGTTCTAAAAGTTGTATGGTTGCTGAAAAATTTAATTAAACCATAAAATACAAACATCAGTTTAAGACGTTATAATGTGAAACATAACTCCAATGCAAATTGCTAAGTTAGGTAAATGCACCAATTATTTGAATCCATATTTTATTGGCTCATTACGTGACTGACAATTTCAAGACTTTAAGAATTTTATTATTATTTCATTAATAATTAAATATATAATTTGTGTCATTTAAATATTTAATTATTATTTCATTAAGTATTAATTACATAATTTGCGTCTTTTTTAAAAAAAGTGAAGGTAAAATGGTACTCCAACTTTGAAGGTTGGAGCCTCCCACTTTTAATAATATATGATGATTTCCTGTGACCAAGAAGGTGCTTATGGTTTCTTCTATGGACCACCTCAACAATTCCATATAAATTTCATTATTTTCTGGTAAATTACAATAATGCCATATATGAAATTGTCATTGAATATGGAGTCCACTAGACTTTCAATTTGACAAACTACTTGTCAGTTTTTTAAAAAGGTCAAGTACAGTACTTAGGATTTATCTTATAAGCTTACAAGAATGATTCTTTTAGGAGGTAAAATTATATTCTTTGCTTGATATTTATCATTCTTACGCGATTAGTAAGGAAATTAATCTTATACACATTTAAGTCTATAGTTGTTCAGCACAGGGTCTAGATCACTTCCATCTATGTTTTAGAACTAATTGTTTAGAAAATATGATGAGCCCTAATCAACTAATTAGGTCTACTACAATTATTTAGGAATTTTAGTAATTACTTTTGTGATATGGGGATTTGTTTCCCAAAATTTGCATCTTATTTTATGTTCTTTTTTTCACTTCCGCATTGTATTCTCCTTCTTATTCAAATAATTTGATCCTTACAACAGCACATCAAATAGTACGAGCATTTTAATCCACCAAATTGATGGAAGGAAAGATGTTAAAATAAGGTGTTACCAGAAAATCACAGTCATCAATCTCCTCCGAACACAAATACTGGACCATGGGGTGGTGTATCTCATGAATGAGTAGGCTCATTTTTGATGACTTCCTCATCACCATTTGTATAATCTCCTCTTAAATCTTGTACAAAACAAACAACAAGAAGATGCTAAAAGGGAGCTGAAAGCACAACACTACCATGCAAATGGCCATGGGCAGGTACTAAAAAAGAAAATCAGATTTAAAAAGTTGTAGAGATATAGAAAAATGAAATCAAAACTATATCACGTATTGCTCTATCGGGAGAATGTTTTTATTGTTATCTCCTCAATTTGTTTCTTGACAAGTATTTCTTCCCTAACTTCATGTGGCGAAAGCATTTTTCATGTAAAATCCAATAGAAGATAAGGATACCTACTAGCCGATCGAGTGAAACTCAAGCTTGAAAATAGGCCTAAGCTAAAACCAACTATTTTATGTCAAAAAACTCTTAAATTCCTATTTTTCAATTCAAGTAACCCAACAAGAAAAGGGGAGCACAATTTTTTAGGCGGAGTATATGACATTTGTTTCCCAAATGAATGGGCGAAATAGTGATTCCCTTTTTCTAGGCAGCAACAACTGCTCCCTCATGGTATTGGTCTTAACCTTACTCCTACTGCATTGGAGCAAGAATTGAGTTGATTCTAAGAAAATACACCCCTTCCTCCACAAAAAAGAATAACCACTAGAGAAAGTGAAACTTTTTAGAAACCACCTTTGTACCAACATAATCGTACCTTAGCCTAACATAATCTTAACTTGGTGTGGTACACGTTGTTGACACCCAATTTTGACCCTCCACTGTGCAAATTAATCATCGAGCTTTTAATTTTAACAATTTGAAATAATTAGCTTGCAAAGATGCAAAAATATTTTTTCAAGTGATTTTTAGGTTTAAAGCTTTAAATTTTAATTATGCTTAAATATTTGTGTATTATATATGTACATATATATATATATAATACATATTATATATATTTCAAGTATTAATAGTTAAGTATTATATTTTCGTTAGGTTTTCAAAATTATCGAATAGATTTTATTCTTAATCACCTTTGCTTTAATCATTTTAGAATTAATTACCCCATAGTTAATCTAATTATTTTAAGTTGTTAATATTTAAAGGCTCCTTAATTAATTTATAATAATTCATTTCGTGGTCGAATTAATCAATTGATTTCAAATTGGTCACATTTGTAATTTAAGTGGCTAATTTTGCAAGCCTTTTATTTTGTTCTTTTTAACCTTTTTACTTAAATCCTTGACCCAAATTACCCAGCCCAATATTTTTCCCTAGCCCAACCCGAGATATCCCACAGACCCAGCCCAATTCTTTCTTTAATCCCTACCCGACCCACTACCAATAAACCCGACCCGCCCCCTCCTTAATCCCTAACCCCTCGACCCCGCCTCTCTCTTCCCCATTCTGAAATCAGAAAACCAGAGAACGAAGCCAAGACGCAATACCAAAACCAGAAAATCCAACCAAAAACGCCAAAAAATCATTTACCCCTTGTACCCTCGTCCCTCCCCAAGCCCGTCTCTCTCAAAATCAAAGGAAATTGAGAGGTGCGAGCAAAGAACCAGTCCGAAACCAGTCCCAAAAATAGCAGCCGACAGTGGCCATTTTTGGCCATTTAACTCGGTCAACACGTCTTTCCCTCGTCCTTGCACGTCAGAGAAGCCCTCTACGTGTCTCAAATCTAAGCCATCGATTCAAAATCGATGGCTAGGATTTGAGACTTGTGGAGGGTTTCAAAAATCAGTTGGATTTCGGAGTTGTTGGTCACTTTTGCTCGGTTTTTGGGACGGATTTGTGCCCTAATTTTGGGGTATAAAACCCCCACTGTTGACTGTGCAAGGGGTCGGTTCCAGGGAGGAATTTTGGAGATTTTTTTCTTCTGGAAATCTTAATACTAGCTTCTTTGTTCTTGTGAAATCTTAACAGTTTATATTCCATTAAAAAAACATTTCATCGTGAGAAGTGTTTGAAAAATCTTTGAATTCCTAGAAGCTTAGCTGCGATTTTGAGTTCAAAGGTCTAGGATCGGAGTTGATTCTCGTTTGTAGTTCCAGTTTCGCTGCCCCCGAAAAGGTAATACTCGTTACTCTTCATCTCGAGTTGATATACATGTTTGAATGCGAGTGATGAAACTACTTTCGAAGCATTGTTGTTAGTTCGTTCCGACTGTTATTGCGACATTGTTGGTATACCTATCTGTATATGTGTATATATATAAGAATATATGTGTATGTATATATTGAAACTGGAGAATACATGTTGGTCTTGAAGGTTGGTTTTCTGTGTATCCATATATATAAGGATGTATATGCTACGTATGTATAAAACTGGAAAGGTGATGGAATATACAGTGGTTTTGGTGGCTGTGTTCTCTTTATATCCACGCATATACAGATATATACGCGTATGTATGTCCAAAACTTGAAGAATGGCTGAGTATATGTTAGTTTGAATGGTTGTATATCTCTGTATGTCTATGTATATGAAGGTATATATACGTATATGTATGTATAAAACTTGAAAGTTGTTTGGTTATACTGTGGTATAGTCGTATCACAGTGTATATGCAGCTGTATATACGCGCATATATATGAATATCTACATATATATATATATATATATATAAGTATGTATCTACAATTCGAATGTTGTCCGTTTGTGTGTTGGGTTGCCATATCTATGAATATATATACATACAACGTGTATTTCTACATGTATATATATAGTATCTAAGTTGAAAGTTTGTTAGTTTGTTTTGGTCATATGGTGGTATTACAATGTCTATGTATTTATATATACATATATACATATATATACAAATGCATACGTACAGATGTATTTATAGAATTTAAAAGTTTGTTGGGTTATATTGTCTAACGTTGCTTGCGCTTCTATGAATACATATGTATATCTATATATATAATATACATGTGCATAAATACCTTAAGGGATCTCTTTTATTTTGACAATATCTCAATATTGTGATATTGATAATCTTCCTTTTTAGTCTATGTCAAGAGATATATATGCTTTAACTTGAACATGAAACACATGCTCTAGATACACTTTCTTCTTTATTTGAAGCACCTTGAGTTGTAGGATAGTGTATTTGTCTTCTATGTGATAGCATGTTTGTCCTCTATGTTGAAACGACTTTTTTTTAAGCTAATCACATGCTACTTCATGGTGTCAATTTGAATTTTCTTCTTTTTTCCTTTGAGTAGTTGATTAATCTTTATTTTCTTTGCATGTAATATTATTCCGAGTCTATTTTTGACTCCTCCTTGCATTTCGTTGAGTGTCGGGTCAATCTCGGCCTATGTCCAGCTACACGAAACTGTCGGATTTTATTTTTCGAGGCGACGACGTACTTATATACACTGGTATACACTTTCTGTATACAAAAAAAATATTTACACAGGATATGGGCCAAAAGCCCAAACGGTCAGCAGGGGTCATTCTGGCCAACTCTTTATTTGGAAATTTGCAGCCAAATCAACTTGGGCCAACAGCCCAAGGAAGTAACAATAACAAAGGGGTTGGCAGGCCCAAAAGTAGTAATTAGGACAGGTTCTTGGACTTGGGCCTGCCAAGCCCAATCTAGTTTTTTTATTATTATTGTTTTATTTCTTATATACTTGTTTGCTTGTGATATTTGCCATTTTTATATATTTATTTGTTCCAACGTTAATTTCAAGTCTAGGATTATTTTTTATGTCTTAACCTAATTAAATTTCCCCAAAAAATTAGCCACTTACGTTATGTCACGATTTTATTTTAGACTATAAAATCACTTTTTAAAGAAGTTAGATTCCAAGATTGTCTTTTAAAAAATATTTCAAGTGCTTTTCTTTAAAATAATTTTACTTTTAAAATATGTCTCCCCCCCCCCCCCCCCCCCCTTAAACACTTAGAATTTCGTAGACTTTAAACTTTAATTACTTAATTAAATTTGTCAAGTTCTTAAATTAGATAAATGTGAGTTAGATTCTAATAATATGCCATCGAATTTGGAGTAATTCACTTAATTAATTCTAATTGATTAAAATATAAGTAAAAAAAAAATTTAAATATTCCATTTTCATACTCTTAAAATATTCTATTTAAACTTTTCAAAATTAATAACATAAATTACATTATTTCAACGTTAGTCAAAATATTTAATCGTCGGATAACCGCACGTTAGCGGATATTTCGGGTGCGTAAAACCTTCCCGAAATAGAAATATGAACCCGAACCCTTCCTTGGATTTTTAAAAGGATTTTTTCTGTTAATTCTTTTTAAAATAATTTTAAATCGATTTTCTTGATTTTCCCTTAAAAAATTAAGTGGCGACTCTAAAAAAATTTTGTAAGATTCGATTTACTTAAATTAATTAAGTTTTAAATCGAATTTTCGAAACCGAAGTCATTTTTCGACGTAACACACGTTCATAAGATCCGACTAAACACCTCAAATATTGGAAGACAAAACTCAAGCATAATAAAAGTGAGGTTCAAGAGAGAGAAACCATTTCAGTCTTGTGAATTATGGTAGAATTTACATAATCATCATACATTTTGTTAAATGTTACTCTAAAATATGAAAAATACATCACATCTTACTAATATCATCTGAAAATATTTTATTTGATGATATACAGTACCCTGATAGAATTTTTGCAATTATTAATTATTGGTGTGTGCAAATTGACTCATAATATCTTACATCCCAAAGTTTTAGTAATTGAAAATAAAATTGTATTTTGAAGAAGGGAGAATATCACATACTGTATGATAGTAAATATGGCTAGAATAAATATAACATATTATATGATAATAAATCTGAAAGCACTCTTCAAGTTGCGCATGCATATACAATAGTGCTTTTATGTTGTATGCATTTGCTTAATTATAATTCTAATCAAACACATGGTGGATGGTTTCAATAATTAGCTAGTTAGTTTATTTAGTTACTGAAGGAAGTTTTGCACACAAAAAAGATGCGTCAAAGAAATATATAGTTGTAATAAAGAAGATTCTATAAATAACCAATACAGTTATCAATATTTATTTCATTGGAACAGAAGAAAATACACCGACATACACTTTAGACACCTTTTTAGAAGTTCGTTGGTACTAAATCCTTTACATTGGCGTTTAACTTTTGGACTAAACAAGATCAAGTGGTGCAAACAGAGGCATAATTACTATGAAAAAATTATTATATTTCGACCAAAAAAACATTCTTTCTATCTTTGAACATCACTTTTAACTAACCTTCACACATATTCTACTCATAACTCCTACTTTAAACAAATAAAAACAAGAAACCTCAACATATAGTCATCAAAAAATATTTATATGGCTTGGGTATCCTGTGTATGAGTTTAGAGAAAAGAGCGTAAGCCCCAATACAAAGAAGATGGAAGTTGTCAAACATTCACTTGATAACTGCATCACACTCGCCTATTAATCAGGGTTTCTTCGTAGAGTTACCATCTGATACATGTAGAGAGGCTGCAACAAAAGGTGCAAATAGCACTTCTCCACCTTGCAAACTTGTATTCCCACTTGGAGGAGCCCATGAAATAGGATCAACTGTCACAACAATAGATATTATTTTCTTAGTGATGAGAACAAATTTTGAGGCTAAATGCAGGAAGCTCAAGCAACTGGACAAAAATCTAATTTAAGCATGTATTACGCAAATCCATACCATCATAAACACAATTTATATCTTCTGAAGGTGGTGATTGATGCTTCTTAACATATTCTTTCTGTAGTGGTTCTGGAATCCTCAATGAGAACATGTCCGGCTTTGCACTTTGTGCCACATACTCTGAAACTTTTTATAGATCACCGTAGTTCCTCATGGTACTGGTTTTAACCAGATCCACTAAGGATTGAATCACTCATGATCAAGAAAACAAATTTACAACTTCAATAATAAATATGACTACGAAATACACCCTCTTGCTTTGAGAGGAAGCAATTAATTAGGAAATAAATACAGCTAACATAGTGTTGAAGTCAAATATAGAAGGTAGAAAGATATTTTCATCCAAGGAAACTTGAGAAAATTGTCAAAACTTAGAACATTTATGAGAAATTAGATTGATAGGACAAAAAGATGAACACAAAAGCTAGTTCAAGACTAAGATCAAGCTCAACATAGTGTCAACAAAACAAATTTTCAGCTGAGCACTGACTGCCTCAATATTCAACAAAAACAATTTTTCATGAACAGAAAGCTCACCAAATTGAGATGATTTGTTGGATTTCTTATATTTTGGACCTGGCAATGGAATATCCTCTGCTGGTCTACTAACCATATTGATTGTCGTAATTCCAGCCTCGAGCTTTGACAACAGTGCTTCTGAATTCAAGTTGCTGATTTCAACATTTTGATTTGGTTCTCTTCTGATCTTAAATTGGTTTCAACATGATTATCCTTTCTGATGTCACCTTTTAAAAGACAGCTAGTTCCTTCTGCAAGAGGTTTGCTTCCTGGCATTTCAAAACTTGACAGATCCAAGCACAACCTGTCATCTTCTTGATCATATAAAGAATTTCTATCAATCATACAAAATGATTCATCTACATTTATAGCTAAATGTACTGACTGTCCCTTCCCTGTCTTAGCATCAATGTTTTTTGCAAAGTCTGTGATATTTGGCTTGTATAAGACCTTTTCAGACTCTAATTCATCAGAATTTCGACTTTTTTTCTCGAGTACATTTATATCAGGTGTTTGAAATAGCTCAGACGGGGTAGTTGCTTCAGGGTAAGTCCTTGCTCTTTTTCTTTCGTTGCCAGTATCACTGTAAGACTTCTTCTTTTCACAACCATGCGGTCCAAATATTTTAGCAATAAAGTGCTGACCTGGAACATAGTGGAAAACCAAGAAGTCTCCCAAATTCAGTCCGTGGTCTGATATAAATTTAGGCCACCCCTGCTGGATAGAAAGTGAACCATTATGGTTACACACTGTTACCCTCCATCGCCGTCCACTTGAGTCCTCAAGATAAGTTTCCTGATCAGTCAGGTGTGAAACAGATCGAGCAAACTTTGGGGGGAAATACTTAAAAGAAAATGCAAAAATTAAAACTAATAAACACCGCATACCGATACACAACTCAAATGCTAAGTTAACAAAACAGGTTTATGATCACATCCTTGTAAGTCCTTTGAGTCCTGGATGGCGCAATTATTTATAACACAAATTCCGAAGAGAAGGTTAAGACTAACTAATGCATTAATGCAAGATATTTTCTATGGAATATAAAGCATGAAACTTGGTTTGTTATTCGCATTATTGGCAGAAACCACAACGTAGTCTATCACAAATTAAGCTTCACAAATATGCAAATGCTTCAATACCACGTCCCACACCCATACCCATAATTGTGTCATGTTGACACGGGTGAGGCGCAGAAAGTTAAGAAGTCCAAAGAGCTTAGCCAGATGTGCTAAACTTCGTCTAACAATTTTCTCCTATTATATGAAAAAAATAATTTTTCTAATAAATACTACTTACGCAATTTTTTTAAAGAGTCTATAACCTATTAATATTTTAAAAAAATGAAGCCCCTAAAATTTAGGGACTAATACACACGCCTTTTTTCTAACCCTATTGAGCCGCCCCTAGACTCATGAATTCTAAAAGTTCAATATGTAGCACAACAATTGACGAACATAAGCAGTTAGTTTAAGCAAATGATGGATTTCACCCATAAATAGAAAATTTAGTACAAGAATAACTAATTGCACATATGGTGATCAAAAGTCAAAACTAACTATACATTTAAAAGGAGTACTTTAAATTAACTCTAGAAAACAAGTTTTAAGAAGGAATCACACTTTACCAGAAATTGTAAGAAACGGTTGTCAATCACTATTTTAAAGCATGAAAGAACCCCCTTTCCATGAATCAAGCAGCAGTCCATCTTGCGCCCATGACATGCTTCGTTCTCGCATTCCATCTCCTCCCTTTTTTACGCACCAGCAATTGCTTCCTGTCTTAGAATTGAGTTGATTATGCTACTGAAAATACAACCCTTTCTTCTCCAATCAAACTTTTGGGTGATGCAAACTATGCACTTTTGTAACCGTTTTGCTTCTATTTTGGAAGCTTTAAGAGGTAGGGGTGGGTTCAGTTTTTGCGGTTTGGTTTTCCCCAAAACCAAAGGCAGAATGGCAGGTAATTTGGCGGTTCGGTTTGGTTCGGTTTTGCCAAAAAAAAAAAGTAAACCATTGGTTTTTCGGTTCGATTTTTTTTGATTCAAATCTTTGGTTTTTGTTCGGTTTTTCCATTTTTTTTTAAAAAAATTAAAAGTAAAATAATATACTTACAAAAGAAATTATCATAGTAATTGAATATAGGAAACACGCAAGAATGATTCTTAGAGTCAAGAACAGACCAAAAGTACTGTAGTTGGCATCTTCAAAGAATATTACCAACAATTATAGACACTAGTTGGCTAGAGTTCAATAGCTAACTTATAGGTAGTATTAAGGAGAAAGTTATTTTTAGGACAATAAATTATTTTCATAAGGATAACTAGAATAATTCTAACCAACCTAATGAATTAGGTTAGAAAACCCAGCCAAACCTTAGCAGATATGTTAGGCTACTAAAGAGATGAAGCCAACAAGATAGAACTATGACGTTCATGAAAACACCTCGTCAAATCTTAACTTAGTCCATGCTATTCAAGATTCACAACAATATGGTGTCCCCTTAACTTAGTCCATATAACAGGGGAATTATTATCAAAAGATGCAAGATTGCTATGTGCTTGGACACAATCATTAGTCTGAACTGACTTTAGTAAAGATAGATAACTCATCATTGCATCAGAATATTAAAGTACACAAGACAATTAATAACTTAGATACTTACAGCTAGAGGACAGGGAAATGCAAACACAAAAACTGCAATCCAAGGTAAACTTACTGATACCCTGAGGGAGGTTGAAGCTCAAAACACAACCCACCAAAAATTATAGGCGAAAAAGTTGTGGCGAGGATTTTTACCTCCTAAACTAAGCGAAAATTTCTTCAAGTTTGAAGTTCCAATGATCCAATCTCTGGAGCCTGGAGTAGGCGAGCCGGCGTGGGGCGACTGACGACCGACGATCGGCGAGAGGCGAGGGGGCAGGGGCAGAGGCGCGGGATGGTGGGAGGGAGCTTTCAGCTTTGCTGCACAACTGCAGTGTTGTTGCGGGCTGCGGCTGCCTGCTGGAGTGTTGGATGGGTTTTTGGGAATTGGGGGGATTTAATTAAAGAGGCTAGGGTTTTTGGTTTATATAGGGGTGGGTTCGGTTTGTTAAGGTTTGGTTTGGTTTTGTTAGACCAAAATCGAAACCGAACCGTACAAAATCAGTTCGGTTTGATTTTTTGTGTTCTGTTTTGATTTTTTACAGTGTGGTTTTGTTTTGGTATTCTTTGATTGATTTCGGTTCGATTTTCGATTTCGATTTTATGGACCTACCCCAATTAAGAGGAGTATGCAACATGTGACAGCAGGAAAGGCTCTTCTTTTCAGGTGGAAGCTATCTCAAAATATTTTTGTGCCACAACAAAATACACGTGCACCTATTTTATTACTAGATCATATTCATATTCATCTATATCTATTTTTATATCTATATCTATATCTATATCTATTTCTATATCTATATCTATATCTCAATCTATATCAATAGCTATACTTTTCTATACTATATTAAAAGTGTGAAGACCTTTAGAAATGTTGTTTGAACTTTTTGCTCTTTATTAAAAAATTTCGCTTTAGATAAAATTATCTTTTCACCATTTTCCTTCAAGTATTATATCGGTATTTATATAATATTAAATATTAAATATAATAAATAATCAAATTCAATTGAGAAGGATTTCTTATTACAATTAAAGTCCTATAAGTAGAGTTATTTTTTAAACTGAAATAGATTTGATTAAAAAATAGTCAAAAAATAAACTTTCAAAATAATAGGCAAAAAAGGTTTAGTAAAAGGTTCCCCCGAAAAAAAGACACAACAACCCAATAAAATAGGAAGAAATCTTTTAAAAAATATTTCAAAAAAAAACCCCAAAAGCTAGGGAAAAACATAAGATTTGTTTTTTAAAAAAACCACCTGCTCCCAAAAGACAATTATTTTTTATTAAATATAAAAAAGAATAAGATATAATCAAATTCAATTGAGAAGGTTTTCTTATTAGCATTAAATTCCTATAAGGAAAGTTATTTTTAAACTGAAATATATTTGCTTAAAAAATAGTCAAATAAAACTTTCAAAATAATACGCAAAAAAGTTTAGTAAAAGGATTTTTTTTATAAAAAAAAACATGCATTAAAAGATTTCACTTTGGATGAAATTGCCTTTTCACTATTTTCCTTCAAGTATTATATCAGTATTTTAATAGTATTAAATATTGAATATAATAAATATAGTACAAATTAAATTGAGAAGATTTTCTTATTATAGTTAAATTCCTATAAGAATCATTTTTTTAACAAAAATAGATTTGATAAAAAGAAAGTCCAAACAAATTCAAATTAATAGGCAAAAAAGGATTAGTTAAATGTCAAAAAAGGGAAAAAACTACTCCTAAAAGACAAAAAAAAAAAAAAGCCAACAAAAATAGGGAAAATATTTCCAAAAAAAAAAAAAAGAGTCACCCATTGGAGTACAAACATCAAAGGGTTCAAGAAGACTCTTAGGGGTTCTATCAAATCTACTGGCCACATAAGGAGATGCAAATGACAATGTGGGCCCTGGATCCATCAAGACATAACAATCAAAAGAAAAGACTCAAATCATACCCGTCACAACATCTGGGGAGTTCTCCTGATCTTGGCGACTACCCATGGCATACAAGCCGTTTGTTGCTCCGCCCGTGCTTGACGTAGTGGCCCTCTGGCTTCCTCTAACTAGTGGGTCTAGTGTAGTAGACTTTGCCTGGTCAGCTTGCTTTGGAAAATTCCTCTTGTAGTGACCCGTTTGGCCACATCTATAGCATACATCATTCCAATCATGATATCTACCCAAGTGCAGTTTGCCACACTCATCACACGGTGGCTTCCCCTCCAAACCTTGAGCCCCACTAGCTTACGACTGGGATCTATGGTTTCCAATATTCTAAAACCTTTTATCATACCTGCCTCTAGGCACAGGTGCACTAGCAGATGATGGCGCTGGGTATTGGTTTCTATTGCCTTTCCTTCCAACCTCATGGCTAGATGTCTTAGCTTTCTTACGCTTGAACACTTCATTGTCATGATTACTCTCCTCATCAGCTTATTGCACAAATGTCATTAGTCGCCTGATGTCCGTATCACTCACAAGCATTGCTCCCTTGCCATCTCTCTGGGGTCCTTTATTCAACCCATCAACATGCATCCCCATCCTTCCTCTTATGTCAGCAACCATGTCCGGAGCATAGTGAGATAGTTGCGTGAACTTCAAACCATACTCTTGCACAATCATAGAGCGCTATTTAAGATTTAGGAACTCTCTCACCATAGCTTCTCTTTTCTCTCTTGGGAAGAAGCATCCCAAGAAAGCTTTCTCAAACACTACCCAAGTCAAACATAGAACATCGTCCCTTCTACCTTTCTTCAACTGGTCGAACCACAATTTGGCCACTCCCTTGAGTTGGTAACCAGCCAGTTCAACCCTGTCAGTATTAGCCACATGCATCACTTGGAACGCCTTCTCCAGTTCCTCCATGTAGTTCTCAGGATATTCAGTAGATGCAGACCCCGTGAACTCAGGCGAATTCATCCTCAAAATTCTTGGACTCTAGAGGTGTCATGAGAATCAGGTCTACCTTAGAGCTTGTATAGCCTAACATAGCTCAGTATTGGAGACCTCATCTTGAGGGGGGGTTGCTCAATAGAGACAATATGCCCCACAGGCTCCTCGTGTACTTGAAGCTCAGGTGCATTGGCATCTTTCGTGGCAGGACATCCCCTTCCTCTGACAACTCTTTTAGGAGGCATGATATAAATTCAGCACACGTAGAGCACAAATTAGAAAAGACCTTTCATAGAGCTTAACTCTATCGCTTGAATTGGAAGGAGAAAAAAAGTGTGACAATTCCTAATGTCCTATTGCCTCCTGCTTATGAAATGTGGTCGACAACACACCCATAAACAAGAATCTACTTGACACGGCTTCATAGACTCCCTAAGAAACTTAAACTCTGTGCTTTGATACCAAGTTTGTCACACCCCGGGAGGGTACCCTTGGTGTGCCGACACCTAGAGGCTATTGCTAGTCCCCGAGAAAACCACTTAACCTTATTACATCATTCAATCAAATTAACTCTACTGAACAGCAGAAAATATAAGTAAGTAGTGGACACATCTTATCTAAAGTCTCAATGAATATATCTAAAATAATGAAGGCTAATAGAAAGAACGAGCTCACAATCTCAACATCAATACTCAACCGTTGTGTATGAAGCCTCTATCACTAATCAGGTGGTGCCATTGATAGACCCATGGCTACCCAAATCAAAATAAAAGAAATAGTCCAATTTAACTGTATAGCATGATGAAATAATCATGGTAAGTCCTCCGTAGTAGGGGAGGCTCACCGAATTAGCTGTGAATCTCAGATTTTCAACGGAGCGCCTCTTGACGATCTCTAGTACATGCCTCTACATCATGAAATGATGCCGTGAAAAGGGATGTCAGTACTTGGAATGTACTGGTATGTAAAATAGCTGCGTAAAACAGAAACATGTAGAATAATATGGAAAAAACATCAACTCTAAGAAATCATCAAATAACATCAAATGTCAATCTATGCAATAAATAAAGATTAGACAAGTGACCCAGCAACAACGCAAACTCATCAATCATCTCAGACTCATCTTAAAGGAGCTCATCTCCTTTCATCTCATCTTAGAGGAGCTCACCTTTTCTCAACTCATCTCATCTTGACTCAGAGTACTAAAGAAAGGAACTTTATAAAAGTTTCTCTTATCCAACAACATTTTTTTATGAGCCAGTGAATGTACAACAATCTCACTGATGTTGCCACATCTGTTCCAAAATAGCAAGGTAGGAACGCTCCAAAACCCTATTAGCTCACCCAATATGGAGTAAATACTCAACAGGTCCTCCATTGCTTTCAGGGACTGCTACTCTCGAGGGAACCATAATATATGTGATGGTTCTATGCCTCACCTAAATTTGGCGATATAGTTAATTAGTTCGAGTGGGACTCACTCTTACCCATCTCGGTGCTCGATATTGCTCTCGTTACTTAATGCTCATAAAACCTCCATCTCAACCAATCTCTTAGGGACTCAAACCTAGTCAATGATTGATATCTCATAGGAAATCGAACCCCATCATCATTCAACTCATATGGAATTTAACCCGCTCATCAATCAATCTCATCAATGACTCAAGATTTAGAACAATCATTAGGAATCAATTGAATAGACACATCGATAGAGTTTATTTTTAGAGACTCATAAGACAATCAAATTCTATCAACTTATCATCATTCTCTTATCAAAATTAACAATCTCGACTCAATGCTCTAGACTCAATTCTTAAGTTTATTATGCATGCTTTTCAAATTAGTCATGTAGGGTTATGCAAATTCACATGAAAATATTCAATTCAAGAAAATAAATAGTTTGATGATCATCAACATAGGAAAACATGTAATTTCAAGTAAAATTTTAAGAAAACCATCAAAGATCATGCATGTAAACACTCCAAATCATCAACTCATCCATGACCATCTATGTGGCACATGAGAGAACAATCCCATGCTTTTAGATTAGCCTTACATACCTGAGATGCAACTATCAATCCATCACGTCAAGATTTCTTCTCGATTTTCTCAAACTCAAGCTCTTCTTCTCTTTTATCAAGCCCTAGCCTTATTAGAATATTGGAATAGGACTTAGAAGGGGATGTTTAGACCCTTTTTAGGCTAAAACGACCTTATTAGATTGTGTATGGAGTTTACGAGGGGTTTGTAATTGATCAGAATGCCCCTCGTAATGATTGAGAATTTTTCAACTCGGAGAAGACCCAGTCCGCTACGCAGACTTGTCGTGCACTGTGTATTTTTAGGAAAATATTTCTGAATGAGTAATCTCAATCCTGTCGAAAAGTTTCAAAAAGATATAAGTGCTGGTCTGCAATGGAAGCGTGACGCGCTCCTGTCGCGCACCAACACTGTTTTGTGCTTCAGATCGTAAAATTATGTTTTGATCAGGTCGCTTTAAAAATTGACAGAGACCATTTTACTACTCAAATTTGCATGCTAATCACAAATCCGACCTCAGATTTTCCATACAAGCATTGTAAGATGCATTACGCGCATACTCTCCCTCTAGGGGTATTTTGGTAATTTTATAGCGCGTTACAAACATGAACCTGGTGACAATGTAGTTGACTGTGGATTGTATTCCACAATCCAGAACCCGAGTTCCTTGGACAGTAACAAAAAGATGCAAATCAGACCCTCATATTGCACAAAAGCAAAATGGCGAAATTTCCTCTACATCTCATGACGATCACATCATCCTAATTGTACTCCAGTTTTTGCACAAACTACTATAACTTTTGCAAACTTAATCAAACAGAGAAATAGAGGCTTAAGATAGAGAAGATAGAAAATCATAAGCCTGGCAATGTTGTAGTCAATTGTAGCAGGAAAGAGAGAAATAGGTTTGCGAGAAAATGGAATCCTATCTGGGTGATTTATATAGAGCAGTTTTACAATAATGGAGAAATTAGTATAGAAAATAAATAGAAGGTTGTTATGTTGAGGTTTAATTACATTTTTCAGCAACCATACTGTTTGCAACAAATTTTAATGTAATGAAAAAATAAATTACAATCACAAATAAAATATGGAGAAACATAAATTTATTAATAAACAATGTAGGTACAAATCTGTTAATCCCTTGATTTTTCTCTCCTACGAGATTTCTCCTTGATTCGAGGGCTGTTAGTGGCGTATTTTTCGAATGTAGGATGATTTTGATCTTCTTAAGTCATCATATTTTGATCTCTATAGAATATTTAATATGCATTTTTACGGGAATATAATACCCGTTATAAAGGTACGAATTAGGGTTTAGGGTAGAGTAGCCTCAAAGAAATCTTGAATGAAATAGGACTAATTTTGTAGAGTCCTAAAAAATTTCAAGTTCTACATATACAACTTACAGTGATCAACCATATGTTTTCTAACCATTTATATTTGTAAATGAAAAAAGTTCAGCCATCATGAGTTCATTGTTTGTAATTGCACCATTCCATTCAATTAAATGCTTAGAAACAGATTTAAAGAAAAGCTATTTTATATTTGTAACAGAAAAAATACGGTTCTAAAAGTTGTATGGTTGCTGAAAAATTTAATTAAACCATAAAATACAAACATCAGTTTAAGACGTTATAATGTGAAACATAACTCCAATGCAAATTGCTAAGTTAGGTAAATGCACCAATTATTTGAATCCATATTTTATTGGCTCATTACGTGACTGACAATTTCAAGACTTTAAGAATTTTATTATTATTTCATTAATAATTAAATACATAATTTGTGTCATTTAAATATTTAATTATTATTTCATTAAGTATTAATTACATAATTTGTGTCTTTTTTTTAAAAAAGTGAAGGTAAAATGGTATTCCAACTTTGAAGGTTGGAGCTTCCCACTTTTAATAATATATGATGATTTCCTGTGACCAAGAAGGTGCTTATGGTTTCTTCTATGGACCACCTCAACAATTCCATATAAATTTCATTATTTTCTGGTAAATTACAATAATCCCATATATGAAATTGTCATTGAATATGGAGTCCACTAGACTTTCAATTTGACAAACTACTTGTCAGTTTTTTAAAAAGGTCGTACAGTACTTAGGATTTATCTTATAAGCTTACAAGAATGATTCTTTTAGGAGGTAAAATTATATTCTTTGCTTGATATTTATCTTTCTTACGCGATTAGTAAGGAAATTAATCTTATACGCATTTTAGTCTATAGTTGTTCAGCACGGGGTCTAGATCACTTCCATCTATGTTTTAGAACTAATTGTTTAGAAAATATGATTAGCCCTAATCAACTAATTAGGTCTACTACAATTATTTAGGAATTTTAGTAATTACTTTTGTTATATGGGGATTGTTTTCCCAAATTTTGCATTTTATTTTATGTTCTTTTTTTCACTTCGGCATTGTATTCTCCTTGCTTATTCAAATAATTTGATCCTTACAACATCACATCAAATAGTAAGAGCATTTCAATCCACCAAATTGATGAAAGGAACGATGTTAAACCAAGGGTTTATCAGAAAAATACAGTCATCAATCTCCTCCGAACACAAATACTGCACCATGGGGTGGTGTATCTCCTGAATGAGCAGACTCATTTTTGATGACTTCCTCATCACCATTTGTATAGTCTCCTATATCTTGTACAAAACAAACAACAACAACAAGAAGCTAAAAGGGAGCTCAAAGCACAACACTACCATGCAAATGGCCATGGGCAGGTATTAAGAAAGAAAATCAGATTAAAAAAGTTGTGGAGATATAGAAAAATGAAATCAAAACTATATCACGTATTGCTCTATCGGGAGAATGTTTTTATTGTTATCTCCTCAATTTGTTTCTTGAAAAGTATTTCTTCCCTAGCTTCATGCAGCAAAAGCATTTATCGTGTAAAATCCAATAGAAGATAAGGATACCTACTAGCCGATCAAGTGAAACTCAAGCTTGAGAACAGGCCTAAGTTAAAACCAGCTATTTCATGTCAAAAACTCTTTAATTCCTATTTTTCAATTTAAGTAACCCAACAAGAAAAGGGGAGCACAATTGTTTAGGCGGAGTATATGACATTTGTTTCCCAAATGAATGGCCGAAATAGTGATTCCCTTTTTCTAGGCAGCAACAACTGCTCCCTCATGGTATTGGTCTTAACCTTACTCCTACTGCATTGGAGCAAGAATTGAGTTGATTCTAAGAAAATACACCCCTTCCTTCACAAAAAGAGAATAACCACTAGAGAAAGTGAAACTTTTTTAGAAACCACCTTTGTACCAACATAATCGTACCTTAGCCTAACATAATCTTAACTTGTTGGTGTTGTACACGTTCATAAGATCCGACCTAAACACTTCCAATTTTGGTAGGCAAGAGTGAAACATAATTAAAATGAGTTTCAAGAGAGAGAAACCATATCGGTCTTGTGAATTATGGTAGAATTTTCATAATTATCATATATTTTGTTAAATGTTACTCTAAAATATGAAAAATACATCACATCTTACTAATATCATCTGAAAATATTTTATTTGATGATATACAGTATCTTGATAAAATTTTTGCAATTATTAATTATTGGTGTGTGTAAATTGACTCATAATATCTTACATCCCAAAGTTTTACTAATTGACAGTAAAACGGTGTTTTGAAAAAGGGAGAATATCATATATTGTACGATAGTAAGTATGGCTAGACTGAATATCACATATTATATGATAATAAATCTGAAAGCACTCTTGAAGTTGTGCATGCATATATAATGATTCTTTTATGTTGTATGCATTTGCTTAATTGTAATTCTAATAAAATACATGGTGGATTGTTTCGATAATTAGCTAGTTGGTTTATTTAGTTACTGAAGCAAGTTCTACACACAAGAAAGATACGCCAAAGAAATGGATAGTTGTAATAAAGAAGATTATATAAATAACCAATATAGTTATCAATATTTATTTCATTGGAACAGAAGAAAATACACCGACATACACTTTAGACACCTTTTTAGAAGTTTGTTGGGACTAAATCCTTTACATTGAAAAAATTATTATATTTCGACCAAAAAAACATTCTTTGTATCTTTGAACAACACTTTTAACTAACCTTCACACATATTCTACTCATAACTCCTACTTTAAACAAATAAAAACAAGAAACCTCAACATATAGTCATCAAAAAATATTTATATGGCTTGGGTATCCTGTGTATGAGTTCAAAGGAAAGAGCATAAGGCCCAATAAAAAGAAGATGGAAGTTGTCAAACATTCACTTGATAACTGCTCACACTCACCCATTAATCAGGATTTCTTCGTAGAGTTACCATCTGATACATGTAGCGAGGCTGCAACAAAAGGTGCAAATGGCACTTGTCCACCTTGCAAACTTGTATTCCCACTTGGAGGAGCCCATGAAATAGGATCAACTGTCACAATAATAGATATTATTTTCTTAGTGATGAGAACAAATTTTGAGGCTAAATGCAGGAAGCTCAAGCAACTGGACAAAAATCTAATTTAAGCATGTATTACGCAAATCCATACCATCATAAACACAATTTATATCTTCTGAAGGTGGTGATCGATGCTTCTTAACATATTCTTTCTGTAGTGGTTCTGGAATCCTCAATGAGAACACACTACAAGAAAAGAGACTTTTAACAACCATTTCTTAACGACGGGAAATGAATCCGGTCGTTATAAATAAACTTATAGTGACCAAATTCTTTTCCGGTCATTATAAATATACTTGTAGTGACCAAATATTTTTCCGGTCATTATAAATATACCTATAGTGGCCAATTTTTTTTCGGTCGTTATAAATATACTTATAGCGACCAAATTATTTTATGGTCGTTAGAAATACACTTGTAGCGACCAATTATTTTTTCGATTATTATAAATACACTTATAGCGACCAAATCTTTTTCCGGTCATTAAAAATAAATTTTAATCTAACATTAACGAGGGGACAAATGTGATTTTTAAAAAGCATAACATGCCATTGTTAAATCATATTAGTTAGTATAAAAATATGTTTAACTAATATGAGAATAAAGAGATCAGACCAAATCATATTATAAGTATAACAAGTCGTGTTTTGTTAATCATTCTGATAAAAATCCTCCATCTTTTATAATTTTGCTTATTCCATAAAAAAAGTTTAATAAAAAGAAAAAAATATTAATTTATTATTTTCTAATAACTCTATCCATCATTTGTATTATAGTCAATTAAATAAAATTTTAAAATATTATAAAAATATTTAGTTACAATCTTTTTGACATATTTTTTTAACTTAAATATTTTCTTGATATAGTTTTTATATATGTTTATATTTTGAGAGACAATTTATTCATCTTTACTTGACATTTTTAAAGATGCAAGATGAAGTAGGTCAAAACAAAAAATGGTAATGAAACAAAAAATTAACAATAAAATTAATAATATTATATATATAATTATGAGCTTATGAGATTAATTTAAGGTAGAAAAGTTAAATAAATTTGGTCGTAAGTAATTTTCTCAAGAGGAAAAATGTTTCTCCACTTGCAAATTACCTCGATCAATATACTTAAAAATCAGTATCCAGTAATAATGTTTCTTCTAATAAAAAAAATATATATTGTGCTGATTTCTTTTCATTATTGGTTGTGAAACCAACAGGTGTATACAAAGAAAAATTATTTGTTTAAGTTAGAAAAGTATAACGTGAAATTTTACAAACAGAAAATTTAAAAACTTTACATGACATATAATCAACAACTAATTAATTAAGAAATCATAATTTTTTTATTATTTAAAATTTAAGATAATATAATTGATTTGTATCTCATAATAATGTTAATAATATTGAATTATTTATATTAGGTGAATACCATTAGTATAAAAAGTGAAACTAAAAGAAGTTGGGGGTTTTATCCATGAAGCAATGTGCAAAAAGTCAATATCTTAAGGTGCAAAATACAAAACAAACAATTTTAAGTCTAGAACTAGGAAGCCCAACTTTCTTTTTATATGGTTGTGAGAACAGAAATAAATTTTATATTTCATTGTGGTTAATCTTTGATTTTGCGAAAAAGAAAAATGAAGATAATAGTTTTATTAGGAGTATTATTAATAACTTTACATGAAGTTTCTATACTTATTTTTTGAAAGGTCATGCAGTTTGAAGAACTCATCCTCAGAAAAAGTGTAAAGAAGTATAAGCAACAGAAAATTTTGAAGCACATGAAGAATGCATTTCATATTTCAGAAATTGTTTAAAAATATTCTAGTTTTTATTTTATTAAGAGTTCAAAAATATAATATTATATAAATTAGTATGTCTATATTTTTGTAACTTTACGCAATATCATTCTTATTAGTGAACTATGAAATTTTATATGAATATAATAAATTTGTATGTTTTCATATGTGCATGTATTTGTATGTTTCTGTGTGTAAATCCATACGTAGTTTGCACTTTTGCTGATTTGATTTGTGGTTATAATTATGGTTTTAATAACTAGAACTGAAGAGAGCTTTGGAGTAACTGGTAAAAATGTTGTCATGTGATCAGAAGGTCACGGGTTCAAACCTTGGTAACATCATCTGGCAGAATTGCAAGCTAAGACTACTCTACAATAGATTCTTGTGGTTAGACCCTTCCTCGGAAGTGCATTGGGCTTGCCTTTTTTTTATTTTTAATAACTAGAAAATCACTTAGTGAAGGAAAAATTTGGTTGCTACAAAAAAGGTATAACGACCAGATTGTTATCGTCGTTAAAGCTTTTTTAACGACCAAATTTAATTCGATCGTTAACTTTTAACGATGGGATTTAATCTAGTCATTAACTTTTAACGTCGGAGCTACTAACGACCGGTGACGACGGGATTTTTATCGGTCGTTATTGACTAATAACGACCGGATTTATACTTTTAATGATCGAATTTCCCCTCGTTAAAGACCTAATTTCTTGTAGTGACATGTCAGGCTTTGCACCTAGTGCCACATACTCTGAAACTTTTTATAGATCACCTTAGTTCCTCATGGTACTGGTCTTAACCAGATCCACTAAGGATTGAATCGCTCATGATCAAGAAAACAAATTTACAACTTCAATAATAAATATGATTACGAAATACACCCTCTTGCTTTGAGAGGAAGCAATTAATTAGGAAATAGATACAGCTAACATAGTGTTGAAGTCAAATATAGAAGGTAGAAAGATATTTTCATCCAAGGAAACTTGAGAAAATTATGAAAACATAGAACTTTTATGAGAACTTAGATTGATAGGACAAAAAGATGAACACAAAAGCTAGTTCAAGACTAAGATCAAGCTCAACATATTGTCGGCAAAACAAATTTTCAGCTGAGCACTGACTGCCTTAATATTCAACAAAAACAATTTTTCATGAACAGAAAGCTCACCAAATTGAGATGATTTGTTGGATTTCTTATATTTTTGACCTGGCAATGGAATATCCTCTACTGGTCTACTAACCATATTGATTGTCGTAATTCCATCTTCGAGCTTTGACAACAGTGCTTCTGAATTCAAGTTGCTGATTTCAACATTTTGATTTGGTTCTTCTTCTAATCTTAAATTGGTTTCAACATGATTATCCTTTCTGATGTCACCTTTTAAAAGACAGCTAGTTCCTTCTGCAAGAGGTTTGCTTGCTGGCATTTCAAAACTTGACAGATCCAAGCACAACCTGTCATCTTCTTGATCATGTAAAGAATTTCTATCAATCATACAAAATGATTCATCTACATTTATAGCTAAATGTACTGACTGTCCCTTCCCAGTCTCAGCATCAATGTTTTTTGCAAAGTCTGTGATATTTTGCTTGTATAAGACCTTTTCAGACTCTAATTCATCAGTTTTTTGACTTTTTTTCTCGAGTACATTTATATCAGGTGTTTGAAACAGCTCAGACGGGGTAGTTGCTTCAGGGTAAGTCCTTGCTCTTTTTCTTTCGTTGCCAGTATCACTGTAAGACTTCTTCTTTTCACAACCATGCGGTCCAAATATTTTAACAATAAAGTGCTGACCTGGAACATAGTGGAAAACCAAGAAGTCTCCCAAATTCAGTCCGTGGTCTGATATAAATTTAGGCCACCCCTGCTGGATAGAAAGTGAACCATTATGGTTACACACCGTTACCCTCCATCGCCGTCCACTTGAGTCCTCAAGATAAGTTTCCTGATCAGTCAGGTGTGAAACAGATCGAGCAAACTTTGGGGGGAAATACTGAAAAGAAAATGCAAAAATTAAAACTAACAAACACCACATACCGATACACAACTCAAATGCTAAGTTAATGAAACAGGTTTATGATCACATCCTTGTAAGTCCTTTGAGTCCTGGATGGCGCAATTATTTATAACACAAATTCCGAAGAGAAGGTTAAGACTAACTAATGCATTAATGCAAGATATTTTCTATGGAATATAAAGCATGAAACTTGGTTTGTTATTCGCATTATTGGCAGAAACCACAACGTAGTCTATCACAAATTAAGCTTCACAAATATGCAAATGCGTCAATACCACGTCCCACACCCATACTCATAACTGTGTCATGTTGACACGGGTGAGGCGCAAAAAGTGTAGAAGTCCAAAGAGCTTAGCCAGATGTGCTAAACTTCGTCTAACAATTTGCTCCTATTATATGAAAAAAATTATTTTTCTACTAAATACTACTTACGCAATTTTTTTAAAGAGTCTATAACCTATTAATATTTTAAAACAATGAAGCCCCTAAAATTTAGGGACTAATACACACGCCTTTTTTCTAACCCTATTGAGCCGCCCCTAGACTCATGAATTCTAAAAGTTCAATGTGTAGCTCAACAATTGACGAACATAAGCAGTTAGTCGAAGCAAATGATGGATTTCACCCACAAATAGAAAATTTAGTACAAGAATAACTAATTGCACATATGGTGATCAAAAGTCAAAACTAACTATACATTTAAAAGGAGTACTTTAAATTAACTCTAGAAAACAAGTTTTAAGAAGGAATCACACTTTACCAGAAATTGTAAGGAACGGTTGTCAATCACTATTTTAAAGCATGAAAGAACCCCCTTTCCATGAATCAAGCAGCAGTCCATCTTGCGCCCATGACATGCTTCGTTCTCGCATTCCATCTCCTCCCTTTTCTACGCACCAGCAATTGCTTCCTGTATTAGAATTGAGTTGATTATGCTACTGAAAATACAACCCTTTCTTCTCCAATCAAACCTTTGGGTGATGCAAACTATGCACTTTTGTAACCTTTTTGCTTCTATTTTGGAAGCTTTAAGAGGTAGGGGTGGGTTCAGTTTTTGCGGTTTGGTTTTTCCCTAAAACCAAAGACAGAATAGAAGGTAATTTGGCGGTTCAATTTGGTTCGATTTTTCCCAAAAAAAAGTAAATCGGTTCGATTTTTTCAGTTCATTCTTCGGTTTTTGTTCGGTTTTTCGATTTTTTAAAATAAAATTTAAAGTAAAATAATATACTTACAAAAGAAATTACCATAGCAATTGAATATAGGAAACACGCAAGTAAGATTCTTAGAGTCAAGAACAGACCAAAAGTACTCTAGTTGGCATCTTCAAAGAATATTACCAACAATTATAGACACTAGTTGGCTAGAGTTCAATAGCTAACTTATAGGTAGTATTAGGGAGAAAGTTATTTTTAGGAAAATAAATTTATTTCATAAGGATAACTAGTATAATTCTAACCAACCTAATGAATTAGGTTAGAAAACCCAGCCAAACCTTGCAGATCTATTAGGCTACTAAAGAGATGAAGCCAACAAGATAGAACTATGACGTTCATGAAAACACCTCGTCAAATCTTAACTTAGTCCATGCTATTCAAGATTCACAACAATATGGTGTCCCCTTAACTTACTCCATATAACATGGGAATTATTATCAAAAGATGCAAGATTACTATGTGCTTGGACACAAATCAATAGTCTGAACTGACTTTAGTAAAGATAGATAACTCATCATTGCATCAAAATATTGAAGTACACAAGAGAATTAATAACTTAGATACTTACAGCTAGAGGACCGGGAAATGCAAACACAAAAACTGCAATCCAAAGGTTAACTTATTGATACCCTGAGGGAGGTTGAAGCTCAAAACATAACCCACCAAAAATTATAGGCGAAAAAGTTGTGCGAGGATTTTTACCCCCTAAACCAAGTGAAAATTTCTTCAAGTTTGAAGTTCCAATGATCCAATCTCTGGAGCCTGGAGGAGGCGAGCCGGCGAGGGGCGACCGACGAACGGTGAGGGGCGAGAGGGCAGGGGCAGAGGCGCGGGATGGTGGGGGAGAGCTTTCAGCTTTGCTGCACAACTGCAGTGTTGCTGTGGGATGCGGCTGCCTGCTGGAGTGCTGGGTGGGTTTTTGGGAATTGGGGGGATTTAATTAAAGGGGCTAGGGTTTTTGGTTTATATAGGGGTGGGTTCGGTTTGGTTTTGTAAGACCAAAACCGAAACCGAACCGCACAGAATAAGTTCGGTTCGATTTTTTGTGTTCTGTTTTGATTTTTTACGATGTGGTTTTGTTTTTGTATTTTTTGATTGATTTTGGTTCGATTTTTGATTTTCGATTTTATGGACCCACCCCTAATAAGAGGAGTATGCAACATGTGACAGCAGGAAATGCTCTTCTTTTCAGGTGGAAGCTATCTCAAAATATTTTTGTGCCACAACAAAATACACGTGCACCTATTTTATTACTAGATCATATTCATATTCATCTATATCTATATCTATATCTATATCTATATCTATATCTATATCTATATCTATATCTATATCTATATCTATATCTATATCTATATCTATATCTATATCTATATCTATATCTATATCTATATCTATATCAATAGCTATACTTTTCTATACTATATTGAAAGTATGAAGACCTTTAGAAATGTCGTTTGAACTTTTTTCTCTTTATTAAAAAATTTCGCTTCAGATAAAATTGTCTTTTCACCATTTTCCTTCAAGTATTATATCGGTATTTATATAATATTAAATATTACATATAATAAATAATCAAATTCAATTGAGAAGGATTTCTTATTACAATTAAATTCCTATAAGAAGAGTTATTTTTTAAACTGAAATAGACTTGATTAAAAAATAGTCAAAAAATATACTTTCAAAATAATAGGCAAAAAAGGTTTAATAAAAGGTTCCCCCAAAAATGACACAACAACCCAATAAAAAAGGAAGAAATCTTTTATAAAATATTTCAAAAAAAAAAACCCTAAAAGCTAGGAAAAAAGATAAGATTCTTTTTTAAAAAAACCACCTGCTCCCAAAAGACAATTTTTTTTATTAAATATAAAAAAAATAAGATATAATCAAATTCAATTGAGAAGGTTGTCTTATTAGCATTAAATTCCTATAAGGAAAGTTATTTTTAAACTGAAATATATTTGCTTAAAAAATAGTCAAAAAAAACTTTCAAAATAATACGCAAAAAAGTTTAGCAAAAGGATTTTTTTTTAAAAAAAAACATGCATTAAAAGATTTCACTTTGGATGAAATTTCCTTTTCACTATTTTCCTTCAAGTATTATATCAATATTTTAATAGTATTAAATATTAAATATAATAATATAGTACAAATTAAATTGAGAAGATTATCTTATTATAGTTAAATTCCTATAAGAATCATTCTTTTTAACTAAAATAGATTTGATAAAAAGAAAGTCCAAAAAAATTCAAATAAATAGGCAAAAAGGATTAGCAAAAAGTCAAAAAAGGGAAAAAACTACTCCTAAAAGACAAAAAAAAAAAGCCAACAAAAATAGGGAAAATATTTCCAAAAAAAAAAAAAATAAGACTCACCCATTGGAGTACAAACATCAAAGGGTTCAAGAAGATTCTCAGGGGTTCTATCAAATCTATTGGCCACATAAGGAGATACAAATGACAATGTGGCACCTGGATCCATCAAGACATAACAATCAAATGTAAAGACTCAAATCATACCCGTCACAACTTCTCGGGAGTTCTCCTGAGCTTGGAGACTACCCATGGCATACAAGCCGTTTGTTGCTCCGCCCGTGCCTGACGTAGTGGCCCTCTGGCTTCCTCTAACTAGTGGGGCTAGGGTAGTAGACTTAGCCTGGTCAGCTTGCTTTGGAAAATTCCTCTTGTAGTGACCCGTTTGGCCATATCTATAGCATACATCATTCCAATCATGACATCTACCCAAGTGCAGTTTGCCACACTCATCACACGGTGGCTTTCCCTCCAAACCTTGATCCCCACTAGCATACGACTAGGATCTATGGGTTCCAATATTCTAAAACCTTTTATCATACCTGCCTTTCGGAACAGGTGCACTAGCAGATGATGGCGCTGGGTATTGGTTTCTATTGCCTTTCCTTCCAACCTTATGGCTAGATGTCTTAGCTTTCTTACGCTTGAACTCTTCATTGTCATGTTGTCTCTCCTCATCAGCTTGTTGCATAAATGTCATTAGTTGCCTGATGTCCATATCACTCACAAGCATTGCTCCCTTGCCATCTCTCTTGGGTCCTTTATTCAACCCATCAACATGCATCCCCATCCTTCCTCTTATGTCAGCAACCATGTCCGGAGCATAGTGAGACAGTTATGTGAACTTCAAACCATACTCTTGCACAATCATAGAGCGCTATTTAAGATTTAGGAACTCTCTCACCTTAGCTTCTCTTTTCTCTCTTGGGAAGAAGCATCCCAAGAAAGCTTCCTCGAACACTACCCAAGTCAAACATAGAACATCGTCCCTTCTACCTTTCTTCAACTGGTCGAACCACAATCTGGCCACTCCCTTGAGTTGGTAACCAGCCAGTTCAACCCTGTCAGTATTAGCCACATGCATCACTTGGAATGCCTTCTCCAGTTCCTCCACGTAATTCTCAGGATCTTCAGTAGATGCAGACCCCGTGAACTCAGGCGAATTCATCCTCAGAAATTCTTGGACTCTAAAGGTGTCATGAGAATCAGGTCTACCTTAGAGCTTGTATAGCCCAACATAGCTCAGTATTAGAGATCTCATCTTGAGGGGGTTGCTCAATAGGGATAACTTGCCCCACGGGCTCCTCGTGTACTTGAAGCTCAGGTGCATTGGCATCTTTCGTGGCAGGACATCCCCTTCCTCTGATAACTCTTTAGGAGGCATGATATAAATTCAGCACACGTAGAGCACAAATTAGAAAAGAGCTTTCGTAGAGCTTAACTCTATCGCATGAATTTGGAGGAGAAGAAAAGTGTGACAATTCCTAATGTCCTATAGCCTCCTGCTTATGAAATGTGGTCGACAACACACCCATAAACAAGAATCTACTAGACACGGCTTCATAGACTCCCTAAGAAACTTAAACCCTGTGCTTTGATACCAAGTTTGTCACACCCCGGGAGGGTACCCTTGGTGTGGCTGACACCTAGAGGCTATTGCTAGTCCCCGAGCAAACCACTTAACCTTATTACATCATTCAGTCAAATTAACTCTACTAAACAGCAGAAAATATAAGTAAGTAGTGGACACATAAGTAGTGGACACATCTTATCTAAAGTCTCAAAGAATATATCTAAAATAATGAAGGCTAGTAGAAAAAACGAGCTCACAATCTCAACATCAATACTCAACCATTGTGTATGAAGCCTCTATCACTAATCAGGTGGTGCCATTGATAGACCCATGGCTACCTAAATCAAAATAAAAGAAATATTCCAATTTAACTGTATAGCCTGATGAAATAATCATGGTAAGTCCTCCGGAGTAGGGGAGGCTCACCGAATCAGCTGTGAATCTCAGATTTTCAACGGAGTGCCTCTTGACGATCTCTAGTACATGCCTCTACATCATGAAATGATGCCGTCAAAAAAAATGTCAGTACTTGGAATGTATTGGTATGTAAAGTAGCTGAGTAAAACAGAAACATGTAGAATAATATGGAAAAAACATCAACTCAAAGAAATCATCAAATAACATCAAACCATCAAATGTCAATCTATGCAACAAATAAAGATTAGACAAACGACCCATCAATAGCTCAAACTCATCAATCATCTCAGACTCATCTCAAAGGAGCTCATCTCCTTTCATCTCATCTCAGAGGAGCTCACCTCTTCTCATCTCATCTAATCTTAACTCGGAGTACTAAAGAAAGGAACTTTATGGAAGTTTCTCTTATCCAACAATAATTCATTATGAGCAAGTGAATGTACAACAATCTTACTGATGTTGCCACATCCGTTCCAAAATAGCAAGGTAGGGAACGCTCCAAAACCATATTAGCTCACCCAATATGGAGTCAATACTCAACAGGTCCTCTATTGCTTTCAGGGACTATTACTCTCGAGGGAACCATAATATATGTGATGGTTCTATGCCTCACCTATGTTTGGCGATATTGTTAATTAGTTCGAGTGGGACTCACTCTTACCTATTTCGGTGCTTGATACTGCTCTCGTGACTTAATGCTCATAAAACCTCCATCTCAACCAATCTCATAGGGACTCGAACATAGTTAATGATTGATATCTCATAGGAAATCGAACCCCACCATTATTGAACTCATATGAATTTAACCCTCTCATCAATCAATCTCATCAATGACTCTAGATTTAGAACAATCATTAGGAATCAATTGAATAGACACATCGATAGAGTTTAATTTTTAGAGACTCATAAGACAATCAAATTCTATCAACTCATCATCATTCTCTTATCAAAATTAATAACCTCGACTCAAGGCTCTAGACTAAATTCTTAAGTTCATTATGCATGCTTTTTCAAATTAGTCATGTAGGGTTATGCAAATTCTCATGAAAATATTCAATTCAAGAAAACAAATAGTATGATGATCATCAATATAGAAAAACATGTAATTTCAAGTAAAATTTTAAGAAAACCATCAAAGACCATCATACTAGGTAGGGAACGCTCCGAAACCATATAAGCTCACCCAATACAGAGTCATATGTCAATAAGTCCACTATTGTTTCAAGGACTGTTACTCACGAGGGAACCATAATATTATGTGATGGTCCTAAGCCTCACCTACGTTTGGTGACATAATTTGATGAGTTCAAGTCAGACTAACTCTCCTTCTCTTGGTGAATGGTACTCCACCCATGCTCAATGCTCATAAAACCTCCATCTCAACCAATCTCATAGGGACTCGAATGTAACACCTGGTAAAATTACCAAAATACCCCTAGAGGGAGGGTATGCGCTTAAAGCATCTTCCAATGCTTATATAGAAAATCCGAGGCTGGATTTGTTATTAGCATGCAAAATTGAGTGAAGAAATGGTCTCAGTCGATTTTTGGAGCGACCCGATCAAAAGATAATTTTCCGATCAGAAGCGCAAAATAGTTTGGTGCCTGACAGGAGCGCATCGCATCTCCATCATGGACCAGCACTTATATTTTTTTGAACTTTTTGACGGGATTGAGAAAACTCATTCAGAAATGTTTTCCTAAAAATACACGTGCGTGACCAGTCCGCGTCGCAGACTGCGTTTTCTTCGAGTTCAAAATTTCTAAATTATTGCGAGGGGTATTCCGATCAATTTCCAACCCCTCCTAAACTCCACACACGATCTAATAAGGTCTTTTTGATGTTAAAAGTGTCTAAAACACCCATTCTACGTGTTATTCTAATATTCTAACAAGGCTAGGGCTTGAGGAAAGAGGGGAAGAGCTTGAAATTGAGAAAATCTAGAAGAAATCTTGACATGACAGATTGATACGTGCATACCAGGTATGTAAGGCTAAACTAAAAGCATGAGATTGTTCTCTCATATGGCCCATAGATGGTCATAGATGAGTTAATGATTTGGAGAGTTTACATGCATGATCTTTGATGGTTTTCTTATAATTTTAGTTGAAATTATATGGTTTTCTCTGTTGATGATCATCATACTATTTATTTTGTTGAATTGATATATTTTTTATGAGAATTTGCATAACCCCATATGACTATTTTGAAAAGCATGCATAATGAACTCTAATGTGTCTATGAGTCTCTAAAAATGAACTCTACTGATGTGTTTCTTCAATTAATTTGTAATGATTGTTCTTAATCTTAAGTCATTGATGAGATTTATTGATGAGAGGTTCAAAGTCCCTATGAGTTGAATGATAATGGAGTTGGAGTCCCTATGAGATATCGATCGTTGACGAGGTTCGAGTCCCTATGAGATTTGTTGAGATGGAGGTTTTATGAGCACTGAGTCATGGGAGGAGTATCGAGCACCAAAATGTGTAAGAGTAAGTCCCACTTGAACTCATTAACTACTTCTCAAGACGTAGGTGAGGCATAGAAACATCACATATATTATGGTTCCCTCGAGAGTAACAGTCATAACATATATTATGGTTCCCTCGAGAGTAACAATCCCTAAAAGCAATAGCGGACCTATTGAGTATTAACTCCATATTAGGTGAGATGATATGGTTTCGAAGCGTTCCCTACCTGGCAAGTTTAGAACGGCTGTGGATACATCAGTGAGATTGTTGTACATTAATTGGCTCATAAGTGATTGTTGTTGGATAAGAGAAACTCCCGTAAAGTTTCTATCTTGAGTACTTTGAGCCGAGATGAGATGAAATGAGAGGAGGTGAGCTCTTCTGAGATGAGATGAGAGGTGGTGAGCTCCTTTGAGACGAGTTTGAGTTGTTGATGGATCACTTGTCTACTCTTTATTCTTGCATAGATAGACATTTGACAGTTTGATGTTATTTGATGATTTCTTTGAGTTGATGTTGTTTCCATATTATTCTACATGTTTCTGTTTCACTCAGCTATTTTACGTTGTACATTCCAAGTACTGATGTCCCTTTTGGACTACATCATTTCATGATGCAAAGGCAAGTACTAGAGATCGTCAACAGGCGCTCCATTGAAGATCCGAGATTCGCAGCTGATTCAGTGAACCTCCCCTACTCCCGAGGACCCACCATGATTATTTCAACATGCTTTAGAGTTAGATTGGACTATTTCTTTTATTTTGATTTGGGTAGCCATGGGTCTGTCATTGGCACCACATGATTAGTCATAGAGGTACCATAGACGATGGTTGAGCGTTGATGTTGAGATTGTGAGCTAGTTCTTTCTAAGATCCTTCATTATTTTATATATATATTCTTTGAGACTTTAGATGAGCTGTGTCCACTACTTCCTTATATTTTCTGTTATTCAGTAGAGTTTATTTGACTGAATGATGTGATGAGGGAAAAGGGTTCGCTTGGGGACTAGCAATAGTTTCTAGGTGCCGGCCACGCCAAGGGTACTCTCCCGGGGTGTGACATCGAACCCTGTCATCGATCGATATTTTATAGGGACTCGAACCCCATCTTCATTCAACGCATAGGGACTTTAACACTTTCATCAATAAAGTTCATATGGACTCTAACCCTTTCATCAATCAACTCAAAGACACTCTAACCCTTTCATCAATAAACCTCATCAATGACTCAAGATTTAGAAAAATCATTAGGAAACGATTGAATAGACTTATTGGTGGAGTTCATTTGTAGTGACTAATAAGAAAATCGATTTCTAGCAACTCATTATCATCCTCTCATCACATTCAACAATCTCAATTCAAGGCTCTAGACTCAATCCTCAAGTTTATTATGCATGCTTTTCGAATAATCATGTAGGGTTATGCAAATTGTCATGAAAATGTTTAATTCAACAAAACAAATAGTATAATGATCATCAACATAGAAAAACATGTAATATAAATTAAATTTTAAGAAAAACCATCAAGGGTTCATGCATGTAGACTCTAAAACCATCAACTCATCTATGATCACCTATGGGGAACATGAGAGAACAATCTCATGCTTTTAGTTTAGCCTTACATACCTGGGGTGCAGCTATCAATCAGCCACGTCAAAGATTTCTTTTCAAATCTCTCTAAACTTAAGCTCTTCTCCTCTTTCCTCAAGCTCTATCCTTGTTAGATTATGAAATAGGACTTGGAATGAAGGGTTTTAGACCCTTTTTACATCAACATGACCTAATTAGACAATGTATAGAGTTTAGGAGGGGTGGGGAATTGATTTGAATGCCCCTCGAAAAAATTAAAAATTTTCAACTCAGAAAGGACCCAGTCCGCGACGTGGACTGATCGCGCACAGTGTATTTTCATAAAAGTTTCTGAATGAGTTTTCTCAATCCCGTTGAAACTTTTTAGGAAAATATAAGTGCTGGCCCGCGATGGAGGCGCGACACGCTCTTGTCGCGCTCCAACATTGTTTTGCGCTTCAGATTGAAAAATTATCTTTTGATCGAGTCATTCTAAAAAAGTCCGAGACCATTTCCAAACTTAATTTTTCGTGTTGATCACAAATCCAGCCCTGGATTTGCTATATGAGTATTGGAAGGCGCGTTACGCACATACCCTCACTCTAAGGGTATTTTGGTAATTTTATCGGGAGTTAAAGAACTCCTCAACCTTTGCCTCCCTAAACTCTTGGAGAAAGAAGTGGTCGAGGAAGGCACTCTCAAACTAACTCCATTCAGCAGGCTCAAAATCTTCACCCCGACCATCTTCCTAATTGTTATACTAAACATTCGCCACATCCTTAAGCTGGTAGGAGGCAAGCTCCACTCCTTCAATTTCCGTCGCGTATATAGCCCTTAACACATTGCACATCTCATCAATGAACTTCTGTGGGTTCTCCTCAACTTTCCACCCCGTGTAAACTGGCGGGTTCATTCTCAAGAAGTCTCAAAGCCTAGTTGTAGCAGCGGGCTCCTAAGAGTTGGAGCTAGGGGCCTGAGAACCTCGGTTATTTCTCTGGGAGGCCACTAGTTGGGTGAGAATAACAATGGATCCTCTAAATTCTGCCTCTGAGGTTGAGGTTGGCTGAACAGGAAGTGCCTGCGGAACTTCAGCAATCCTGGTAGGTCGACCCCATCTCCTTGTTTTTGCCTTAGTAAGGACCTTTGGTGGAGGATTCTCTTCGTTTGGGCTTGAGAATCTCGTTGGGCATTTGTACACTTAGGAGGCATGTTCTGCAAACGCGCAATGCACGAGTTAGACAGGGATTTATATAGTTAAACTCTATCGCACGAACTCAGAATATCAAAGAAGTGTAACCATTCTTAATGTCCTATAGCCTCCTGCTTATGTAGTGTGGTGCACAACATACCCATAAACAATACTTTACTAGACATGGCTTCATATACTCACTAGGACACTTGGACTCTGTGTTCTGTCACCAAGTTTTGCCCCGGGAGGGTACCCCTGGCGTGGCCGGCACTCGGAGACTATCGCTAGTCCCAAAGCGAACCACTTGGAAGCATCATCATGTCATACTCAACAGCGGAAGAAAAATGCTCAAGAAAGACTATTAAATAAGTAAACCAAGTATTTAATAAAAAGAGATTTTCCAATAAACAAGAGATTGGAAAAATAAAACTCAACATTCTCTACTCAATGTCTATGAAGCCTCTACCTCTAACATCTAGATGGTACCATGACAAGCCACGACTACCAAACTCAAAGAAAATAGAAGCACTAATCAAATAAAATAAAGGCTCCTTCGGATAGCAAAGAGCGCTCACCAACTCTGGAACACTGAACTTCAATGGTGCGCCTAGTGGCGTACCGTCGAATCTACTCTACCCTACGCTACCATCTTTCTTCCTTGTGGTTCAACCATGATAGATATTTAGTCAACTGCAGTTACGGTTATACCAAGTCCTCTATCACCTGTATCTGCATCATAAAATGATGTAGCGTCGAGTGGCATCAGTTCGTGAAATGTATGGTATGTAAGATGGCGCAAGCAACAAGGCTCATACTAAATCAACTGACTCGACTTAGGACTCAACTCTTCATCTCAATTAAATAACGATGCAAGTTTAAAGTTTAAAATCATGCTCTCCCTGATCTCATATCTCAACTCAAGTAAACGAAACAAGTCTAATGTTTAAAATCATGCTATCCCTCATCTCCTATCTCAACTCAAGTAAACGATGCAAGTTTAATGTTTAAAATCATGCTTTTAAAATTCGGCTCAGTATTTGATGTGACTCAATATTTGAAAGACTCATGATATACTCAACTCAAGTGTTTGGGTGGAAGTTTCTCTAACCAACAACTCTCCACCCCACCATAAATTTGGTGATGTACAAAGAAAAGACGTCGTTGTCACATCCACCCTAAACATTCCAAGGTATAGGACATCAACCTCTAACTCTCTCTCTCTTGTATCAAAGGAGAATATCTACTGCGACATGGGCCACCAGAATTATCCTGTGCGACCATCCTACGCTTGCAACATAGTTTTGAGGTGCTCGTCAATGACCCAAATCGGTGCTCAATACTCCTTCAAAGACTAAAATGTGCTCATGGAAATTAACTCAGACTCATATCTTTGAATCATCTCAATCAAGTCAACTTACTTCTCAATAACTCAACTAAATTTCTCAATAACTCAATAACACAAGACCATCTTTTATGCAATGCAACTCATGGATCTAACTCATAAAATACAAGACTCCCAATGATTCCGGTCAAGAATATCATAATATCCAGACTCAACTCATAAGATAAAATAGGTATTCTTTATATACATATATAAAACAAGAGAATATACTTTTCCGGTTCAGCTCATGGGTTTAGAAGATTTAAATTCATACTTCTAAAATCAGTACATAAGTAAGAAACTAGATTTAGGACTAGACTATCAAACATTCAAATAACATTCATATGTCATGATAGTAGTGATGCAACTCATAAATTGACTCAAGTAAATTTATGGAAACTCCAACATGTACAAGAATTTAAAACTCAAGAAATTACCATATTTAAAACATGTGATTTATACTCATGATCATGACTCAAGAAGATAAAAGGGCGCGTGGATGAACACGGAGCAACGTTTTAGGTAGCCTTACATATCTGGGATGATTGCTACAACAACCTCTCTTGAGATATCCTCTTGAACTCTTCAATTTAAACTCTCCTCTACTCTCCTCAAGCCATTACTTGATGATTTTGCTAGGAAGAGAATGTAAGATGGGTTTTGGAACGCTTTCTTTGTGAAAACGACATATATTAGCCGTATATGACGTTTTAGAAGGTATCAGGAATGGACCAGAATGACCCTCGAATATTTTAGAATTTTCCAGGCTCGAAGTGACTCATTCCACGACGGGGACTGGTTGCGAACAATACATTTTCTGCAATAATTTTTGAACGATTTTTCTTAATACGTCGAAAGGTTTTGAAGAAACATAAGCACCTCTCCGTGATAGGGGCGTGAAGAGGCATTGTCGTGCACCTCCATTGTTTTTCGTTTCGTAACGAAAAATTATCTGTTGAATCGGTCGACCAAAAAATCGACCGAGACCCTTCCCTCACTCAAGTTTTCATGATGGCCACAAATCCGGCCTCAGATTTTTTATACGAGCATCGGAGGACGCGTTATGCGCACCTCCCTCCTCTAGGGTATTTTGATAATTTTACTGGGTGTTACACGCGATGCACACATGTAAAGCATGTACAATAAACTAGTATATAACCAAAAATGGGATGCTCCAACCTTTAAAGTTGGATTACCATTTTGCCCTTCACTTAAACACTATTTCTATTTCATATAAAATATTAAAATAATTATTAAGATATATATGGAATCAGTTTTAAAGCATTAAAATATGGTTTAAATTACTAGATATATATTATATATTTTAAGTAATGAATTGGCATTTGATGAAAAGTATGGATATAACACATATTTTAATATTATATAATAATATATTTAACTTTAAAATTAACTTTCAAAAGACAAAATATGTCAATTTAAAAAATAGAAAGAATAATATCTAATTATTCATAATGGATACACATTTATTGTATGCATGTTTTATACTTTATTCTCGACAAATTTCACATATTGATCATGTTTACTAACATTTTTCAAAATTATTAAACTTTTTTCAGCCTTTATTATCAATTCAAAATGTTGACAGAGTTTCTAAAGCAAGCTTGCAATTACTGAACTAAAAAAATAATTTTTTTCTTTCAAAAATAAAATAAAATATTAAATCACCAACAAAGCTTAGTTAAACTAAGTCCATTTTAAATTATTTAGGATAATAATAAAAGTATGGGATCCTTTTTAGATTTTTTTAGGATTCATGTGGGATGCTAAAAAACACACGGAAATAAAAATGGAAAGGATGCCTCCATTTTCTAATCATAGAATAAAAATTTAGCTTTGATAATAATAATGTATGTACAATGACTTCCTCTCCATTTTAATGAAACTTCATATCTACTTTTTTTTAAAAAAAATACATTCTCCCATCAAGTTGCAATATTAAATTCACATTCTTATTTTTTAATGTCAAGAAGTATTCTAGAAATCTCTATTTTTTCAATATAAAACATAGCAAATAAGAGATGAAGAAATAAAAAAAATAGAAAAGATAAATTGAAATGAAAAACGTAAAAAAGATAATCGTTTAAAGAATTTTTTAATTTTTTTGATGATTGTTCAAGAAAGAATGAGTTCAATGATGATGAACCTGATAACTATAGATTGTGTCGAAGAATGTAATGACTCTTGGTCGTGTAAAAAAAAGAGTATCAGTATTAGAATGATCGTAAAGGATATAAATGGAGATTTTCTGGATTAGGTATGAGAAATTTGCAAATTTTGGGTGAGTTATGAGGTCAAATAGCCTCAAGATTGAATGGTGGTTTATACTATTGACAATGGGTGTTTATCTTGGAATTTTTATTGTGTGGGAGATTGATAGTTTCAGCATGGATATTTTTAGTGTCACGACCTGAAATCCGGGTGTTATGGCACTCACATATCCCACCAAGGCAAGTCAGCCAAACCTAACTAATTCAACATAATAATAAAAGCGAAAGATAACAGTCTAATAAGATAGATAAGTATAGGAAATCAAACCTACAACCATCCCCGAGCCTGTCGAGTGGAGACCAGATGCCCAACTCCACCGCAGCAAGAGGCACCAGCTCCCCTAACCGTTTTTTTAGTTTCACTAGAGGTGCAGGTGGCTATTGAACAGTTCATAGCAGCGCTTAAGCCCTACAACAAGTTGCGACGCCAGCTCTAACCCCTCCAATTTAGGCACTAGCAGAGCTTGCTACTCCATATATTCTGGCCTAATTAGCAGGAGCCATACTATTCAGGACAAATGGCTACTTGGGTACTTTTTGAGGTTGACCCTGCCAAGATTTTCGGAAGCTGTCCGACAGGATGCACATGAGTTCCGGGCAGTATGTACGGATCATTTAGAGGCTTTACGACTGTTAGAGTATCAAGGTGTGGAGTTTACCACTATCAGCTAGATGGTATCGCTAGACAGTGGTGGAAAACTTACAAAGATGCCAGACTAGTAGATGTCGCCCCAGTGACTTGGGCAGAGTAAAAAAAGGACTTTATGACTAGATTTGTGCCAAAGAGTTCAAAAGATCGATGTCGATATTAGTATGTGCGACTTGAGCAGGTGCAAATGATCGGTCACCGTATGAGGTCAGATTTCAGGAGCTCTCCTTACGCTGCAGCTATCTTACCCACCGAGGAGGAGCGGATTCGTTACTTTGTGCGAGGATTGAGGCCTCAGTTGAGGATGGGTACACATGCACTGGTGATTTCAAGTCAGTTATTTCTGGACATCATTGATCATGCTCGTTCTCTGGAGAAGATTAGTCCTAAGGACTAAGGGGTCAGTGATAAGCGAGTTAGATGAAAGGGAGAGTTCAGTGGTTTCTGGTCGAGGTTTTGAATGCTGAGTGATAGGCCTTCGATGAGGGTTTAGTAGACTTAGACCTGTCTGCCATTCCAGACATCATTGTAGGCTTCTAAGGGCAGCCATCAGGGCTCGAGTACTTCAAGTTGAGGTTGTTCTTCTTATCTTGTCGGGCCTAAAAAGAGGAAGAGTTAATCTACTTCATCAGGGCTGATTGGGTCACCCTTTACAGGTAGTCATGCTTCCCAGGCTTCTGGATCGAGGTAGTATGCTCGTGATCGCAGAGAAAAGGCTACATCAGGTTATTTGGGTGCAGGGCACCAGACAATTAGATCGCAGATTGTCTAGTGCACAGAGCAATACTTGCCATCCCACAGCCCAACAGGTCAACTCTTTTACCCGATGGAAGGGGTAGAGGTCAGGAACGAGATCTCAGGGATGATTAGTATAGAGATTCTAGGGAGTTGCAGAGCTTTCAATAAGGATCCTAAGGGATGACAAGGGGCGGAAAAGTCGGGGGCGGAGGTGATGTTTTAGAGGGAGGCTGTCATGCCCCTGGAGTATACCGTAGGAGTGGCAGGCACCCAAAGATTATTGCTAGTCCCCAAGCGGACCACTCGATCTCGAGCCAATCATTCAACATCAAACATAGCGGAAGGTAGTAGGACAAAAGAATAAAGGTAGTGAGCCTCTCTATCAACTCTACATCAATAAAAAGAGCCATAGGCCAAAAAGCTCAGTCTGAACATCTAAGATAAGTAAAAATTATTACAAAGTCAAATAAAGGAGGGGAAAAACTCCAACATCAAATCCTCAACTCTAGTCTATGAAGCCTTTACCTAAACTCAATAATCTAAGATGGTACCAGGACATGCCATGACTACTCACATAAATAAAATGAAATAACTGATAAAGGAAAGAGGCTCCTCTGTCTAGCAAGAAGGGCTCAACAATAACTTAAATTAGAAACCTCAGAACATCAACGATGCGTCTGCTGAAGTCCTCTACCTTTTGTATATGCATTATGAAATGATGCAGCATCGAGTGGCGTCAGTACGTGGAATGTACGATATGTAAGATGGATGAATATAATAACACAGGTAGAATAATATAGGCATAACATCATCTCAACATCATACTCCATCAAAATATCAAATGTCTAACTAAAGATAGGATAAAGAGTAGACAAATGATTTATCAACATCTCATCTCAACATCATCAATACATCAGACTCATCTCAAGAAGCTGGACTCAACAAAACTCGAAGAACTAAGCCCGTCTAGGACAAGGATAAAGAGTAGACAATAGATCATCAACATCCATCAAGACTCATACCATCACATTAACATTGGAGTTTTATTAGTGTGGAACCTAACTTGGAGTTTCTCTAACCAACAACCATCACCTATGAGTCAGTGATGATATAACGATGCAATGCCATTGCCACATCCATCCATTACCTTTCCTGGGTAAAGGACATAACATCAGTGGATCCACAGTAAATAATATATGTCCTCTTTTGGGACATAGGAAACATTCGTTTTATGGTTCAATCCTCTCCTACGCTGGCTACATAGTTAATGAGTTTGAGTGGGACTCACTCTTACCCATTTCAGTGCTCAATACTCTTCATAGAACTCAACATGCTTATAAAACATCAACATCAAGATTTCTCATCATCAGTCCCATAGGGACATAGCATGTCAATTCATCTCAATCCACATCAACTATTGGAATCGAAACATTCTTTTAGAATTAAGATTTAATCTTTTTAAGACGCAAAGAAGAACATTCTCATTAAAATCAACATTAAAACTTTTAACATTAACACCACAATCACAAACATCAAGTACATCATCATTGTCAAGTCTCTATACACATCCCCCTAAGTTCACTCTTGGAATCTTTAATAAAATACACATAGAGTTTTATGAAATCATTCATGAAATCCATTTATGCAGTGAATCAAGTTTGTGATGATCATCAATTATAAAAAATACATGAAATAAGTAAAATTTCAGTAGAGTACTTAAGGATTTTCCTATATAGGCTCATTATCTTCGATTATGGACTTAATTCAATTAAAAGGGGCACATGGAAGAATAATTCCATGTTTTTAGGTTAGCCTTACATACCTAGGATTATTGCTTACAAAAATCTCTCTTGGTATCTCCTCTTGAACTCTTCAATCTCAATTCTCCTCTACTCTCCTCAAGCACTAACTTGTTAGCGTTATTAGGAAGAGGATTTAGGATGGGGTTTTGAATCATTTCTTCATGAAAACAACTTATATTGGTCATGTATGGAATTTAGAAAGTGATAGGAAAGGACAAGAATGCCCCTCGAATTTTTAGAATTTTTAAAGTCATGAAGTAGCCCAGTCCGCGACGCGGACTAGTTGCGAACATTACATTTTTGGCAAAAAATTTCTGAACGGGTTTTCTCACTCCCGTCAAAATTTTTTGAAAAACCACAAGTCCTCCTCCCCGATAGGTCTTCGATGCAACTCTTTCGCAAACCCTCATTGTTTTTCGCCTTGGAATGAAAAATTATCTTTTGGCTCGGTCATTCTAAAAATCGACGGAGACCTTTCCCCACTCAATTTTTCTGTTGATCACAAATATAGCCTAGGATTTGCTATACGAGCATTGAAAGATGCGTTATGCGCACCTCCCTCATCTAGGGGTATTTTGGTAATTTTATTGGGTGTTACATCATCTCTCCCTTAGGATCATTCGTACTCGAATGATGAGCAAGAGAGGTAATATGGCACGAATAGACTCTAAACTCATCTCAATACTCACTCAATAACTCAAACTCTCAACTTCTCATCAAATTGGGTGACTCTACTCAGAGCATCAAGAGTTGGACACACCAACTCAAGATGGAAACATCATGTTAAGTTAAGGATAGGAACATTACCTTTGATATTCTCGTCATTGGGCACAAATAAGTGCGTGTACTTGGCTCTCATTTCTTCTTCATTTTCCCACGTGGCTTCCTCAACAAATTGATTCCTCCAACAAACCTTAACAGAGGCTATCCCTTTGTTTCTCTATCTGCGAACCTGTCGATAAAGGATTTGGACTGGAATTTCCTCATAGGATAAGCTATCTTTTACTCTAGTGCCCTCAACAGAGATCATCAAGGCAGGATCTCCCAAACACTTCTTCAGCATAGAGATATGGAATACCGAATGGATTCCCTCTAACTTCAAAGGCAAGTCTAACTCATAAGCAACTTTCCCAATCCTCCTCACAATCTGATAAGGGGCAATATAACAAGGACTTAATTTCCCCTTCTTCGCCAACCTTATGACACCCTTAATGGGTGATACCTTCATGTATACCCAATCGCTCACCTCAAACTCTAAGTCCCTTCTCCTTATATCAGTGCAAGAGTTCTGACAATTTTGTGAAGTCTTCAACCACTCTCTAATAATCTTCACCTTTTCCATGGACTGGTGGACAAGGTGAGGCACAATCAACTCGTCTTCTCCAACCTCAAACCACCCAATGGAATCTACACTCCCTCCCATACAAGGCCTTATAGGGTGCCATTTGAATGCTTCATAATAACTATTGTTATATACAAATTCAATCAATGGTAGGTGGTCATCCCAATTCCCTTTCCAATCAAGGACGCAGGCTCCCAACATATCTTCTACTGTCTGAATGGTGCGCTCTGCCTGACCATCCATCTGTGGATGAACACTTTTACTCAAATTTATCTTTGTACCCAATCCCTTCTGGAAAGATTTCCAGTTCTAGGAGGTAAATTGAGCTCCTCTGTTTGAGATGATGGACAAGGGAACTCCATGCAACCTTAAAACCTGTTGGATGTATATCTTAGCATACTCCTCTGTGGTATTAGTTGTTTTGACTTCTACGAAGTGTGCTGATTTATACATCCTATCTACAATAACCCATATGGAATCATGCTTCCTCCGGGATGTTGGTAGGCTGGTGATGAAATCTATGTTAAGCATCTCCCACTTCCACTATGGAATCTCAAAGTTTTGAGCCAAGCCACTTAACCATTGATGCTCAACCTTTACTGGAAGGTAATTCGGGCACGCTGGAAGGAACTCAGCAATAGCCCTCTTCATTCCACTCCACCAATAGACTTCTCTCAAGTCGTGGTACATTTTTGTAGAGCCCGGATGAATGGAATTTCTAGTATTGTGGGCTTCAGCCATGATCCTCTCTCGGACACCATCAACATTGGGGACACATAACCTACTCTTGTATTTCAACACCCTATCTCCCCATTTGGAGAAGAACATCACATTTTGTTTGTGGACAACCTCCTTCAATTGGACTATGATAGGATCTCGACCTTGTTTCTCCTTTACCTCTACTACTAGGGACGATACAGACCAACTCTGAACATTCATTCCTCCTTCGTCATTCTACTCGAGTTGGACTCCCAATCGAGCCAATCTATGCGCTTTCTTCACTTGCTCTTTCTTCCCTTCATCAAAATGGGTTGTGCTACCTATTGACAACCTACTAAGAGCATCAGCAACAATGTTAGCTTTACCTAGGTGGTATAGGATGCTCATGTCATAATCCTTGAGCAACTCTAACCATCTCCTCTATCGTAGGGTGAGTGCTCTCTAAGTTAAACCATATTGCAAGCTCTTGTGGTCAGTGAACACATCCACATGCAATCCATAAAGTAGTGGTGCCAGATTTTAAGTGCGAACACTACTGCTACCAACTCAAGATCATTGGTCGGATAGTTCCTCTTATGAACCTTAAGTTTCCTAAAAGCATAGGCTATCACCCTCCCTCAATTCATCAACACACAACCCAACCCAACTCTTGACGCATCACAATATATCACAAAATCTTCTGTCCCATTGGGCAAGGTCAAAACATGTGTGGTGGTCAATCTAGTTTTCAAATCTTGGAAGCCCTTCTCACATTCCACGGACCACTGAAACTCAACCCTTTTCTGAGTCAATTTTGTCAATGTTGCGGATAGGGAAGATCAATGAATCTACGGTAGTAGCTACTTATCCTTAGAAACTTCTTATGTCAGTTTGAGAGGTCATCGATCTTTGCCAGTTCTTAATCGTTTCAATCTTCTGGGCGTCTACTTGAATACCGTCACCCAAAACAACATGGTCTTGGAAAGCCACTGACTTGAGCCAAAACTCACATTTCGAGAACTTCACATACAACTCATGGTCCTTAAGAGTCTGAAGGACAACTCTAAGGTTATTGGCATGCTCCTCCTCATCCTTCGAATACACCAAAATGTCGTTGATAAACACGATTACTAATATCTCAAGGTAGGGTCTGAAAACTCTATTCATCATGTCCATGAAAGTTGCAGGTGCGTTCGTCAACCCAAAGGACATGTCCAAGAACTCAAAGTGGTCAAATCTAGTCCTGAAGGTTGACTTTGGAACATCACATTCCCTCACTTTCAACTGATGATAACCCTATCTAAGGTCTCTCTTGAAATGCATGAGGTACCCTAAAGTTGGTCAAATTGATCATCTATCTTGGGAAGAGGATATTTATTCTTGATTGTGACCTTGTTCAGTTGCTTATAGTCTATGAACATTCAAAGATACCCATCTTTCTTTCGCACAAACAACATGATAACACCCCAACGAGAAACACTTGGCCTAATAGACCCTTCTCTAAGAAGTCCTTCAACTGCTCTTTTAACTCTTTCAACTTAGCGGCAACCATCCTATGTGGTGGAATTGAAATAGGCTGTGTATCTGGAAGAAAATCAATCCCAAAGTCAATCTCCCTATCAGGAGGGACTCTAGGTAGATTCTAAGGGAACACTTCCGGAAACTCATTCACAATCGGAACTAGCTAACGGTAGGGGACTCAATATCATCAGACTTAACTCGCATGAGGTGGTAAATACAGGCTTTAGAAATTAACTTCCTAGCCCTCAGGTAGGAAATAAACTTACCCTTTGGTGTAACAAAACTTCCCTTCCACTCTAGGACCAGCTCATTCAGAAATTAGAACTTGACAAATCGGGTTCTATAATCTATTGAGGCATAACAGGCATGGAGCCAATCCATACCGAGGATTACATCAAAGTCAACCATCTCCAACTTTACCAAGTCAGCCAGAGTATCGCTATGATAGATGGATACTACTCAATCTCTATAGACCCTCTCAACAAAGATAGACTCACTAGTGGGAGTGGAAAAAGTATAAGGATTAAGAAAACACTCTGGAAGAATTTCAAATCTATTGGACATATAGGGAGTCACAAAAGATAAAGTAGCACCCGGGTCAAGCAATGCATAACAATTGTAAGAAAAGACTCGAAGCATACCCATATCAACATCTGGTGCAGCTTGTTGACCCTATCGCTTACCCATCGCATACAGACGGTTCATCCCATCTTTTGTACCTGTAGTAGTACGCTACAAACAACTATGCTTTGTTATTCCCATCACCCCATCTCCTCATAGGACACTCACTCTTGAAGTGACCAGTCTGTCCGTATGTATAGCAAGCATTTCTGCCCTCACGGTATGCACCTAAGTAAAGTTTGCAACATCTGCCACAAGATGGCATTCCTCTCGGGCCTTGGGTCATGCTGGCTTGCTCACTGAGCTCTGATATTCTAGTGAGCATAAGAGTTCTGATCATACCTATTTTGTTGAACAGGCGCACTTGCCACACAGTGTGCATAGCTAGAAGTCCTTCTGACTAGGCTCATGCCCTGTTGATTTGGCTTTCTTACTCAGTTGCTTTTCTCTGTCTTTATTCTTATCCTCCACGATTTGCTGGGCATAAACCATAATTCTGGAGATATCCATACCTGGGATCAGCAATGCTCCCTTGCACTCCTTTTTTTACATGCCTGCCCAATCCAGACACGAATTTTCTCATTCTCGCCCTCATATCCTGGACCATCTCTTGGGTTTACCAGGAAAGCTGAATGAACTTGAGGTTGTTCTCCTTGACAGTCAACCCCCATAGGTTTAGTTTCATGAACTCCTCAGCCTTTTCTTCCCTCAGCTCTTGGGGAAAGAAGTGATCGAGGAAGGCACTCTCAAACTCATCCCACTCAGCAGGCTCAACGTTCTCACCTCGACTGTCTTCCCATTGGTTATAGTAGACGTTTGTAACATCCTTAAGCTGATAGGAGGAACGTTCAACTACCTCAACCTCATGCACATGCATAGCCCTCAAAATCTTGCACATCTCATCAATGAAGTTCTATAGCTCCTCCTAAACAAACCCCGTATAGACTTGTGGGTTTATCCTCAAGAAATCTTTGAGCCTGGTTGCAACCGTGGGCTCTTGGGAACTCGAGCTAGAGGTCTGGGGACCTTGGCTATTACTCTGGGAGGCCACTACTTGGTTGAGCATAGTAATGGCTCTTCTGAAGTCCACCTCTGAAGTGGAGGCTGAGTGAGCAGGAGGTGCTGGTGGAATCTCAGTAGCTTTGGTAGGTTGACCCCATCTCCTCGTCTTAGTCTGAGTGGGGGCCTCTGGTGTAGGATTCTTAGTGTTTGGAACTGAGGCATCTCTCTGGGTAGCAGTACGTTTGGGAAAAATGATCTGCAAACGCATAATGTACGAATTAGAAGAGAGTTTGATAGAGTCAAACTCTTTCCCACGAACTCAGAATATAGAAGAAGTGTAACCATTCCTAATGTCCTACAGACTCCTGTTTATGAAGTGTGGTGCAAAACACACACATAAACAAGATTCTACTAGATACGGCTTCATAGACTCCCTAGGACTCTTAAACTCTGTGCTCTTTACCAAGTTTGTCACTCCTTGGGAGGGTATCCTAGGCGTGGCCGGCACACAGAGACTATTTCTAGTCCATAAGCGGACCACTCGATCTCGAGCCAGTCATTCAACATCAAACATAAAAGAAAGTAGTAGGACAAAGGAATAAAGGTAGTGAGCCTCTTAGTCAACTTTACATCAATAGAAAAGGCCATAGGCTAACAACCTCAATCACAACATCTAAGATAAGTAAATATTATTACTAACTCAACTCAAAGAGGGGAAAAACTCCAACAATCAAATCGCCTCTACCTCAACTAAATAGTCTAAAATGGTACCATGTCAAGCCATGGCTACCCATATCAATAAAATGAAATAATTGATAAAGGAAAAAGGCTCCTTCGGATAGCAAGGAGGGCTAACTAATAATTGGAATTAGAAACCTCGAAACATCAACAATGCATCTGCTAAAGTCCTCTACCTCCTATATCTGCATCATGAAATGATGCAGCGCCGAGTGGCATTTGTCCATGGAATGTACGGTATGTAAGATAGCTGAATATAATAACACAGATAGAATAATAGGCATAACATCAACTCAACATCATAATCCATCAGAATGTCAAATGTCTATCTAAAGCAAGAACAAAGAGTAGACAAATGATGCATCAACATCTCATCTCAACATCATCAGTACATAAAACTCATCTCAAGAAGCTCGACTCAACTCAACTCGAAGGGCAATGCCCGTCAAGGACAAGTGTAAACGGTAGACAATAGATCATCAACATCCATCAAGACTCATACAATCACATCAATATTGGAGTTCAATCAATGTGGAACCTAATTGGGAGTTTCTCTAACCGACAACCATCACCTATGAGCCGGTGATGATACAACGAGGCAATTCCATTATCACGCCCCTGGAGGGTACCCTTGGCGTGGCCGGCACTCAGAGATTATTGCTATTCCCCAAGCGAACCACTTGGCCTTATTGTCACCTCATACTCAATAGTGGAAGAAACATCCTCAAGAAAAAGACTTTAATATAATTAGAGTAATCAAGCATTTATATAAAAAGTTAATTTCCAATAAAGAATAGTTGGAAAAATAATACATAACATCCTCTACTCAATGTCTACGAAGCCTGTAACTCAAATATCGAGATGGTACCACGACAGGCCATGGTTACCCAACTCAAGGAAAATAAAGCACTACTCAACCTAGATGATAATAATATAGAAATCCTCCGAAAGAAGGAGGTCTCACCGATCAACTAAATACTAATAGATCCTCAACGAAGCACCTATCAATGGTCTCTAATATTCGCCTCTGCATCATAAAATGATACAGTCCTAGAAGGGGACATAAGTACGTGGAATGTACTAGTGAGTAAAATAGCTGAGTGAAATAGAAACATATGGAATAATATAGGAATAACATAAACTCAACATCATACTCATTCCAAATGTCAAATGTCTATCTAAAGAAAGAATAAAGAGTAGACAAATAGCCTATCAACATCTCATCAATACATTATCAATACATCATACTCATATCCAGGAAACTGGACTCAACTCAACACAAGGAAACTCGACTCAACTAAACTCCAGAAAACAGAATTCATACCATCACATCAACATCAACATTAGAGTACTAGCAAGAAAGACCTCACTGGGAGTTTCTCAAACCAACAACTATCACCTATGAGCTAGTGATGATATAACGAAGGGATGCCGTTGCCACATCCATCCAGTACCCTGCCCGGGGTAAAAGACATCAACCTCTGTGGATCCACAAGAAAAAAACCTCAGTCCTCTATTGGGACAAGAAAGGAGCCATCCGCATTGCGGTTCAATCCTCTCTTTCAACACGGGCCACGTAGTAAATGGGTTCTAGTTGGACTCACTCTCACCCATTTTGGTGCTCAATACTCCTCCCAGAACTCGACATGCTCATAAAACATCATCATCATCAGTCCCATAGGGACATAATGCATCATCATCAGTCCTATAGGGACATAGTTCCTCAACATCAACATTAACTCATCTCATCAACATCAACATTAACTCATCTCATCAACATCAACATCAACATCAACATTATGGACTCGAAACACTCTTTTTAGAATTAAGTTTCAAGTTTTAAGACACATGAACATCATTCTCATCAATATCATCATCAAGACTCTCATCAATTTGAAACACAATCACAACATCATAGATATCATCATCGTCAAGGCTCTAGAATCATCCCCCTAAGTTCATTATGCATACTTTTCAAATAATCATGTAGGGTTGTGCAAAATATCATGAAAAATGTTAACTTTAAGAAAAAAAGTAGCATGATGATCATCAACATATAATACATGTAATTTCAAATAAATTTTTCAATGAAGACTCACAAGTATTCATGCATATAGACTCTTCGACCATCAACTCATCTATGACCAATATGGGGCACATTAGAGAACAATCTCATGCTTTTAGTTTAGCCTTACATACCTGGAAAGTTGATATTATAATCAAAATTTTGATGAATACTCATTTTCTTGTAGAAAATCCTCGATCTCGGTAGTTCTTTTAGAGTGGAAGAACTTTGAAAGACATAGTGGAAGAACTAAGACTATCATTCTCACAATGTTGACTCTTCTTTAACACTACTCCTCAAAATTCAATCTTAGGGTCTAGCACTAACATGTGCATCACAAACCTCTCTAATGCTAACTTACAACTACTAGGTAAAAGTTTAGAGAACATAAGCCCACTAACATATCATAACAAGTATTCAATCAATACATCCCTTCCTCATAACTCAGTACCACTCACCTATTCAATCATATTTTCTTATCTGACTAAGCTCATAACTCGATGAGTCTCATGAACACTCAATTAAAAATCGTAAACCTAATTTAGATCTATCACATTGAAAACACTCTTTTCCCCTATTCAACATCTACACTTCACCCTCGATAGTATAAATACTACAACACATCAACATAACTTCCTGCTAGTTTGAGCATGATCTACCACATTCTGACAATAACTCTTCCTCTATACCTCATCATGAAAATCATAGGGTACTCACAACTTTTTCATCAAAATTTTGGCAATCTACTCACCACCTCATTACTTACCTAATAAATACATAACTCTAACTATAAGCCTCAATCAGCCATCACTCTTGCTATCTCGACCCTTTCTTTCCATCATTATCCTTCTAACTCTGGGATGATTTGATTCTACTCAGGGTTTATAAAACCTCACAACTCACTCTTAGGTGGTAATATTAATGTCTTTAGAGACATAAGTCCTCTCTCATGTGTCACGTCGGAATCATATTTTTATAAAAAGAGGGTCTGCGTACATCTAGAGCTAACTCAAATGCACGATTCATATGAGTTATAGTGCACTCTTTCTAGTCAATCAACTTCGCACACTAGTCGACTTCTCTCAAGCCTGGTGCAATCTCTCTACCATTATGGTTACTTTATCTCAGAGGATCTCATCTATATGAGTTTGAAAATTACTATCTCTATTGCCTCATGGATGAGGCATAGTCAAAGGTTTAGAGCAACGCACGAATCACTATTGATTTCTTAGGAAATAGCTCTATCGCACGATCAAAATCTGATAGAAAGGAAACTTTTCCTAATGTCCTATAGCCTCCCAATTATGGATGTGGTGCGCTTCACACCAATAATAAGGACTCTACTAGACACGGCTTCATAGACTCCCTAGGACACTTGAACTCTGTGCTCTGATACTAAGTTTGTCACGCCCCGGGAGGGTATCCTTGTCGTAGTTGGCACTCAAAGACTATTGCTAGTCCCCGAACAAACCACATGGCCTCATCGTCACCTCACTCAACAGTGGAAGAAACATCCTCAAGGAAAATACTTTAATGTAATTAAAGTAATCAAGTCTTTATATAAAAAGTTAATGTCTAATAAAGAAGAGTTGGAAAAATAATACACAACACCCTCTACTCAATGTCTATGAAGCCTGTAACTCAAATATCGAGATGGTACCACGACAGGCCATGGTTACCCAACTCAAGGAAAATAAAGCACTAATAAAGCTAGATGATAAAAAATAAGGAAATCCTCCTAAAACAAGGAGGTCTCACCGATCAGCTGAATGCGAATAGATCCTCAATAAAACGCCTATCGATGGTCTCTAATATCTGCCTCTGCATCATTTTATGATGCAGTCCCAAAAGGGGACATTAGTACGTGGAATGTACTTGTATATAAAATAGCTAAGTGAAATAAAAACAGGTAGAATAATATAGGAATAACATCAACTCAATGTCATACCCCATCTGAATGACAAATGTCTATCTAAAGAAAGAATAAAGAGCAGACAAATGACCCATGAACATTTCATCAATACATCAGACTCATCTCAAGGAAACTCGACTCAACTCAAGGAAACTCAATTCATACGATCAAATCAACATCAACATTAGAGTACTAGTAAGTAAGACCTTAGTGGGAGTTTCTCTAACTGATAACCATCACCTATGAGCCAGTGATGATACAAAAAAGTGACGTCGTTGCCACATCTATCGAGTACCCTGCCCAAGGTAAAGGGCATCAACCTCAGTGGATTTACAAGAAAAAAACCTCAGTCCTCTTTTGGGACAAGAAAGGAGCCATCCACATTGCGGTTCAATCCTCTCTTCCTACGTAAGCCACGTAGTTAATGGGTTCAAGTGAGACTCACTCTCACCCATTTCAATGCTCAATACTTCTCTCAGAACTCGACATGCTCATAAAACATCATCATCATCAGTCCCATAGGGACATAATGCATCATCATCAGTCCCATAGGGACATAGTACCTCAACATCAACATTAACTCATCTCATCAACATCAACATCAACATCAACATCATGGACTCGAAACACTCTTTTTCGAATTTAGTTTCAAGTTTTAAGAAACATGAACATCATTTTCATCAACATCATCATCAAGACTCTCATAAATTTGAAACAGAATCACAACATCACAGATATCATCATCGTCAAGGCTCCAGACACATCCCCCTAAGTTCATTATACAAGCTTTTCAAATAATCATGTAGGGTTGTGCAAAATCTCATGAAAAATGTTAACTTCAAGAATGTAATAGTATGATGATCATCAACAAAGAAAACATGTACTTTCAAATCAATTTTTCAATGAAGACTCTCAAGTATTCATGCATATAGACTCTTCGACCATCAACTCATCTATGAACACTATGGGGCACATGAGAGAATAATCTCATACTTTTAGTTTAGCCTTACATACCTGAAAAGTTGATATTACTATCAAAATTTTGGTGAATACTCATTTTCTTGATGAAAATCCTCGATCTCGGTAATTCTTTAAGAGTGGAAGAACTTGGAAAGACATAGTTTGAAGGGCTTCTCTTTGATTCTTGAATTTGATTCTTGAATTAGAATCTTTAGAGTTCTTGATGAAGAAGCCTAATTGAAAAGAATAATCAAGAATTCCTTTCTTGGGATTCTTCAATTTGTTTTCTAGAAACCCTAGGTTATTATTTAAGATTCTATCAGGGACTCAAAAATAGATAAAGAAGAGGTTGGGTAGCTTAAAATTTATGAAGAATAACTCACCTTGATGATCAATCTTGAAAGTTAATCCCAACTTGATGATTTTCTTGACGATTCTTGAGCGTTTTATGTTTAGGAGTGAAAGAGAAGGTTTTACTTATTAAAACTGACGTTTTATATGTGTTGGGACCTCAAATAGACCTCCAAAGGTTTAAGGATAAAAGTAACCTCAAAATAAAACAAAAGGGACATCGCTTAGCTTATTTAGAAGGGGTTTGCGATAGGTCCACGATGCGGTGCTGTTGCGCTCTTCAGACAGCTCTGCACGTCTCTAGTAAAATGATCATAGCTTTCTACTTTGAACTCGGATTAAGGCGAAATAAGATGAGTTAGAAAGCTAATTCAAAGATCTTTAATTTAATATATTATGGGTCTCCTAACTCATTATACATTAGGATATATGGTCTTTTGAAATTGACCCTTCTATCAACTCATACGAAAACATAGTCGGCAGAAATTCTTTGGACTTGTAAAAGATCCTTTTATAATCTCCAATTCTTTTCCCACTCTAAGGAATTAACTTTAACATCTATACTCAATTAAGAATTATCAATTAAGATCGCATATAATATGAAGGATGGCTCAATTTTAGAAAAAAAACTTGGTGTGTTACAGCCATTGCCACATCCACCTAGTACCTTGCCAGAGTAAAGGACATCACGTCGATGCATCCACAGTAAATAACATCAATCTCTTTTGGGACAAAGAAAGCATCCATTTTATGGTTCAATCATCTCCTATGCTGGCTATGTAGTTGATGAATTTGAGTGGGACTCACTCTTACCCATTTTGATGTTCAATACTCCTCCCAAAACTTGACATGCTCATAAAACATCAATATCAAAATTTTTCATCATCAGTCTCATAGGGACATATCATATCAATCAACATCGACTCTCAGACTTGAAATAATTTTTTAGAATTAAGTTCCAAGCTTTTTATGACTCAAAGAACACCATTCTCATCAACATAATCATCGACACTCTCAACATTCAGACCACAATCATAAACATCAAGTACATCATTATTGCCAAGGCCCTAGACACATCACCCTAAGTTCATTCTTGCAATCTTTAATAAAATACACATAGAGTTTGGTGAAATCATTCATGAAAATCATTTATGTAGTAAATCAAGTTTGTGATGATCATCAATTTAAGAAAATACATGAAATAAGTAAAATCTCAATAGAATACTCAAGGAATTTTGCATATAGGCTCATTATCTTTTATTATGGACTCAATTAAATCAAAAAGGGCACATGGTAGAACAATTCCATGTTTTAGGTTAGCCTTACATACCTGGGATGATATCTAACATAAATCTCTCTTGGGATCTCCTCTTGAACTCTTCAATCTCAATTCTCCTCTACTCTCCTAAAGTCGTAGCTTGATAGCATTACTAGGTAGAGGATTTAGGACGGGCTTTTGAACCAATTCTGTGTGAAAATGACTTATATTGGTCATGTATAGAGTTTAACAAGTGTTAGAAGTTGACCGGAAGGCCCTTTGAAATTTTTGAAATTTTCCAGTCGAGAAGTAACCAGTCCGCGACGTGGACTGGTTGCGTAAAGTACATTTTTGGCAAAAAACTTTTGAACGAGTTTTCCCAATCCCGTTGAAAATTTTTGAAAAAACATAAGTCCTCCTCATCAATAGGTGCACGATACAACTCCATCACGAACCCTCACTAATTTGCGTCTTGGAATGGAAAATTATCTTTTGACTTGATCGCTCTAAAATCGACCGAGACCTTTCCCCCACTTGATATTTTATGTTGATCATAAATCCGGCGTAAAATTTTTCATACGAGCATCGGATGACCCGTTATGTGAACCTCCCTCCTCTAGGGATATTTTAGTAATTTTACAAGGAGTTACAGAGGCCGTTAGGGTTACTTTTATGCCATTCAAACATGAATCGAGGGCAAGGCTTCTGACGAGGCCATCACAAGTATGATTATTATATACTAGTAGCTAGCTTCAACCTCATTTGATCTAGGTTCTACATTCTCCTATGTGTTAGTCAATTATGCTTCTCACTTGGATGTGACTCCTACGCCTCTTTTCTCCCGTGTTCAGCTATACACCTAGTGGGGAATCCACTTGTGGTAGATAGAGTGTTCAAAGGTTTTACAATTACTCTTCAGGGTTTTGATTCTTAGACTGATTTGATGTTACCTCATACGCTAGATTCTTATATCATTATAGGTTTGGATTTGTTGTATCCACATCATACTATATTAGATTGCTATGCAAAGATTCTCACCTTGGCAATACCAGGTATGTCTCCAGGGATATAGTAAGGCTCCGTGATTCAGGTGCCGACAGGTATTATACCGTATATTCATGCTCAGAGACTGATATATGCAGGGTGTTCAGCTTACAAAGCCCATGTTAATTATGTGACTGTTAAGGTTCCTACTATAGAGGTAATGCCTGTTTTTTGTGAGTTTCCTGGTGTATTTTTTGAAGACTTTCCTACGTGTAGCTTGTGCGAGAGGTCGATTTCGCGATAAAGGTTGAGCCAGGCACTAAGCCTATAATTCCTCCATACTGGATGGCTCCTGCAAAGCTTAAGGAGATCAGTACACATCTTCAGACTTTACTAGATTTGGGATTCATATGACCGAGTATTTCTCTCTAGGGAGCCCCTGTCTTCTTTGTGACAAAGAAAGATGGAACTCTCTGGATGTGGATTGATTATTAATATTTAAATAAGTTGAGTGGTAAAGAATTGATACTCTGTATTTAATATTGATGATTTTTTAAATCAATTGCAGGGGGTAACAACATTTTCCAAGCTTGATTTAAGATCAAGGTACCACTAGTTGAGAATCTGAGCAGAGGATATTCAGAAGACTTCTTTTCGGACCCGTTAAGGGCATTATGAGTTCCTAGTCATGCCATTTAGGCTGACTAATGCCCCTACAACATTTAGGGACTTTATGACTTAGGTATTTCAGTTGTACTTGGAATCTTTTGTCATGGTCTTTGTCGATGATATGTTGGTATATTCACAGAGTCGAGAGAAGCATGCCCAACACCTTAAGATTGTGCTACAGATACTCAAGGATCACAAGTTGCATGCGAAGTTTTCTAAGTGTGAGTTTTGACTTGATTTTGTGACATTCTTGGGGCATGTGGTGTCCAGCGAGGGTATCAGGGTAGATCCGACTAAGATTGAGGCAATTCGTGGCTGGTCTAGGCCTACTTCAGAGTTAGAGATTTCTAGCTTTATCGAGTTGGCAGGGTATTAAAGATGGTCTATCAAGGGTTTCTCCACTATTGTAGCTCCATTGGCTTGGTTACTCAAGAGGTACTGTTTGTGTGGTCTGAGGAGTCTGAGTCTAGCTTTTTGAGGCTGAAGGAGTTGCTGAGTACCACTCCTATTCTAACCCTTCCTGTTAAAGGAGAGGACTTTGTGGTATATTGTGAAGACTCCTTGTATCATGTTGGGTTGTGTATTAATGCAGTAAGGCCAAGTGGTTTCTTATTCTTTCCACCAGCTACGAGCCCATGAGCGTAACTACTCTACACTCAAGATCTAGAGGCATTGTTTGTATGACATGCATTGCAATATTTATACAGACCACTAGAGCTTAGTATATTATAACTTATCAAGAGTTGAGTTCCCACCAGAGACAGTGAATCGAGTTGTTGGTTGACTATGGTCTTTCCATCTTATATCATCCGACAAGCATAACGCTATAGCGGATGCCTTAAGAAAGATGGTAGTGAGTGTGGGCAACCTAACACACTTGATTGCAGAGGAGTGACCTTTGGCTTTGACATTCAGTCCCTAGCTAATAAGTTGGTTCGATTGGATATTTCCGTCTCCAACTGAGTATCAGCCTTCATTAGGGATTAATCTTCATTGGTTAATCAGATCAAGGCCCAAAAGTTTGAGGATGAGTTGTTAGTGGGTTTACAACATGGAGTTCTACAGGGGTTTAGTGGTCAGGCTACAGTTTATTCAGAAGGGGTCCTCCGATGTGATAGTCAGTTATACATTCCTAGAGTGGAGGATTTGATACAGTTCATCCATCAGGAGGCATATGATTCCTGATATTCTATTCATCTAGGTACAACTAAGATGTACTGAGATCTGAGATTGTACTACTGGTGGGATGGAATGAAGACGTATAATGCTAATCATATGTCGTTCTTCTTGAGTTGCCAGTAGGTAAAGGCTGAGCGCTAGTGAACTGGTGGGACACTTCTGCAGTTACCCATTCCCCAGTAGAAGTGGGAACATTTGACTATGGACTTCATTGTGGGCTCCCTTACACCTCAAAGGATTATGACAACATTTGGGTTATAGTAGATCCGCTGATTAAGTCTCCACACTTCTTTCTAGTCAGTTCTTTCTTCAGTGCTGAGCGGTTAGCCCGTATTTATATTCAGGAGATAGTGTGGTTGCATGGGTGCACATGTCTATCATATCAGACTGTAGGTCACAGTTTATGTTTATCTTTTAGAGGGCCTTTCAACAAGAGTTTGGCACCCGAGTTGACCTGAGCACAATATTTCACCCCCAAAATGATTGTCAGTCCAAGCGCACTATACAGGTTTTGGAGGATATGTTACGGGCTTGTGTGTTGAAGTTCGGGGGGTTAGTGAGAGTAGTTCCTGTCGTTGGCTGAGTTTACCTATAATAATAGCTATCACACCATCATTCAGATGGCCCTATTTGAGGCATTGTATGGGTGACAGTTTTGTATTTGAGTCGGCTGATTTAAATCTACAGAATCGAGTTGATAAAGTATGGATATATTGTGGGATGCCTTAGCTATGGTCCGAGTTATACAGTATAGACTGAGGACAACTCAGAGTCAGCTCCAGAGTTATATTGATTACAGGCATTGGTTCTTGCAGTTTGAGGTTGGAGAACTAGTATTCCTAAGACTAGCACCCCTGAAAGGGGTCATGCGGTTTAGGAGACGGGGTAAGTTGAGCCCCTGGTATATTGGGCCTTTTGAGATCATGAGACAGGTTGGGCAAGTTTCTTATGAGTTGGCCTCACCTCCAGCTTACTCTGCAATACATCTTGTATTTTACGTGTTGATGTTGTGCCGCCACATTCCAGATGAGTCAATGTGTAACAGTATGATTCAATTGAGTTGGATAACTGTCTGACATTTATTGAGGAGCCACTGACTATTCTAGCCAGGGATACTAGACCATTGCACTCAAGGATTCTACAGATATTCAAGATGCAGTGGCATCGCCATTCGGTCGAGGAGGCTACCTGGAAGATGGAGGCATTGATGTAGGAGCAATACCCCGGTCTATTTAAGCCATCAGGTATGCCTCTATTTTATATAAGTAGGGGATGTTATAATGACCCTCCAAATCATCTTTGTATTTTTGTAGTTATTCTACTAATTTGAACTTATGTGTGGTAACCTTGGACCTTTTATGACTCACTGGATTTGTTAGGATGGTTATGGGTTAAATTTGTTGTTTGTTATGCGAAATTGTAGTTAATGAGAAGCTATAACTTTAAAAATGAGATTTTAAGTAAAGTCCTAGTAAACAGCCTCGAAATGCGATTTTGACAGTTCTATTAGTTCTGAAATGGCCGATTTAGGTTAGGACGGTGGTTGGTCCATGGGTTAGGGGTCCTGGTATGAATTTAAGTCAAAAGTTGGAAAATAAGTTCACGTAGAAGCTAAAAAGTGCTTTTCTGTAAAAACCTAGGTAAACGTGCTCGGAATGGGAATCTAATGTTGTGATCAACTATGAAACGTCAAAAATAGCCTTAAAAAATGACCCTTCGTAAGTTGTGTCACACCCCGAGAGGGTACCCTAGGCATGGCCGGCACCTAGAGACTATTGCTAGTTCCCATGAGAACCACTTAATCTAAGGACAGTCATTCAACATCAAGTATAGCGGAATAACAAGATAAAAGAATTGAGCTACATCAATCAGTCTACATTAATAAGGAGGGCCAATGGCCAACACTAAGTCTCAACATTAATGGTAAGCAAATGTAAATGCTAACTCAACTCAAAAGGGGAAACGACCTCAACCTCAACTCATGTCTATGAAGCCTCTAACTTAACTAGACAGTCTATGAGGGTACCAAGAAACACCATGGCTACCCAACTTAATAAATTAAATAACAGGTAAAGGAAAAAGGGCTCCTCCGGATAGCAAAGAGGGTTCACCAATAAGTGAAATCAGAATCTCTGAAGCTCAACGAAGTATCTACTGAGTACTCCTTGTTATATTTATTAATATTATTATGCATGTGTGTATATATATACATCTATAAGTGTTTTCTTGTATCTATCGTATGTTTGTATAGTTGATTTCCTGGTTCATGTAGAGTGTTTATGTTTATTCGGGCATATCTAGTATAGTGGTGACTAGTAATTCAGGACAGGTACCCTGGGGTTGGGAGCTGGCTTGCCTGTAGGTGGGATTGAACAGGCACTATCATGACCCCAGATAATGGTATTTTTACTATTGAATTCCTTATTACTTGGAGACTAGTTTCATATATAAATTTCAGATTTTGGCAACTTTTTCGGCATGAAATTTTTGACCATTTTTCCCTTTTTAGCCGAATTGATTTATTTTAGTGTCATTAGATACTTCTCGTATTGTGATGCTATATTTGAATAGATTATGGTGATTTTGATTATCGTGGAAGTTGAAAGGTCGCTGATTTGCCTTGATTCGAGATTTTTTCTAAGGCAAGTGGACTTTGAACCTTTTGTTAAGTATGATTGAACATTTATAATTTCCTATGGGATTTTACTTGGTTGATTTGAGTCATGAAATGGTTTAGATTGCTATTATTGTAGGCTTTGATCATGAGAATTTAGTTTAGTAATTGTAAATATGGTGAATTATTATGTTTGTGCTATAATTGAGGGAATTATGAAGTACTTGTTGTTTCCCTTGAGATTTTAATGATATTGGGATTGTATTGTGAAATATATGGAATTTAATGTTGTATTACATGATTTTAATGGACTTCTTGCATACTCACAGTCTTTCAACACTTGCAAATTGAACTAGAGAAACAATATCATAACATTAGTACTTTGAAGGAACCCATCATGAAAGCTCATACTATTGAAGAAAATCGACCAAGAAGGAACCTGACAACAAGCAACTACCAAAGGTAAAGAATAATGTGCATTTTAAGCACACTAATTTCTTAATCAGATGAATGTTACCATCGTCACAAAATTGGCCATTATGAACACGATTGTAAAACTCTTAAAGTTGAAAAGAAGAAAATAAAAAAGAAAACGACAATAAAAAAGTGAACTTATAGCAATGGTCATTGAAGTATTTATAGACGGAGATCATGTGGAATGGTGAATAGACATTGGTGCAACTCGTCATATATCAGGTTATTGAAATTCTTTCACTACCTATGAATTAGTGGGGGATGATAAAATATTGTACATGGGAAACTCGTCCGCTGCTAAGGTTGTGGGAAATGGAATAGTTGAATTGAAATTCACTTCTGGGGAAATGGTCACATTGAAGGACGTGTTGCATGTTCCTGATATTCAAAAAAATTGGTGTCAGGTATGCTTCTTTTGAAGCATGATTTTTAAGATGATTATTGAGGCAGATAAATTTATTTTATCTAAAAATGATGTGTTAGTTGGAAAAGGTTATGGTACAAATGTTATGTTCAAACTCAATATTGAAAATGAAAATATTTCTGCTTATGTTGTGGAGTCTCTAGACTTATGGCGTGAACATCTTGGTCATGTGAATTATAGATAAATTCAACTTAGGGTGAATAATGAATTAATTAAAGATTATGGAAGGAATCATACTACTACGTGTCTTACTTGTAGTAAGTGCAATATAACAAAAAAGACCTTTTAAGACTATTGAAAGGATATCCACACTTTTAGAATTAATTCACACTGATATTTGTGAGATGGATTGTTTATCACGTCATGGAAAGAAATATTTTATCATTTTCGTTGACAATTACTCAAGGTATAAATATGTTATTTTATTGAAAACAAAAGATGATGCATTTGATGCTTTTAAAATATATAAAGCAGAAGTTGAAAATAAATTGAGTTTGAAGATAAAATCAATTAGATCTGACAGAGGTAGTTAGTAGTTAAAATCAGATTTTATTGATCTTTGTGAAAAGGAAGGCATTGAGAAACAATTGACCATGTCTTATATACCACAACAAAATTATGTTGTAGAAAGAAAAAACAATTGACCGTATCTTATATACCACAACAAAATTATGTTGCAGAAAGAAAAAATAGAACTTTCATAGAAATGGTTAACACTACGCTTTATGGATCTTGTAAGACTGAAAATGTATGGACTGAAGCCTTATTGTTAGCTTGTCGTATTTTGAATCGAATTCCTCCCAAGAAAACATAATGCTTCTCCTTATGAACTTTGGATAAATTGAAAGCCAAATATAAATTACTATAAAGTATATGGGGGTCGTTTAGCTCATGTTAGATTACCTGATGAACATACTACTAAGATTGGCTATAGAGGAATAGATTGTGTGTTTATTGGTTATTCACAAACCAGTAAGGCTTATAGATTCTTAAATCTCGAGACTCTAAGTCCTCACACAATTATTAAATCATTGCATGCTAACGTTTTTTAGCATATATTTCCTAAGAAGAAGGAATCTATGGATCATGATGCGAGTTCTTCTATATCTTCTCTTAAAAGAAAAATGGTTGATCCATTGGGAGAAAGTCAACCAAGACATAGTGCGAGATCAGATAAACCGAGACACTTTGGATTTGATTTTCAAGCTTATTTGGTTGAAAAAGAACTTGAAAGTTATGTTGAAGCAATGTTTTCACATGATGCCCTTTTCTGGTGTGAAGCTATTGATGATGAAATACACTTTATCTTGTCAAATAATACGTTGATTTTGTCAGATATTCCTCCTGGATGTAAACCAATTGATATCAGATGAATTTTTTGGAAGAATATTAAAGTAGATGGTACTTTAGATAAGTGTAAAGCTTGTGTGGTATCTAAAGTATTTACTCAAATAAAAAATGTTGATTATTTTGATACTTTTGCACCTGTTGCTCGGATGACCTCTATCTAACTCTTGGTTGCTTTAGCAGCAATTCATGGCCTTGTAATTCGTCAAATGGATGTAAAGACTGCATTTTTAATGGAGAATTGGATAAAGAACGTTACATGAAACAACCAGAAGGATTTGTCGTTCCTGGTCAAGAACATAAAGTTTATAAGCTTCTTAAATCTCTTTATGGATTAAAACAGGCTCCAAAGCGATGGCATGATAAATTATGAAATGTTGTGATTTCTAATGGATACATAATCAATGGAGGTGATATTTGTATATTCAGTAAATCTCAAGGAAATTGGTGGTGTTACAATTTATCTTTATGTAGATGACATATTGATCTTTGGAACCGATACCGAAAGAGTCAAAGAAACTAAATTATTTCTTACATCTCAATTTGAAATGATGCCTTGGAGAAGCTGATGTGATTTTGGGCATTAAATCATACGATCAGCAAGTGGATTGGCTCGTACTCAATCGAGTTATATTAAGAAGGTTCTGAAGTGGTTTGGTCACTTTGATGACAAACCTGCTCTTATACCATTTTATCCAAGCATCAAACTAGTATGAAATTGGTGATGTTCTTGATCAATTGACATATTCTCAAATCATTGGGAGTCTTATATATGCCATGCTTTGTACCAAGTCAACCATTTCTTATGCAATAGGAACTTTGAGCATGTTTACTAGTAACCCCGGAACTAAACATTGGAATACTTTGATTCGTGTTTTAATGTATCTAAAGTGAATAATTAATGTTGGCCTACATTATTCTACCTTTCCAAATGTTCTTGAAGGCTATAGAGATACTACTTGGAATTCTGATCCGAATGACACTAAATCTATTACTACTTAGATTTTTACTTTGGCCGCAGCAGCAACAACAACAACAACATACCCAGTGAAATCCCACAAGTGAGGTCTGGGGAGGGTAAGATGTACACAGACGTGATTTAGCAGATCCTTCGTCTAAAGGGTTAGATAAAGAGTTAATGATGGAAACTTGTAATAGGATGAGAATAAACCCTGTTGTAAAGTAGTTGCACTTTACTGTAACCCTACCTGATGGTGTAATCTTGGGTTCAAAAGGAAAACAAGTAAATTTACAATTGTGAAGCACATCAATAAAATTCCCATTTCTTTAAATAAGAAAAATAAGTAGATGTGCATGATTGAGTTTATATTTTCTTAATAAGTCTGTAGATCGATTTTGGTTGGAGTGTGCAGGAATACTCTTGATAGATTTATTGATACTTTGTTGTAAAGGAGGATGAGATTAATTTCTCTTAATGCAATTCATAGACTATCTGGTCGGAGTATGCAAAGTTACTCTTGATGAATTTACCATACTAAGTGTGAAGTAAAGGCCACTTCAATAAGATTTTTAACAGGGAAATTCTAAAGCCTTTTGTTAAAACGATTGAGGACACATGGCCGTAAGGTGTCAAAGTATTTCGATTTTCACAATACAGTAACATGTGTGGAGTATTTTTCTACTTCATTCAATGAACCACTTAGTTCAACATTCATTCACTAAGTAGTCAATGATTTAGAAAGTCTTCACTAGCTAATGGTTTAAGTCCAAAAGACACCATAATTGATGCATATTGCTAGATTAATGTCTCAAAATATTTTTTGATTTTTCAAAAGATTAAAAATTCTTGAAACAAGTGGAGGATTGTAAGAGAGTGTTTTAATTAAGTTTGAAACAACTCATTTGATAAAAGTTTTTAGGTTTCAAAACAAATAAATATTTTTGAAAACTTATTTTTCATTTAGTTTTATGTTTTAGGCTTTTGAAGATAATTGTTTAGTTATCATATTCATTCATGAACCTATTAATAACATTTTAATTAAAAAAACTCTTTTACGTGAAAAAACCTTTATCCTATAAATTGTGTTGTTTTTTTTTGAAAAGACACCACTTCAACAAGTAATAAAAAAACACTTTCCCTTGAAAACACTTGAGAGACATTAATCAAATGGTGAAATGACCGATTCCAGAATAGAAGAGCAACATTCTTGAATGTTACTTTGTTTTGTGGCTTAGTTGAATCCTGAAGATAGAGTTGTCATTTATTCTTCTATTTGCTCGTGGGAGAGACTCCAACTATCTTCAACAAACCTATTACATGCCTCTAAGACAAAAAAGTTCTTATTTAGAATTCCTTGGACTTTCATTATTCATGTTCTAAAAGGATTGTATGTATGTCAAGGAGAAAGATCTTCCACATTATGCGTCTGTCAAAGAGAGATATTCTACCTTCCGTAAGCCTTTAATATTATTCTTGGAAATAGGAATTATCATTGTCTAATTCCAAGAATCAAATCCCTTAGCTATCTCTTCTACTTGAAGGACATCAAGAAGAAATATGAAGATATATAAGTTGACATACTTAAAGGTACTCTTAGCTACTTTCATCTTTACAAAACATTGTAATTCTAGTAGATTTACTGTGTCACAAACTGGAGAGATGTGAAGAACAAATATTTGAAGTAAGGCGTAGTATAAAAAATGAATGAGAGAAAACGAAAAATATTTGAGTATAGATCTAGGTTCTACGCAACCATTGTATTGCATTTCTAATGGTTTGAAGAGATCTCCCTTGCAACCCATGGGGATTGGATTAGGATCCAGTTTGGATCTTAACCAATATAAAAATTTGAGGTGTTAAATTTTCTTTTATACACTTTATTTACTGTCTTAAACTGTTTAAGGTATTAGTTGACTATCTAGTAAACAAGTTGACTAATAGATACATTTAAAAAAGAAGAAGGAAGATTTAATTCTCAACACACATCCTCTTGCATTTTCAACTGATATTAAAGTAGGTTTTGCTATATTACCTGTCTAACCATAGGTGAGGAAAGATCCTGGCTCGTCAAACTATTTGAACTATTTCAAGAGGAAACCTCTGAAATCAGATCTCCATACTTCAATGGAAAACATTTCTCACATTAAGAAAAAAGAATGAAAATGCTCATAAAATATTATGATGTGAAAGTCTGTAGAGTAATTAAGCTTGGTGACATTCCTATTCGTGTGTCTAAAAGCATAGATGGAAGTCAATCAAGCACGGAAGGAAGTCAAACATCTATCACACAAAATTTGAAAAATTACACTGAGGAACAAATGGATGTTACTCAAATCAACTCCAAAGCCAAGAATGTTCTCTATAATGACATCGGTGATAAAGAATATAATAAATCTCTAACTGTGAAACTACTAACAAAATGTGGGACAAATTAGAAGTTACTTATGAAGGAACTAATAGAAGTTAAAGAAATCATTGTCAGTCATATAAGTGTGAGTTGTTTCGCATGAAAGACGGAGAAACTATTGAAAATTTGTTAGCTTGTCTCAGCAAAATTATTGGGGAACTCAAAGTAGCCAGAAAAGAATATCCTCCTATTGAGTATATAAGAAAATTCACTGAAGTATTCCTCCTCAGTTGCACATTAAAGTAGTTTCTCTTGAAAGTATAGTTCTGAAAAGTCTCATCTATGACAAAGTGAAAGGAGAGATGATTGCTTTTGAAAAAACTTATCTAAACAAAAAAGGACGGGTGGATGAGAGGAAAGAATATGTTGCCCTCAAAGCAATAGAAGAGAACTATGAATAAAAAGAAGAGTTCAATGAAGATGAAATTACCTTGATCACAAAATTAATAATGGAAATGTTCACACGCAACAGGAACCAAAGAAGAGGTAGGATAAATTTCTCTAAAACTAAGTAAATCGCTATCTATAATAGGATTGAAGGAAAATGTTATGACTTGGAAAATATGAACACATCACAAGCGAATGTCCTAAAGAAAAAGAAGATGTACTCAAGGACAAATCAAGAAAAAAGCCTTCAAAAGTTGGAGCGATGAAGAAATCTCATAATTTGACCAGGAGGAATCTGGAAATATACGTTTCATGGAAATTGGGGAATCTAGTCAGGTAAGATCTGATTTATGTAAAAATTATTTGAATTGAAAGCTCTACTAGATCAAGCCATTTAAGACTTAAAAAGAACCTTTGAGAATATCATATCTATTCAAGATAAAAAGAAAGGTTCGGAAATCAAGGTAGAAGTTTGTGTTGTTGAAAGAGATCTTTTGGATGAAGAAAATCTTTGATTAAAAATACAAACGAAAAATTTCCAAAAGTTTTCTAGCCCAAGTAAATCAAATCAATCATCGTGCTCAAACAAGTCAACTGGTCCTCAAAGTTAATATTTTATTTTGTGATAAATTTGGTAAAAGCTCCTGTTAACACTGTGAAAAATCTAGCCATAAATATTTTAGAAGCAGATTTCATTACTTAAATTCATCAAATATGGTTTGGAAAGCGAAAGATTGTTCTAACCAAAAAATACCCAAGACTGCTTGTGTAAGCACCCAGGGGTTGTAAGACCTCATTGGAACTTGAAAATTTCAGTTTTGGAAAGTTTTTGACCAAGGTGACGCTCCATGGGAGCCCTCACAGTCCGTGTGACACTATACGGACCATATGGGTCTCCTTGGAGTGACCCTTGGCCTTGTGATGGTGTTGGAGCTTAATCGTGGAGTTTTGAACTAAGGCATGCCACACTTGGACCCCACACAGACCGTGTGAGGCTTCATGGACTGTGTGAGGCTTCACGGACCGTGTGGAGGGCTGTGTGATAGCCTTAGTTTTGAAATTCCACAATTTGGGACCAAGCATAAGGGTACGGCCAAGTATACGGTCCGTACAAGGTTGTACGGTCCGTATGGCATCCGGACTAAAATTTTTCTAAGTATGGAATCACCGTCTTGAAACTTTGTCGTGGAAGATTTTCCTAAGGGAGGTGGTACAGGCAGTCATACGGTCCGTGCGGCCTTGTACGGCCTGTGCGGCCTTGTACGGCCCGTGCGGCCCAATATGGGAGTGATTTCATTGAAAAACTCTATGTATGAGATTACCATTTCGAACCTTCGTCTAACGAATTTTCCCAAGTGTTGGATCACGAACAAGTACACAGTTTGTATAACATGTCACAGACCCTATAGTCCTCCATGAGGCGACGTTTTAAAATTTTCAACTTGTTTCATTAATGACATTTTTATAATTAAGTATTACTCTATGGGTCTTTTGGGACTTCCTATGCTACCTAAATACCCAAACCTTATTCCTCTCATACAAATTCATTCCTCACATTTGAAAATTCTCTCAATTCTCTATCAAAGAACTCTAGTGGGAATTTAAACTTGGGATCAAGGAAGGGCTACTTCTTCACCAAATTTCTTCTTGAATATTCTTCACTAACTAGGTATGTGGGGTTGATCCTTGATTCCTTTCAAACAAGAAGACCCAAACACATTTCACTTGAATTTTATGAAATTTAGCTTACTTTAAATATGGTTTTTGAATACCATTGATTATTCAATTCAATTGAAGTATGGGCTATGCTTATTTTGATGATTTTAAATTAAGTTAAGCCCTTATATGATGAATTATATTGAAGTTTTAAGGTTATGAATGTGCATTTCTTTTTTTAAGCTTAATTTGTGCATGGACAATCTATATTATGATTTAAATGTGAATTTTACTTATGTCTTTACTTGAATTTCATAATGTATTGTTGATTTAAGTTTGAATTTTTATTACCCATGCTAATCTCATCTCATTCATAGCATATACATTCATGAGCATTGGATTTTATGAAAATTATGAAGTGGTTTAAGCCCAGTTATGTTTATGTATATGAATTTGATATGAAGTTTTTTATGACAAGAATGTGATAACTTAAATGTCTATGATATTTGGCTCACTGAGAATATTGGGAGTTTACACCTCATTTTGATATTATGAATGAGATATTCCTATGACTGAGTATCATGACTATGAAATATGATTTGGCTTTTGAGGCCAAGTACGAATGATTATGAATGATGTTTGTCTTTCAAGCCGAATTATGCATTGAAGCAATTTGAAATGACTTGCGTCTCTTTAAAAATCACATATACGTATATGTATTCTTGTGGCATGATGAATTAGCACTAATGGATTGGGGCATCAGGGCTATCCCCAAGGGTGCTCTGCTTTTCCTTGAACTATGTGCCAACATAGGTATATGTATATGGTAACCCGCACCAAAATGGGAGGCGCATAAGGTGTGGTTACAACACTGATATGATATGATAAAATTGTGAAAATTCTATTCGAAATGGGATACCTGTAAGGAAGGTCACTTCTTTGAAAAGGGAGGCCCCTAAGGAGAAGTGTGGTTTACCTTTGGCAAGTAGACCACCTCATTTTCAGTGTGGGGATAACATCGGGATTCTTAATAATAGCTCGCTTGGTATTATATGTTAGTTGAGGTCCCATCCCCTCTTATATAAGCATTTTCGCATTTCATGCAACATGGATTTCATGGCATATTGTTATACTATACCTCTTTTGATATACATATCTCTTTCTATATTATCTGTTGTTGCCATCTCATATCTAATGCAAGTTTGGTAGGTCATATGCATTGCATGCCCACGTACGTAGTACATTCAAACGTAACAACGGTTAGCTTGGATCTTGAGATTTTCTTGTTGTGGTGAGTCCTATCTTCCAAGGACAAACCACCATTCCTCTACCTTTATAGTTTTTGTTTATTTTATTTACCTTTGAGGGTGAGCTTAGGGTATGTCTTGGCCCCTATCCTATCTTTTGACTAGAGGCATTGTTGGACATATTGTAAACTCCTTTACGTTTATATGCTATTTGTTATATTTGGGGGTTATGCTTATGGATATCGCTACCAATTGATTTTCATTATGTGAATTGTTATAAGCTTTATGATATGGTTATATGTTATGATGTGAAAGATCGTAAGTCCCAAATTTCCCCCATAGAGTTAGTCATACTTACCCACCCCTTAGTATTTATTTTCTATGTGTTAGGTAGATCCATGATACTCCCTTTTCCTATGACATTACCATAGCATGAGTCCTACCTTCCCGTCCCTAAGAACTATGTGTTTACTATTCATTTATGTTTTCAAACTGATGATGTGAATATGGATACTTTAAGGCTTGTTTGGGGACTCATGGGTTCCTATTCGCTATATCACTACAAGGACCTAAGTCCGGGTCATGTCAAGTTTGGTATTAGAGTACTAGGTTTGTAAATGATTCTCAGAGTCCAACATACCACGTCGAATAGAGTCCTATTCATGGGTGTGAAGTGCACTATGCCTTTGAGTGGGAGGCTATGATTGTGTTCTTGGAATTGTCTCAATTCATCATGTCTTATGTCATTTTATGGATCATATGTTTTGTTTCATTACCTTGACGATACCCTTGCTACATTACCGAAGATGCCCCGAGGAAGAGCTCACCTACTAAGACCAGCCCCACCTAATGAGGGTCAAGCACCTCAAGGGCCTATAGAAGAGCATATTTCTAATGTTGAATTTTTAATGGTTTTTCCTATGCTTTCCAAGGTGGTGACTTCTCTTACTGGGAAGGATAACCTTCCTCAGGATCCCACTCCGGCCTCTCGGGTGAGAGATTTCACCCGGATGCATCCTCTAGAGTTCTATTGGTCAAAGTTGATGAGGATGCTCAAGAATTCGTTGATGAGCTCACTAAGGCATTGACCATTATGGGAGCCACTTCTGAAGAGAGGGATGATTTGACTGCTTATCCGTTGAAGGATGTGTCTCAAGTGTGTTACACTCAATGGTTGATAGAGAGAGTTGGTAGTAATGTTGTCAACTGGAAAGAGTTCAAGTTTACAATTTTGGATTGTTTCTTCCCTTTTAAATTTTGGGAAGCCTAGATGATCGAGTTTATCAATCTCAAATAGGGTTTATGAGTGTGAGGGACTATGCTCTCAAGTTCACTAAACTCTTTAAGTATGCTCTTATGCTTGTAGTTGACCCCGTGCAAGAATGCATAAGTTCATTTCTGGGATATCTGACTTGGTTATGAAGGAATGCCATATGACTATTCCTATTTGGGACATGTATATCTCCAGGCTCATGACATACGATGAACATATATTGAGGGAGAAAAGATAAAAGGAAATGAGGGTACATGATTCTAAGAGGGCCCGTTATAATAGTGGGTACTCTAACTCCAAGAGTGGTGGAGATGGTAGCTTCCAATAGGGCCAAGGTCCTAATGCTCGGGTTGATAATGCTAGAGTAACTTCTCCAAGGGAACAAGTAGGAGGTGGGCCAATGCCTCCCCCGTGTGCTACTTGTGGAAAGAGTCATTCTAATATTTGGAGGAATCTGGGTGCATGCTATGGGTGTGGTGATAAGAACCACAAGATTTCTGATTGTCGTAAGGTTGCTTAGAAGGGTGAAGGTCAAGTGGATCAAGGTGCTCAAGGCTAACCAAGAGCTCATCATGATGATTCCCCAAGGAACAACAAGTTATATGCTTTTACATGCTCGTCAGTAAGTTGAGGAGGCTCCAGATGTTTTGAATGGTATGTTAAAAGTCTTTGATTTTGATTCTTATGCTTTGCTTGATCCAGGTGCAAATTTCTCTCTTGTGACTCTTCTGTTGGCTGTTAAGTTTGGTTTGAGTACTGAAATTTTAAGGGAGCCTTTTTCAGTTTGTGAATCTGTTGTTGCTCATAGAGTATATTGAGATTGCCCTTTTTCTGTGTTGCATAAAGTCTTCCTGTGAGATCTTGTGGAACTTGAGATGTTTAACTTTGATATGATTATCTGAATGGATTGGTTGCATGCACCATATGCCTTTATGGATTGTAGAACCTTGAAGGTCAAGTTCCAACTTCCGAATGAGTCCGTTCTTGAATGGAAGGGTAGTGACTCCTCTATTAAAGGTCGATTTATTTCCAACCTCAACGCCTTGAAAATGATCTCCAAGGGGTGTATAGATCATATCGTAAAGGTTACGGATGTGAATTCTTAGTCACCTACTCTTGAATCAGTACCGGTGGTGAATGCATTTGCAGATGTATTCCTCCCGAAAGGGAAGTAAACTTTGGCATAGAACTTCTCCCAGACACTTAACCTATTTTTATTCCTCTTTATCGTATGGCACCGACTGAGTTGAAGGATAGGCTGAAGGATTTGTTTGAAAAGGGCTTCATTAGGCCAAGTGTATCTGCATAGGGTGCTTCAGTGTTATTTGTAAGAAGAATGATGGATCCCTTCGGATATGCATTGATCATAGGTAATTGAATAAAGTAACCATGAAGAATAAGTATTTATTGCCTTGAATAGATGACTTGTTTGATCAACTTCAAAGGGCTACCCATTTCTCAAAGATTGACCTTCGTTTCGGCTGTCATCAGTTGAAAATTAGGGAGTGTGATATTCCTAAGATGACTTTTCGGACTAGGTATGGGCACTTTGAATTTTTGGTAATGTCATTTGGTTTAACTAATGCTCTGTCCATGTTTATGGATCTTATGAATCAGGTGTTCAAGCCATTCCTTGATATTTTTGTGGTTGTCTTCGTTGATGATATTCTTATTTATTCCCGAAGTGCGCGAGAGCATATGGATCATTTGAGGTTGGTTCTTCAAACATAGAAGAAGAAGAAGTTGTATGCTAAGTTCAGAAAATGTGAGTTTTGGTTGGATGAAGTAGCTTTTCTTGGTCATATGATGTCCGGTGATGGTATAAAAGTTGACCCGAAGAAGACCGAGGTCATGAAGTAACTTTGAATATTTAGAGTTTTCTTAGGTTGGCTGACTATTATAGGAGGTTTGTTGAACGGTTCTCATCTGTTGCATCTCCGTTGACTAAGTTGACCCAAAAGAAGGTTAAGTTTGTGTGGTCGGATGAATGTGAGAAGAGCTTTCAGAATTTGAAGGATCGACTTACATCAGCTCTTGTTTTGACTTTACCAAATAGCTTAGACAGGTTTGTGGTGTATTGTGATGCTTCTCAGATTGGGTTGGGATGTGTGCTTATGAAACATGGTAAGGTGATAGCTTATACATCAAGGCAATTGAAGGTGCATGAGCGTAATTACCCGACTCATGATCTTAAGTTAGCGGTAGTGGTATTTGCTTTGCAAATTTGGAGACACTATTTGTATGGGGTGCATGTTGATGTTTTCACCGATCATAAGAGTTTGCAATATGTGTTCACTCAAAGGGATCTTAACTTGAGGCAAAAGGGATGGTTGGAAATCCATAAGGAATACGACATGAGTGTACAATACCATCCCGGCAAGGCAAATATTGTAGCCCATGCTCTTAGTGTATTATCTATGGGAAGTGTGGCTCATGTTAATTAAGGAAATAAAGAGCTGGCAAGAGATGTTCATCGATTGTCTAGGTTGGGTGTTAGGTTGTCTAATGATGGTGGTATTCAAGTTAAAAATGGAGCCAAATCTTCTGTGGTTGTTGATGTAAAGGCTAAGCAAGACCTAGATCCATCATTGGTTGAGTTGAAGAAATTGGTTGCCGAAAATAAGATAGAGGTCTTCCTCCAAGGAGGAGATGGTGTGCTTCGGTATCAAGATCGGCTATGTGTTCCAGATGTGGATGATCTTAGGAGGGTGATCATGAGTGAAGCCCATAACCCTCTCATTATTCTATTCACCCAGGATCTACTAAGATGTATTAGGATTTGAGGGAGGGGTATTGGTGGCTTGGTATAAAGAAGGATATAGCCAAGTTTGCATCCAAATGCCCTAATTGTCACGAGTGAAAGTAGAACACCAAAGGCTAGGTGGTTTGACTCAAGATATTGAGATTCCTTCATAGAAGTGGGAAGATGTGAACATGGACTTCGTGGTTGGATTGCCTCAGACCCAAAGGAAATTTAACTCTATTTGGGTTATCGCTGACTGGATGACCAAGTCGGCTCATTTCTTACCGGTCAAGACTACTTTTGGTGCCAAAGATTATGCACGGTTGTACATCCAAGAGTTGGTGATATTGCATGGTATCACTAGGTTCGTCATATCATATCATGGTACCCAATTTACTTCTCACTTTTGGAGGTCATTTTAAAGAGGACTTGGTACTAAGGTGAAGTTGAGCACCACCTTTCATCCTTAAACATCTGGAAAAGTCAAGAGGACAATTCAAACTTTGGAGGACATGTTTAGGGCTTGTGTTTTGGAATTCAAAGGCAATTGGGATGAACATCTTTTACTCATTGAGTTTACTTATAATAATAGCTTTCATGCTAGCATTGGTATGGCATTGTTTGAGGCTTTTCATGGTAGGAGATGTAGGTCTCCAGTGGGGTGGTTTGAGTTAGGAGAGATGGATTTAATTGGCATGGATTTGGTATTAGATGTTATGGAGAAAGTGAAGTTGATTAGAGAAAGGTTGAAGATGGCCCAAAGTTACCAAAAGTCCTATTCGAATATTAGAAAGAGGGACCTTGAGTTTAATGCTGGTAATTGGGTGTACGTGAATGTCTCACCCACGAAGGGTGTAATGAGTTTTGGCAAGAAGGGCAAGCTAAATCCCCGATATGTCGGCCCTTATAAGATTGTTGAATTGATTGGGAATGTGGCTTATATGTTTGAGTTGCCTCCGGATTTGATCTCTATTCACTCGGTCTTCCATGTGTCTTTGTTGAGAAAGTTGGTTGGTGATCCTAGTACAATTGTGCCTTTGGAAGGTGTTGAGGCTGAGGAGAATTTGTCTTATGCGGAAGTTCAGGTGGAGATTTTGGATAGGCAAGGGAAGAGGCTTCGTAACAAGGATGTGGCTTTGGTTAAACTCTTTGGAGAAATCAACAAGTGGAGAATACTACATGGGAGACGGAGTTGGACATGATGAAATGATATATCCATCTTTTCCAATCTACTCAGCACTAAGGTATTAGGTTCTTCTTTATTCAAGTAGTCCTAGCTCTTTCACTCTTCAGTTTCATGACGTGTTCTTCCTTTTTCAAGTGGTCCTAGCTCTTTCACTCTTAAGTTTCATGACGTGACATGCGTAGATGTGCACCAAAATGAGTTTTATGATGTCTGAATGACTTGAATACATTTAAGTATGAGTTTCAACGACTTTATGATTTTTAAGTAATGAAAGTGCATTGTATCTCGTGGTTGAATGTTTCTTGTTCTAATTCATGCCTTATTCTTGCACATTCAAGGACGAATGTTCCCATGAGGGAGATGATGTAAGGACCTAGACGTTGTACGACCTTATTGGATCTTGAAAATTTCGTTTTTAGAAAGTTTTGGACCAAGGTGATGCTCCATGGTAGCCCTCACGGTCTATATGAGACTATACGGATTGTGTGAGGCCTCCATGGAGTGACCCTTGGCCTTGTGTGGGGTGTTGGAGCTTAATCTGGAGTTTTGAACTAAGGCATGCCACACTTTGACACCACACGAGCCGTGTGAGGCTTCACCGACCGTGTGGAGGGCCGTGTGGTACCCTTAGTCTTGAAATTCCTTAATTTGGGACCAAGTATAGGGGTGGACCCAAGTATATGGTCCATACAAGGTGGTATGGTCCATATGGCCTCCCATATGGCTTCCGGAGTGAAATTTTTCTAGGTATGGAATCACCTTCTCGGAAATATTGTCGTGGAAGAGTTTTCCAATGGAGGTGGTATGGGGAGTCATACGGCCCTTGTGTCCTTGTACAACCCATGGGGCCCTCCATAGGAGTGATTTTGTTGTAGAATTCTAAGTATGGGATTACCATTTCAAACCTTTCTCTAGTGAAGTTCCCCAAGTTTTTGATCACGGGCAAGTATATGGTCCATATAACATGTCACGGACGGTATATTCCTACATGACACAACATTTTTAATGTTTCAACTCATTATATTAATGGTGTTTTCATAATTTTGTATTATTCTAAGGGTCTTTTGTGACTTGCTATGCTACCTAAATACTTCCTAATGACCTAAACTTTATTCCTCTCGTTCAAATTCATTTCTCACATTTTAAAATTTTCTCAAGTCTCTCTCAAAGAATTCTAGTGGGAATTTAAACTTGGGGATAAGGAAGGGTTACTTCTTCATCAAATTTCTTTTTGAATCTTCTTCATTAGCTAAGGTATGAGGGATTAATTCTTGGTCCCTTGCAACCAAGAAGACCCAAAATCTTTTCACTTGAATTTTATGAAATTTTGCTTACTTTAAATATAGGTTTTGAGTATCATTGATTATTAAATTCAATTGAAGTATGGGTTATGCTTATTTTGATGATTTTAAGTTGATTTAAGCCCTAATATGATGGATTATATTGAAGTTATGAAGTTACGAATGTGCATATCCCTTTTTAAGCTTGATTTCTGCATGGGTAATCTATATTATGATTTAAATATGAATTTTACGTATATCATTACTTGAATTTCATAATGTTTTGTTGATTTAAGTTTGAATTTCTATTACCCATGCTAATCTCATCTCATTCATAGCATATGTGCTCATGACCATTGGATTTTATGAAAATTATCAAGTTGTTTAAGTCCAATTATGTTTATGTACATGATTTTGATATGAAATTGGTTATGACAATTATGTGATCACGTAAACGTCTATGATATTTGAGTATATTGATTTTGATATGAAATTGGTTATGACAAGTATGTGATCACGTAAACGTCTATGATATTTGAGCATATTAGGTGTTTACACCTCATATTGATATTGTGAATGAGCTATTCTTATGCATGAGAATCCTCATTATGAACTGTGATTTTGCTTTTGAGCCCAAGTACGAATAATTATGAATCTTGTTTGGCTTTTAAGGCCAATTATGCATTGAAGCGATCTGAAATGACTTGCATCCATTTTGAAATTACGTATACGTATACGTTTTCTTGTGGCATGATAAATTCGAATCGATGGATTGGGGGTGTTCGAGCTATCCCCAAAGGTCCTCTCCATTTCCTTGAACTATGTGTCATCATAGGTATATGTATATGGTAACCCTCGATGAAATGGGAGGCCCATAAGGTGCGGTTACAACATCGATATGATATGATAAAATTGTGAAAGTCCAATCCGAAATGGGAGACTAATAAGGAAGGCCACTTCTCCGAAACGGGAGGCCCGTAAGGAGAAGTGTGGTTTACCTTTCGCAAGTAGACCACCTCTTTTCCAGTGTGGGGATAACATCAGGATTTCAAGTAATAGCTCGCTTGGTCTTATATGTAGGTTGACGTCTCATCCCCTCTTATATAAGCATTTGAACATGTCATGTTTCATGGATTTCATGACATATAGTTATACTATACTTCTTTGGATATATATATATATATATACATATATATATATATATATATATATATATATATATATATATATATATTATATATATATATATATTTTGCTCCTTTGCCATCTCAAATATAATGCCAGTTTGGTAAGTCATATGCATTGCATGCCAGCATACTTACTATATTCAAACATACTAACGCATACTTTTTCCTATATTATCTAACCATGGTGGGACCGAGAGGTGGCCCCTGTAGCTGACAAGATGAGGGAAGCGAGACTGCGATGGTTTGGACATGTACAGAGAAGGAGTACTGATGCCCCTGTTAGAAGGTGTGAGAGATTAGATTTGGGAGCTATACGTAGGGGTAGAGGTAGACCAAAAAAGTATTGGGGGGAGGTGATTAGAAATGATATGGTGAAACTTGATCTCACCAAGGACATGACCTTAGATAGGAAGGAGTGAAGGTTGAGAATTAGAGTAGCAGGCTAATAGGGAGGATAGGAAGGAGTGGTAGTTGTCTGTCTTTTATATGTTATTTATCTGCCTTTATATGTTTACTATCTTGTATCTAGGTATTATTATGTGCTCTTCTCTTTTTGCTTGTGTATCGTATCTAGCGTATTCTGCTGATGGGTTTTTGTGATGAGGGTTTCCAGGAAACAGCCTCTCTACCTATGTGGTAGTGGTAAGGTCTGCGTACATCTTACCCTCCCCAGACCCCACTTGTGGGATTTCACTGGGTATGTTGTTGTTGTTGTTGTATGTTGGGACCGAGGTCTACATTCATCCACCGTAAAACGGTTAGCATTGATCATGAGATTTGCTTGTTGTAAAAGATCGTAAGTCACGAATCGCCCCCATAGAGTGAGTCATACTTACCCACCCCTTAGTATTTATGTGTTATGTGTTAGGTGGATCCATGATACTCCATATTTCGATCACATCCTTATAGTGTGAGTCCTACTTTCCCATCCTTTAAAATTATGTATTTACTATTCGTTTACACTTCCGAACCGATGATGTGAATATGGATAGGTTGAAGCTTGTTTGGGGACTCTTTGGTTCCAATTTGTCATGTCACTCCTAGGCCCTAGGTCCGGGCCGTGATAGCTGGGGTACTCAAACATAAGTAAAAAATTTATTTTGCAGGAACACCGCTCTAAGTCAAAAAAGAAATGGTATCTAGAAATGACAGAAAACAGAAACCTCTTCAAGTCTATGGCAGATTTTAATGGTGGAAAAATCTATTTTTGGAGACAATTCAATTGATATTGTTACTGGTATTAAAACTATTTCTTTGAACGGATCTTATTATATCACTAATGTTTATCTCATGAAGGGATTAAAGTGCAGTGTGTTAATCATCAGTCAATTATATGATTCTGACTTAGAAGTAAGGTTCAAGAAGAACTGTTGCATAGTTAGATAATTCTGGAAAGGAAATTCTTTCATGAAGCAGGGACAAAAACGTTTAGATCCTTGATTCAGTCAAAGGATCAACTGATCGTATTTGTCTATCCTCCATCTCTGAGGACCGATGGACCTTGCACAAAAAACTAGGTCACACCAGAGTGCGGCTTATCGAGAAACTGGTCAGACTTGGTCTAGTTATTGGCTTATCAAAATTAGATTAAACCAAAGATCACATCCATGATGCCAGTCGTATGGGTAAACAAACTAGAAACGCTTTTTCAACTGATGATATTTTGTCTACTACCAAACCTTTGCAGCTACTTCATATAAACCTCTTTGGTCCTACAAGAACAAGCGGAGCAGGAGAAGGTATGCTTTGTGATTGTTGATGATTACTCTCATTTTACTTGGGTCATGTTCTTGATTAACAAGGATGATACTTTAAAGAATTTTGAGTTCTTTTATAAGAAAGCTCAAAGGAAGAAAGATTACTACATTTCCTCAATAAGGAGTAATCATGGAGGAGAATGTGAAGCAAAGTATTTGAAAACTTTTTCAACAAAGAAAGATACTCTCATAATTTATTCTCTCCACGATCACCTCAACAAAATAGAGTAGTTGAGAGAAAAAATAGAACTCTTCAAGATATGGCTAGAACCCTGATCTGTGAGCATTCTCTTTCACATCACTTTTGGGCAGAAGTTGTAAGTACTGTTTGTCATATTCTTAATAGGTGTTTGATAAGGCCAACTCTGAAAATGACTCCATATGAACTGTGGAATGCAAAGAAACCAAATATTGTTTACTTCTACCCTTTTGGTTGCAAATGCTTTGTGCATGATAATGGTAAGGAAAATCTTGGTAAATTTGATTCTCGTAGCGATGAAGATATTTTTCTTGGCTACTCTAATACTAGAAGATCTACTTCTATCATTGAAGAATCCATACATGTTACTTTTGATGATTCTAACCATATTTCTGGGAAAAAGTGCAGCTCAAATGATGAAAAATTTCTCATCTCTCAAAGTGATGTTATGTCCTCAAAAGAAGTTCTTAATAAGAAGCAGTCGACTACTCCAGAAGAAAATCAGTTTATCATTGAATCTGTACCAATAAAGTGAACCTGATTACCCAAAGAAATTCATTATCAAAAATTCAAATGATGGTGTGAGAAAGAGTGCCTCAAGCAAAAAAAGTGCCAATGTTATGCTCATATCTCAATTGAAACCCAAGAAAATTGATAAGGTCTTGAAGGACTGCCAGTGGGTAAAATCCATAATGGAAGAACTTGATCAATTTGAAAAAAATCACAAGGTGACCCTAGTTCCTAAATCATAAAATGTTTCTATCTTTGGAACTAAATGGCTTTTAAGAAATAAATTAAATGAGGTCGGACAAGTGAAAAGAAATAAAGCCAGACTTGTGGCTCAATGGTATTCACAAAAAGGAGTTGACTATGATAAAACTTTTGCACCTATTGGCAAGGTTAAAATCTAGTCATTTTATTTTAGCTTACGCTGCTTTTAATTATGTTAAGCTATTTCAAATGGATGTTAAAAGCGCCTTTTTAAATAGTTTTATTGAGGAAGAATTTTTTTATTAAACAACCCTCGGACTTTGAATATCCAAAATTTTCATGTCATATTTTCAAAATCTTTATGCAGTCTCAAACAGGACCCACAGGCTTCGTTTGAACGATTGAATAAACTTTTATTATTTCATATATTTTCCATAGGAAATATTGAATACCACTCTCTTTTTTAAAAAAATCTTCCTCCAACAATTTTATTATTCAAATATATGTTGGTGATATTATCTATGAAAGTACTGATGTTGTTTTGTGCAAGACGTTCGCTAACCTAATGCAAAGTAAATTTGAAATGAGCATGATCGGTGAGCTAACCTTCTTTTTGGGACTCCATAATTTTCAAACTAAAAGAGGCATTATTATTTTCCAAAGTATGCTAAAGACTTAGTACAAAAATGTAAGGACCCGAATTTTGTATGACCTCAATGAAGCATGAAAATTGGTTTCGGAAAAGTTTTGGACCAAGGTGACACTTCATGGAGCCACCACGGTCCGTGTGTGGTCGCACAGCCCGTGTGGAGCATCCACGCAGTGGCCCTTGGCCCATGGAGGATGTTTGGCCCTTAAACGTGGTATTTTAAACTAACGCACACCATACTTGGACCCCTCACGGTCCATGTGACACTTCACGTACCGTGTGGTGGGCCGTGTAATCGCCTTGGCTTGAAATCCTACAGCTTTGAGACCAAGTAGGGTTACACGACCCATATGGGGTGGCACGGCCCGTGAGGTCATCCATAAGGCTTTCGAAGTGAAATATTTCTAAGTATGGAATCACCATGTCATAACATGGTCGTAGGATTTTCTAAAGAGAGGGGTACGGACAGCGTCACGGCCCGTGTGACACAACACGGTCCGTGCGACATCCCGTGAAGGTGACTTCGTTGGAAAGTTCTAAGTATGGGATCTTGATGTTCAAGCTAAGTTCACTTTCAAGCCTTCGATTCAATCTTATCTATGTTTTTTAAGATCATCATGGGTCTCCTACATCAATTAAAGTTCAAAGGAATTCCCTTGGCTAAGTTCTTCTCAAGTACCGATAGGAGGGTCAACTTTGAGTGGGCATATCTCTGAGCAAAAAATTAACTCAGTGGCCCACGACATATCAAATTGAAGCTCTTTGAATTATCTTTCCAACACATCTAGTCTCACCTCATTCTGAGTTCGGAGCAAGATGTTATGCCCGTTTTCATAAAACCTATCTAGGCTAGACGGAAGGCCTTCACGGACTGTGATGAGCTTCACGGGCCGTGAAGCCTACCATGTGAATGCGGGGTAAAATTTAAAGGGACATTTTATTGAGTTTTTTTTATATCTTGACCCATCCCCAAGGCTTTTAAGACCCTTTTAACCCCCCTTTATATCCCTAACTTCTCCTACAACAATTCTAAAACCCTTATTCAAGACTAACACCTAGGTTCTAGAATTTGGCACTCAAAATTATCTCCAAGTCTCCTCCTTTAAGGTTTCAAGCTAGAATTCCAATTGGGGTCAGTTCAAGTACGATTTCTACTCTTCAAGTCAGGTATGTGGGATTGATTCTTGGTCCCTTTCAACCTAGAAGACCCAAAATTCTTTCAATTGTTTTCATGAAGTTTTAGTCACCTTAAATGTGAATTTTTACTATTTGATCTTGTTAACTTTGATCAATGCATGGGTTGTACATTATTCTGGAATTTAAGTTATGTTAAGCTCTATTATGATAAATCACATTGAGTTATGCAATTATGAACATGCATGTCCCCTTAAAGATGGTTTTATGCATGGGTTATCTATACTACGATTTTCATATGGACTTTGTTGTGGATTTTCTAGATTTCTTACTATATTGCTGATTTTAGATGTACTCTACTTTACCCATGCCACTATCATTCATTACATGTGCATTCATGGACATGGATTTTATGGAAATTATGAAGTGGGTTAAGCCCAATTATGTTTTGTGATATGATTTTGATAAAATATGGGTTATGACAAAAATGTGATCACATATATATGTCTTATGCTTTTGCTTTTTGAGCATCTTGGGTGCTTGCACCACCTTGTACATGTAGATGAGCTATTCCTTTCATGAGAATTTTTATTATGATCTTGTGATTTGGCATTTGAGCCTAAACGTGCATTAAACGTTTTAGAATAGGTACTTGACTCTCTTGAAAGCACGCATATACATATACATATATATATATATATATATATATATATATATATATATATATATATATATATATATATATATAAGTATTCTAGTGGAATGTGGTTGACTTAGCACCGATGGATTGGAGGCCCTCTCCCTTTTCTTGAACTATTTGCCAACATAGGGTCAGATGATATTCATCTATCTTGCTTATGCTATGAAATGTTTGGCATGATTCTTGTAAATTCTTCCGAAATGGTGATTTCCATAAGGAAGATGACCATCCTCCGAAATGGTGTGTTCCGTAATATGTGATGTAGGTTACCTTTGGCAAGTAATCTTCTCCATACTGGTGGGAGGTCCCAATCCTTCCGAAATGGTGATTCCCATAAGGAAAATTTGGTTTGTCGGTTATAGTCCATCCCCACTATATAGGAGGAGCATTATCGCATTGCACGCATCATGAATTTCATGTCACCTTGTATACTACTCTTCCTTGGATATATATGATTCGTTCTATATTATGTTCTCTTGTTATCTAACATTGAAAAGCAGGTTGGTAAGTCATATGCATTGCATGCACGCATACTTAGTACATTCAAACGTATTAACGCATACTTTATGCATACATGATTTTACCATGTAGGGACCATGTGTTATGATCATCCACCACTTGATGGGTAGCTCGAATTCGGAGAGTTGATATTGGTGGTGAGTCCTATCCTCCAAGGACAACCCACCTTTCTTCCATCTATGTTGTTTTCTATTTATCTTCTTAATTGAGAGTGAGCCCGGGATATGTCTTGGCCCCCGTCCCATCTTATGACTAGAGGCATTATTGGACATCTTGTAGACTCTCATCAATTTGATAAGTCATGTGTTGTATGTGAAGCTTATGACTTAGTTATTTATTGGATATGGCTATCATGGATTGATTATGGGGATTATGATATGTATATGTGTTTGAGGTGGAGATGTGAAAGATCCCAAGCCCCGTATTGCCCCCATAGAGTGAGTCATACTTACCCTCCCCTTAGTTCTTATGTGTTATGTGCTATGTGAATCCATGCAAATTCCTTTCCCTTCGATATCCCCATATTGCGAGTCCTCTTTCCTATCCCTTAGAAATATATGTTTACTATATGAATGCGCTTCCGAACCAATGATGTGGATTTGGATACTTTGAGGCTTGTTTTGGGACTCTCAGGTTCGCATTCGCCATGTCACATCTAGGCCCTAGGTCCAGGTCGTGACAAAAAAGTCAAAATGGAGAAAGAAAAACCTATAAGTACTCCCATGAGTCCTTCCTGCAATGTAGATCAGTTCAAATATCAAGGTAAGAAGGTGGATCATGTTTAGCATTTGCAAGTGTGCAAGATTTCAATTTTCTCTGAAAGAATTACATTAAACCATCAGAAAAAGAATTATTTGTTATTTAGTGGGAACAATTTCTTTTGATCTACGGTGTGAAAAATCCTCTATTTTTAACCTTCATAAATTCTCAAATGCAAACTATGCAGGTGACAAAGTTGATAGAAAAAGTACTAGTGAATCTTGCCAATTTCTTGGAGAATCTTTAATCTCCTCAAATAGAAAGAAATAAATTGTGTATCTATATGTACTATAGAAGCTAAAGACGTAACACATTGATTTGTGTTGTGCTCAAATTATGTGGATGATTCATCAATTGAATGATTATGACATAACGGTTAAACCTTCTCAATTTATTGTCATAATTCCAATGCTATCTGTTTAATAAATTCTATGCATCATTCTAGAGCTAAACATATTGATATTACGCATCATTTTATTGGCCCTATGAGTATGATGTCTCTTTTGAAGAAGTCAATATGGTTATGGTATTAGATTCCTCTAGTCCCTGCCTCTCTAGTCTGAGCTCAAAAAAACTATTCTTTGAAGCTAGAGATCTTGTCCACATTGTGGCAACCTCCCTCCTTCCTCATGTTGGGCCTTTGTCTACTCTGTTTGTTCGTGGTATCTTTTTTTACCTACTGTCTCCAGTGTAAGAGGAGATTCAAGTTGTCCTCCTATATTCTTGTTTTATGGTTGACTATATTATTAATCTTCTTAGCCTTCCTTATAGTATGATTATCTCTCATATCTCGAAGGTTAATCATATCTGCCTTGATGATATTCCTCCCCTTTTGGTTAGGCAAAGCTAGAATTCCAAAACATTTGGAAGCATGGGATATGTTCACACCAATGGAACATGTATCCTCAAAATTAAAGTGCATGTAGGTCCTGTTCAAGTTTCTCCAAATGATCCCCCTCCTTCTAATCCTATGCCCTTAGCCTCTTGGACTCCAAAATCCTAGAAGATGTTATATCTTAACTTTCTAGCATGGATGCTAAGTCTTAAGCCCTTCAAGACTGGCTCATCTCTACTCACTATAAGTTCGACTCCATCAATAAGTCTTTCGAAAAGGTCAGAGCAATCTCAAAGGAAACCAGTAGTCATGTTGCTTAAATTTTGTTCGAATCTCGATCAAGTTATCAAGGAATCCATCAAAGTTGCACATAACATGCAAACTAGTTCTGATGTTATGACTGCCTCTTTGACAAATCTGTTTGAGAACTTGAAAACTACTACTATTAACACCTTTACTTACTTTCTTCGGCTTCGCTTAAGACAATGTTTTTATTTTGCTGGTTTGTTTATTAGTGCTTAAGTGCCCTATTTTGGATATTTTTATTACTACTATTAGTCATGTTTTGATCTAGTTCTATGTTCCCTACTCCTGTATTTTTGTATGTTTTCTATATGCTTGTATCTACTGTAATGTGCTTGTTATTTCCTTTTTGTTGATGCCAAAGGAGAGAATATAGTTATTTACTCAAGGGAAGTCAAGACCACTAACTGAGAAACTTCCTCAAGAATCTCTCAAAAGTTTAAAGGGAAGTCAACTACTACTAAATTATTGTCATCATCAAAAAAGGGAGATTGTTAGTATTCTATTTTTGAATAATGATTGCTTGCAGGAAAGGCATAAAAAAAAACACAAATAAATCCTCTCATTAAAGAGAAGAAAATCAATTAGGGATTGACAGATTGGAAGAAATCAAATCTAAATGGAGAATTACAAGGTGTTAAGGATCAAGAATGAAAAGACACCAAAACAAGGATTATGCATAAGTCAAGGAGAAAGATCTTCCACATTATTAGACCTCCCTTCAAGTCTTTAACCTTATTCTTGGAAATAGGATTTATCATTGCCTAAGTCGAAGAATCAAATTCATTGTGCTATTATCTCTTCTAGTTAAAGGATAGCAAGAAGAAATATGAAGATATACAACTTGACATACTCAATGCTACTCTTCGCTACTTTCATCTTTACAAAATATAATAATTCTAGTAGATTTACTGTGTCACAAAACGGAGAGAAGTGAAAAATATATATTTGAAGTGAGGCATTGTATCAAAAAGAAAGAGAGAAAAAGATTTGAGTGTAGATCTAAGTTCTATGCAACCCATTATATTACATTTCATAAATGGTTTAAGAGATCTCTCTTGGAATCTAGGTAGACTGGATTAGGATTCAATTTGGATATGAACTAGTACAAAAAATCAAGTGTTGAATTTTCTGTTATGCGCTTTATTTACTGTCTTAAACTAGGTATCACTTGACACTAGGTAAACAATTTGACTAAAATTAAAGGTAAATTTTAAAAAAGGAAGATTTAATTCACCCCTCTCCCCTTGCATTTTTTACTCTCCTGCAGATGGAACTGCTTTATCATTGTACTCGGGTAGGATAATAGAGTGTTCCTAGATCCCTCATGAGGATGCGTAAATCTTTATGCAGATCCAAACAGACAAATCAGACCCAAATTATATTAGTTTCTACGAGGAGGTTTGCCATATAGCAATATCGTTCTTCATTTACAACTTTTCCAACTATTATAGACTCAAGAAACATCTTATGGACAGGCAAAGCACAACAAAGAGGGCAATATTACAAAGGATATCTTGTCAGAAGAGATAGATAAAGTTGCAGGTCTACCTATATACTCAAACTGGGCAAAGCATCACAGTGGAACTTTTAGAAATTTCTGGAGAAAGCATCACAGTGGTGAGGGTTACTGCTTCACCAGACATTTCTAAAAGTTCCACTGTGATGATTTGCCCAATCAAAGTATATAGGAAGACCTGCAACTTTATCTATCTTATCTAAGAAGATATCCTTTGTAAGATTGCCCTCTCTGGTTGTGCTTTACCTATCCATGAGATGTTTCTTGAGTCGATAATAGTTGGAATAGCTGTAAATAAAGGATGACGTTGCTATTTGACAAACCTCCTCGTAGACACTAGTATAATCTGGGTGTGATTTATCTGTTTGGATCTGCACGAAGATCCAAGCATCTTCATGACAGTTCCAGGAACACTCTATTATCCTACCTAAGTACAACGATAAACCAGTTCCATCTGTAGGATAAAGTGAAAAATCAAACCAAACTTAGTTTGAATAGAACTTGAGGCGGTAGCCATATTATCTAAGCAACAAAATCTCCTAAAGTTTCCTAATATAGAATTCAACGGATAGATCTTCATATTCTTACAGCCAGCTGGAATAGATGGTCCTTGCAAAGAAAAGACAATAGGAGAGATCTTTTTACCACTGGAAACTCCTACGAGATTGAGTTCGGAGGAAGGAGAAAAAGAGCAGATAATCAAACCTTTAAACATCACTCTACAACCTTCAATTAGTTTCTTGTTTCCATGTTCTTGCAGATAAAGAAAATTACTAGTGTCAACTCCTACCTGCCAATGCAACCTAGTTAATCAAATTACCCTGGTACTAAAGTTATCACAGCTATTATGTGATGTTATCTCCGACTATTGATGTGCAGATAGACAAAAGCTCAATCATATACACTCACAATATACAAACAGTTTGAGATCTAAAGATGACAGAAAATATAACAACATCAAATAGAAAATCAACAGTATTTGTCCTGGGAAATTTCCATTTCAAACGTCCATCGTGTTCCCGAGGCACATAAGTTGCATTCCAGGCCTGTATTGTAAACTATCAGGAGCCAGAATCCAAATAAGTAAAGTTGCAAGCAACTTGAGGTCTAAAGCATATATTAGTTTCATAATGTACCAGCAACATTAAATTAAAACAAAAAACACGCACAGACCCCTCGAGATAAGGCAACAATCATGTAAGTGAAGGTAATTACAGTAAGAAGTGTGCAGGTAATTACACTTAATTTTGGAAGATAAAATTAGTGCATTGGCAGAAGAAATCATTCCATCCTATTTCTCTTACTATTCCTGTCCCTTTTTATTTAACTCCATAGCCTATCAGGTTCCTATTCCTTCATAAGATCTTTATTCTCTTTCTATTTCTCCATTCGTTATTCCACTCAAAACCACAACCGGTTCTCTTTCTTTTCTTTTCTTTGCTATCTTGGAATTTTCATGCAATCGAGATCAGCTTCTTTGCATAAAAGTCAAGTTCAGCATTCCAGCTTCTGTCCTTGAAAAATTGTTTTAAGTAGCATCATATCTGAATTAACGTCACACACAGAGAGCAGTTCTAATGAGTTAAATCTCTGTCAATGGAAGTTCTTGATCTACAATATTATTACTAACTCCAAATTTTTATGACAAAAAAATGGAGTTAGTAATAATATTATTACCAACTCCATTCAGGTCATTAAATTGAATTATATTAGATAAAGTAACAGAATGCTGCAGCTGAACAGATCTTTCCAGGCCAAATGACGAGCTTGATCTATCAAATTACAGCCTACTGTCCCCGTGTCTCTCACATTCTCATTCTTGGATAAATGGAAGAGGAGAGCTCACTAGCACAATTCTAAATGTACTGATATCTAAATGAGATACAAAGAAAGCTGGAAAACTATGGCCACTTCTGATAAGGTTGTGCCAATGTTTCTGTAAGTTGTATATATATGATCTTGATAAGACATACTTGATAAAACAGTGATATGACAAACTTGAATTTTAAATATTAAAGCAGACACGAGTAGATCCAATAGAACCAGAAAGATAAGACCATCAGCTGAATGTGGAAGACTTGACATTATAACTTTTATGAGCTTAGAAGCTGCAGACAGCAAATACAAATCCTTCCTTCTAACCTGACATCCACAAAACAATCATCAAACCGTAAAGGATCGTAAACTTACGTAAAGTAGAAAGCCTTTATTGTGATCATACATACTTCAAATGGTTCCAGACCATTTTGGTAGTACTGATTTACATGTGTCGATAAAAGTTAACGTTTAAAGTTTTGGGGACGGATCACCTCTTCTTCAATTTGCATTAATCGATCATGAAAAGGTCACCCGCATAAGTATTTGGATGCACAAATCATAAAATAACCATCTTTTTGGGAAAACTCAACCAAATTAAAATTATAATATATGCCAAAGTGCTGACTGTTATATTGTGTAGTCTTACATATTACCATTTATTATTATATTTTGTGAGCATAGCTTACATATTATATTGGGTTGCCTTTACCATATATTTCCATAATTTACTATCCCGTTTATTCATTTGTATCCTGTTTATTCGTCTTGATTTTCGTATCCCATTGTGTGATTATAGTAAAGTATATTTTATATTTTACTGTTCTGTATCGTTGGATTGTTGATTTCAAGAGATTGTATCTTTTTGATTTTTTTACAGTTTAGCGAGTTATTAGTTCTTAGTTTAGTAGCGTTGAGATCAGATGGTGAATTAGGATCATGTCATGGGTTGGGGTTGGAGGCAAGGGGTAGTAGTGGTAAGAGGTGCATGGGCTTACTTAGGTTACGAGTAGGGACATGGAACGTAGGATCAATTACAAGGAAGTCCATAGAGCTAGTAAAGAATCTTAAGAGGAGACATATTAATATAGTGTGTTCAAGAGAACAGATGGGTAGGTACCAATGCTCGTGACTTAGACGAGTTTAAATTGTGATACTCAGGTGGTTCTAGGCATAGAAATGGAGTAGGTATCTTAGTAGATAAGAATCTTAGGGAGTATGCGGTTGAGGTCAGGAGGATTAATGATAGGATGATGTTTAGTAAACTTGTAGTTGGTAGTCATATAATGAATGTAGTTAGTACATGTGGGCCTCAAGTGGGCCTGGTATAATGACTTGGTTGGTCATTTTTTGCTTTATTTGTGAAAAATATTGTTTTACCCTTTGGTAAGATGCTTTGGGCCTACTTTGAACTATTTGAAAGGTTGGAATTGGAATCCTGAGTTTTAAAAGTTGAAAATATGAGTTTTGGTCTTTTTGAAAGTTTAAGTTGTTAAAAAGTGAGTTTTTTGTTATACAGAGTTTTGGAGGTCGAATCAGGGTTCCGTCAATTCTATTAGCTTCGAAATGTCAATACTGATGTAAATGAAGTTACAGAACTGGATTTGGAGTTAAAATGAGGTTTTTAGGCCCAAAGTTTTGATTTTAGTCGTTTTCAAAATCAAAGTTTGACTTTGGTCAATATTTAGAGTTCGGAAGCTCGGATCAGAATTCTGATACTTCCAATAGTTTCGGATGGTGAAACTAACGCTAAAAATGGTCTCATCATAACTTTTGGAGTTTTCGGGGGTAGTTTGATATTTTGAGTTCCAAACTAGTTTTATTGGCTCTCATTGGAAAATGTGTCTTGGAAACTCGGAATTGAATTTCGATGATTTCGATGATTTCGTTGAGCCTGGATCACCGGTTCTAGTATGAATACTTATAAAGTTTGTGAAATTCTGAGTCCAGATGAGTTCTGGGGGTCCATTTTGAGTTTTGTCACTGATTAGTGTGAGGGGTATCCGGTGTAACCTAAATTGTACTCCGCCTTCGTGGAAGGACCTCCGCCTTCGCGGAAGGACCTCCTCCTTCGTGGAGGCATGAGCACTTTTGTGCTCCGTGATCGCGGACAAGGTTCCTTTTTCGCAAAGTACATTTTTATTGTGTCATTTTTAAAAACGTAAAACCCCCCATTTCCTCTCCATTTTCAATATTTCAAGCTTTGAGGGACGATTTTTGACTATGGTTTCCAGAGAAATGTTTTGGGTAAGTATTTCTAACATCATTTTGATTAATTTCCATGGTTTTTATCTTGATTTTGACTTGAATTTCGTGGTTTTGAATGTCCAAAATTGGGGATTTTCGGTCTATGACTTGGAAACTTTAAATGGGGATTTCTCCATGGATTTAAACTCAATTTTAGATCACCATTTTTTGTGTAGAATCTAATTTTGAAGTCGCTTTCAAGATCTAAAAATTTCAAATTTTAGCCCTAATTTTGGCCATTTTGCCTTAAGCCTAAACCATGCCAATATGGGTATCAAAATGCACCTCTTGATGCATAGTATTTGATTTTGATAGTTGTTGAGCGATCCGGGGATCAATTGGAGGCTTGAGTTGATTGCAATCTTGTCCGAGTGTAGTTTCGGCATAATGGTAGGTTCAGAGCTAACATTTTTTGGACTGAATTTGAGTTATTGAGTGTGCTTATGTGATAATTATGAGATGTAGATTGAATTATGAATCGATAACCTGATATGATTGGAATTGATGGAAATATGATGTTGATTATGTCGAGTATTGAGTAAATGGCAATCCTATTGATAACCTGAGATAAAATCATGAGAATCCAGATAACCTTGGATATCCTTATGATATTGTGAGACTTGAGATATTTTGGATAGTATTGCAATAATATGAGGCTGATCAGACTATTTGGGGATTTAAGGGATAAATTGAGGATATTTTTTTTATGTATGAGAGGCTTACGATACTATCTTGGTGACTTGTGGAGTTCGACTACTTCGACAGTTGGGTATTATAGATGATAGGGTGATGATGAGAGCCTCGTTGATGATATTGATGTATTAATTGATATACTTGACCTAGCATTTATGATATATGGTCGTGTTATCCAATTGCCGTTCTATATCTTGCTATCATATCTTGTACTCCATTGTTGCATTGTATGCATATATCCTATATTGACTAGTTGCATTGGTATGCACATATCCTATACTCCATTGTTGCATTGATAGGAAGATATCTTATACTCCATTGTTGCATTGTTATGCACAGATCCTATATTGACTAGTTGCATTGGTATGGACATATCCTATGCTCCATTGTTGCATTAGTATGCATGTAGTTTCCCACTTATGTTGTGGCATTGACATGCATATTTCATAATTATACTGTGGCATTGGCATGTACATATTTTACACTATATCTACTCTACTTGAGGCCCACAACACCTCGAGACACTAACTCCTAAGGCCTGCGGCGCTTCGAGGTATTTTATCTTAAGGCCTATGATATCGTGAGATAATTCTGTACATGGCCTGATCATCCCTTTTGTTTTGTCTTGTAGCTCAGCTCGAGAGAGATATACCTCAGCCCTTTGATGGTCATGATTACGCATACATAGCTCATGACGCCCCCGAGATCTATCTTGTACCTTTCTCTCGGTAGATGTGTACATCAGCCCAGTGATGGTTGACATTTCATCTCATACATAGCCTGCGACGCCATTGCGTTCATGCATTGTAATGCATTGCATCATTTGATGGGTTTAGCATCTATAATTGCCATTATTAATGATTTTATTATATTGTGTACTTACCATTTTGATGCTGGTGATAGGATTCTTCGTTATTACATAGTTGTTCTATTTTTTTTACTCAGTTAGTTGAACCTACTGGGTATATTGCGATGTACTTACCCCTACTTTGTTTCCTCCATGCAAATCGTGCACAGGGACCCGAACAGGCTAGTTGATTCATTCTACCTGAGTTTTTCTCCAGTCATCTAGATCTTAGCGGTGAGGCTTAAACTTTGAGTGTCAGTGGATCTTTGAGACTTCTTTTATTTTCTATCCTTCCGAACTATATATCAGACATACCAGCTTTTTATTCCATTTTGAGACATTCCTATTTACTCTTGTAACTATATTTAGATGCTCTTGAACTCATGACTGCATGTTTGGGGATTATCTATTCTATGTTATGATTATTTTAGGTTTACTTTGTTTTTCTATAGTTGCGATCCAATTTTTGGTCCTGACACCTAGATGAGGAAGTCAAAATGCTCTGTTTAAAAGATTTGGATGAGGTTGTGAGAGGTATACCGGATACAGAAAAAATCTTCAGTGGAGGAGATTTTAATGAGCATATCGGTGCAACTTCTAGCGGGTTTGACGATGTTCATAGAGGCTTTGGTTTTGGGGACAGGAACGGAGGGGGAAGTCTCTGCTGGATTTTTCCAAAGCCTTTGAGTTGGTTATTGCTAACTCATATTTCTCGACGAGGGAAAATCACTTGATTACTTTTCGTTATACAGTAGCTAAGACTCGGATTTATTACTTACTCCTATGAAGGGGCAATAGAAGCCTTTGAAAGAACTGCAAAGTTATTCTGAGTAACATTATTTTCACTCAACATAGGCTTCTAGTGATGGATTTAGAGATTAAAAGGGAAAAGAAGAAGAAGGTTATTTATGCCCAATCGAGGATTAGATAGGGAGGCTAGACTGCCCTTTCTTGGGAGATGGGAGAAAAGTTGAGAAGTTTAGGGGCTTGGAGTAGTAGCGGAGATGTGAACACCATGTGGGACACTACTGTTGGTCGCATTAGAAAAGTAACTACCGAGATACTAGGAGTTTCGAGAGAGACTTTTAGTGGACGTCAGGGTGATTGGTGTTGGAATGGGGAAGTTCAAGGCAAGTGAAACCTAAGAAGATTTCTTATATTAAGTGGTTAGAATGTAAATGAGGATGAAAAGCGAGGACATAAGGATATCTATAAGACAGTGAAGATAAAATCTAAGATGGCGGTGACAAGTGCTAAGACATCAACATTTCAATGCTTGTATGTGCACCTAAGTGATAATGCTGGGGATAAGCGATTTTATAGGCTCGCAAAAGAGAGAGAAAGAGAGAGCAAAGCTCGCGGCTTGGACCAAGTGAAGTGCATCAAGGATGAGAAGGGTGAGGTGTTGGTGGATAAGACTTCCATTAAGTTAAGATGGAAAACTTACTTTTTCTTTATTTGCACTGGGTCTCCAAGTCTCTTTGAGCCTCGACTAATTCTGATGGTGGACATGCCCTCGACAAGGAGTTTCCCGCAAGTGCACAACGGTTAATTCAGGTTTTACCCAGTCTGATGGCCCTTAGAAATTGTTTGCACTCAGTGGGATTCAAACTTGAGACCTTGAAAGGGAGCAAACCCCAGGCTCAAGTCAATTGCTACAAGGCCAACCCCTGAGGGTTACTTTGTGCAGTGTTATGAAGGTAATTAAGAATTATTTTAATTTTGGTTCTTTGTTCGCATAATATATTTAAGATTCTTAAGCGGAAAACAGCGAGTGTCTAAGTGTCATAGTTTTTTGCCTATTGGGCATGATATTGGATTTATGTGAAGCAGTATTAACTCATCTCTTGATTTCATCTTCTAGAACTTTGTTGCTTTGCTTTAATTTGCAGGGACAAATTGCATCATCTAAGCCACCAACTCCACCATGTAACCTGGATTTCTGAGTTGCCATGATGCATGTGAATAGACAGGGAGGGTTATTATTTTATAGATTCACAGTTCTATTTCACGAAGGTCCAGTTGCGATTTCCCTGCAAAAATATCTATCAGGTGCTTTGTCTATAAAGAACCTCTTGTACTCTATCACAAGGGAAACTGATTCTGCAACCTTACGATTTAAGTCTTTTTCTATTGTAGATGATTTACATGTTTCCTCTAGGGTAGAGATGAAATTACTCATGACTGTACATTACTTGATGGAGAATTGATAACTTAGCTAGAGACACAAGTGAACAGCACTATTTACCACATCTATGATGTGATAGCAATTAATTGATTAACACTATCACATCATAGATGAGGTAAATAGTCCTCTTCACTTGTGTTTGTCTCATGAAGTAATCAATTCTCCATCAAGTAATGTGCAGTCATTAGTAATTTCATCTCTAACCTACATGAAACTTGTAAATCTTCCACAGCAAAAAAAGGATTGAAATCGTAACGTTGCAGAACCAGTTTCCCTTGTGATGGAGTACAAGAGGTCCTTTATAGACAAAGTACCTGATATATATATTTGCAAGGGAATCACAACTAGACCTTCGTGAAATAGAACTATGGATCAATAATACAACAACCCTCCCTGTCTAGTTACATCATGCGTCACATAGATGTGAAAACCATGTGGGACACTACTGCTGGTTGCATTAGAAAAGTAGCTACCGAGATACTAGGAGTTTCGAGTGGGAACTTTGGTGGACGTCATGGTGATCACTTTTGGGATGGAGACTTTTAAGGTTAAGTGAAAGCCAAGAAGATTGCTTATACGAAGTGGTTAGAGTGTAGGGATGAGGATGAAAAGCAAGGACTTAAGAATATCTATAAGACAGTGAAGACAAAATCTAAGACGGCGGTGACAAGTGCTAAGATATCAGTGTTTCAGTGCTTGTATGTGGAGCTAAGTGATAATGGCAGGGATAAGAGAATTTCTAGGAAAAGAGAGAGAGAGAGAGAGAGAGAGAGAGAGAGGGAGAGCAAAGCTCGCGGATTGGACTAAGTGAAGTGCATCAAGAATGAGAATGGTGAGGTGTTGGTGGAAGAGACTTCCATTAAGTTAAGATGGAAAACTTACTTTTTTTTATTTGTACTGGGTCTCCGAGTCCCTTTGGGCCCTGATTAATTCCGGTGGTGGACACGCCCTCAGCAAGGCATTTTCCCCAAGTGCACCATGGTTAATTCAAGTTTTACCCAGCCCGATGGCCCTTTAAAATTGTTTGCACCCAATGGGTTTCAAACTTGAGACCTTGAAAGGGAGAAAACTCCAAGCTCAAGTCAATTGCTACCAGGCCAACCCCTAAGGGTTACTTTGTGCAGTGTTATGAATGTAATTAAGAATTATTTTTCATTTTGGTTCTTTTTTTCTCCTAATATATTTAAGGTTTTTAAGTGGACAATAGCTAGTGTCGAAGTGTCATAGTTTTTTTCCTTTTGAGCATGATATCATTTATTTCTCTTTGAGAAAGTAATGTACATTTATTTCTGATGTATATTATTATATTTCCAGGGTACTGGCTGCATAATTTTGGATTTAAGTCAAGCCATATTAACTTATCCCTTGATTTGATCTTCTGGAACTTTGTTTCTTTGCTTCAATTTGCAGGGAAAAATTGCCTCTTCTAAGTCACCAACTCTACCTTGTAACCTGGATTGTTGAGGTGCCATGATGCATGTTAATAGACAGGAAGAGCTGTTATTTTATTGATCCACAGTTCTATTTCATGAAAGCCCAGTTGCGATTTCCCTGCAAAAATATCTATTAGGTGCTTTGTCTATAAAGGACCTCTTGTACTCTATCACAAGGGAAACTGGTTCTGCAACTTTACGATTTCAATCTTTTTCTTATAGAAGATTTACAAGTTTCCTCAAGGGTAGAGATGAAATTACTCATGACTGTACGTTACTTGATGGAGAATTGATTACTTAGTAAGCCAGAGACAAAAGTGAAGAGGACTATTGATGTGATAACAATTAATGGATTAACACTATCACATCATAGATGAGGTAAATAGTCCTCATCACTTGTGTCTGGCTCACGAAGTAATCAATTCTCCATCAAGCAATGTGCAATCATGAGTAATTTCATCTTTACCTTACAGGAAACTTGTAAATCTTCTACGGCAAAAAGATTGAAATCATAAAACTGCAGAACGTGTTTCCCTTGTGATGGAGTACAAGAGGTCCTTTATAGACAAAGTACCTGATAGATATATTTGCAAGGAAATCGCAACTAAACCTTCATGAGATAGATCTGTGGATCAATAATATAACAACCCTCCCTGTCTAGTTACCTCATGCGTCATGGAGATGTGAAAACCATGTGGGACACTACTGCTGGTTGCATTAGAAAAGTAGCTACCGAGATACTAGGAGTTTCGAGTGGGAACTTTGGTGGACGTCATGGTGATCACTTTTGGGATGGAGACTTTTAAGGTTAAGTGAAAGCCAAGAAGATTGCTTATACGAAGTGGTTAGAGTGTAGGGATGAGGATGAAAAGCAAGGACTTAAGGATATCTATAAGACAGTGAAGACAAAATCTAAGACGGCGGTGACAAGTGCTAAGATATCAGTGTTTCAGTGCTTGTATGTGGAGCTAAGTGATAATGGCAGGGATAAGAGAATTTCTAGGAAAAGAGAGAGAGAGAGAGAGAGAGAGAGAGAGAGGGAGAGCAAAGCTCGCGGATTGGACTAAGTGAAGTGCATCAAGAATGAGAATGGTGAGGTGTTGGTGGAAGAGACTTCCATTAAGTTAAGATGGAAAACTTACTTTTTTTTATTTGTACTGGGTCTCCGAGTCTCTTTGGGCCCTGATTAATTCCGGTGGTGGACACGCCCTCAGCAAGCCATTTTCCCCAAGTGCACCATGGTTAATTCAAGTTTTACCCAGCCCGATGGCCCTTTAAAATTGTTTGCACCCAATGGGTTTCAAACTTGAGACGTTGAAAGGGAGAAAACTCCAAGCTCAAGTCAATTGCTACCAGGCCAACCCCTAAGGGTTACTTTGTGCAGTGTTATGAATGTAATTAAGAATTATTTTTCATTTTGGTTCTTTTTTCTCCTAATATATTTAAGGTTTTTAAGTGGACAATAGCTAGTGTCGAAGTGTCATAGTTTTTTTCCTTTTGGGCATGATATCATTTATTTCTCTTTGAGAAAGTAATGTACATTTATTTCTGAAGTATATTATTATATTTCCAGGGTACTGGCTGCATAATTTTGGATTTAAGTCAAGCCATATTAACTTATCCCTTGATTTGATCTTCTGGAACTTTGTTGCTTTGCTTCAATTTGCAGGGAAAAATTGCCTCTTCTAAGTCACCAACTCTACCTTGTAACCTGGATTGTTGAGGTGCCATGATGCATGTTAATAGACAGGAAGAGCTGTTATTTTATTGATCCACAGTTCTATTTCATGAAAGCCCAGTTGCGATTTCCCTGCAAAAATATCTATTAGGTGCTTTGTCTATAAAGGACCTCTTGTACTCTATCACAAGGGAAACTGGTTCTGCAACTTTACGATTTCAATCTTTTTCTTATAGAAGATTTACAAGTTTCCTCAAGGGTAGAGATGAAATTACTCATGACTGTACGTTACTTGATGGAGAATTGATTACTTAGTAAGCCAGAGACACAAGTGAAGAGGACTATTGATGTGATAACAATTAATGGATTAACACTATCACATCATAGATGAGGTAAATAGTCCTCATCACTTGTGTCTGGCTCACGAAGTAATCAATTCTCCATCAAGCAATGTGCAATCATGAGTAATTTCATCTTTACCTTACAGGAAACTTGTAAATCTTCTACGGCAAAAAGATTGAAATCATAAAACTGCAGAACGTGTTTCCCTTGTGATGGAGTACAAGAGGTCCTTTATAGACAAAGTACCTGATAGATATATTTGCAAGGAAATCGCAACTAAACCTTCATGAGATAGATCTGTGGATCAATAATATAACAACCCTCCCTGTCTAGTTACCTCATGCGTCATGGAGATGTGAAAACCATGTGGGACACTACTGCTGGTTGCATTAGAAAAGTAGCTACCGAGATACTAGGAGTTTCGAGTGGGAACTTTGGTGGACGTCATGGTGATCACTTTTGGGATGGAGACTTTTAAGGTTAAGTGAAAGCCAAGAAGATTGCTTATACGAAGTGGTTAGAGTGTAGGGATGAGGATGAAAAGCAAGGACTTAAGGATATCTATAAGACAGTGAAGACAAAATCTAAGACGGCGGTGACAAGTGCTAAGATATCAGTGTTTCAGTGCTTGTATGTGGAGCTAAGTGATAATGGCAGGGATAAGAGAATTTCTAGGAAGAGAGAGAGAGAGAGAGAGAGAGAGAGAGAGAGAGAGAGAGAGAGGGAGAGCAAAGCTCGCGGATTGGACTAAGTGAAGTGCATCAAGAATGAGAATGGTGAGGTGTTGGTGGAAGAGACTTCCATTAAGTTAAGATGGAAAACTTACTTTTTTTTATTTGTACTGGGTCTCCGAGTCTCTTTGGGCCCTGATTAATTCCGGTGGTAGACACGCCCTCAGCAAGGCATTTTCCCCAAGTGCACCATGGTTAATTCAAGTTTTACCCAGCCCGATGGCCCTTTAAAATTGTTTGCACCCAATGGGTTTCAAACTTGAGACCTTGAAAGGGAGAAAACTCCAAGCTCAAGTCAATTGCTACCAGGCCAACCCCTAAGGGTTACTTTGTGCAGTGTTATGAATGTAATTAAGAATTATTTTTCATTTTGGTTCTTTTTTCTCCTAATATATTTAAGGTTTTTAAGTGGACAATAGCTAGTGTCGAAGTGTCATAGTTTTTTTCCTTTTGGGCATGATATCATTTATTTCTCTTTGAGAAAGTAATGTACATTTATTTCTGAAGTATATTATTATATTTCCAGGGTACTGGCTGCATAATTTTGGATTTAAGTCAAGCCATATTAACTTATCCCTTGATTTGATCTTCTGGAACTTTGTTGCTTTGCTTCAATTTGCAGGGAAAAATTGCCTCTTCTAAGTCACCAACTCTACCTTGTAACCTGGATTATTGAGGTGCCATGATGCATGTTAATAGACAGGAAGAGCTGTTATTTTATTGATCCACAGTTCTATTTCATGAAAGCCCAGTTGCGATTTCCCTGCAAAAATATCTATTAGGTGCTTTGTCTATAAAGGACCTCTTGTACTCTATCACAAGGGAAACTGGTTCTGCAACTTTACGATTTCAATCTTTTTCTTATAGAAGATTTATAAGTTTCCTCAAGGGTAGAGATGAAATTACTCATGACTGTACGTTACTTGATGGAGAATTGATTACTTAGTAAGCCAGAGACACAAGTGAAGAGGACTATTGATGTGATAACAATTAATGGATTAACACTATCACATCATAGATGAGGTAAATAGTCCTCATCACTTGTGTCTGGCTCACGAAGTAATCAATTCTCCATCAAGCAATGTGCAATCATGAGTAATTTCATCTTTACCTTACAGGAAACTTGTAAATCTTCTACGGCAAAAAGATTGAAATCATAAAACTGCAGAACGTGTTTCCCTTGTGATGGAGTACAAGAGGTCCTTTATAGACAAAGTACCTGATAGATATATTTGCAAGGAAATCGCAACTAAACCTTCATGAGATAGATCTGTGGATCAATAATATAACAACCCTCCCTGTCTAGTTACCTCATGCGTCATGGAGATGTGAAAACCATGTGGGACACTACTGTTGGTTGCATTAGAAAAGTAGCTACCGAGATACTAGGAGTTTCGAGAGGGACCTTTGGTAGACGTCAGGGTGATCAGTTTTGGGATGTAGACTTTCAACGTTAAGTGAAAGCCAAGAAGATTTCTTATACGAAGTGGTTAGAGTGTAGGGATGAGGATGCAAAGCGAGGACTTAAGGATATCTATAAGACAGTGAAGACAAAATCTAAGATGGCGGTGACAAGTGCTAAGACATCAGTGTTTCAGTGCTTGTATGTGGAGCTAAGTTATAATGGTAGGGAGAAGAGATTTTATAGGCTCGCAAAAGAGAGAGAGAGCAAAGCTCGCGGCTTGGACCAAGTGAAGTGCAGCAAGGATGAGAAGGGTGAAGTGTTGGTGGATGAGACTTCCATTAAGTTAAGATGGAAAACTTACTTTTTTTTATTTGCACTGGATCTCCGAGTCTCTTTGGGCTTGAATAATTCTGGTTGTGGACACGCCCTCGGCAAGGCATTTCCCGCAAGTGCACCACAGTTAATTTAGGTTTAACCCAATCAGATAGCCCTTAGAAATTGTTTGAACCCAATGGTTTTCAAAGTTGAGACCTTGAAAGGGAGCAAACCCCAGGCTCAAGTGCCAACCCCTAAGGGTTACTTTCTGCAGTGTTATGAACGTACTTGAGAATTATTTTTCATTTTGGTTCTTTTTTCTCATACCATATTTAAGTGGTTTAAGTGGAAAACATCGAGTGTTTGAGTGTCATAGTTTTTTGCCTTTTGGGATGATATTATTTATTTCTCTTTGAGAAAGTAATGTACATTTATTTCTGAAGTAGATTATTAGATTTCCAGGGTACTAGCAGCATAATATTTTATTTATGTCAAGCAGTATTAACTCATCTCTTGATTTCATCTTCTGGAACTTTGTTGCTTTGCTTCAATTTGCAAGGACAAATTGCATATTCTAAGCCACCAACTCTATTATGTCACTTGGATTGCTGAGGTGCTACGACGAATGATGTTAATAGACATGGAGGGCTGTTATTTTATTGATCCACAACTCTATTTCATAAAGGTCCAGTAGCGATTTCCCAGCAAAAATATCAATGAGGTGGTTTTTCTAAAAATGACCTTTTGTACTCTATCACAAGGGAAACTGGTTCTGCAACTTTGAGATTTCAGTCTTTTTCTGTTGTAAAAGTTTTACAAGTTTCCTCCAGGGTAGAATTGAAATTACTCATGATTGTACGTTACTTATGTAGAATTGATTACTTAGTAAGCTAGAGACACAGGTGAAGAGGACTATTTACCTCATCTATGATGTGATAGAAATTATGGATTAACGCGATCACATCATAGATGAGGTAAATAGTCCTCTTTACTTGTGTCTGGCTCACTCAGTAATCAATTATTTATCAAGTAACGTGCAGTCCTGAATAATTTCATCTCTACCTTATGGGAAACTTGTATATCTTCTACAGCAAAAAAGAGTGAAATCGTAAAGCTGCAGAACCAGTTTCCCTTGTGAAGGAGTACAAGTTGTCCTTTATAGACAAAGTACCTGATAGATATATTTGCAAGGAAATCACAACTGGACCTTCATGAAATAGAATTCTAGATCAATAGTGTAACAACCCTCCCTGTCTATTAATATCATGTGTCACGGAGATGTGAACACCATGTGGCACAATACTGCTGGTTGCATTAGAAAAGTAGCTACCGATATACTAGGAGATTCGAGAGGGACCTTTGGTGGAAGTCAGGGTAATTGGTGTTGGAATAGAGAAGTTCATGGCAAAGTGAAAGCTAAGAAGATTGCTTATACGAAGTGTTTAGAGTGTAGGGATGAGGATGAAAAGCGAGGACTCAAGGATATCTATAAGATAGTGAAGACAAAATCTCATATGGCGGTGACAAGTGCTAAGACATCAGCGTTTCAATGCTTGTATATGGAGCTAAGTTATAATGGTGGGGATAAGAGACTTTATAGGCTCTCAAAAGAGAGAGAGCAAAGCTCACGGCTTGGACTAAGTGAAGTGCACCAAGGATAAGAAGGGTGAGGTGTTGGTAAATGAGACTTCCATTAAGTTAAGATGGAAAACTTATTTTTTTTTATTTGCACTGGGTCTCTGAGTCTCTTTGGGTCCTAACTAATTCCGGTGGTGGACACGCCCTCGGCATGGCATTTCCCGCAAGTGCACCACGATTAATTCAGGTTTTACACAGTCCGATGGCCCTTATAAATTGTTTGCACCTAATCGGTTTCAAACTTGAGACCTTGAAAGGGAGCAAAGCCCTGACTCAAGTCAATTTCAACCAGGCCAACCCCTGAGGATTACTTTGTGCACTCTTATGAACGTAATTAAGAATTATTTTTCATTTTGGTTCTTTGTTCTCATAATATATTAAAGATTTTTAAGTGGAAAACAGCGAGTGTCTAAGTGTCATAGTTTTTTTCCTTTTTGGCATGATATCATTTATTTCTCTTTAAGAAAGTAATGTACATTTATTCCAGAAGTATATTATTAGATTTCGAGGGTACTGGCAGCATAGATTTGCATTTATGTCAAGCAGTATTAACTCATCTCTTGATTTCATCTTCTGGAACTTTGTTGCTTTGCTTCAATTTGTAGGGACAAATTGCATCTTCTAAGCCACAAACTCTACCATGTAATTTGGATTGTAGAGCCGCCACGATGCATGATGTTAATAGACAGGGAGGGTTGTTATTTAATTGATCCACAGTTCTATTTCATGAAGTTCCAGTTGCGATTTCCCTGCAAAAATATCTATCAGGTGCTTTTTCTATAAAGGAACTCTTGTACTCTACCACAAGGGAAAGTGGTTCTGCAACTTTACAATTTCAGTCTTTTTCTATTGCAGAAGATTTACAAGTTTCCTCTAAGGTGGAGATGAAATTACTCATGACTGTGCGTTACTTGATGGAGAATTGATTACTTAGTAAGCCAGAGACACAAGTGAAGAGGACTATTTACCTCATCTATGATGTGATTGCAATTATGGATTAACGCTATCACATAATAGATGAGGTAAATAGTCCTCTTCACTTGTGTCCGGCTCACTCAGTAATCAATTCTTTATCAAGTAATGCGCAGTCCTGAATAATTTCATCTCTACCTTAGAGGAAACTTGTAAATCTTTTACAGTAAAAAAAGACTGAAATCTTAAAGTTGCAGAACTAGTTTCCCTCATGATGGAGTACAAGTTGTCCTTTATAGACAAAGTACCTGATAGATACATTTGCAAGGAAATCGAAACTTGACCTTCGTGAAATAGAATTGTGGATCAATAATATAATAACCCTCCCTGTCTAGATACATCATGCGTCACAGAGATGTCAAAACCATGTGGGACACCACTGCTGGTTGCACTAAGAAAGTAGCTACCGAGTTACTAGGAGTTTCGAGAGGGGCCATTGGTGGACGTCAGGGTGATTGGTGTTGGAATGGAGAAGTTCAAGGCAAAGTGAAAGCTAAGAAGATTGCTTATACGAAGTGGTTATAGTGTAGGGATGAGGATGAAAAGCAAGGACTTTATTTGTACTGGGTCCCCGAGTCTCTTTGAGCTGTGACAAATTTCGGTGGTGGACAGGCCCTCGGCAAGGAGTTTCTATCAAGTGCACTATGGTTAATTCAGGTTTTACCTAGTCTAATGGCCCTTAGAAATTGTTAGCACTCAGTGGGTTTCAAACTTGAGACCTTGAAAGGGTGCAAACCCCACGCTCAAATTAATTGCTACCAGGCCAACCCATAAGGGTTACTTTGTGTAGTGTTATGAAGAAAATTAAGAATTATTTTTTCATTTTGGTTCTTTGTTCTCATAATATATTTATGATTTTTAAGTGGAAAACAGTGAGTGTCTAAGTGTCATAGTTTTTTTGCCATTTGGGCATTATATCATTTATTTCTCTTTGAGAAAGTAATGTACAGTTATTTCTAGTGTAGATATTTAGATTTCCAAGGCACTGACAGCAGAATTTTGGATTTAAGTCAAGCAATATTAACTCATCTCTTGATTTCATCTTCTAGAACTTTGTTTCTTTGCTTCAATTTGCAGGGACAAATTGCATCTTCTAAGCCACCAAATCTACCATGTAACCTTGATTGCTCAGGTGCAATGATGCATGATGTTAATAGACAGGGAGGGTTGTTATTTTATTGATCCACAGTTCTATTTCATGAAGGTCCAGTTGCGATTTCCATGCAAAAATATCTATCAGGTACTTTAACTATAAAGGACCACTTGTACTCTATCATAAGGGAAACTGGTTCTGCAACTTTACGATTTCAGTCTTTTTCTGTGCTAGAAGATTTACAAGTTTCCTCTAGGGTAGAGATGAAATTACTCATGACTGTATTTTACTTCATGGAGAATTGATTACTTAGTAAGCTAGAGACACAAATGAAAAGGACTATTTACCTTATATATGATGTAATAGCAATTAATGGATTAACACTATCACATCATAGATGAGGGGAATAGTCCTCTTCACTTGTGCCTGGCTCACGAAGTAATCAATTCTCCATCAAGTGACGTGCAATCATGAGTGATTTCATCTCTGCCTTACAGGAAACTTGTAAATCTTCTACAGCCAAAAAAGTCTGAAATCATAAAGCTGCAGAACCAGTTTCCCTTGTGATGGAGTACAAGAGTTCCTTTATAGACAAAGTACCTGATAGATATATTTGCAAGGAAATTGCAACTGGACCTTCATGAAATAGAACTATGGATCAATAATATAACAACCCTCCCTGTCTAGTTACATCATGTGTCACGGAGATGTGAAAACCATGTGGGACACTACTGCTAGTTGCATTAGAAAAGTAACTACTGAGATACTAGGAGTTTCGAGAGAGACCTTTGGTGGACGTCAGGGTGATCAGTTTTGGGATGGAGAATTTCAAGGCAAAGAGAAAGTTAAGAAGATTGCTTATACGAAGTGGTTAGAGCGTAGGGATGAGGATAAAAAGTGAGGACTTAAGGATATCTATAACACAGGGAAGACTAAATCTAAGACGGCGGTGACAAGTGCTAAGATATCAACCTTTCAATGCTTGTATGTGAATCTAAGGGATAATGGTGGGGATAAGAGATTCTATAGGTTTGCAAAAGAGGGAGAGAGAGAGAAAATCTCGCTTCTTGGACCAAGTGAAGTGCATCAAGGAAGAAAGGGTGAGGTTTTGGTGGATAAGACTTCCATAAAGTTAAGATGGAAACTTACTTTTTTTTTATTTGCAATGGGTCTACGAGTCTCTTTGGGCCCTGACTAATTCCGATGGTGGACACGTCCTCGGCAAGGCATTTCCCGCAAGTGCAACACAATTAAATCAGGTTTTACACAGTCCGATGGCCCTTAGAAATTGTTTGCACCCAATGGGTTTCAAACTTGAGACCTTGAAAGGGAGCAAAGCCCAGGCTCAAGTCAATTGATACCAGGCCAACCTCTGAGGGTTACTTTGTGCATTGTTATGAACGTAATTAAGAGTTATTTTTCATTTTGGTTCTTTGTTCTCATAATATATTAAAGATTTCTAAGTGGAAAACAGCAAGTATCTAATTGTCATAGTTTTTGGCCTTTTGGGCATGATATCATTTATTTCTCTTTGAGAAAGTAATGTACATTTATTTCTAAAGTAGATTATTAGATTTCCAGGTTACTGGCAGCATACTTCTGGATTTATGTCAAGCAGTATTAACTCCATCTCTTGATTTCATATTCTGGAACTTTGTTGCTTTGCTTTAATTTGCAAGGACAAATTGCATCTTCTAATCCACCAACTCTACCATGTCACCTGGACTGCTAAGGTGCCACGACGCATGATGTTAATAGACAGGGAGGGTTGTTATTTTATTGATCCACAGTTCTATTTCATGAAGGTTCAGTTGCGATTTCCCTACAAAAATATCTATCAGGTGCTTTGTCTATAAAGGACCTCTTGTACTCTATCAGAAGGGAAACTGGTTCTGCAACTTTAAGATTTCAGTCTTTTTCTATTGTAGAAGATTTACAAGTTTCCTCTGGGGTAGAGATGAAATTACTAATGATTGTACGTTGCTTGAGGGAGAATTGATTACTTAGCAAGCCAAAGACACAAGTGAAGAGGACTATTTACCTCATCTATGATGTGATAGCAAATAATATACTAATACTATTACATCATAGATGAGGTAAATAGTCCTCTTCACTTGTATCTAGCTCACTCAGTAATTAATTCTCCATCATGTAACGTACATTCATTAGTAATTTCATCTCTACCTTACAGGAAACTTGTAAATCTTCCACAACAAAAAAAGACTGAAATCGTAAAGCTGCAGATCACTTTCCCTTGTGATGGCATACAAGAGGTCCTTTAAAGACAAAGTACCTGATGATATATATGCAAGAAAATCGCAACTGGACCTTCATGAATTAGAACTGTGAATCAACAATATAACAACCCTCCTTGTCTAGTTACAACATGTGTCACGTAGACGTGAACACTATGTGGGACACTACTATTGGTTATGTTAGAAAAGTAGCTACCGAGATACTAGGAGTTTCAAGAGGGACCTTTGGTTGACGTCAGGGTGATTGGTTTTGTAATGGAGAAGTTCAGGGCAAAGTGAAAGGTAAGAAGATTGCTTATACAAAGTGGTTAGAGTGTAGGTATGAGGATGAAAAGAGAGGACATAAGGATATCTATAAGACAGTGAAGACAAAATCTAAGACGGCAGTGACAAATTCTAAGATATCAGTGTTTCAGTGCTTGTTTGTGGAGATAAGTGATAATGGTGGGGATAAGAGATTTAATAGGCTCACAAAAGAGAGAGAGAGAGTACAAAGCTCACGGCTTGGACCAAGTGAAGTGCATCAATGATGAGAAGGGTGAGGTGTTGGTGGATGAGACTTCCATTAAGTTAAGATGGAAAACTTACTTTTTTTTTATTTGCACTGGGTCTTCGAGTCTCATTGGGCCCTGACTAATTCCAGTGGTGGACACGCCCTCGGAAAGTCGTTTCCCGCAAGTCCACTACTGTTAATTCAGGTTTTACCCAGTCCGATGGCCCTTAGAAATTGTTTGTACCCAATGGGTTTAAAACTTGAGACTTTGAAAGGGAGCAAACCCCAGGCTCAAGTCAATCGCTACCAGGCCAACCTCTGAGGGTTACTTTGTGCAGTGTTATGAACGTAATTAAGAATTATTTTTCTTTTTGGTTCTTTATTCTCATAATATATTTAAGATTTTTAACTGGAAAACAACGAGTGTCTAAGTGCCATAGTTTTTTGCCTTTACGGCATGATATCATTTATTTCTCTTTGAGAAAGAAATGTACGTATATTTCTGAAGTAGATTATTAGATTTCCAGGGTACTGGCAGCATAATTTATTATTTATGTCAAGTAGTATTAACTTATCTCTTGAATTTCATCCTCTAGAACTTTGTTGCTTTGCTTCAATTTGCAGGGACAAATTGAATTTTCTAAGCCACCTACTCTACCATGTCACTTGGGTTGCTGAGGTGCCACGACACATGATTTTAATAGACAGGGAGGGTTGTTATTTTATTTATCCATAAGTCTATTTCATGAAGGCCCAGTTACGATTTCTCTGCAAAAATATCTATCAGGTGCTTTATGTGTAAAGGACCTTTTGAATAAAGATGGAGGAGTAAAAAGGGAAGAAAGCATTAGGTACAAAATACATAAGTCTTCATTGTTGAGCGAATACTGCACACTATTTAATAGCCAGAATATATTTTACTTAACCAGACTAAACTAAAAGAGTACTATCAGGTGAACAATGAGAAACCCAATTCAAGTTATCCAATCATCAACACAAGGTGAATGATTAAGGGACAAATCAACAACAATTCAAGGAAGTAACAACAGTCCACACAAAATGAAACCATGATTGTTTTCAAAAAGCATCAGCTTAACAATAATTTATTACAAATTTTAGGTTTCCACTAAATCCAACAAATTTGCTTAGCAAACCTATTATCATCCCTTCTTCATCAACATCACCACCTACGAGTACTCCATCTCCACCACCAATGTTCCAGCTCCACCTCTTTTGAGTTATCATTGTCACAAGTTCTCCACATCAGTTCCAGATGACCCACGCGCTAAATCAGTTCCTGCGCCTGCAGTAGACTTCTCTTTTCCTATTTTTATAATTACCCTATGGAAAGATATTCGCTCCACTCTTAATCCTAATCCCAATTATACTTGTCTGAGGTGTCATTGTCTAGCATCATGTTGTTTTCATCTCATCTTTCTCTTCTATTAGTATCCCCAGTGGTGGAACAAGGATATCCGATAAGGGCGTTGAAAATTTGTAGAAGACTAGAAGTAGACACACGAACTAGCTAGAGAGGTTCTACATCTACTATACATACATTAAAAGTTATTTTAATCATGTGTAAATAATATAATTGGTCGACTTAAGGCACCATTACTGGCCAAAGATTTTACTCAATATTTTCAGGCTTTGATTACTTCGACGCATTCGCTTCATCATTCTGTTTTCATATCCATAGTTGTTTGTCATTTTGCTTCTTTATCAGTTGGACATCAAGAATGTTTTTTCCAGAGTAGTTGATGAAGTGTATGACTTACAGGACTAGTGGTCTTACAGGACTATTCTGATGGTCCCTATATGGGTTTAAACAATCTTCTTGAACATGGTTAGGTATGTTTAGTGTTGGTTTTTTAGCTTCAAAACTAAGGAAATACTTTGAGAGGAAAAAATACTGCAGTGTTGTCAAAGGGAATTATCTATATATTATTAAAAGGAGAGGATAAAGCCACCATATTAAGCCAAATGGCAACATATAAATATGCCAAGTGGCATCTTAAGGGAAAAAATTAGTTTGATTAGTTATTAATTAATTTAAATAATAAATTCAATTAAAAAACAACATATATAAATATAAAATATTTTCTACAATTACATTAAATTCAATTATATAAACAAAATATATAAATATAAAATATTTACTACAATTAAATCAAATTCAAATATAAAAACAACATACATAAATATAAAATATTTTCTACAATTAAATTAAAATAATTTTAAAAATCTATATTTAACTAACTTTAAATAAGTATTTAATCAATATATTAACTAACTTTAAATAAGTATTTAAGCAATAACCAAAATCTTAAAATCAATTTTTTTAAATCTATATATTATTAAAAGGAGAGGACAAAGCCACCATATTAAGCCAAATGGCAACATATAAATATGCCAAGTGGCATCTTAGGGGAAAAAATTAGTTTGATTAGTTATTAATTAATTTAAATAATAAATTCAATTAAAAAAACAACATATATAAATATAAAATATTTTCTACAATTACATTAAATTCAATTATATAAACAAAATATATAAATATAAAATATTTACTACAATTAAATCAAATTCAATTATAAAAACAACATACATAAATATAAAATATTTTCTACAATTAAATTAAAATAATTTTAAAAATCTATATTTAACTAACTTTAAATAAGTATTTAATCAATATATTAACTAACTTTAAATAAGTATTTAAGCAATAACCAAAATCTTAAAATCAATTTTTTTAAATTGATGTGAAACCTTAACTAAAACATTATTATATATTAATTAATATTATTATTAATTATTAAATATACATATTTAACGGATTACACATTATCTATATTTTTTTAGGCCTTTAGTCTAATATTTTGCCATAATACCCAATTACTAAATAATTATTATTATTACATATTTAAAATTTCATATTTCATAAAACTTTAGTACAGTTTTTAGTTATAAGTCAATTTAATAAATTTAATCTAAATCAAAACATAAAACAATATTATGACTATATTTACTTTCTATAACTATATTTTATATTTATATAGGAGAAGCAAAAGATACCACATGTCAGCACTATAAAAAAAGTAGATTTTTTTAAATAAACATGCATAATAGGATTATATATTATTCATTTTTAAAAAAAGTTTTTAAAGTACGTGTGATTCCTTTTTTTCCAAAGTTATCATACTTTTATTACTAATTATTTAATTATTTAACTATTTTCCCATAACTTCTCCTTAGTTATAGCAAAAAAAAAAATTACATATTTTCCCATTATTTTTATTAAATTTGCGCAGAAAAATTTTGACTCTATAAAATTAATAAATAGTGTTCATAAATAACAATTAAAGGAATTAATTTATATTTTACAAAAATTACTATAAGGTAGCATAAAAAGTTAAATTTGTAAGTTTTTTAAAATAACTTTAAATTATTTAAAATTTTATTTTATAACCAACTTGACACATGGTATCACCACAAAAATTCAGAATATCAATTAACAAAAATAATCTAAAATGTGATAAAAAAAACAAATTAGTGAAAAGTCAGTTAAAATAAAACCAATAAAAATAAAATAAAGAGCCCCCAAAAAATCAACTACCCAAAACCACTCCTAAAATCCCTCATCCACCCACTAACTTCTTTTCCAAAAACTCAACTACCGTATTCTCCAATAAATTAAACAATGCATTGTTTCTACAAAAGATAAACAGAAATTTTCCAGAAATAATTTCTCATACCTTCATCCTTTTGTAAGTTTTTTCAATAGATTGTCAAGGCTACATTTATTCTTACAATTCATAAAAAGGTAAATTCTTTCTATATTTAATTTCACTATTGTTCTTCTTTTCTCTCGGATGAAAATGCATTACCTATTTAACATTATACATTGTTCTACAGGACAATTTATATAATCTAAGAAAGAGAAACCCTCAAATTATATCTAACTATTACAACAATCATGTGATTTTTTTTAAAAAAAAATCTTCTTATATTTTGTTTCAAAAGCAAATTGTGTGCTTTATATTTACGTATAATTAATTATTCTTTAGTATAGTTGTCGTAGTTCTTTTAGTAAGGCATATAACATAAAAAAAATACTACAAAGTGTATTAGTATGTCACGTGTATATTGTTGTATACATAACTTACCTCCTTAATTAACATTCTTTGATCATCTTCTAATAAATTCAATAGTACATATATGTAGACTTAATGATACATATAATGGCTAATGAATAATTTTATAAATTAATTCTATGAGACTAATATTAGTACAGTATTTATGCTTATTAATGACATAATACAATCTAAAAAATAAAAATTGTAAACTGAATAATTGAAATAAGGAAAAATTAAAAATGACAACTGATTTTTTCCCTCCGTAAAAATGTAAACGAAAAAATAATGAAGAATTTTCAACGACTTTTATTTTCATTCTAATGCTCCAATTTTCTCTGCATTTTTTCATTTTAATAATTAAATTATTTCAAATATTTTGATTAAGATTATTAGCTACACTGTCGAACTGTATATATCTACAACAATCTAATTAGAGAATAATTACTTTGAAATTTGTAAAATACGTTATTCTTCTTCAATATTTATTTATTTATATATCAAACTCATAAAAAAAAACTCAAATTCATTATTTATTATTTAAATTAAAATTAATCTAAACAGTATCCACTCTTACTAAATTGATATGTGTTGGCACAAAAGAAAATATTTATCATTGCGCTAACAACATCTGAAAATAAAAATTAAAAATACAAACACACATAAAAAAAAGACTGAAAAGTGATGCCGTTAATACATTTATTTAAGTCAAAAAATGAAAATAAATAAATTAACACCACAATAACCTCTTTGCACTTTCCACTCCCCATTATCCATTTTCCCATATTTTTTTGAACAGTTGAAATTGAGTACTCACTTTTAAAACTGCTTAAAACTTACGTGTATTTAGAATTTTTATTATGAAAAAGAAGAATATTATTTATTTTTTTTAAAAAAAGTACACAGTAAAAAAAACTGTATACCCAGTAAATACAGATTTTAAAAACTTCTCATTACTAAACAAATGATTTTTTTTAAAATTAATAAAGTTACGAATTAAAAAGTTAAATTTTTTAAAAGAGAATTTATCTTTATTTTTTATAAAAAATTTATATCCATGTAAATAGAAGTTTGTACAATTTTCTATCAAACTCCTACTAATTACTCCGACATTGAAACTATTTTTACTTTTTCAAATTAAAATTTTATTCTAACGATTAATTATATTTAGTTAATATTTTTAAATTAAAAAAATTAAGTTAAACAAATATATGAATACATCTTTTTTCCCACTTTTGCACGTTACTAAGAATTAATTATGAATTAATCTTTTTAAAAATAAAGATATGTCCAGAAGTTTTAAAACTTCCCATGATAGTCCTACTAGCCATGAATTATGGAACTACAATAAATTTATTGGTTTTAATTATATTTTTTATTTAAATTTACCATCAAAAAAAATTAAAATTACTAATACTATACTAACTTAAAAGACGAACCATTAATGTATAAATAAAACAAATTGAATGTTTAAATTAATACATAAACCAAACAACCATTTGACCTTAAATATCTCAATAAATTAGCCACATTAATTATTGATAAATGATCTTCATCCATTACTATTATCTTTTATTCCTAATTATATGTAAATCTTTTATAATTTAAACACAAGCAATCACTTTCACCATTATATATTTTCATTAAAAATTTTCACCTTGGATAAGATTACAAATTAAAAGTAAACTTTTCACTTCTACATGCTAATAATTTATGCTTGCAGATTTTTTTTTTCAACAAATGTTTTATATTTTTTAATATAAAAGTTTGTTTATGTTTTGTTAAATTATAATAATGGTAAAAATATAGAATGATTCTCTTTTTGAGATATTTTTTAGTTTTTGAAAAATGGTCTTTTTTAGATTGATGAAGAGTAACCACAAGAGTATTTTTTTCGTTATATTTTACCTTGAAAATTATTTTGTACAATTCATCTTCTATAAATTATTATACCATGAAAGATAAAATTCTCTTTATTCATTTGATATTTTACAAATAAATACTTATATTTTTAAATTTACCTTACTAAAAAAATCACATTAAACTATTCATTTGTATATTAAGTATTCTTCGTTATAGTTATTTTTAACTTTTTTCTTTGTTAGTTTAGTAGTATAATTTTTTTCCTGATAATTTTTAATTCAATAAATAGTGACCTTTGATTCCGTAGAAAGACTTAGTTTACATTTGCAATAATGAGATGTTGCAAAAGTTTGATAAATTAATATTGTGATCAATGTAAAATATATTGGTTAAATGTTATTTCAAGTGTACAAGCAAAAGAGAGAGAGGGCTAAGCATAAGAATTTAAATTGTTAGTTATATTATTCTTTTGCTAAATAATTATGCATATATTATTTTGACTTTATAGGAACCATGATAATATGTCAAACTATATCAGAATAGAAGATATCAAATTATTCATTACAATATTCGAGATTTCGATGGACTTTTTTTAATTTAAAAATATCCGCGCAACGCGCGGGCACACATACTAGTCTATATATTATTAAAAGGAGAGGACAAAGCCACCATATTAAGCCAAATGGCAACATATAAATATGCCAAGTGGCATCTTAGGGGAAAAAATTAGTTTGATTAGTTATTAATTAATTTAAATAATAAATTCAATTAAAAAAACAACATATATAAATATAAAATATTTTCTACAATTACATTAAATTCAATTATATAAACAAAATATATAAATATAAAATATTTACTACAATTAAATCAAATTCAATTATAAAAACAACATACATAAATATAAAATATTTTCTACAATTAAATTAAAATAATTTTAAAAATCTATATTTAACTAACTTTAAATAAGTATTTAATCAATATATTAACTAACTTTAAATAAGTATTTAAGCAATAACCAAAATCTTAAAATCAATTTTTTTAAATTGATGTGAAACCTTAACTAAAACATTATTATATATTAATTAATATTATTATTAATTATTAAATATACATATTTAACGGATTACACATTATCTATATTTTTTTAGGCCTTTAGTCTAATATTTTGCCATAATACCCAATTACTAAATAATTATTATTATTACATATTTAAAATTTCATATTTCATAAAACTTTAGTACAGTTTTTAGTTATAAGTCAATTTAATAAATTTAATCTAAATCAAAACATAAAACAATATTATGACTATATTTACTTTCTATAACTATATTTTATATTTATATAGGAGAAGCAAAAGATACCACATGTCAGCACTATAAAAAAAGTAGATTTTTTTAAATAAACATGCATAATAGGATTATATATTATTCATTTTTAAAAAAAGTTTTTAAAGTACGTGTGATTCCTTTTTTTCCAAAGTTATCATACTTTTATTACTAATTATTTAATTATTTAACTATTTTCCCATAACTTCTCCTTAGTTATAGCAAAAAAAAAAATTACATATTTTCCCATTATTTTTATTAAATTTGCGCAGAAAAATTTTGACTCTATAAAATTAATAAATAGTGTTCATAAATAACAATTAAAGGAATTAATTTATATTTTACAAAAATTACTATAAGGTAGCATAAAAAGTTAAATTTGTAAGTTTTTTAAAATAACTTTAAATTATTTAAAATTTTATTTTATAACCAACTTGACACATGGTATCACCACAAAAATTCAGAATATCAATTAACAAAAATAATCTAAAATGTGATAAAAAAAACAAATTAGTGAAAAGTCAGTTAAAATAAAACCAATAAAAATAAAATAAAGAGCCCCCAAAAAATCAACTACCCAAAACCACTCCTAAAATCCCTCATCCACCCACTAACTTCTTTTCCAAAAACTCAACTACCGTATTCTCCAATAAATTAAACAATGCATTGTTTCTACAAAAGATAAACAGAAATTTTCCAGAAATAATTTCTCATACCTTCATCCTTTTGTAAGTTTTTTCAATAGATTGTCAAGGCTACATTTATTCTTACAATTCATAAAAAGGTAAATTCTTTCTATATTTAATTTCACTATTGTTCTTCTTTTCTCTCGGATGAAAATGCATTACCTATTTAACATTATACATTGTTCTACAGGACAATTTATATAATCTAAGAAAGAGAAACCCTCAAATTATATCTAACTATTACAACAATCATGTGATTTTTTTTTAAAAAAAATCTTCTTATATTTTGTTTCAAAAGCAAATTGTGTGCTTTATATTTACGTATAATTAATTATTCTTTAGTATAGTTGTCGTAGTTCTTTTAGTAAGGCATATAACATAAAAAAAATACTACAAAGTGTATTAGTATGTCACGTGTATATTGTTGTATACATAACTTACCTCCTTAATTAACATTCTTTGATCATCTTCTAATAAATTCAATAGTACATATATGTAGACTTAATGATACATATAATGGCTAATGAATAATTTTATAAATTAATTCTATGAGACTAATATTAGTACAGTATTTATGCTTATTAATGACATAATACAATCTAAAAAATAAAAATTGTAAACTGAATAATTGAAATAAGGAAAAATTAAAAATGACAACTGATTTTTTCCCTCCGTAAAAATGTAAACGAAAAAATAATGAAGAATTTTCAACGACTTTTATTTTCATTCTAATGCTCCAATTTTCTCTGCATTTTTTCATTTTAATAATTAAATTATTTCAAATATTTTGATTAAGATTATTAGCTACACTGTCGAACTGTATATATCTACAACAATCTAATTAGAGAATAATTACTTTGAAATTTGTAAAATACGTTATTCTTCTTCAATATTTATTTATTTATATATCAAACTCATAAAAAAAAACTCAAATTCATTATTTATTATTTAAATTAAAATTAATCTAAACAGTATCCACTCTTACTAAATTGATATGTGTTGGCACAAAAGAAAATATTTATCATTGCGCTAACAACATCTGAAAATAAAAATTAAAAATACAAACACACATAAAAAAAAGACTGAAAAGTGATGCCGTTAATACATTTATTTAAGTCAAAAAATGAAAATAAATAAATTAACACCACAATAACCTCTTTGCACTTTCCACTCCCCATTATCCATTTTCCCATATTTTTTTGAACAGTTGAAATTGAGTACTCACTTTTAAAACTGCTTAAAACTTACGTGTATTTAGAATTTTTATTATGAAAAAGAAGAATATTATTTATTTTTTTTAAAAAAAGTACACAGTAAAAAAAACTGTATACCCAGTAAATACAGATTTTAAAAACTTCTCATTACTAAACAAATGATTTTTTTTAAAATTAATAAAGTTACGAATTAAAAAGTTAAATTTTTTAAAAGAGAATTTATCTTTATTTTTTATAAAAAATTTATATCCATGTAAATAGAAGTTTGTACAATTTTCTATCAAACTCCTACTAATTACTCCGACATTGAAACTATTTTTACTTTTTCAAATTAAAATTTTATTCTAACGATTAATTATATTTAGTTAATATTTTTAAATTAAAAAAATTAAGTTAAACAAATATATGAATACATCTTTTTTCCCACTTTTGCACGTTACTAAGAATTAATTATGAATTAATCTTTTTAAAAATAAAGATATGTCCAGAAGTTTTAAAACTTCCCATGATAGTCCTACTAGCCATGAATTATGGAACTACAATAAATTTATTGGTTTTAATTATATTTTTTATTTAAATTTACCATCAAAAAAAATTAAAATTACTAATACTATACTAACTTAAAAGACGAACCATTAATGTATAAATAAAACAAATTGAATGTTTAAATTAATACATAAACCAAACAACCATTTGACCTTAAATATCTCAATAAATTAGCCACATTAATTATTGATAAATGATCTTCATCCATTACTATTATCTTTTATTCCTAATTATATGTAAATCTTTTATAATTTAAACACAAGCAATCACTTTCACCATTATATATTTTCATTAAAAATTTTCACCTTGGATAAGATTACAAATTAAAAGTAAACTTTTCACTTCTACATGCTAATAATTTATGCTTGCAGATTTTTTTTTTCAACAAATGTTTTATATTTTTTAATATAAAAGTTTGTTTATGTTTTGTTAAATTATAATAATGGTAAAAATATAGAATGATTCTCTTTTTGAGATATTTTTTAGTTTTTGAAAAATGGTCTTTTTTAGATTGATGAAGAGTAACCACAAGAGTATTTTTTTCGTTATATTTTACCTTGAAAATTATTTTGTACAATTCATCTTCTATAAATTATTATACCATGAAAGATAAAATTCTCTTTATTCATTTGATATTTTACAAATAAATACTTATATTTTTAAATTTACCTTACTAAAAAAATCACATTAAACTATTCATTTGTATATTAAGTATTCTTCGTTATAGTTATTTTTAACTTTTTTCTTTGTTAGTTTAGTAGTATAATTTTTTTCCTGATAATTTTTAATTCAATAAATAGTGACCTTTGATTCCGTAGAAAGACTTAGTTTACATTTGCAATAATGAGATGTTGCAAAAGTTTGATAAATTAATATTGTGATCAATGTAAAATATATTGGTTAAATGTTATTTCAAGTGTACAAGCAAAAGAGAGAGAGGGCTAAGCATAAGAATTTAAATTGTTAGTTATATTATTCTTTTGCTAAATAATTATGCATATATTATTTTGACTTTATAGGAACCATGATAATATGTCAAACTATATCAGAATAGAAGATATCAAATTATTCATTACAATATTCGAGATTTCGATGGACTTTTTTTAATTTAAAAATATCCGCGCAACGCGCGGGCACACATACTAGTTTTATTAATAATTCAAGACATACATTTATAGTTATAATTTCTAACTAGAAAATAGAAAAATATGCAAACTAATCTTATCCTATCAAATTCAAATAAAACATAAAAAACTAGGACTCTAAAAAAAATAATAAAAAATCCCTAAAACTTAGCTACTGAATATCTTTTAAAAAGAATTCTTTTAAAAGAAAATGTAGCTAATTATTTTAATTCTGCAATATCCTGAGACATATTTTCAACATTTAGCATAGTTTTCAAGAGTTGGGTATGACTAGCAATAAGGTTGATCGTTTAGTATCCTATAGACACATCGCTCCAAATTGGTACAGTTATTTGGTAATTTATCCTTATCATATGATTGTCTTGGAGAATGATAAGGATGATACAACTAAAAGCAGCATCTTTCTAAGCATTCCAGACTAATAATCTAGGCAGATTGGACCATTTCCAATGTATTGGTGTTTCTCAATTCATATCAGGCAGTGTCATCTCATAGTATGGTCAAAACATTCTTGAGAAGACATGAATGATAGTTTGTAGACCCATCAACTCCCATTGATACAAATTATAAGCTTTTCCGGGTAAGGGGCACCTCATAATTATACTGACAAGTATAAGTGGTTGGTTGCTAGGGTTAATTACTTTATAATCACTCGACTTGTTGTCTTTCCGATGAGTGTTATAAATAAATTTATGGGATCCTTGTGTTATATTCATTAGGATGTTGTTCCTATTCATCGATATATAAAATTATCCAATGGTAAAGGATACTTTCCGAGGATTGAGGCAATGAAAAGATTGCTCGATACATAGATGCGATTGGGCAAGAACACCTTATGACTGACAACCCTCTTCTGGATAATGTATTCTTGTTGGAGATAACTTAATACCTTGAAAAGCAAGATAACCTTCCCATTCTCAAAAATGAATTATCTTGGAAAGCAAGAAACAAGACAAGGTTTGCTCAGTCTAGTGCAAAACCTAACTATCAATCAACGACTATGGCAACTTGCAAAGTGAGACATAGATTGTCACTTTATTAGAGAAAAGAACTCTCAGTATACACTGTCACACAATTCTTGATGTCAAATTATAAGCTTGCATATGTTTTCACTCAGTCCCTTGTCTACAGATTATTTACATTTGTAACAAGTTTGGTAATCAATTCGAGTGGACCAACTTGAGGGGAAGTGTTGAGAATTTTAGGTATTATCAAATAGGAAAATATTGTTTAGTCGCAATTATAAAGTCTTGTTTCTTTCCTATCTAGGATAGGTGTTGTATTATTCAAACACCTATTATATGGGAAGAATAATCAGGACATACATTCTTCATTCCTTTCTTCCATGTTATATTTCTTACCGCCTTATACAAAATATTGGAAGCATAGAGTTTGGTTCCTGCCAAACTTGGCAGATACGGAGTGAAAAGCAAATAGTGATGCTAGCTTTAATGTCAACAACTTCTAGAGAAGTCTATTGGTGGAGTGGAATGAAGAGAAGCATTGCCGAGTTTTTTTCTAGGTGCCTGAATTACTAACAAGTTAAGGTTGAGCATCAAATACCATGTGGAGCAGCTCAAAACTTTAAGATTCCAGAACAGAAATAATAGATGATCAACATGGATTTCATCACAGGCTTACCGAGGTCCTGCAGACAACATTCTTTCTCAAAACACCATCAGTCAAAATTTACCAAAACTGGACAGTTCTAGTCAACACCCAGCACCCCACCGTGTTCCCCTAGGACCGTAGAGCGGTTTAGACAAACCTTTCATTGAATTTCATCAAGAATCAGCTACGATATCAGCGCATACAGTTTTCACCAGTTATGAGAAGATATTAAGCTAAAACAGTGAATTTACCTCAAAATATGCGTCGAAACCCAATCCGACTTCACCACAAAATTTATAACAAAAAACCGAGTCACGTGGATGTTTGAATCATAAAAAATGCACTTGAAATGCTATTTTTACAACCTCTGAAAGTTGGGTGTAATGGTTGTTCGCAACGGGGAAGGCTTATTTATAGGCCACCCCTATAGCCTCCGCGAACGCAAAGCTCTAGGGGTACTACCCTTCTCCGCAGATGCGGGCCCTAGGCTCTGCAAACGTGCAGCTCTGGCCAGCCCTCCTCCACGGTCACACATAACCCTTCGCGTTCGGGGATGTGTATTTTACCTGGTGTTGCACCAGCAATGCATAGTACTTCCCCGCTCCATTCCTGGGGCACCCGATATTCATTTTATGCAAACAAATAGTACAACCAAACGTATTTCGATGTTCTAGATCCAACGGTGCAGTTGAATTTTCCAATGCAGCATCTTATGGAAAAATGAGGGTCCCACTTCCTTCTGGGTGATTTCAGCTGAAAGAACTGAAAGGGGTCAAAATACAACTGGGTTCCCCCTTCAATTGATGAAGGGTTGATTTAGATTGTTTTTGACATTCCGGAGTCGACTGCACCATCAGTTTTACATTCCAAGCGTGTTTAGATGGTTTTTTTTTTTTACAAAAAACACACATTTTAGTTTCCAATCAAACTTATTTTGCAACTTTTAGCTTAAAATCATACTGGACTCTCCATCCTCGAACCAACCACCCCCCTAGCACTTATCGGCCATTCCAGAACTGATGAAACCGTTAGAATCCCATTTTGAGTCTATTTACTAGGATTTTGTCAGAAATCTCATTATAGCAACTTTAACTTCCCACTAACTTGCAAACTTCCACAATTCACAACCAAAACACCTTCTAACCATCCCGACAGCCCCAATAGGTTATACAAATTCCAAGGTTACTATACAAAAGTTCAAAACAACAAAAATAGTACAGAAACAATAAAATTCCAAGGGTCATTACAACATCCCCCACTTATAAGACTTTCGTCCGCAAAAGTAAAGTAGAAGGCATACCTAATGGCTCAAATAGGCCGGGTTGCTACTCCTGCATCTATGCCTCCATCTCCTAGGTAGCCTCCTCGACCTGAAGATGGCGCCACTTTATCTTAACCATTGGTATGACCTTGGAGCACAACTGTCTAGCATCCCTAGCTAAAATGGCCACCGGCTCCTTAACAAATGTCAGATGGTTACCCAACTCAACCGAATCATACTGCAGCTTATGCGACTCATTTGGAATGTACCTGCGCAACATCGACACATGCATCACGAGGTGGATAGCAGAGTAAGCTGGAGTTAGGGCTAACTCATAAGCAACTGAAACAACTTGTCTCAAGATCTCAAAAGGCCCAAAGTACAGGGGACTCAATTCACCCTGTCTCCCAAACCACATACCCCCTTCAAGGGTGACACTCTCAGGAATACCCATTCAACAACAGCAAACAACAAGAATCGATGTCTACAGTTAGAATAATTATAGTGCCAAATCTAAGCTATCCTCAGCCTATCCTGTATAACCCAGACTCTGGCTAGGGCATCCTACAACAGATCGATATGGTACAAACCCGGCACTGTAGACTCAAACCATCCAATTGGAGTACGACATTGTTAACCATATAGTGCCTCAAATTGGGCCATCTGAATGCTAGTGTGATAGATGATGGCAGAAACTAATCCCATTGACCACTAAAATCTAAAACACAAGACTGTAACATATCCTCCAGAACCTATATAGTGTGCTCAGACTGGCCATCAGTCTGTGGGTGAAATGCTATGGTCTAATTAACTCGGGGGGCCAACATTAACTTGATGAAAAGCCCCCTAAAAGATAGAGGTAAACTGGGATCCGCAGTCGAATATGATAGATATGGGCCCCCGTGCAACCAGACTATCTCCATAATGTAAATACGAGCTAACCACTCAACACTGATGTAGAACGGACGAGAAGGAAGTGTGCAAACTTAGTCAACCAATCAATTATCACCCAAATATGTCATAACCTCTGAAAGTACGGGGAATCCCCACAACGAAGTCCATAGTCACACATTCCTACTTCCACTTGGGAATGAGTAACTGCTGAAGTGTCCTACCAGGTCACTGGTGCTCAGCCTTTACCTGCTGGCAACTAAGACAACTTACATATAATCTCCTATATCTCTCATCATGCCATCCTACCAGTAGTGCTGCATCACATCTTAGTACATCTTAGCTTTACCCAGATGAATAGACTATCAGGAGTTATGTGCCTCTTGTAGAATCAACTGTATCAAATCACCCACTTTAGGAGGGAAAAAACGACTGTCAAATTTGAGGACTCATCTAAATCAACTGTAGCCTGACCTCTAATACCCTATAACACTCTATCTCAGAGATTCACTAATGACATACCCTCGAACTTTCGGGCCCAAATCTGATCAACCAGTGAAGACTGAGCCCCAATAAAGGCCAATACTCGACTTGAGTGTGAAATATCCAATTGGACAAATCTATTAGCTGGGGATGGAATGTCCGATGCTAATGGTCGCTTCTCGACTGCCAGTGTGCTAGGTGCCCATACGCACAGTCTTTAGACTGAAGGCATCTGCTACCATGTTTGTCATGCCCGGATTGTGTAGAATAGAAATATCATAGTCGGCTAGCCACTTAATCCACCATCTCCGATGAGAATTTAGGTCCCACTAATTTATAATATACTGCAAGCTTCGGTGGTCTGTATAAGTATCACATTGTAGGCCATATAGATAATGACACAAAATCGTGAGTGCAAACACTACCGCTGCCAACTCAATGTCATGTGTGGGGTGGTTACGCTCATGGGCCCATAACTGACGAGAAGCATAAGTAATAATCCGACCTTGCTGCATCAATACACAACCCAGCTCGATATGGGAGGTGTCACGATATACCATAAAGCTCTCTCCCTCAACAAGGAGGGTCAGAACAGGAGCAGTAGCCAGCAACTCCTTCAACCTTAGGAAGTTAGCATCACATTTATCAAACCATACAAAGGGCACACCTTAGCGAGTAAACCGATTCAACGAGGTAGGAATGATGGAGAAGCCCTCAAAAACCATCTATAATAACCTGCTAACCTAATAAAAATCTGAATCTCGTTTACTAAAGTGGGCCTAGGCCAACCACGAATCACCTCAACCTTAGTCGAATCCACTTTAATGCCCTCGCCGGACACCACGTGACCCAAGAAAGTCACAGACCCAAGCCAAAACTCACACTTAGAAAATTTAGCATAAAACCTGAGATCCTGGAGAGTCTATAGTACAATACGCAGATACTAGACGTGCTTCTCTCGACTCACAAATATACAAGAATGTCATCAATAAAATCCACAACAAAAAAGTCCAAATACGCCCGAAATACATGAGTCATAAAATCCATAAATGCTACAGGGTCATTAGTCAGGAACTCATAATGCCCATAACGGGTTTGGAAGGCAGTCTTCTGAATATCCTCTACCTGGATCCTCAACTGGTGCTACCTCAAAGTCAAATCAACCTTAGAAAATAATGAGGCTCCCTGTAACTGATCTAATAAACCATTAATACATAGAAGAGGATAAAAGTTCTTCACTGTCACCTTATTCAGCTACCGATAGTGAATACACATCCAGAGAGTCCCGTCTTTCTTTGTCACAAACAAGATAGGAGCTCCCAGGGAGAATCACTCAATCGTATGAACCCCAAATCTAGTAGACTCTGAAGCTGTGAACTGAGCTCTTTAAGCTCTGCAGGAGCTATCTAGTATGGAGGAATAGATATAGGCTTAGTACCTAGTTCAACTTCTATAACAAAATCAACCTCCCACTCAGGTGGAAACTCAAGAAAATCTTCTGGAAACATAACGGGGAACTCACATATAACCGGCACGGACTCTATAGTAGGAGTCTCAGCTGTCACCTCACGCACATGAGCTACATAAGTTAAACACCCTATAGAGATCAATCTTCAATCCTAAATGTATGATATAATGCCTATCAAAACTCGAGTCATGGACCCCTATGAAACCACTAGAGACATCCCCGGTATCACAAAGGTAACAGTCTTGGATTAACAATCTATTATAGCATGATGTGGCACCAACAAATCCATACCCAAAATAAGGTCAAATTTCAACATATCAAGTAATATCAAGTCAATATAAGTGTCAAAACCCTGAAAAGTAACCATACAACCTTTGCAAACTCGATCTACCATAAGTGAATACCAAAATGGGGTCGATACCCAAATTCGAGAAGAAAGAGGCTTAGGATTAACACGTAGGCGAGGAATATAACATACAGACACATAAGAAAATGTGGAACCCGGATTGAATGAGAGTGAAGTTGGTTGCCGGCATATAATGATCATACCTATGATGACCTTATCAAAAGCCTCAACCTCGGTGCATGCTAGTACAGCATAAAAGAGGCCCTGATAACCTCCCCCTCGAACATAACTCTACCCCCAACTCTACCACCCCTGGCGATCCCTCTAGAATCTTATTGATAACCTTGTTGGTCCATTTACTAATCATGCTAGTGGCCATGATCCTGACCCCTGCAATTGCAAATTGGTGTAGGAGCTGACCTAGTGGGATGTGGGGTGACAAGTGTTTCCCTGTGCTCTAGACAGTCTTTGTGCCAATGATCTGGTACCTCTCACCCAAACCAGCCCTATCTTAGTGATCACGATCATACTGCCCCGTTCCAGCTACCTTATAACCCAGGTTACTCGGGAATGATGACCCTACTAGCGTTAAAGATGTTGAGTCACTCTCACTTTATCAGCGCCTAGTGGGATAGGGGGAACCACCCTAACTAGAAGTACTCACGCCTTGATAGCCACCCTTAGAAGCCTTTCATAACACTTGATATAATCAGTTGGTTTGACCTTGCTGACCTCTCAACGGAGGCCTGTCCCTCGCCACTGGGAATGCTATTTAGAAGCCACTGAACTCTCCCTCACGTCTAGCCTACTTGTCTTTGACCCCTTCGGCCTTTCGACAAATCTGCTCTAGAGAGGGAGCATGATCAACAATATCAAGAAATGACAGTCCTAAAGTCACCAATGCATATGTGTCTATCCTCGGCTGAGGCCTCAATCCTCGCACAAAAAAGTGAATCCCCTCCTCCTCGGAATGCAAAATAGTTGTAGCACATCGAGAGAGCTCCGAAAACCTAACCTTATACTGGGACATGGTAATCTACCCTTTCTCAAGTTGCACAAACTAATCCCAGCGATGGTCTCTAAAACTCCTGGGCACAAATCTAGTCATGAATGCCTCTATAAACTTTTCCCAAGTCATCGATGCAGCCCTTGCAAGCCTAGTATCTGAGAAAGTCCACCACCACTATCAAGCGGTACTATCTAGCTTATATGCAACAAACTCAACCCCTCGGTACTCCAGCAGTCGTAAGGCTTGTGACCGCTCCATGCAGGTTGTCAGAAACTCCTTCTCATCCTACCCTACATCTCCTAAAAACCTAGGCGATATCAATCTAAAAAAAAAGTATCCAAGTAGCCGCTGGTCCTGGAACTGTACAACTCCCTCCGAATGAGCCAGGACCACCGTAACAATAGGCTCCATTGGTGTCGTGACTAGAGGAGCTGGAGCTGGAGCTGGCGCTGCACCCAGCTGTAGGGATCCAAGCGCTACCCATAAATTTCTAAGGACTGCCTACACATTTGGTGTAACTGCAAAAGCGGCTGGGGAAGCTAGTGCCTCCGGCTGTGAGGAAGTTGGGTCCTCTGGCCTCAGCTCCACGACCTCCGGTCTGCTCCCTATCTTGGACTAGCGGTCCAACCCTACCTCAGCCCCGGCCCTGTCCAAGTACCCTACGCCCCATACCTATAAAAAATGAATGAATTCTGATTCTCAAAACTCGAAGAACCATTTAAAAAATGCATGACAATAATCAGCAACATAGGAAAGGTTTAAGAATCCCGTAGCCTTCTAGGGATAAGCCACAGACGTTTCCTTACGCATCCACAGGACTCTACTAGATGGTAACTCTGTACAATTGAGACTAGTGAATCTGTCTCTAATTCCAACTTGTCACAACCCGATCCCCGTCATGATGGCGCCTGCTAGATCCCACCTACATGCAAGCCATTTTCCTAACCCAAGGGCGCATGTCCTAAATTCAATCACAATTGCAGCCAAAACAACAATATAAATAGCCAAAACCACCTAAAACTTGAAAGTGAACTGTTCAGAGTTACACTAACTAAAGGTACATACAAATACATATGGACAAACCATAATATAATATACAACCCAAGAGTGAGAAAAACCATAATATAATATACAACCCAAGGGTGCTCCTACAAATAAATAATACTATGATACAAGTCCAAAGTTTGAATGCAAAATATGGCCATCAAAAGAAGGAGATTGTGACGAAGCCAAAGCTTGCAATGCTCACACAAAAGAAGTCTCTTTCACTCCCGGATCCCCCAAAATCAATGCTCCAGACTAGAACCTGGACTTGCACCACGAGAAGATGTAGAGGTAAGGGCGAGTACTAGAATAAGGCACCCAATAGGCATCATCCACTAAATGAGCAAAATAACATGTATAATGAAGCTCAAATGTAGATAAAAGCAGTTATCCTGCAAGTCAACCCCATAACCTCAATCAAACCAAAACCTTATATCGTACGCGGGTGCAAGGACCTAATTTTTATGCGTGTACACCACCCGGGCCCCCATAAGCCCAAGAGGTACACCCGTACACAATATAACCGACAGATCATCACTAAACCCCACAGAACCATCACAGAGCCTAGCTCCCTACATCATCAGATCATGGGTTGGCGGTACGTGGTTGTAAAGCCCTATTATCTATGCTTGAACTCTCCCTAAGCCCCCATAAGCACAAAAGGTAAACTCACATGCTATAAGGGTGTCAAAAGGTGTGTAGATCCACGGGTAACCAATCATGTGCCTTGTCCCCAACAATCACATGTCAACAGGGTCCCTGACCCTGTGCAAGAATGTGGCACCCGATCCAAATATATATGCATATCAATAGGATGTATCCCCCACAAGAGAAAGAATCACCCTTGCATAAAACATGGCGTCTCATCTCAGAATGTCAATCATGGGGCCTCACCTCCAAAAGGAAATTAGCGAGGTCCTCGATCCGTAACTCAGTCGGTGCTTGTACTCTATGTCTGCATCTGCCTCCTTGCTTCTCAGTTACGGTCATCCGGACTAAGACTATGGGGAATGTCACATAGGACTCAGACTTTTAGACGTGGAAACCAGGTTCAACAATGATGAGGAGCATCATTTGGGACCCGAGATAACAACAGTCACTCACTCAGTTAGAATATCTAGATTCAAAACTCCAAAGCCATATCCTGCCTAGAGACAAGGCATATCCCAACTATCACATATACATATCCCAACTATAAACATATCCCTAGAGGTAACAACGCTCACAATATACATATCCCAACTATCACTATCCCTCTGATAATGACAACTAAACCCCTTTCTCAAATATACAGGACCAGAACCCAGTAGCTGACAATAGTACAAAAGAGCGTATATCTCAATGGAGTGAGCCGATTTTGTCATCCGATCCATAACAACCCAAATGGAGTCAATTGCCTTTAGTTCTGAGGCAATCCAACCACAAAGTCCATATTCACATCCTTCCACTTTCATGTGGGAATTTCAGTGTCTTGGGCCAAACCACCAGGCCTTTGGTGTTCAACCTTCACCTGTTGATACCTCGGGCATTCAGAAACGAACTTGCAATATCCCTCTTCATACCATGCCACCAATACACCTCTATCAGATCCCGGTACATCTTAATAGACCCCGAGTAAATAGAGTAACGAGAGTTATGAGCCTCACTCATAATCACCTTCCTAAGGTCATCCACGTCAGTAACACAAAGCCGGTTTTGATATCAGAGTACACCATCTCCCCCTTTAAAGAAAGCCTCAATATCTTTTGCAGCAACCAGCTTCTTCAACTCACATAACGATAGATCTAGATCTTGCTTAGTTTTCACCTCATTCACCAAAGAAGATTCTGCCCCATTCTGAACCCTCACACCACCCTTGCTGGAATCAGTTAACCTGACACCCAACCTAGCCAACTGGTGAACATCCCTTGACAACTCCTTTTTCTCATTTTCAACATGTGCCACACTCCCCATAGACAACCTGCTGAGAGCGTCGGCTACAACATTAGCCTTGCCCGGATGATATAACACACTCATGTCGTAATCTTTTAGAAACTTCAGCCACCTCGTTTGCCTTAGGTTAAGATCCCTCTGAGTGAAAACATATTGCAAACTCTTATGATCGGTGAATACATCAACATGGACCCCGTACAAATAATGCCTCCAAATTTTCAAAGCAAAAACCACCGCTGCCAATTCAAGGTCGTGTGTGGGATATTTTTGCTCATGCACCTTCAACTGTCTTGATGCATACACTATCACCTTACCATTCTGCATAAGCACACAACCCAAATCGATTCGCGAGGCATCGCAATACACTACAAACCCTTCCGAACCATTTGGCAAGGTCAAGACAGGAGTTGACATAAGCCGATCTTTCAAGGTTTGGAAAATCCTCTTGCATTCATTCAACCAGATAAACTTAGCCTGCTTCTGGGTCAACTTGGTCAATGGAGACGCAATAGATGAGAAACCTTCCATGAACCTCCTGTAGTACATGACCAACCCGAGAAAATTGCGGATGTCTGAAGGAGCCAACGGTCTAGGCCAATTTTTCACAGCCTCTGTTTTCCTCGGATCCATCTTGATACCATCTCCGGATACCACATGCCCGAGGAAAGCCATTTCACCCAACCAGAACTCACACTTGCTAAACTTGGCATACAAGTTCTTTTCCCTTAGAGTTTGGAGGGCCATCCTCAAATGATTCACGTGCTCTTGTTCACTTCGGGAGTAAACGAGGATATCGTCAATAAAGACCACCACGAAGCTGTCTAGGAAAGGTTTAAACACTCTGTTCATAAAGTCCATAAATGCGGTTGGAGCATTAGTTAGACCAAATGACATCACCACAAATTCGAAATTCCCATACCTTGTCCGAAAAGTTATTTTGGGGATATCACACTCCCTAACCTTCAACTCATGATACCCGTAGTGAAGATCAATTTTTGAGAAGTGAGTGGCACGTTGAAGCTGGTCAAACAAATCATCAATCCTCGGCAATGGGTAGTTGTTCTTAATGGTCAACTTATTCTGCTTCCTGTAATCAATACACATACGAAGAGACCCTTCCTTCTTCCTTACAAACAACACGGGAGCACCCTACAGTGATGTACTAGGCCGAATAAAACCCTTCTCTTATAGGTCCCTTAATTGTTCCTTCAACTCTTTCAATTCTGTAGGCCATCCGTGCGGAGGGACAAAAATAGGCTGAGTATCTGGAAGAAAATTTATGCCAAATTCTATCTTTCTATCCAGAGGAATACCCGGTAAGTCCTCGGGAAACATATTCGAAAATTCATTCACCACAAGACCGACTCGAGAGTAGGCACCTCAAAATCTATATCCCTGACCCTCACTATATGGTAGATGCACCCCTTAGAAATCATTTTCCGGGCCTCGAGGTAGGAAATAAACCTACCTTTAACAGAGGAATCCCTACCCTTCCATTCAAGAACTGGCCCACCGGGAGGTTGGAACTGGACTTTTCGGGTTCTAAAGTCTGTAGAAGTATAAGATGCATGCAGCAAATCCATCCCAAGAATCATATCAAAATCAAACATCTCGAGTTCCACAAGATCACATGGGAAGATTTTATACAGCACAGCAACAGGGCACCCGTGACAGACTCTATGAGCAACAATTGATTCACCCACGGAGGTGTAGACTGAAAAAGGCTCTCTTACAATTTGGGGTTTCGACCTAAACTTGACAGCCAACAGTGGAGTCACAAAGACAAGTTTGTACCTGGGTCAAGCAAAACATAAGCATCAAAATCAAAGACTTTTAACATACCAGTCACGACATCTGGAGCCTCCTCGACATCCTTGCGAGTATGGTGTACATAGAACCTGTTGTTTCTCGAGGCAAAACCTGGAGGACCTCTCTGCTGACCCTGCCCGCCTTGGGCTGCCTAACCTCGGCCTCCGCGCGCATTCCTAGGGCAGTCAACAATCTTATGGTCCTTACTTCCACATCCGAAGCAAAGCCCCAAATCCCTTCGGTAGGCACTTATGTGGGGCTTCCCGCACCTATCACACAAGATATAACCTGGTCCACCACCTGACAGTATCCCGGGAGGGGGTGCCCGAGCATTAGCCACCGGAGCTCCCGAACCTTGGCCCTGGTGGAAGCGACCAAACCCAACATTCCTAGTACGAGAGAACCTACCATCAAAGCGGGCTCTCTTGGGATCGTGTGCCCTTTTCTCCTTGAGTTTCTCCCCTTCAATCTACTCAGCATACACTGTGAGTTTGGCAATATCCATGTCCCCAGTTAGCATAGCAGTTCAACATTCTTTCACCAACGAATCAGAATTACCAAAATCAAATTTGTGCATCCGCGTAGGGGGATCAACCACCAGGGACGGAGCATATTTGGAAAGCTTAGTAAACTTGAGGGCATAGTCCCTCACACTCATACTCCGCTGCTTAAGGTTAATAAATTCGGTCATTTTGGCCTCCCTCAGCTCAAGTGGAAAGAAGCAGTCAAGGAAGGCAGATTTGAACTCTCCCCATTTAACATCACCATCAGAGACCCTTTTCATAGCCCACTGTGTATACTATACCTGAGCTACATCCTTCAACTGGTAAGCAACCAATCTAGCTTTTTCCTCAGAAGAGACCCCCATAATTTTCAGTATTTTTGAGAGTTCATCTATGAACTCCTGAGCATTTTCATCAACCCTTGACCCGTAGAACTTCGGAGGATTCATCCGGGTGAAATCCCTCACAATAGAAGCGGGTGTAGGGTCCCGTGGCAAATTAGCTTGCCTTGCCTAAGTAGTCACCACCTGTGCAAGCATGGCGAGAGCGGTACGGATTCACCGTTAGAGATGGGCTCCTCCATCCACTCGTGAGGGGCCTAATTTTTTAGCAGTCGGAGCTGGCCTAGGTAGTGGAGGTCTTCCTCGAGGCATTTACTGAAAGGGATTAACGACACTAATAAGTAAAGAAATTTATAAACTAGTCATAGCACGATACAAGACATGAAGGGAGGAATTTCCTAATACGTCTTCGTAGCCTCCTACTCATAGGTATGGTGCACTTCACAACCATGAATAGGATTCTACTCAACGCAGCATGTTGGGCTCCGAGGACCATTATAAACCTAGGGCTTTGATACCACCTTTTGTTACAACCTGGGGTCGGGGCCTTAATGTGACACGACGAATGAGGACCCGAGAGTCCCCAAACAAGCCTCTCCGTTTGCCCTCAAATTCCCAGGCGTCACTCCACGAGAAGGCCACACAGACCGTGTGACTCCACACGAGCCATGTAGGCCCTTCCGTGAGGCAGTGCCTGACAGATTTTTGGGCAAGTTGTGGACCTCGAAGCGACGTCCATGATCTGGGGCCTATTTTCAACTATGGCGTCGAAAATTGATGCATTTCTACACAGTGATACTTGATCCTTGGTGCTCTATCATTCCTCCATGAATGTGTTAGGTTGCAAATGGGTGTTAAGAATCAAGAGAAATTCATCAGGTAATATCGAGCGCTATAAAGATCATCTTGTTGCAAAAAGATTTAACCAACTTGAGGAACATGATTATTATGAAACTTTCAGTCCTGTGGTAAAGCCTGCCAATATTTGTATTATCTTATCTCTTGCAGCAATATACAAGTGGTCTCTACGTTAGTTGGATATCCAAAATGCTTTTCGTCATGTTGAATTACAAGAGCAAGTATTTCTATCTCAACCATCGGGTTTTGCTCATCCTCTCTATCCTAACCACGCGTGTCATCTCAAGAAGTCTTTATATGGGCTCAAAAGCACCTCGCTCTTGGTATATAAGACTTCTTCAATTTTTAGTTGATGCCGGATTCTATCTCTCTAAGTCCGACATATCGCTATTTGTCTATAACAAACAACATGTCATGCCTATCGTTTGGTGTGGGTGGATAATATCATTATTACAGGCAGTGATGCCTCTCTCATAGAATCAATCATCTTGCAACTCGGGCTGAATTCTCCATTCGTGACTTAGGGCCACTAAGTTTCTTTCTTGATGTTCAAGTACTACAACAATCAAATGGCATCTAATTGTCATAAGATAAGTATATTCAACATCTTCTCTCTAAAGCAGGTATTCAAAATTGTAAGCCCACTCTAACTCCTATGGCGATCCACTCCATGCTACATGATGGTGATAGCCCCTTATTCCATGATGCAACTTTATATCCGCGCATGGTTGGGGCATTGCAATATGTTATACTTACTCGACTTGATCTCGCCCTTGTAAGATTTAAAAGAATTTTGAAAAAGGTTTTCTTTAAGTATTTTAGAAAGGGTTGGTCGGGGGCGGGAGGTATCTGTACTTGAATAACTATAAGTGAACCCTTCTAGATGTTTCGATGCTTGACTCTCGAATAGGATTGAATCTAAGATGGATTCTTGGTTTACGTTTTGGAAGAAAGACATATATATGTGATATTAGATATTGCCTAGTGCTAGTTATATATTAAATGAACTAAAGATATTATTTTACTACTCTAGGGGATTCTAGTAGACTAGAAGTCCTTCTGGTCCCTTGTGACTGTGAATTGAATGAATAGACGGATCAAACCAAGAAATAATTCAATTAACAGTTTTAACCAAGAACAAGAATGGAAGAACGAATGTCGTATGGGTGCATAATCCCACTGTGAATTAGTGGGAAACAGTGAAACAAATCCTTCTCTATTTAAAGAACACTCAACAATTTCATTTCCATTTCCCCTGCTCCCCCACATTCTTTGCTTCACTGACGCAGATTGGGCTGGGTCTGTGGATGATAGAAAATCTACTGGTGGTTATGCCATTTTTATGGGAGCAGATCTAGTGTCTTGGTCCTCCAAAAAGCAACTAACCGTCGCTAGATCATCTACTGAGTATGAATATAAGGCTCTTGCTGATGCAGCCACTTAACTGACCTAGATTCAATCCCTTCTGTCTGAATTGGGTATCCCTATTCAACACCTCTGTTCCTATGGTGTGATAACATTGGAGCTGCTTATCTTTCAATAAACTCGGTATTTTATGCACGCACAAAGCATGTCGAGATAGATTTTCATTTTGTGCGGGATAAAATAGCTCGTTAAGATCTCAAGGTTCAGTTCTTATTGTCAAAGGATCAACTAGTTGACATCCTCACCAAACCTTTAACGTCTTCCATGTTTGAACTACTTCGATCCAAGCTGATTGTGTCTTCGCCAACATTAGCTTGCACGAGCAGTATTGAGACATGTAAATTAGCCTCCAACTCTAACAAGAGTTCCATAGACAAAGGCTAGACAAAGGAAAACATTTAGTCTCCTTATACAACTGTAACTCTACATTAGAATATTATAGTTATACATTAAAATATTATAACATATATATTAGAATATTATAGCACATAAATATATATGATTCTGTATACTTTAAATGTGTGGTGAGTGAGAAATACAACACTGCAATTTGCAGCTTCTCCAACTTTGCTTTCTATCTATATTATCTTGTTCTAACATACATGATACTCAAGTAAGATTCTCCAGTGACTGAAAGAAGATACACAATCACATAGTGATTGATTGGAAAGGTTTGCGAACATGCTCTGCAAAGTGCAAGGACTGTTTGAGATGAAGAAAGTCCATGGAAACACTATGGAATGCTAAAGTTGCTCATAAGTATATCTTTTTCCTTTCTAAAATTTATGAGCACGAAGCATTTCGTTTTTGTGATAAGCTCTTTGAAAACTGAAAACTGGCCTTTTAAATCCTTCAAGCAAAATGATTTTATGTAATATAATGTACATCTTCTTTTTCGATGGGGAGTAATATATACTTAGTACACCATATAGAAGCAATAGCTCACGATATATACTTAGTACACCAGCAGGGGTCCCTCAAGCATGGGTCGCTCAACCACGTTAGTGGCCTAAAGAAAAAATCAAAAGAAGTCCATAAATTTAAAAAATAAACTAATATATTTCCTTACGACATTTATTCTTCTAGATCCTTCAATCTCAAACTTGTTACTTTTTCTTATAAACGATTTCCTTCAATAATTTTTTTTCAATTGATAATATAACCAATCAATTTCATCTTTCTAAGTTTCTTAGACTTAGATGCGGATGCCTGATACGGCTGCAGATCTAGAGGTCAGATAATTCAAGGATATGGATCTATATATGGATAGGAGCATGTGGATTAAGCTAAAAATAATTCAAATATCTAAAAATAGAGTTATAGAGCCTAAATTATGAGATATGCAGAAACCTTGAAGAGATAATATTGATCAAGAGGAAAATAGAGATAAAAAGAAAGGGTGTGGCAATAAAATTTCTATATACAAGGTATTCCATTTTCTTCCATTTTACTTAGTTTTTATTTTGATTACAAAAATCATTGAGCCTATCAAAAATTTCTCTCTTGAATTTTGTCAAAATATCCAAAATCGATTGACCAAATTGGGTACAGATCCCACACCCATAACCATAATTGTGTCACGTCGACACGGATGCAACATCAAAAGTGAAGAGTCCAAGCAGCTTAGCCAGATGTGCCTAACTTCTTCTAACAATTTTCTCCTATTATATGAAAAAAATATTTTTTCTTATAAATATTACTTGCGCAATTTTTTTTAAAAGTCTATAACCTATTACTATGTTAAAAAATAAAGAAGCCCCTCAAATTTAGGGACTAATATACTCGGCTTTTTCCTAACCCTATCGAGCCGCCCCTGGACTCATGACTCATTAATTCTAAAAATTCAATATCTAGCGCAAACATTGACCAACTTAAGCGGTCAGTTTTAGTAAATGATGGATTTCACCCACAAATAGAAATTTTACTAGGTGATCCAATGTCAAAATCAACTATACATTTGAATGAGCTAGTACTTTAAACTATGTCGAGAAAACAAGCTTTAAGAAGGAATAACACTTTACCAAAATTTATAAGGAATGGTTGTCCCCCCTTTCTTTGAATCAAGCAGCAGTCCTTCTTGCGGCCATCACATGCTTCTTTCTCACATTCCATCTCCTCTTCACTTCCCAAACAACTTCTAAATCCTACAAAGTATACTTATAAAATATCAACTAAAAGTTTAAGTTCAGAAAAAAAAATGAAAACATTTATCAAGTAAAAGCCATTAGTCACAAGATAAGGATACCTACTAGCCGATCAAGCTTGAGAATTTCAACATGCCTAAATTCTTTAATACGTAGATTGCAATTTAAGGAGGGCATGTAAACTATGCACCGAAAATACACCCCTTTCTTCTCCAATCCGACTTTTGGACAAAAAGGGTGATGCACTTTTGCAACCGTTTTGCTTCTATTTTGGAAGCATTAAGCTGGTGAAGGAACATGTGACAATTTGTCTTTTCACGTGGAAAGAGTAAGTCTCAAAATATTTATGTGTCACACCTATTTTATATATATTACAAGTAATGAATTGACATTTGATGAAAAGTATGGATATAGCACATATTTTAATATTATATATATATATATATATATATATATATATATATATATATGAATATATTTCACTTTATGTTCGAAGAAATTTTCTATCAGTAGCTTTAATTTTTATTTTATATTTTGAGATGACAAACACTTAGGATTAGAATACTTGAATATAAATTAAAATTTACTTTATAAACTATGTTATTTCAACATAAGAAAACAAAATTTGTAGTTCACGTTTATATCCTCCCTAACATTTTATCTATCAATGATTTACATCGAACAAGTAAAATCTTTTCTATGCTCAAAGGACCTCCAAAAAATTTGAATGATAAGCTTACTTTGTGAAGAAAGTCAAAAATATAAGATTCATATATTGATCATGTTTACTAACATTTTCCAAGTTTATAAACATTTTTAGCATTTATTATCAATTCAGAAAGTTGAGAGACTTTCTAAAGCAAGAGTGCAATTATTATAGAACTATAAAAAAAAATTTCTGGCATCAGTGCATATGGATTTTGTCTCAGAGATGACCTTGGTGATTCGGTATATGCTGAATCAGGCAGCATTGGTGGGGGTACTAGCATCATTATGGAGGCCCCAACTATACTAAAAGCTTTAACTCAATGTAAGCTAAAAGATCTGGGAAATGTAGTGATTGAAACTGACTCCCTGGGGTTGAAGAAGATCCTTACACAAGAGTAGACAATCCCATGGGAAATTGTCCACATTGTGGAAGAGATACAAAAAATAAGGGAAGGAAGTATCAATCAGCTACATTATGTCTTCAGGGAGGGTAACTATCTTGCCGACTATGTAGCAAACATAACTATAACAGGAGGCATGCAACAGTTCACAACATTTGAGCAATTACCAAGCAAGGCCAGAAAGATCCTCAACATGGATAAACAACAAATACCTCAGTTAAGGATTTTAATAAAAGTTAAATTTCGTTAAGTCCAACATTAGTAGAGTCCCATCTATAGTTATATACTAGTGGGAGGTACAAACAACAGAAGTCGTACAAATCATGGGCGTGTGGGAGCAAAAATGTGTGTTAAACCTTGCATCCATCAAAAAGGGAGCTTGGGTGACTACAGAGATTCATCTGTCATAAGGAGGAGGGAACATATCAACACCATCAAGGATTGTCCACCAATTCCTACATGATAAAACGAACGTTAGAAATCTGGAAAATGGTCCGATAGGAGTACTACAAGTTGATACTTACAGATCAATTTTCGCGGATATGCATAGTCTCTTCTCTCAACGAAACGATGAGTTCAATGGGGAAGCATCGTATGCAACACTGGTAGAACTCAAAGATCAGAAGGAGCAAAGACATGGGAGAGGTGAAAAGGAAATCAGAGTAGAAAGCTTACCAGAGCAACCAGAAGAGAACCATGAGGAGCACTAGCATAAAGAGCCATTTTGGGGTCTGTGCCAAGGAGACGAAGAAGGCATTGGGAAGCTTTGGTGTTAAGTTTAGGAAACAGTGAGCTAAAATTTCCTAGAAATAGAAAACCCTATTGTCTAGGGTTTGAGCAGATGTATCTGGATGGGTTGGGCCTCCAAAAAACCTGTTTGTATTGTTTTGAGTTAATTTAATAAAATGGGCCATCAACCCACTAGTTTTAATTAAAAAAAATATGTTAAATCTTCAACAAAACTTAGTTAAACTAAGTTCATTTTAGAGCATTTGGGATAATAATAAAAGTATGAGATCTTTTTTAGATTTTTTAAGGATTCGCGTGAGATGCTCAATAACATACGAAAATGAAAATGGAAAGGGTGCCTCCATTTTCTAATCATAAAATAAAAGTCTAGCTTTGATATTTAATAATATAAGTACAATGACTTCCTCTCCATTTTAATGAAACTTCATATCTTACTTTTTTTAAAGAAGACATTCTTCTATCAAGTTGCAATATCAAATTCACATCCTTATTGTTTTAATGTCGAAAAAGTATTATAGAAATCTCTTTTTTAATTAAAAACATAGTAAATAAGAGATGAAGAACTAAAAAACAATAGAAAAAATAAATTGAAATGAAAAATGAAAAAAATAATTTTTTAAAAAAAGTTTAAATTTTGTTCCGATGATTGTTGTTGAAAGAATGAGTCGATGATAAACCTAGTAACTATAGATTGTGTTGAAGAAAGTAATGGCTCTTCATCATGTAAGTAAAAGAGTATCAATATTATAATAATCATGAAAGAAGTGATGGAGACGACAATAAGGAGATGATAAAGAGAAACAATGAAAAAATAAAAAATATACTTAATCAAAAATAAAAAAGGGTAACATTTTTTGTTTTATTTTCCACATTAGCATTAAGAAAGTAAATAATTTTATTTTAAAATATTTTAAAGATAATAGGAACCCTCCTCCTCCTGTAAGAAAAATATTGTTGAAATTTTATGATACGTCAAGAAAATACATTTGCCTTTTTAAAATTCTTTAAAGAAATTAAATAAAATCATTTTTGCTTTTTATTGAAAAGCATAATATGCATTAATCAAACTCAGTAATCATTATACAAAATAGGAAGAAGTCTCCAATAATTCAAATACGAAGGTGTTAAAACAAGAAATTTCACGAAGTAGTGATAATTATAGAAAATTTAGCTAACTTAAATATAATCATAATTTTCAAATGAATTTAGTCCCACCTAAATGGATGACATTACCTAAAGTAAGTTTCGCTTTCAAGTTCAGGGGGATTTTTTTTCCCTGTATATTCTCTATTTTCTCTATTTAAAAGACATCTCCTAAAAATAAATTTATTTTTATTCTTTATGGACTATAAATATACTGTGGGCTTAGACGTTGATACCCGTGCGGCGTCTTCCTTATGTGTGATGCATGTGCCCTGTTCAAATAGACGATTTCCAAAAAAATAAAAAAAACACATAAGAACTAACTTCAGATAGTTAGACTTTACTTCACATTTTTTGAATTAATAAAATATCAAGTTGTCTATCATTATCCCATAAAAAAATTAAAATAGATAAAACAAATTCATCATCTGAATTGGAAGAAGTATTCAAAAAAAAATCTAAAAGTTAGTGCCATCATGTGTGATTAAGCCAAGCAACAACTAAATGTTGTTAAAAAATTATTAATGAGAAACGGGCAGAGCTCAAAATAGTACAACCAACCAAGAATCTTGAAAAGCTTCACCTTATTGGGCTTAAAAATACATAACAAATTTCTCCACAATCTTTATGAACAACGAAAACTCAAAATATATTAAAACATCTAACAATAAAACTGGACAAAACCACCAATAATCTTGAAATCTTGACCTACAAACTAAACAAGATGAATTGTTTTTTTCACTTAAGCCTCTGAAAAAAAAAAAACAAAAAGAACCCAATTCTTTAAACAAGAAGAGAAGTTGGACTAGTAACAATTTTGTAGTAAAAACTAGTGAAAAATAGAAGAAATGTAGTGAAACATACATTAAAGCTTCAAGAACGGTGCAAAAGTAAGAAAGCTATAGTTGAGCATCTTATACTCACCTTATTGGACCTTTTTGTTTCTCGTGCATTTTCTTTAACAGTTAAAATTGATCATATATGCAAACTTATTTAGACATAATTACATTTCTACAATAGTTATAGCAAGTATCAACCAAGGAAAGCAACTTTTACTTGCTCGTATTGTCCATGATGTATCTTGATAGTGCTTAGAGAAATATTTTCATTCGATTTTGTATGTTGCCTAATATACATTTTTCTATTTGTACATCTTATAATAAAGAATTCAAAAGGCTGTACACGCACATAGAGATAAAATTAAGAATTTAGAAAAAAAATCAAGAAAACCTAAACATAAAAAATTAATATTAAGGGGGGGGGGGGGGTTCCAGATTAGGTAAAAAATATCTCAAAGATCATAACTCTTAAAAAAAATGATAAATCAAAAGGCTTATAATTTAAATTATCAAGATTATGTAAAGAAACATAAACATTGTATGAAATAAGAAAAATACAAACGAAAAACATATAATGAAAAGAACCCAAGCTTCATAAATAATGTCAAGAGAGCAGCAGCGGAGGAGACTGTAGGAGTGGCGACGGTGATTTGAAAAATGAAAACGAAAAGAGTTCCTTACACCTTGTTTGGATGATGGTTTTTGATGGTGTGGTATAGTGTGGTTAGTGAAAGAACCGCATTTGTTCTGATTGTTTCTTTAGTGTCATGGTGTATTATGGTTAGGTTCCATTGTTTTGTATCCATGAAAACCCTCACTTTTTGAAACCACCAAATTGGTGGTAACTTATTGTTCACTTATTTTTATTTCCACTTATACCCTTATTTAATATTTAATAATCCTAATTTACCCTTTTATTCTTTCTTAAACTTTACCCTAATATCTACGGCACAATCCTACACTAATTTGACTCATATCAATTTTGAAGTTTCTTCTTCATCTCCTGTTTCTCTCCCACGTTTCCAGCAATAACAATTCGAGGTTCGTAAAGTTCTTTCTTTGTGTTATTTGCTTTAACGTGATTAGCTATTGATGAGATTGAGGAGGGATTTTTTTGTTTTAAGGGGATGCAGGCGTCAACAAAGTTAATTCATAGACTGTGGTTTTCTTTATACTAGAGAATATGGAAGTTGTTATAGTTTTTCTGGTCAGACCATCTGATTTAGTTCTCCAATTTCATTCGTCAAAATCTGCTCCTGCAAGAAAACAGTAATACATTCAGGATCCTACTAATTAAAAAAGGAATAATAAATTTGGGATCCTAATAATAATAAAAAAGGATCGGGAGAAATCATAGAATTGATATTAGCATAAGTTTCATGAATACAGAAGAATTTAAATGTGTAGACAGTAAGATTTTACCTTTTGCTTTCGAATGCCTTTCAAACTCATTTCAATTTGGTTTTCCAGATTAGTTATATCTTTGGTGTTGAATCCAGAAAATTCTTCACCCAAAAGTTGCCTTTGGTTCATAAAAAGGTATTAGTTCAATTATTTCGGCCTTAGTTTACTAAGTTTGATCTAAGACAATGAGATTTGCACGTTTTATAGTGACTTTATAATTACATGCTAAGGATGCTTACAACTTAGATTTGGTTTTATAGAAGCAGGGAAATAAATAGTCTTTTTAATTTAATGATTTTGATCTGGCTGGACCTTCAGATGTTGCTGTCCAAGCAAAATATGAATATAATTTGTGATGGCATATATGTTATATCTGTCTCATCACTGTAGTAATAGGAAAAAGCATCTGTTTGATTGAGGAGTCAATTTCATCAACATTTATCTTTTAGATTTTCTCGACACTTAAGTGTCTTTATGTCACGACCCGGACCTAGGGCCTAGATGTGACACGGCAAATGAGAACCCGAGAGTGCTCAAACAAGCCTCAAAGTATCCAAATCCACATCATCGGTTTGGAAGTGCATTCAAATAGTACACACATAGTTCTAAGGGATGGGAAAGTAGGACTCACGCTATGGGATATCGAAGGGGAAAGGGATTTACATAGATACACATAGCACATAAGAACTAAGGGGTGGGTAAGTATGACTCACTCTATGGGGGCAATACGGGACTTAGGATCTTCCACATTTCCACATCAATAATACATACATATCATAATTCCCATAATCAATCCATGACAGCCATATCCAATAGATAACTAAATCATAAGCTCCAAATACATCACATAGCATATAGAGTCTACGAGAGTCTACAAGATGTCCAACAATGCCTCTAGTCATAAGATGGGACGGGGGCCAAGACATGTCCTGGGCTCACCCTCAATTAAGAAGATAAACCGAAAACAACATAGGTAGAAGAAAGGTGGCTTGTCCTTGGAAGATAGGACTCACCACAATATCAACTCTCCGAATTCGAGCTACCCATCAAGTGGTGGATGATCATAACACACGGTCCCTACATGGTAAAATCATGAAGGCATAGAGTATGCGTTAGTATGTTTAAATGTACTAAGTATGTGGGCATGCAATGCATATGACTTATCAACCTGCATTTCAATGTTAGATGACAAGAGCAAATAATATAGAAAGAATCATATATATATCCAAGGAAGAGTAGAATACAAGATGCCATGAAATTCATGATGCATGCAATGCGATAATACTCCTATATATAATGGGGATGGACCATAACCGACATATCAAATTCATGCGAGCTATTACATGAATTAGACCGATTGGGACCTCCTACCGATAAGGAGAAGATTACTTGCCAAGGTAATCTACATCACACCTTACGGACTCACCATTTCGAGGATGGTCACCTTCCTTACGGACTCACCATTTCGAGGATGGTCACCTTCTTTACGGACTCACCATTTCGGAAGGATTTTCAGATTCAGATACATATATGACTTCCCTATGTTGGCACATAGTTCAAGGAAATGGGAGGGCCCTTGGGGCAGCCCTCACACGCCCAGTCCATCGGTGCTAAGTCTAAACATCCCACTTGAATGCTTATATATATGTATACACATGCTTTCAGAATATGCATATTCGTACCAGACAATTCAGTATACATTTAGGCTCAAATGCCAAATCATAGTTCATACTTAAAATGCTTATGCAGGGAATAACTCATTCATATAACAGAATGGTACAAGCACCCAGAATGCTCAATGAGCCAGAATCATAGACACACCGGTGATCACCTTCTTGTCTTAGCTAACATCTTATCAGAATCATATCATAATCGTATCAGAAAGCAGAGTTGGGCTTAACCCATTTCATAATTTTCATATATCCACATTCATATATGCAATGCAATGCGTGATGTGAGAATAGCATGGGTAACATAGATTCATGTTAAAATCAGCCATATAAAAATGAAATTTAGGAAACCCATAATTAAATCCACATATAAATCATAGTAGTAGTCACCCATGCACAAATCAATTTTCAAAGGGGACATGCATATTCGTAACTTCATAACCCAATGTAAATCATCATGATTGTAGTCCAAAATGAATTTAAATCAAAGGTAAGATACAGTCCATGCACTGATTATATTTAATAAAACCCAATAATGAAATCTCACATTCAAAGTGACTGAAATTCATAAAATCAAGTGAAAGGAATTTTGGGTCTTCTTGGTTGAAAGGAGCCAAGAATCAATCTCACATACCTTGATTAGGAAGATGAACTTGAGAAGAATTTATCTTGAATTTGAAACCCCAATTGAATCTTAGCTTGAATCTTGAAGATGAGACTTGGAGAGAATTTTGAGAGCCAAATTCTAGAACGTAGGTGTTAGTCTTGAATGAGGGTTTAGAATTGGTGTAGGAGATGTTTAGGAATATGAAGGGGTGTTTAAAGGGTCTTAAAAGTCTTGGGGATGGGTCAAGATATCAAAAATAACTCAATAAACGCCCCTTTAAATTTTACACCGCAGTTCACACAGTAGGCTTCACGGCCCGTGAAGCTCTTCAGCGTTCGTGAACGCCTCCCGTCTAGCCCAGACAGATTTTACGAAAGCGGGCATAACTTCTTGCTCCGAACTCGGAATGAGGTGAGACCGGATGTATAGAAAGATAATTCAATGAGATTCAATTTGATAGGTAGTGGGCCATCCAGTTCATTTTGTGCTAAGAGATATGCCCATTTAATGTTAACCCTTCTATTGGTACTTGTGAATAACTTAGCCAATGGAATTCCTTTGAACTTGACTTGATGTAGGAGACCCATGATGATCTTAAACAACATAAATAAGCTTGAATTGAAGGCTTGAAAATAAACTTAGCTTGAGCATGAAGATCCCATACTTAGAATTTTCAATGACGCCACCCTCACGGGAGGTTACACGGACCGTGTAGCATCACACGGGCCGTGTCACTGCCCGTACCCTTCTCCATAGAAAACCTCATGATCAAGTTATGAGACAGCGATTCAATACTTAGAAATATTTCGCTCCGGAACCTTTACAGATGACCTCACAGGTCGTGCCACCCCATATGGGCCGTGCACTTGGCCGTGTAACCATGCTTTGTCCCAAAGCTGTGGGATATCAAGCCAAGGCCATCACATGACCCACCATATGGTCCGTGAAGTATCACACGGACCGTGAAGGGTCTAAGTGTGGTGTGCCTTAGTTTAAAACACCACGTTTAAGGGCCAAACATTCTCCATGGGCCAAAGGCCACTCTGTGGAGGCTCCACACGGGCAGTGTGACCTCACACGGGCCGTGATAGCTCCCATGAAGTGTCACCTTGGTTCAAAAAATTTTTCGAAACCAAATTTTCATGCGTCATTGAGGTCATACAAAATTTCGGGTCCTCACTTTATTAAAATTTATTATTGTATATGCCTAATTTAATTAGTTGATACATTTTTCATAATTATATTGTAGATGGCTGATCAGAATAATCAAGATAGTAATTACATATTTAAACAAGTGAGCTCTATAGCTTCATATGTAGTTGTTATGGTAGTTATTTGGTTTTGGAATTATACATATGAAACTGAAATGGATCGACGCACGATCACAAAGGACATAAAACTTGAAAGAGAGAAAGTTAGAGATGAATTATTTAATCACCTATTTTCCACTGAACTTTGTCATAACATAATAATAAGAATGAGTCCTTCGGCTTTTATTGGATTATGTAAGATCTTAATTAAAGATGGAGGTCTTAGACCAACGCTTCAAGTTACAGTTGAAGAACAAGTTGCAAAAATACTTTATTTGTTAACACACAATGTGACAAATCGTGAGTTGTCTTTCATATTTCAACGCTCTAGAGAGTCAGTCGGTCGCCATTTTCACGTTGTCCTACGAGCTATCTCGAGGATATATAAGAACTTTATTAAACAACCTGATGACTCCCATGTACCTCCTGAAATTGCTAGTAGCTAATGTTTCTACCCAAATTTTAAGGTAAGCTCATTTATTACACTATTTATATTTAGACGAAATTCAAGATTACATTGTTAATTAATGATTATAATATCAGGATTGTATTGGTTCAATTGATGGAACACACATACATGTTAAAGTTTCACAAAATGAAGCACCGAGATATCGTGGGAGGAAAGATTATCCAACCCAAAATGTATTAGCTGCATGTACATTTGATTTAAATTTACATATGTGTTAGCTGGGTGGAAAGGGACAACTTCTGATTCAAGAACTATGAAAGAAGTACTAAATAGATAAGACCCACTAAAAATTCCAGAAGGTATATATTATATATTTAGAGTTAGTTATATATGATAAATTATATAATGAAATCATTTTTATTTTTTAATGTTTAGGAAAATTCTACCTTGTAAATAATGGACTCATGAGAAGTAGACTTATTGCACCTTATTAGGGAGAGAGATACCACTTGAAAGAGTATTCAAGAAATTCACCTCGAAATTTTTGTGAATTGTTTAATTTGCGACATGCTTCTTTGCATAACGCTATTGAAAGAGCATTTGGAGTTCTTAAAAAGGGATTTCCTATAATTTCTAGTTCAACGGAATTATTATATGACATTGAAACTCAAAAACTTATCATATTTGCATGTTGAATTTTCCACAACTACTTAAGAGGCGTAGATCCAAATGATGAGTTACTCACTCAAGTTGATGCAGAGCTTATTAATGATAATAATGTACATGAGGAATATTCAAATTCTAGGGAGAATAATGAGTAATATAGAAAAGGAGAGTTGATTCGAGATGGCATAGTAGCTACCATGTGGATTAATTATCAACATTAATTTTATAGTGGAAAAACTATCGTGATTATTAGTGTCACATTTTTTTTACTTGATGTTATTTGATAACATTTCATGATGTATATATTTTTATTATAAATATTATGTTTAGTGCATTTACTTAAAATTATAATAACTTTTATCAATATTTATGTGTAACAATATTTTTTTCTTAATTTTGTGAATATTTGTCTTGAATAAGTAGTTGATATAGGAAAAGACGCAAAGAAATTTACCTCAAGTGATTAAAAGGCTCCAGATAACTCTATATGTGTTTGGACAAATGCAATGGATGACACTTTAATTAATGCATATTGTCAAGAAATTTCACTTGGGCACAAAGTTGGCAGAACTTTCTCTACATATGCAATGTATAACATATTGAAGGAGCTAAAATCAAAATTTCCTGACAAAGCTATTAACAAAGAGAAAATTCACAATCGAACGAAAATAATTAAAAGGAACTTCGGCAGATACTATGACATATTCCAGACGAGTGTATTTGCATGTGATCCCATCACAAACAAGTTTGTTGCTAAACCTGAAGTATGAGATCAATTAATTCAGGTAAATTTATATTTATTGGTTTAGTTTTTATTTTTATTGTAGGTTTCAGATATGTGTGTTCTTTTTCTTATTATAATATTCATTATATATATATATATATATATATATATATATATATATATATATATATATATATATATATATATATATATATATATATATATATATATATATATATATATATATATATACACACATACTACGCCTGCAGCTGCAGATTTAAGACCAAGCCATGCCAAAATTATGAAAACCTGATGATGTTATATGGAAAGGATAGGACAAATGGAAAGCATGCTAAGACTAGCCCGAATATGTTAAAAAGGAGTGCCAATAAGAATTTAAAAAAATCAAATATTGATCCATTGACTATTGATGAGGTAGATGAAATGATTCATACGAATGCTGCCTCTTTGAAAAATATTGACGAATATGGACAGGGGAGAAAAGTCAAGCAATTGATTATGCACCCACACATAATGTCTATCCAGAAGCACCAGCTCCTATCAAGAACAAAAAATCTAAATATGATCATTTTGAAAGCATGGTTGACATGTTGAGAGGTGGGATGGACAAGTTGCCTACTTCTTTTAGTGGACTTTCATCCGCTCTACATATTTCTGAGAGTGAGATATGGAATATGTTGGCAGAGATGAATTTGGAATCCCGTTTGAATACAAAATCTTACAAATTTTGCCAAAATGCAAACGCTTGTTGCACTCTAATAGGATGCCCGAAAGAGGCCCGCAAAGATCTTTTATTAGAAATGATGGGAGAAGACAATTAAATTTAGAATAATGTTATTTAAATCTTAAGTTTTGCTTTTTTTATGAACACTTTGAATATTTTATTAATCGAAGTTATTTTGTTATGTGTTTCTAGTTAATACAATATTATCCTTTTAATGAATTTGTATTGACCTAGCATCTTTATTTTTCTGTACATCTTTATTCATTTAGTTTGTGTTAAATTTTGTCTGCACAAAAGCAATATTTTTAAACTTCACTACTAAAAATTCGGTATATTACCACGGTTATATGGTGATGGTTATACAAACGTGGAAATAGACCGTAGCAATAGAATTATTAAAATAAATCGTACTATTAGTGTGTTAACCGTGGCTATAGATTTCTTAATGCCACAGTTTCTTGTAACTGTGGCAATAGATTGACTATGGCCACGGTTCATTTTAGCAAAAAAAAATAAAAATTCTGGGAAATAAATATAATATTTCACATTTCCCTCCCCCACTAAAATTATTTCATATTTCCCTCCCCAGACTATAAGCGGCCTCCTTCAGTACTCTTTCCTTCTCAAATACGCGACTCATCATCAGCGAGGAAGACGATCTCACACAGTAGTTCAAGAAATCGACACCATGCAGTAGTTGAAGAAGAAGAATCTAGGTTTCTTCTTTGAGAAATAGAGTCAAACGTAGAGAAACAGAGTCAAAGTCGTGTTCTTGTTCTCTTACAGCTAATTTTACAGGTATCATTTTTGGGGGTTTTGCATTATTGTGTTATTTGAGCTTTTGATTGAAGTTTTGGGAGTAAAATTGATTGGTTTTAACTACTTTGAGGTAATGGGTGTCTCTGAATGTAGGGCATTTCAACAAGCTTGGACGGTCTGCTCTCCAAATAGGTCTTCATAGGCACGGTGGTATAGAAAACGTCCGTCGTCGATCTAACCCAAAGCCTTCGTTCATCCTAGGGTTTGAACTTCACTGAAAAGTTTGAAATTCTAGTGGTACGTTTTATGATTTCTCTGCGTATGTCTGAAATCCATATTATTTGTTGATGTTAGTCTCCAATTTTTCAGATTATTCAAATATTTGTTCATTTCTAGTGTGATTTTAGTTCTGCAGTTTCTTGAAATTCTCTCAACTTCTCATAAATTGGTCGCATTTTTGTTCATTTTAGAGTTTCATAGAGTCAAGTGCTTCACTGTCTACTGTCTGATATTTCCCTTTTTTTGTCTGACTCTTCACGACTGTTTAAATGTCATTGCATCATAGTTGGTCTCAAACGTCTTAAATTAGTTCGTTTCATGCTTTGCGAGTTGGGTTTTAATATGAGTTTAAGGTTTCTCTGCTGAAACGATTTCGAACCCATCAGAATGTGTTAAAGGTTTGTCTCCGTCTCTGTTTTTTTCTGTCTCAAATGCTACTCCAATCCATGTTAAGCTTGTTATTTTTTTAGATGAATATAACAGGTGACTTTCCTTAGTTCATTCTTGAGTGCGATTTGTCTATTAGTGTTTTAAAATTCTAGAGTGTTATGGTTTACTTTTCGGGTGATTAATTTCATGTCTTCTCACGTTACTATGTGAATATAGCTTGTTAGTATGCTGGTCAGTCTGGTTATTCTAGTTTCTTTATTATTTTGTGGGTGTATTCTGTTGAAAAGCTGGACACCCTTTATTACTTTTTGAAGATGGGATGAGAATTGGTGATTTTATTGGAATGGAAGTGCTTCTTGATTGCAAAGTTAAAACCCTGTTATCAGTGTTTGGTTCAAGTCTGCATGTATATTGAAATGGTATATTGAGTGGTGTGTGTTTTTCTAAAATAATTTTGAATGTGGATCCCCGACTTGTTAGTGAGTGAGTCCATGCTGGATTGATATGAATTTGCACTCTTGAGGTCCGAGTGATGAATTTTTACATTGTCATGAGTTTGTCTCAAGTTGCCAATTTGATTTGTTTCATAATTCTCCCTTTTTTGGGTGAGAATTATTTGTTTATCTGTTGTGAGCTGCAGTTAATTATTCTCATTTAAAATATGAATGCTATCATCTGTTTGCATGTCAAAGTACCTAAACTCTTGCATACGTTCATGACTTTGGGGTTCCACTGTTGTTCCAATCAGACCTTCCCCCAAAATCCATCCACCTTTTGTTGCAAACTTTGGCAGTGCGACTGTCTCGGGCTCTCGCCCAGTCCAGTTTAATATTTCTGATTTTACTTGTCAACATTCCATCTAGAGTGGTTGCTATTTGGTGGTTTAAGCTGTTCATTTGCCAAGTTATATTCATCATAATAGATTCCTTCATTAACTAGAATCAGTAAATGATAGGCTAATAAGACATAATCACTAAAACAGGTATGCCAACTCTACACATAGCCGATAACATCTAAATTCTAAAACTGGTAGCTTTTTGTTTTTAAGTTAACATGACAGCTAAAGAAGTATGCTACAACTTATGTAACATACAAATGGTTATCATCTCCCATCAGCAAACCTTAACTAGAATTCTTTTGATCAGATTCATCACATTCATAGAGCCCAGTAAAGTCGAATCTTCATAAAGTGGAACTATCTTTAATTAGATTCATCAGTCATAGAGCCCAGTAAAGTTGAATCTACATAAAGTGGAATTATCAGCAAGATTTGGCTAGACTTAACCGACTCTTCCATCTCAGTTTTGTTTGACTTACCTTCATCTTCATACATCATAATCTACTAGACCTTTTGTCTAAATTTAAATATTATGCTGAGCTCCAACAGTAAAAATGACACATTCAGAAGAGATGTTATTCATATACCACACTAGCTATACACATCTAGTTGTTTGCTCATAAAAAATTGACAAATTGCATATCCCTCAAGTCTCAATTAATCAACTAAGCCTTGATACTAAATTAGTTGGAATCAGCTGAATGAATCCTCTATATGTCCACAAGGGGATGGGTAAGCAGTTGATGTATAGAAATAACAACTTCGAGATTCTAATTACAACATTCAGTGTTAGCCTACCTGCCCTAAACTTGGTCATTGTAGCAGGCTGCTCGTGAATTAGTTGATGCACACACAAACTGGCCTGAAAACCGTCATCATTTTTAAATTCATTGGCATCTATTCCACTCTATATGGATCCACTACCTCATCTTATTACACATTTTTAAGGATTCTCAAATACCAGCATATCTCTCATTCTTAGCTCTAAGGATATGTAAATCTCTCATTAGAATAAATATCGGATCTCAAATAAGCGGCACAACAACAACGAATCCCTAATATCAACAAGCTAGTATCACCTACATATCCTTTGCTTCTGTTGTATCCGTACTAAATCCGCATTGAATCAGATTGGTTTAGTATAACCATCAAGTTTACTAGAAACATTAGTTAATATCTATCCAGCTATTTGAAAGATTGAGCCTCAGTATCTTTACAAAGTAACTAATGCAACATCTCATATGGAGGCAAAGAGCATGAACATAATTTAGCACAGAGTCTCTCCATTTCCATTTGCTTAAACATGAAATCTATCACTAATTCTGTAGCTTTTGATAATAAACACGGCATGTATTCTCTGCCCAAACCAATAAAAGTACTTTATTGCCTCGTCTACTAGAGATGTACAAATGTTAAGTTTGATATTTTGTGTATTTGTTTCTGGATGGGGGATTCTTATTTGATATTTTATGTATAAACTCTTTTGGCATTGAATCCTTGCAACTGGGAGAAGTCTTAATATCCATATTTCATTTTTTTAGCTTATTTGGCTGTTTCTTCAGAATAACTGGTTTTTTTGTTTCTATCATGTGTTGATTGTATCAATCATCCTAATTTGTGCATTACTTACTTATTTATGTTTTGATTAATTTATTACCTATACTATTTTGGTCATATACGTAGGATATTAAATGGACATAGGAGATAAAAGTTGGAGGGATCTCCGAAGATCCACCGATGAATATATTCATGGAGTTAATAATTTTCTTGATAAGGCATTTGAACAAGCTTCCCAAGGAAATGAAATATTGTGTCCTTGTAAGAAGTGCTTTAATCGTAATTGGCATTGTCGAAATGTAGTGGAGGATCACTTGATTTGTCATGGATTTGTTCATGGATACATCAAATGGGTTTTCCATGGAGAAGGTTTTTCCTCAAGTAATATGCCACAACCAACCATCATGCATGATGATTTTGGTAAACTACTTCATGATACTTTTCAAAATGTAGAAGATCACCTAAGACATGAGGGAGTTCAAGAGGGACCATTTGAAGATGCTAAAAAATTCTTTAAAATAGTAGAGGATGGAAAACAAGAGCTTTATCTGGGGTGTAAAAATTTTTCTAAGTTGAGTTTCACCATCCGATTGTACTTGTTAAAATGCATTCACAAATTGAGTGATGTTGCCTTTTCACACTTGTTAGACTTGATAAAAGAGGCATTTCCATTTGCTCAGATACCTGAGTCTTTTTACAAGGCAAAAAAGGTGATAGAAGATTTGGGTCTTAATTATGAGAAAATTCATGCATGTGCTAATTATTGCATGTTATTTTGGAAAGACAATGCAAAGTTAGATAATTGCTCTGTGTGTGGATCTTCTAGATGGAAGAATGTTCGGAGTGACTTAACAAATAAGGTCACTAAAATCCCGGTGAAGGTTTTGAGGTACTTTCCTTTAAAGCCTAGGCTTCAGAGAATATTCATGTGTTCTGAAACATCTATAGCTATGAGATGGCATGATACCGAGCGACCCAAAGATGGAAATCTAAGACATCCTGCTGATGGAGAAGCTTGGAAGGATTTTGATTCCCTTCACCCTGACTTTGCTAATGATGCTCGTAATATTAGATTGGGTCTTTCAAGTGACGGATTCAATCCATTTCGAACTATGAGCATTTCCCTTAGCACATGGCCAGTTATGTTAATGAATTACAATTTATCACCATGGATTTGCATGAAGTCAGAGTACATAATGTTGTCAATGATTATTTAAGGTCCATCGTCACCCGAAAATGATATTGATGTATACTTACAACCACTGATTGAGGAGTTGAAAGAACTATGGGAAGTGGGAGTGAAGACATATGATGTTGTAGCTAACCAAACATTTATATTGCGTGCAGCTTTACTGTGGACAGTTAGTGATTTTCCAGCATTGGCAATGCTTTCGGGATGGAGCACCAAGGGGAGATGGGCATGTCCCACTTGCAATCATAATACTTGTTCCCAATATCTCAAACACAGTCGTAAGATGTGTTACATGGGTCATCGTGCATTTTTACCTCCTGATCATCCTTTTAGAAGAGATAAGAAATTGTTTGATGGTAAAGAGGAGCATAAATCTGCACCGATGCCCTTATCGGGTGTACAAGTGCTGGAAGAACTTCGTGATTTCAAAAATATTTTTGGAAAGGGCCAAAAAAAAAAAAAACAAAACGAAAGAATGATGGTCCATGGAAAAAAACATCCATATTTTTTGAATTGCCATACTAGGCAAGCAATAAGTTGAGGCACAATCTTGATGTAATGCACATAGAAAAGAATATTTGTGATAGTTTGCTTGGGACTTTATTGGATATATTTGGAAAGTCAAAAGATCATATAAAATCGCGCTATGACTTGCGTGATATGGGGATATGCAGAGAGCTTCAACCAATGGAAGATTGTGATACTGGAAACATTCATTTGGCTAAAACTTGTTTCTCTATGAAACCAGAAGAGAAACTACTATTTTGCACTGTTTTAAAAGATGCCAAATTGCCAAAAGGGTGTGCCTCTAATGTATCAAATCATGTGCAAATGGAAGAGCTGAAAGTTTCAGGATACAAAAGTCATGATGCTCATTTCATATTACATTACTTGATCCAGATTGCAGTCCGGAAAGTGCTACCCAAGAATGTGTCTTTAGTCTTGATTAGATTGGGAAACTTTTTTAAAAGCATATGTAAAAAGGTCATAAGAAGAAGCGATCTTGATAAGATGAAGGCTGAAATCATTGATATACAATGCAAGCTTGAGAAGATTTTTCCTCCATCCTATTTTGATATCATGTCACATTTGCCTATTCATCTAGTAGACGAAATTAAGCTTGGGGGTCCGACTCATTTGCGTTGGATGTATTCTTCTGAAAGAAATATGTGTGAATACAAGGGGCTTGTTCGTAATCGGAAAAATCCCGAAGGATCAATAGTAGAGGGTTGTAAAGGTGTAGAGTGTTTGACCTTTTGTTCGAGATACCTACCTGATGGGGTGAAAACAAGATTTAGTAGGTACCAAACTGAGGATGATGAGGACATTCAAATAGCGGGAGATGATGTTTCACCTTTATTTCCTAAGACAGGTCATCCAATTGGAAGTAAGAACAAAAGGAAAGGCAAAACTTTTAATATGGAGCATGGTGAGTGGTCTACAGCACATCGATACACTTTGTTTAATACCAGTGATGAAAACGTTGATGCATTTATCAAGTAAGTATTGAAACTTCATTTATATGTTATGATTATTGTGTTTTAAATTTCATTAATAAGTACGTATTGATTAAATTGCAATACATGCTTGCAGGGAACATAAGAGTTTAGTTGATACTCGTAACAGAGGAAGTGCCTGGGTAAAAGCACAGATCCATAGTAGAGAATCTAGTGATTGGTTTAGGGACAAAGTTAAAATGTTGAAGTGTCCAATCATTTAAGATGGCTTGGCAAAGGGCCTAATTTTGTGGCTAAAAGATATACTGGATATTTCATTAATGGATATCGTTTCCATACGAAGACACGGGATGCTCCTTGCAAAACTCAAAATAGTGGAGTGACTTTGTCAGCCACAACAAATAGTTTTGCTAGTGCTAGGGATCAAAATCCTGTCGATGGAATGGTTATCTATTATGGAATTATTCAGGACATCATTGAGATTGATTATTGGAGTTGTTTTAGTGTTGTACTTTTCAGATGTGATTGGTTTCAGAATGAAGTTGATGAATATGGCTTGACTCGGGTATACTTCAATAAAAAATGTTTTACGGATGATCCTTTTGTACTAGCATCTCAAGTACATCAAGTTTTTTATGTGGAAGACCCAATTGAGAAAAATGTTTATTATGCAAGAAATAAGGTTCCAGTAGATTTGTATGATTTGGAGGAAGAGAATTGTCCTAATATTGAAGAAACATTTTGGAGGGAAACCAATGATGATATTGTTTCTTCAGAAAGATTAGTCGATGTAGATGTTAGATGGGCGAGGGAAGATCTCCCAGTTGATATCATTGATGCGCCTTCCATCTCACACGATTCACAAGATGTACCTTCGGAAGAATCGAAAAGAGGAAGATGACATCGATGATACTGATTGGGATTGGATGGAGGCCGATGATTGACAAAGGATCTTCCGACCTACTTCAAATACATTCTCTTCTTCATTTTTTTCAGTGAGTAATGAATACCCTATTGAGTTGCATCTTATCAATTACGAATGTCGATTGAACTCTATTTTCTATGTTTGTTTTCCATTTCTATTAATGTGGTTTTTTTCAATTTGTCTCTAAATTATTCTCATTTCAATAATACGCACGTGCTATGTATTGGTACTTATATTACTAAGCCTAATTTTCTCTTTTATTCCTTTTCAGTGTTCTTCCTTCAAAGTTTCTCCAGAGAATCTTCAACTTAATAGTGGAGCAACAAAACTCCAGGTTCTGATCTCTTTTTGGAACATTGCTGGCCCAGGTTCTGATCTCTCATCTTCTTAAACTAAATACTTTGCTGGACCATTTCATTTTCTTGTATTGTAATAGAAATTTGTTAGGCCACCAGTTGAGTGCATTAAAGAACTTAAGGTTCCAAGATAACTGAAACTGTAATATTGCAAGAAGATGAATTTCCACATTAAATCTTTGAAAAAGACTCTTCTTTTCTTCTGTTTGAGCTAATGTTCTAGTGAAAGATGTGGGTTGCTTGTGCTTTGTTTTGGTTATGTAATCTGGTCATGGAATGAGGAGTCCATTGATTTCAATGGTTGCCCTTCATGTTTATAATGATGTCTCCGAATATAAATGAATGAGTATAGTGATCCCTGAGATCATGGATGGAGACTTGTCTAGTGACCTTTTCTAAATACATACTTCCTGGACCTTGGCTGTGTTCTAGCCTGTGATACCCTTTCTAGTCTCTTGTCTCTTTGCAAAAGGTAGGTAGCACAGAAGATGTATAAGACCGAATCTCGATGTTTATTGTTGGGCTTCGTTTACAGTGATGATGCATGGAAGATGTTATGAACATCAAATGGAAGTACTACTGAGTTTTGCTAGTTTGTGTTTTTGAGAAGGTAGAGATTTTATTAAAATGGTTCTAAGAAGGTACAGGAAAGGAAACAAAAACCACATAAAAAAGAAAGCAGCCTACTACTCTCTATTGAACTGCCTTCAAACTAGAAGCACAAAAAATAGATAAACTTGTAGAACCATTATAAATTAAATACGTTAATTAATGGCCCCAAAACCAAATATCTGTTCACTTCACCCTCTGTAGCTTGTAAACATCTATCCTTAATTCTAGAAAAGTTAGTTCACTGCCCTTCAAAGCAAGCTTTGTTCTTGTCCAGCCATATTGTCCATAAGATGTACAATGGAATTGTTCTCCATATCTGCTTTATCTCTTTTGGTATCACTTGTTGTTGCCAACTGTCCAGCAAACCTTTCACTTGCTGAAGTACGACTTTAGTTGAAAGTCCCATACTACTGTTTGTTTTCAGTTATGAACTTGAGTTGGAAGTGGTGATGGATTTTGTGACCATCTTATGTATCTTGTAATTAAGGTTGAAATTAGTATAATTGGAAGTTTAGGTTGGAAACAGAAGCTTCATAAGGCAATAGTTGGCTAGTGAGTTATTGAGCACTGCTTTGAAATTGTTTTGCATATAAATAATCTGTCACTAGCTTGAAGTTAGACAACTTGCCTAATTTAGGATAAAGAATCTGTCACTAGCTTATTGGGAGTAAGAACTGATTGGGAACATCCCACTTACCCGCTAATTACATTTTTAATTCTCCTAGTCAATACTTTTGATATTATTTTGTAGAGAGTAGTATAGAAAGCTATACGTCTAAAGTCCTTAACCTTGGTAGGAGATGAAACTTTAGGAATCAAAGTTACATCAGTTGTAGTAATAGGAGGATAGATGATACCAGTAGTGAAGTATGGTTGCATAGCCTGCACTATATCACCTTTCATAAGCTCCCATTTCTTAGTGAAAAAGTCAATAGGAAATCCATCAACCCTATGATCTTTCTCCTTTGGCATGGAATGAATGACATCTTTTATCTTTTCATGTGTTACCTCTGATCTGATTGTCTCTTTTTATTGTTGGACTGATAGAGACTGCCTATCTTTCACCATCACAGAGTCTAATAGCTAACTCCACCCTTGCTGAGAAGAGTTTCTGTTGGTAAGAGGCCGTGTACCTATTGATATCTTTCATTTGTAGTTTATGCTTCGCCAATTTGTACCACATATTTTCCATCAGATAAGCAGATTCTTTTCTATTATTTTAACTATCACTCTTAATTTTATGCAGGTTTTGATAGTCATGAGTCAAAAAGAATCACCAAAAAGAAATAAAAAAACAAAACATAAGGCATATGCTAAACCTGGATCGTTATCATTCTTGGCAAATAAAAAGCGACGGTTGTTGACAACAAATGAAGTAGTTGAAGCTATAGAGATTGAGAAAGGACAACTGCTGAAATTAATTGAAAAACAACCAGTAGCTCCACAGTCTGAAGTTGATGGACGATCTGATGAGGCACAAACTTTTGAAGATCATCCTTTTGAGCAGCAGCCTGTTGAGGATCAAGTGCAAAGGAGTTCTGTTAGTCCTCCAACAGATGAACAACTTGAAGAACAAGGTAACATATAAGCTTAGGAACTTACTTATTTCATTCATGATTTCTAAGTCATATTTTGTTGTAGTTGAAGGCGTTCCCACCAAAAATACAAGAGGTAGAACGATGATGCCTAAAGTACATAGCCGGCAAGAGCGTAAATTGATCCTATTGAATGGTTTAAATCAACCGATTGGACCTACTGAAGACGACGTTACAGAGCTAAGTAGCTTCCTGGGCACATTGGCAAGAAATGCGACCCTTTGTCCATATGATGTATTTGATTGGAAGCATATGGACACTAAAAAGGATTTATGGGATTTTACCAAGGTTTGGACTTTTCAATATTTAATTATTATTAAAGCAATTTTACTTCACTTTGATAACTTGTTCGTACTATATTGTAGGAGAAATACAATATTCCTGATGCGGCAAAAGCTTGGACTCTGGCAACAATTCGAGAAGCATGGACAAGTTATAGAGCTGAGTTGAAGAGAACTTATTATGACCCATATGACAATGATACAGTTCGAATGTCCAAAAAGCCTGGCCATATTCCAAAATGTCAGTTCAAAGAACTCCTCAATATTGGAAGTCTGAGAAATTCCTGGTAAATTGTAGTTCGGAATCTAAAACTTTCAACTCATTCTTTTCTTGATCTCTTCTGTGATATTGTTGTTGTTGCAGCTTTATGGTAAAGTTGATTTTTGCCAAACTGTCGATCACTTAACTAACATTATTGATTCATTTATTCGCAGAAGATGCCGGAAACAAATACTAAGAATAGGAAAAAGTTGTTGAATCCACACACTACCGGCAAAAAGAGTTTTGCTGTAATCCGTAATAGATTGGTGTGTTTTCTTTTTTAGTATCTAGTATTAATCTATCATTTAAGCAATTTCTTATATCAATTTTCTTGTGCCTAGGAAAAAGAGAAGGAAATTGTATCATCTAAGGAGCTCTTTGTGGTCACAAGAACGAGAAATCCTAACCGTGTGTACAAGGCCTCCTATGAAAACACTGCTAGTAAAATTGTATGTATACTGTATATTAATGGATTTACAATGACATTAATTTTTTATTTAGAATTATATACAAGACTTTGATTGTTGGATATGCTTTGTTAGGCCGAAATGGAGGAACTTGAAGCACAATCGAGTGCAAATGGCCAGTCTATTGATTCATTTGCCGCAGTCATGGGTCCTGAACACCCTGGGCATCTAAGACTATATGGAACGGGGGTTACAAAGACTACTTTGAAGAAAATATTTGGCAATTCTGAACCAACTGTAAATGCGACAAATGGTGTAGTGAAACAAATGGAAGAAAGGATCCAAAAAATGGAGAAACAAATGGAGGAACAAAAGAGAACTATGAGATAAGAAGTTATTGCCGATGTAATTGCACAACTACAACATGCCGGATTAATTGACCCTAACATACTTGCAGCATTGACTGTTCCATCACAAAGAGACGCTGCTTCTGCACAAGTGGTCGGACAAGGTTAGTGTTACTAATTTTCTTTTCCGACTATTTCTTCTTCTTCTTTTTCTTCTTCTTCTGCTGCTTTCTGGTTGTGATCTAGTATTTTGTCCTCTCTGATTATTTGTCCAGAAAATGTCCTCTGGTTGTTTTGAATCTGTTTTTTTGAATCTGATTTTTTGAATCTGATTTTGTTTTGAATCTGTTTTTTTGATTTTGATTTTTGAATCTGTTTTTTTGAATCTGTTTGATTTTGAATCTGTACCAAGTAATCCTACTTGCCCACATAAAAAACTTTCCTCTTCCTTTTGTTAATTCTTTGAGACTTACAGATGCTAGATCTGATCAATATAGCCTCTCATCCTTACCTCCAAGTAACAACTCGAGAAAACCGTCGACAACCAGAGAGATCATGAAAAAAACACTAGGCCAACTATTCCAATTCAACTAACACCAAAACCCAAAAATGCATATTTTTCTCTACAAGTTAGGTAGTTAAGTGTCATGGATGATATCTTTTAACAAGTTCATTGAGAAGAAATGGAATAAGCTTAACTTGCACTTATATTATAGTCCAATTTATAGGTTGTTTTAGATAGTACTGCTGGATTAAGGATGCTTCCATATTTGGATAATATAAAGAAGTCTATACCAATTGGGGCCTAACTGACCATGGTGTTCAATAGTGTTTCCATTTTTTATTTCCTTGGTGAACCTCACCTTAATGAGTAGATCTCCATTATACTTTCTAATTATTCATCCAAAATTGACAATGTCTGCACTTCCTTTTCCTGTATCGTCTTATTAGTATATGTCATTTCATCACCTGCATTGCAACTCTCAGTTTTATCCTCGTTTTTGTCCATTCGAACTTAATTACAATGTGATAAAGATGAAATTTAGTTAACCACTTATTAGATCAATGAAAGAATTACTTGGTTGTTCTTATATTAGATTAAAAGTTCAGTCTTGGTACATTGAAGTGACAGGTTTTTCTTGTATAAGGCGTGCTTGAATTTGTGTAACTTAGTTCTTGAGATTATCGATCTTCAGATGATTGTATTGCCAGAAATGCTATTACTGTATCTCATTCATATAGTCGTCCGCCTGTTGTGAATTTTACAGGCTACAGGTGTCTTATTCCTAAAAAAAATTCATGATCCAATTAAAAGACTTTCACTTATTTCATGTGTCCGCTGCTGACTGATGTGTCTCGTCAACCTCTCATTTATTTCATATTAGTGTAGCTGCTGCTTATAATTGATTAGTTTGTCTGTTTCCATATTCCTTGTAGTTTTGACTATTCCTGCTGCCTCTGGAAATTTTCTTTTGTGTGTATGATTTCTTGAGTGTTGTCTTTTTCCATATTCCTGCTGCTTATAATTGTCTGTTTCCATATTCCATGTTCCTTGAGTGTTAAATATGATTTTCAACACTCAAGTTTTTCCGAGTGTGCTATTATCATAACTGGTTTCTCAATGCAAATTTTTGGTTTAGCTTCTCTATCTTTCTGTTGGGATTGAAATAAATTGTCGGTTTGCAACTATATTTTGTACGTAGGTGATGGAATTGAAGGAGGGGATGAAAGTGCTGCATGATGAAATTGAAGAAGGGGAGGGATGAATTGAAGAAGGCCGGGTTGTTCACTTTAGTTACCTATGTTCCAAATATCCTTTATTTTTGAAGATCGAAAACAATGTGATGCACGTATTTTCACCTTTTTGTAATAGTTAATACATACTTATATGTATGTATGTACATATGTTTTGCTTTTATCGCTATTAGCAACACTATGGATCGATCTTGTTGAATTATTATTTTTGTAATGTAAAGTTTCTTCTTAGGATCAATTTTGACATTTTCTATTATAAAGTTATTGTGTAACTCAATATATTAACAGCATTAGTCACAATAAGCTACAATTAGTCAAATTGAGATTATATAGATTTGCCAGCCGTGGCAATAGAGGAAGCTATGGCGACGGTTACTGCCACGGTTAAAAATCGTAGCAATAGAAGAAGCCCTATTATGACAGTTAAAAACCATGGTAAAAACTGTGGCAAAATACCTAAAGCAACAACCGTAGCAATAGATATAAAACCGTAGCAATAGGGTTATCTATTGCTACGGTTATAGAACCGTGGATATAATTTTTTTGAGACGGTTGTTAACCGTACTAATATAGTACAAACCGTAGCCAATTAATTATAACGGAAACCGTCCCCACAGATACCCTTTTGCGACGGTTATGGAAACCGTCGGAGTAAACCGTGGCAATAGATCTATTGCCACGCAATCAGTTGTGGTGCCTCTCTAAACCGTGGCTAAAACTTATGCCCACGGTTTTTTTTGCCTATACCGACGGTTTTTGAACCGTGGCAATAGATCAAATTTCTAGTAGTGCTTGTCTTTCACTTTTCCAAAGGCATTTCTTACAACTGCATTTCATGGTTTTTTCTGCTAAAGTAATTTTCTACTTAGATTTTTATGTTTTACCTATTCACTGTGCAGATTCCTTCATGAATGTATCAAACTATGAAATCAAATGCAGGCAATCAGTTAAGTGACACATCTAGATTACAAAGAGATATGCCAAACTAGTTTGAAGTCAGTTGAAGCAACTCACATGCAAATTACATGTAATTTCTACCGATGCAAAAAGGGCAGGACACATGAAAGTAAAATGTGGAATGTTACTGATGGAAGATACCTCTGTCGAATCCACGTTGAACTCCTCTAAACGTTGAAAAAGGTTATGAGCTAGATCTGCTGCAGGTTCAGGTGGCAGATCCATAGAAACATTAGAGATTGTTTGCAAAAGATATACACGATCTGCAGCCCATGAAAAAGTGTTTGATGTTGTGTTTAGCCCTCTCTCCGGACAATCTGGTTCCCAGGAGCTATCTTGATCTCAAGTGTCTTTATACTTGTCAAGGAGCTGCCAATGATGATGAAGGAATTTCCAATTCGTAACTCAGGAAAGGAATGTTGATACCTCTAGAGTAAAAACCAAGCACCTGGAGGAGCTGTCCACTTATCTATTTGCATGGAATTGCTTAACCACAGAGATTCGGACGATTTTATGAATTTGAGAAGAAGATGAGATTTTTCCAGATGTTTAAGAAGATGAAGATGGGATTATTTTTCCACATGTTTCTAGCTGGTTTTGTTTGATTCCTCTTTTCTTTATTTTTGTTTTTGGTCTAAATTGTTGGCCAGGTGTCTCGTAAATAATCTATTATTTCTAATAGACTTGGGCCTTTTTGGCTGGTTCAGTTTTTTTTTAAAAAAATATAGCATGAAGGGCATTCTCGTATATTTATAAGTTACGATGCAGTACCATACAATCAAATCAAATAACAAATTATCATTAAACAATAGAAACCCATACAGTCTATCCAAACATTGTATGGTATTGTACTGTACAATACCAAACCATACGATACAGTACCATACATTATGAAACCATGACAAACCACCATCCAAACAAGTTGTTAGGGTTTATTTTAGTTAGGGGTATTTTTTAGATTCTGAAAATATATTTAGGGTAAAAAAGTAATTTTTTTGTTCAAAATACAATAACCTTTAAGCCCAAAAAAAAAAGTTTGGGGGGGGGGGGGGGGAGGTGCTACTTTTGAGTTTTAACATTTTTTAAGCCATTTTAATATTTTTTAAGAAGTTTTAAAACTTGTCAAACACATCTATAAGCTAAAAAGGCTTAAAAGCAGGTTTGATTAGCTTTTAAGCCCATCCAAACACCCTCTTACTAGATTGGTGTTAGCATTGCCAATACGTCTGAGAAATCTAAAAAATTTGGGTTGGGTTATGAGGTCAAATAGCCTCAAGATTCAATGGTGGTTTATACTATTAACAATGGGTGTTTTTCTTGGAATTTTAATTGTGTGGGTGATTGATAGTGTCAGTATGGATAGTTTTAGTGTCACGACCCGAAATCCGAGTGTGATGGCACTCACCTATCCTACCAAGGTAAGTTAGCCCAAAACCTAACCATCTCAACATAACAGTCTAATAAGATAGATAAGTATAGGAAATCAAAACTACAACCATCCAATAACTTGTGTCACATACACAAATCTCTAATACAAAGTACGCTCAAATAAAATACAAGTCTAAATGTCTAGTTCTCAAAATGGAACATAACATAAAGTAGAACCCTCAAGGCCTTCTGAAGATACAAGAAACTACGTCGCAAGTGATCCAAAGGCTCGATCATGAATCTAAACATTCTAATAAGAAGAACTGGGCTCACAATCTACAAAAATTTAGCAAGGAGTGAGCACCAAACAATATGGTACTCAACAAATGGAAACTAACCTAAAGTAAAGGAATGAAAAGCACAAGTACTCCTAACACCCTACCACATATCCCGAACTACACACCTGCACTCAGAAAAATCCCAGAACAATTAATATATATATATATATATATATGTGTGTGTGTGTATATATATGATCATAGGCTTTGATCATGAGATTTTAGATTGAGTAATTATTCATGTTGTGATACCTTTACTAGTGAAGTAATTGTGGATATATATATATATATGTATATATATATATATATGTATATATATATATATTACTCAATCTAAAATCTCATGATCAAAGCCTATGAATATACCATTCTACCCTAAAAGTACTTGATTCCACACACATAGGAGCATACAAGGTTCAATTATACTTAACAAAAGGTTAGAAGTTCACTTACCTTAAAAAAACTCTCGACTCAAGTCAAATCAATGGTCTTCCCCCTTTCTCGATGATCCAAATTACCACAATGTATTCAAATATAGCATCACAATTACATAACGAATCAAATGACACCAAAATCAACCTATTCAGATGACAAGGGAAAAACGATAAAAAAATCCCATGCCAAAAAGTAGTCAAAAACTGAAAATAAATACATGAAAACTTTTTCCAAGTTATAAGGAATTCAACGATGAAAATCATTTTGAGAACAGAGTTAAATGAGGTAGGAACCATCAATTTAGGATTAGGAATCAATGTAATTTTTTTTTCGATTTCATCAACTTAAAATCCAAAATTAAAGGTTAAAAACATAAATAAATCAATGAAATTTGAAGAAATAGGTTACAAAATAGTTACCCAATACATTTGCGTTGAAAAACATTGAAGAATCTCTTGAAAATAAAGCTTGAAGTGTTGAAAATGGTGGAATATTAATGAAACTCATCATTTAAAACATGACACTATTCAGGAGACTTAATGCTCCACGAACGTGGAGCCATATCCACGAATGCGGAGAACCATGAGGCTCAACTCTATGAACATGTAATGACCCTCTGGGTTAATTCAGTGTTTCTGTTGGTATTCTACTAATTTGAACTTATGTATGGTAGCCTCAAACATTTTATGACTCACTGGGAGTAATGGGATGGTTATGAGTTGAATTCATTGGGAGTTCTGTGAAATCGCGAGTTAACGAAAAGCTATAAGTGTAAAAATGAGATTTCTGACAAAGTCCTAGTAAACAGCCTTAGAATGGAATTCTGATGGTCCTATCAGTTCTGGAAGAACCGATATAGACTAGGAGGCTGGTTGGTACGAGAGTTGGGGGTCCAAGTATAAATTTGAGTAAAAAGTTGCAAAATGAGTTCAACCGAAAGCTGAAAAGGACTTTTCTGTAAGAACCTAGCTAAACATGCTCAGAATAGGAATATGATGGCATGGTTAGCTCTAGAACTTCAAATATAGCCTAAATTGAAACTTTTTACATTGGCGGGGACTTCCAGTTGCATTTTGACCTTCTCAATTTTTATACCTAAAATTAGCTGAAAAAAGAAGTTGGACGCTCACTTTTTCGTAGGATACTTTGTTGGAAATTTCGACTGCACCGTTGGATAAATACTTAATAGCCACGTGAATAATTACCCAATTCAAAATATTATGATCAAAGCCTATGAAGATACAATTCTACCCCAAAGTACTCGACTCCATACACATAGGAGCATACAAGGTTCAATCATACTTAACAAAAGGATAGAAGTCCACTTGCCCTAGAAAAAGTATAGAATTTAGTCAAATAAGTAGCCTTTCCCCTTCGTCGATGATCTAAATCACCAAGATCTATTCAAATATAGCATCTTAATCAGATAACGAAACTAATAACATCAAAATCAATTAATATGGATGAAAAAGGCAAATTGGCTAAAAATCTTTTGCCGAAAAAAGTAGCCAAAAACCAAAAATTAATGCTTGAGACGCTCTCCAAGTGATTAGGAATTGAACGGTGAAAATCATTTTGAAAAAGAAGTTAAAATGAGGGAGGAATCATTAATTTAGTTTTGTGACTTTTTCTAGACCAAATTAGACGTTCCAGAGCTAATGAAATTGACGGATTTCTGTTCTGACACCCAAACTACAAAATGGTACAAACACTCACATTTTCAACAACTTAGGCTTCCAAAAATTCTAAAACTCATAATTTTCATTTTTAAAACACAAGATATCAGTTCCAACAACATATATAGTTCAAAATAGGTCCAAAGAAACTTATGAAAGGGCCGAATAGTAATTTTTACAGATAAGAATAAAAATGGCCGACAAGGTCATTACATCTTTCACCATTAAAAACAATGTTTGTCCTCGAACATAAGGGAAAGAAAATGTATGAAGCCTTAAAAAGGCTTGGATATCTGGCCCGCATGTCTGACTCTAACTCCTAAGTAGCCTCCTAAATGGGTCGGTGCCGCCATGGAACCTTCACCGAAGGTATGTCTTTGGTCCTCAACCTCTGGATCAACCTATTAAAAATAACTATCGGATCCTTCTCATATGTCAACTCAACTCAACTAAATCAGAGGAAATCACATGTGGCTCATCTGGAATGTACCAGCAGAGCATGGAGACATGAAATACAGGATGAATTGCTGATAGTATCGTGGCAACGCTAACTCATAGAACAACCTCATCTACCCTCCTCAAAATCTCAAATGGAACAATACACCTAGGGTTGATCTTTCTCTTCTCTCCAAACCTCATCATACCCATTATGGGTGATATCTTCAGCCACACACGATCTCCAACCATGAACTCTAGAGGTCTAGTCTTCTTGTCAAAATAACTCTTCTAGCATCACTGGGCTATGAACAACCTACTCTGTATCAATCAAACCTAATCTATAGCATCTCTGAGGAAGTCAACACCCAAAGCATCACGAATGAAACCACTCGATAGGCGACCTACACCTCTGGCCATATAATGCCGCAAACGGTCCCATCTGAATGCTTGAATGATAACTTTTATTGCAAGCAAACTCTGCCAAGGGCAAATTCTAATCCCATCGAGCCCCAAAATCTATCACACATTCCCGAAGCATATCCTCTAACACTTGAATTATTCGTTCAAACTTTCCCATCAATCTAAGGCTGGAAAGTTGAACTCAAACCAAGCAAGTACTCAAACCATGTTATAGAACCTTCAAAAAATGGGAAGTGAAAAAAGATCCTTCGTCAAATACTATAGACATTGGCACCCCATACAATCTAACAATATCACGAATATGCAACCTACTTGTAAGGACCTGAAATTTTGCACGACCTCAATAAAACATGAAAATTTGGTTTCGGAAAGGTTTTGGACCAAGGTGACATGTCATGGGAGCCATCACGGTCCGTGTGAGGTCACATGGCCCGTGTAGTCGGAGTGGCCCTTGGTCCAAGGAGGATGTTTGGCCCTTAAACATGGTTTTTTAAACTATGGCACACCACACTTGGACCCCTCATGATCCATGTGACACTTCACAGACTGTGTGGTGGGCCTTGTAATGGCCTTGGCTTGAAATCCTAGAGCTTTGGGACCAAGTATGGTTACACGGCCAAGTAAACGGCCCGTGTGGGGTGGCACAGCCCATGAGGCCATCCGTAAATCTTCCGAAGTTAAATTATTTTATGTATGAAATCACCATCTAGTATCTTGATCGTGGAATTTTTGTAAGGAGAGGGGTACGAGTAGTTACATGGCCTGGTGACGCTACACGGTCCGTGTAACCTCCCGTTAAGGTGACTTTGTTGAAAAAAATTATAAGTATGGGATCTTCATGCTCAAGCTAAGTTCACTGTCAAGCCTTCAAAATTCAAGCTTATTAATGTTGCTTAAGGCTATCATGGGTCTCCTACATCAAGTCAAGTTCAAAGAAATTCCATTGGCTAAGTTTTTTTTCACAAGTACTGATAGAAGGGTCAAATTTAAATGCTCATATCTCTTAGCAAAAAAGGCATTAGGTGAACTACAACCTATCAAATTGAAGCTCTTTATATTATCTTTCCAACGGATCTAATTTCACTTCAATCCGAGTTTGGAGTGAGACGTTATGCCTTCCTTCGTAAAATCTGTCTAGGCTAGATGGGAGGCCATCACGGATCATGAAGCCAACCATGTCAAGTTTAGTTAAAAATTTAAAAGGGCATTTTATTGAGGTATTTTTGATATTTTGACCCATCCGCAAGGATTTTAAGACCTTTTTAACCCCCCTTTATATTTCTAAACTTCTCCTACACTAATTCTAAACCCTCATTCAAGACAAACACTTAGTTTCTAGAATTAGACTCTCAAAATTCTCTCCAAGTCTCATCTTCAAGATACAAACTAGGATTCAATTGGGGTTTCAAATTCAAGCTATATTCTTCTCAAATTCATCTTCCTAATCAAGGTATGTGGGGTTGATTCTTGGTCCCTTTCAACCAAGAAGACCCAAAAAATCTTTCAATTGATTTCATGAATTTAGTCTACTTTAAATATGAATTTCATTACTTGATTTACTCAAATCTAATCGATATATGGGTTGTATTCTACCAATGATTTCAAATCACTTTTATCACTATCATAATGATTTACATTGAGTTATGGAGTTATGAACATGCATGTCCCCTTTTTAAAGTTGATTTATACATGGGTGACTTATACTATGTTTTAGATGGTGATTTAAATTATAAATATACTTAATTTAACATTATGTTATTGATTTTAACTTGAATCCATGATACCCATACTATCCATACATCATGCATTTCATTGAATTCATAAACCTTGATATATATAAATTATAAAGTGGGTTAAGCCCAACTATGTTTTCTGAAATGATTATGAGATGATTCTGATAAGATATTTGTTATGACAAGAGGGTGATCACATACATGTCTATGATTCTGGCTCTTTAAGCATTCTGGGTGCTTGCACCATTTTATATATATGTGAATGAGCTATTCCCTGCATGAGCATTACAATTATGATCTATGATTTGACATTTGAGCCTAAATGTGTATTGAACAGTCTGAAATGAGTATTATATCTCTTGAAAGCACGTATATGTATAAGTGTTCAAGTGGGATGTTATTGACTTAGCACCGATGGATTGGGGGGTTTAGGCTATCTTTAAGGGCCTTCTCCCTTTCCTTGAACTATGTGCCAACATAGGAACATTAGTCATTACTGAAATGACCTAGTCGTAAGGAATAGTTATTCATTTACGATTATGATATGTTCTATATGATTCTGAAAAATCCTTCCGAAATGGTCATTTCCGTAGGGAAGGTGACCATCCACTGAAATGGTGAGTTCCATAAGGTATCTTTATCGGACTAATTCATGTAATAGCTCGCATGGATTTGATTTGTCGGGTATCGTCCATCCCCACTATATATGAGCATTGTTGCATTTCATGCATCATAAATTTCATGGCATCTTGTATATACTCCCATTGGATATATGATTCTTTCTATATTATGTGTCCTTGTCATCTAACATTAAAATGCATGTTTGGTAAGTAATATGCATTGCATACCCGCATACTTAGTACACTAAAACTTACTAACACATACTCTATGCCTACATGATTTTACCATATAGGGAATATGTGTTACGACCATCCACCGCTTGACGGATCGCTCAAATTTCGAGAGTTAATATTGTGGTGCATCCTATCTTCCAATGACAAGCCACCTTCTTTCTTCCTATGTTGTTTTCTGTTTATCTTCTTATTTGAGGGTGAGCCTGGGACATGTCTTGGCCCTCGTCCCATCTTATGACTAGAGGTAATGTTGGACATCTTGTGGACTCTTAGATTTTATATGCTATGTGTTATATTTAAAGTTTATGATTTCTGTTATCTATTGGATTTGGCTAGCATGGATGGATTTGGCTAGAGCATGAGGTGAGTTCTCATGCCTTGAAAGGCCGGCTTACATCGGCTTCGATTTGGCATTACCGGATGGCTTAGAAAGGTTGGTGGTGTATTCTGATGCTTCTCGATTTGGGTTGTGGTTGTTGATGTTAAGGCTAAGCAAGATCTAGATCTGTCATTGGTTGAATTGAAGAGGTTGGTTTCCAAAATAATGATATAGAGGCTTCCTCCCAAAGGGGAGATGGTGTGTTTCAGTATCAAAGTCAGTTATATGTTCCGAATGTGGGTGATCTTAGCGGACATAAATCTAATTATTTGATTCACCTCGAATATACTAAGATGTGTTGGGATTTGAAGGAGGTGTATTGGTGGCATGGTATGAAGAAGGACATAGCCGAGATCGTACCCGAGTGCTCGAGTTGTAAACAAGTGAAGGTAGAGCACCAGTCTCCACCTTGGGTTGCCTCCCAAGAAGCGCTTGATTTATTGTCACGGCATGTTATAGATGGCTTGAGTACTTTGACTTTCTTCAAGCTATTGTTCTTTTTTATCGACTGTTGTAGAAGGTTCGAAGGTACTCCCTGACAACTAGTCATATGTATCTTGTACCGTTCAGTATCTTTTAGATCTTGAGCTATGGTGCTATACGTTATGCCCCTCTGGATCTGATTTTGTTGAGTTGATACTTGTCCACACTAGCTGTCGAGCTGTTTGATCAGGATAGAATAATGTTTGATTTTCTAATTTATACTAACGATGTCGGACTTAATCTCCCTCAAGGTCTCATCATGTGCATCAGCCTTCCTCAACTACTGGCTAAGCATCTCCTCAACTCTAAAATTACTAGTAGCTATATCACAATTAGGGGGCCCCATAACAACCGCTCCTACAGCTATCGATGTGATCCCCTTTTGTGCTTCCTTCTCGTCCCCCCTGCCTTGTGTGCTAACCTACCTGGATGTGTCTAAACCTAGCGAGTTCCTGCCTTTGCTTCATTAGCACCTCTATGTTAGTATTAGTTTGCGTGAGCATTCACATGATATCCTCGTTTATTATTTCTTGCTCGGGGCTTATGCAATTCATACCTATGCATTCGATGGCGGGCTTATTCATAGGCCCCCACACATGATTCAAGTTGGCCACCATATCCAATTTCTCAGCAATTTTTGTGAATGACTGGTTAACAAACAAGACTCCAAAGATAGTGTCAGCATACGCTTGGCTATTTGCATCCAAGGCTCGGTAGAAGGTCTCCACCAAGACATTGTGAGCAACTTCATGGCCCCTTACACTCTTCAAACACTTAGTGAACCGTTCCCATGTAGTACCGATCGAGTCACAAGGAAGTTGCTCAAAGTTGTTGATATCGTCTTTCAACATGAGTTTCTTCGACCTTGGGAAGTACCTCTCCAAAACGATCCTCTGCAATTCATCCCAACTAGTCATTGAACTTTGCGGGAGCTCAGATAATTGTAGGGCAACATTGTTTGTAAATGACAATGCGAATACAAGAAATCCCACAACATCCATATACAGATTCTATATATGTTCCCATCACACTCATGTAGACAAATGCAATGTTGTGTAGATGGTTATGAGGATCCTCCAATGGTAAGCCCATAAATAGCGCACGGTTATGCGGTATCTGAAGCAACCCACTCGAAACTACGAACTTTGTGTTAGCCGGTAGAGCTGGCAACATAATAACTCCTATCACCTCCACAACCATAGGATTTAGCACTGATAAGCATTGGAATTAAAATCCGATGGCTGTGGAGCAATGTCCTCAAAAGGAGGTGGGTTCTCATGATTAGCATTCTCATTGTCGTTCCTGCTCGGAGCTGCATTAATTACATTATTTGCATTATCTTGGGCAATTCTCCTCAACATTCTATGGATATCTGGATCAAATGGAGTCAAGGGTATGCCTCGACTACGCATATTGGGCATACACTACAATTACACCCCGAAAAAAACAAAAACAACCAAAAAAGGTAAAATGTGGGAAATAAGTATTAATACCCAAATGACGATGAATTAACCAAGTCTAGCAGTATTTCCCAGTGACGGGTCAAAAATAATGATGTCTCCCAAATTACACCTTCTTTATGAAGATAAAGCGGCCGTTGTCAAGAAATAGAACCTAACCAAGGTTAGGGTCGAACACAAGAGACTACCTATACTTAAGAGAATTTAATTAACACAATTTGAGTAGTTAACCAACTCGCTTCCCCAAAGGGGGGTTCATAATAATCAGTAGAAAAGTAAACCTAAATAACACAAGAGTTAAATCAATACGGAGGGAAACTAGGGTATTGTGTTCCCCATGAGTCCCTAACTTAGTAGCACCATATAACCTATTTCTTTTCTACTGTGTCACATGCAGGACAACAAGTTAAGCTCACCAAACCCTTTGGTCTAGGTGAAAACGAATTTCATTATGTGAGTTGGCCCATCTCCGTAGTGTGCATTACTAACCACTACCTATAAGTCCCAGTAAAACCTCCCCTTGGCCCATTTTGGTTGACTAGATGAGAACACATAAATAGAATCCTGTTAATTAATCTCTTTTCCTATTTATTACTACCTTTGTCCAGTCATTAACAATTGGTGAGTTCTAATGTTGGCCACCATCAGAAAACATACAAAATGAAGAGAATATATTAATACGCGCTTACACTCTTTCCAAGAATTATGAATTATCTGATTTTACCTTGTTAGTTCTTCATGGTTTCCACAACCCTAGTTGTGAATTTAGCCACTCACGATTTATGTAGATGCAAGACTTATGAATTGGAATAACATAATCGAGCACTTGCACTATTGAATTAAAAACAAGCAAATCAAAACTTCAAAGAGAATCACAAGATTAAAGATCAAATCAAATTACAACTTTTCTCAATACTCTCCAATGTTACCTCTACTCAATATCACTATTTTTCCTCTCTAACTCTTGAGCCCTCTGTGTACTATGCGTATATTACGTGAAAATTTTATAATATTTAAAATATAAGTCCTACACACAATAGAATAGCTGGGTTGGTACGCCACACGATAAGGTTCACGGGTTGTATGGAATTCCATGGCCCTTAGTCTGGGTCTCGTACAATGCTGCTGGACAACTAGACTTCAAGTCTACGATACCCCTCTATGACCCGTAAAGTTGTTTTCGACCCGTAGTGGGGTTTCATCTGATAAATCTTTAGAAAGTTCCTTATCACTGATCCTTAGGGCATGAAACATGTTCTGCGACTCATAAATCAATCCACGACCCATTGTATGTTCATAGAATAAACTTCTAAAAATAAGTCCCTCACTGCAATCGTCCACAAAACCCACTTCACAGCCCGTAATGTGACCTATGGACCGTAAAGGTCTAGTACTGCATCAATGTCAGCAACTTCTGTACTTTCTTCCAAAAATCAAGGCCAAACCTAGAATCCTGCAAATATAATATAACAACATATAAACCAACTAATATGACATTAAGAACACACAAAATTCCAATTTTTAAGCATCAAAACTACTGTATTATAAAAGCACATCAATTGCCGATAGTTGAACTAGGTGACCTTCAAGAACAAGTACCTACTCCCTCGTACTAAGGACTTGTTTTATAAGCTTCAAGGAGCTGTATTATTTTCTAAGATAAACAAGAGATAAAGGTACCACTGGCTTTGAATTCAGCCATTACATATTCCTAAGTCAGCCTTTTAGAAAACGTATGGCCATTATGAGTTTCTTATTATGTCCTTTGGTTTGACTAATGTCCCTTCAACATTTATGGAGTTGATAAATGGGGTGGTCCAATCTTTCTATATTCATTTCTGAGGATAAAGTCAAACATTTGAGGATTGTGCTTCAAAGTCTTAGGGAGCAGAAACTCTATGCTAAATTCTCTAGGAGTGATTTTTGGTTAAGTTTTATGGAATTCTTAGCGTACGTCGTGTCCATAGAGGGCATTTGAGTAGACCCCATAAAGATTAAGGCCATTCATGGTTGGACTAGGCCTACGTCTGCTACAGAGATTCATAGTTTTCTGGGTTTGACCAGTTATTATCATTATTTTTTGTAGGTCTTCTCTACTATTGTAGCTCCACTTACTAGAGTTGCTCAGACGAATCTTGTATTTCATTAGTCCAATGAGTTTGAAGAGAGCTTCCAAAAGCTAAAGTTATTGTTGACTACAACACCTATTTTAAGATTGCTAAAAGAGGGTGTGGATTACCTTGTTTATTGTGATGCTTTGGGTATGGGGTTGGGTGGTCTGTTGATGTTGTAAGGGAAGGTTATTGCCTATGCTTTGAGGTAGTTGAAGGCCCATGAGAAGAAATCCCACCCATGATTTGGAGTTAGCTGGGGTTGTATTTTTGTTGAAGTTGTGGTGTCACTATCTATATGAAGTACATTGTGCGATATTAACTGACCATCATTGTTTATAGTATGTTTTCAGCCAACAGGATCTAAACTTAAGAAAAAGGAGGTGGATTGAGCTCTAAAGAGAATATGATTTGACTTTTCTCTATCATATCAGGAATGCCACTGTGGTGAATGATGCATTGAGTAGAAAGGTTTCCAACATGGGGAGTATAGTAGCTATTTGGGTTGAGAAGCGACCATTGGCTAGAGATGTTAAGAGATTAGGTAATGGATTGGTGAGATTACAACTTTCAGACTGGGGTGGGATGCTTGCTCTTATTGAGGCTCGCTCATCTTTGACGCTTCAGGTTCATGAGAGGTAGTTTTAGGATGAGAAGTTGTGTATCATTAAGGACGAAGTGGCTAGAGGTGGAGCTAGAGAAGTAGTACATGATTTTGTTGTTGTTTCTAGGATTAAGAGTCCCATTTGTATGCCCAAGGTTTGTGAGTTGACCAGATTGATACTTGAGGAGGCTCATTTTACTAGATATTACATCCATCCAGGGAAAACAAAGATGTATCATCACTTGAGCCAACATTACTTGTGGTGTGGCATGATGAAGGATATCTTAGAGTTTGTGGCTAGATGCTTGACATCCCAGTAGGTCAAATGTGAGCATTTGAGATCAAGTGGGGAGCTATAAAGGATGCCTATTCCCGACTAGAAGTGGAAGCGTAGTACCATGGACTAAATAGTTTTGTTGCAAACTACAGGGTTTTTTTATTCCATTTGGGTATTGGTGGATCAAATTGACCAATTATGCCCTCTTCATTTTTATCAAGGTAAAGTTTATAATCGAGAGGTTAGCCCAACTCTACATTAGTAAGATTGTGAGGTTTTACGAAGTCTTGGTTTCCCTTGTGTCATATTGTGGTCGTTGTTTACTTCATATTTTTTTAGGGCTTTACAACATGGTTTGGATATGAGTACAACTTTTCACCCTCTGATTGATGGGCAATTTGGGAGGACCATTCAGGTGATTTAGGATATGCCACAGGTATGCATCATTGATTTTGGTGCCATATGGGTTCAACATTTAGCCTTGGTGGAGTTTTCTTACAATAACATTTATCATTCCAACATTTAGATGGCCCTCTTTGAGGCCTTGTATAATCCGAATTATAGATCGCCCATCAGGTGGTTTGACTCAGTAGCGGTGGAGAGCATGGGTGTATATATACTGAGAAATGATCTAGAGAACGTACAGTAAATTAAGAGAAGGTTGGTTATAGAACAATCGCCGAAAGAGCTATGCTTATTGGCGCGTTTGACCTTTGGAGTTCATAGTTGCTGACATGGTATGGTTAATGGTCTCACCCTTGATGGATATTATGAAATTCGACATGAAGGAAAATCTCAGTCCGAGGTTTAATAGTCCTTTTGAGATCCTGGATAGAGTGGGAGAGGTGGCTCATAGACTTGCCTTTCCGCCCAACCTCTCTTCAATTAATCCACTATTTTACGTCTAGATGTTGCGACATCACATTCTGAATGATTCTCATGTGATTTCCCTGGATTTGATTGTGTTGAGCCCGGATTTGACTTATGAGGAGAAGTCGGTGGCAATTTTTGATAGGCAGGTGAAGAAGTTGAGGACTAAGGAGTGGATCCATAAGCCCAAAAGTGAGGCTACTAAGGAGATCACTTTAGTAAAGGTCCAGTGGAGCCATAAGCCCAAAAGTGAGGCTACGTGGGTGATCAGACATGTGTGCCCTATACTCTTAGTTTTTTCAGCCTTCATGTATGGCCCCCCTTATCTTATGTTCGAGGACAAACATTGTTTTTAGTAGTGGATGATATAATTACCTCGAAGGTCATTGTTGGCATTTGAAAATAAAATAACCATTTTTCCCTTCCCAAAAATTTCCTTGGGTAATTTTTGGTGTAGTATAAAAGTCAAAATTTAAAAATCTTGAAAAAAGTTGTAGTTTTACTAAAGAAAGAGTTTTGGAACGCCTTGGAAAATTTGAGTTTTGTGGTCGTCTTGTGTCTTAAGTGTCAAAATGCGATTTTGTAAATTCCGTCATCTTCAAAATGTCGACTCTAGTTTAGGAGAACTTATGATATTGAATTTGGAGTTGAAATGAAGATTTTAAGCCCAAAGTTGCATTTAAAGTTCATTTTGGATCATAGTTTGACTTTGGTCAACATTAGTAGTTTGGAAGCTCGAATCAAAATTCTGACAGTTCTAGTGACTTTAGGTGTTGAAAATAATGCTAGAAATAGTCTTATTAAACTTTTTAGAGTTCCCAAGGTTATTTTTGATATTTGAGTCCTAAACTAGTTTTGATGAGCATTTTCAGGTTGCGGGTCAAAGATGTAACGCCCAGTAAAATTGCCAAAGTAACCCTAAAGGGAGGGTTTTCACGAAACGTATCTCCCAATGCTTTCATGGCAAACTCGAGGTCAGATTTGTGATCAACACGCGAAAATAAGTGGGAAAATGGTCTCAGTTAATTTTTAGAGCGACCCGATCAAAAGATAATTTTTCGATCCGAAGCACAAAACAGCGTTGGTGCGCGATAGGAGCACATCATGCCTCCATCGCGGACCATCACTTATATCCTTTTGAAACTTTTCTATGAAATTGAGAAAATTCATTCAAAAATGTTTTCCTAAAAATACACAGTGCGCGACCAGTCTGCGATGAGGACCGGGTCATCTCCGAGTTGAAATTTTTTTAAATTATTACAAGGGGCATTCGTGTCAATTCCCGACCCCTCCTAAACTTGATACACGATCTAATAAGGTCGTTTTAACGTAAAAAGGGCCTAAAACTCCCATTCTAAGTCCTATTCCAATATTCTAACAAGGCAATGGCTTGAGGAAAGGGGAGAAACGATTGAGTTTGAGAGGTTTGAGAAGAAATCCTTGATGTGCTTGATTGATTGCTTCATCCCATGTATGGAAGGCTAAACCAAAAGCACGGGATTATTCTCTTGTGTGCTCCATAGATGGTCATAGATGAGTTGATGATTTGGAGAGTTTACATGCATGATCTTTGATGGTTTTTCTTGAAATTTTATTTGAAATTACATGATGATCATCACACTATTTGTTTTCTTTAATTGAATATTTTCATGAGAACTTGCATAACCCTACATGACTAATTTGAAGAGCATGCATAATGAACTTAAGAATTGAGTCTAGAGCCTTGAGTTGAGATTGTTGATTTTGATTAGAGAATGATGATGAGTTGATAGAATTTGATTTTCTTATGAGTCTCTAAAAATGAACTCTACCAATGTGTCAATTCGATTAGATTCCTTATGATTGTTCAAATCTTGAGTCACTGATGAGATTGATTGATGAGAGGGTTAAAGTCCCTATGAGTTGAAAGATGATGGGGTTTGAGTCCCTATGAGATACCGATTGTTGATGATGATTTTGAATGATGATAGGGTTCGAGTCCCTTCCGTAGAATCATAATTTCTAGCTAATTTCTATATTCGTGAACCTCAAATTTTGACCATTTTGGCCCTAGATCCAATATATGCCACTATGGGTATAAATAATTCATCCCTTGACCCGTATTGTCTAGTCTTCATAGTGGTTGATTGATTTGATCTCTTTTTTTAGGCTTGGAGCAACCAAAAGCTTAGTTCGCGTGTGGTTACGGCATGGAGGTAGGTTTGGCTGACCTTTTAGTGAAAGGATTTGTCATGAGCTAAACCTAGAGTTGAGGAGTGACATGATGAATGGGAACCCAAAATTCCCCAAACAAGCCTCATAGTATCCATATTCACATCATCGGTTCAAAAACATATAAAAGATAGTAAACACATAGTTTTAAGGAAAGATGGGGATCTCATAAGGATAGGGGTTAACATGGATTCACATAACACATAACACATAAGGTCTAAGGGGCAGGTACGTATGACTCACTCTATGGGGGAAAATTGGACTCTGGATATTCCACATCATAACATACATACACATCCAATCATAACTGAATCATACTAGCCATATCCAATAGATAGCCATAATCATAATTTCCAAACATCATCACATAACATGTATCTGTAAAAACGTCAATATGTCCAACAATGCCTCTAGTCATAGAATAGGAATGGGGCTAAGACATGTCCCAGGCTCACCCTCAAAGTAAATAGCAAAACGGAAGCAACATAATGTATATAGATTGTGGCTTGTCCTTTGACGATAGGACTCACAACAACAGTTACTCAAACCTGATCTAGCTGTCAAATGGTGGATGAAAGTAGTTTCTGGTTCATACATGGTTAGATCATATAGACAGAAGTATGCATTAGTATGTGTCAATGTACTAAGTATACGGGCATGCAATGCATAAGAACTCATTAAACCTGTATTCAATAATAGATGGCAAAGGCACATACATAGAAAGAGATATATAGCAAAGAAGAGTAATATAATAATAGGTCATGAAATCCATGATGCATGAATTGCCTTAATGCTTCATATAGAGGGGATGTGACCATAACAAACATCTCAAACCCTTGTGAGCTATTACATGAATTTTCCCGACGTAGACCTCCCATTGAGTGAGAGAAGATTACTTGCCAAGGGTAATCCAGACCAAACCTTATGACCTTGTCATTTCAGTATGATGGACACCTTTCTTATGACCCCGTCATATTTGAAATATTTCCATATCATATCATATTTGTAACCATACCTTATGACCCAGTCATTTCGATAAAGGTTACTATACACCTGTGCTGGTAATTATGGGACAATGGGATTCACTTCTAGTGGGTCATGCCCAAGGTCCTTTCGGTGCTAAGTTGTCATCCAACAGAATATATATACATGCTTTCAAAAGAGGCATAGGTCATTTCAAAACATTAAAATGAACTGTTAGTTTTAAAAGCCAAACATTCTTCATAATCATGCACACTTGGGCTCAAAAGCCAAATCATAATTCATATCATACTTTTCATGCATAGGAATAGCTCATTCACATATATCATAATTGTGTAAACACCCTAAATTTGCTCAAAGAGCCATATGATAGACATTTATGTGATCACATTCTGGTCATAACCATATTTTTATCAAAAGCATACTCATAAACATATGTGGGCTTAACCCACCAAATAATTTTCATCAAAACCAATGCATATGCCATAAATGATAAGAGAATAGCATAGGAAATAGAGATTCAAACTTAAATCAATCAATAACATATTAAATTCAAGCAAATCCATAAGTAAATCAAAATTTTATTCATAATTAAAATTACCATGATTAAATCCCATTTAAAGGGACAATGCATATTCAAATCTTCATAATATTCATGTAATTCAACATATTAGGGCTTAAATCACTTTTGAAACAACAATTAAAAATAGCTTAAATCTCTATTGAATTAAATAAACAATAATCTTAAAGACTCACATTTAAAGTAAGCTCCATTTCATAAAATCAAGTGTAAAAGATTTTGGGTCTTCATGGTTGAAAGAGACCATGAATCAATCCCACATACCTTAGTTCACGAAGAAGAAGCAAGAAGAATTTGATGAAGAAAAGAGCCTTTCCTTAATTCCCAAGCTAAGCCTTCAATGTTTTTGAAAGGAGTTCTTGAGAGTGAGCTTGAATAAATTATAAGTGTTGAATGAATTTGATTGAGAGAAGAAGAGTATATGTCATTTGAATGTCTTAGGATAGCATAGAAAGTCACAAAACTCCCTTAGGAGTAGCCAAAATTACAAGAATGACATTGATAAAATGGAGGTTAAAACCTTGCAAGGGGTCCCATACAAGGGTCACATGGTCCATACCAAGGCACACAAACCGTATGCTCTTTCGTGAAGCCACACTTAATAAAATTCTCACTTGCGAAGTTCCAAAACGGTGATTCCATACTTAGAAAATTTTCACAACAACACTCACATGGAGGCCCATGCGGACTGTGAAGGGGTTATACGGTTCGTCAAAGGTTCATGTGCTAAAATCCATGGAAGAAATATGGTTTTCAACGCCAATGCCACTCAAATAAGCCACCTCACGGTCTATAAAGTTCCACACGAACCATGTGGGGTTTATGTGGTGCGTGCCTTGGTCTTAAACTCAAACATTAAGGCCAACACTTGCACACAACACCAAGGTTCACCTCAAGGCACCTCCATGCAGCCCGTGGTAAGTCACATAGCCTGTGGAGGTGCCCATACGGTGTCACTTAGGTCAAAAATGTTTTAGAACCAAATTCGAACCACCTTTAAGGTCATACCAAGTCCGGGTCCTTACAAGATTGGAGTTATTAGATATTTTAATGTGATAATTGTAAGATTACAATTGCTTCATGAGTAATTGGATTGATATGGTAGTATTTTGGTGAAAATATGATACCTGTTGAGTTGGATTTTTGGTAAATTGTTGACTTGTTGGCAAATTGAGATGTTTTCTTGACACTTGACATACTTTTGGATGTTGTTGTGGTAAAACGAGCCTTGTGATATCTTTTGGGAAAAATCCTGGTAATTAATGGTGTTTGAGATACTTTTTGAGTCTCTTGTGCATATTTTGGGACTTGCAAAGTCCAGTGAGAGTGGTATATTTTATTATTGATGAAAATGTGGTGATTTGATTCATGTTGATGGATTGTTGTACCAATTGTGGGACTTGGCTTTCCCTTTTGATTTTATGATCATTATATATTTATTATTTTATTGTATTGTTGGCATATATATTGAATTGTGGCATTGAAATGCATTCATTTCATGTTGCATTTGTACCACCCCATGACCACGGGTAAGTGGAAGGGTTTATATATTGTAACACCTTTTTAGAACTCCTTGACCACCGGCTGGTGGCAAGGTGGAGATTGTAACACCTTTTTAAAACCCCATGACCACGGGCAGGTGTCAAGGTTGAGATTGTAACACCTTTTTAAAACCCCTCGACCATGGACAAGTTGGAAGGTTAAGATATTATAACACCCCTTGACCATGGGTAGGTGGAAAGGTTAAGAGATTTTTGTATACAATCTGTGTGTCCCCCATGGATTCTATCTAGTAGCTCTAGCTCGGTAGATGCCTACACTGGTTGTGTGACAATCATGATTCCACCCCATGCATATATTCATTCATTTGATTTGCACTCTTATTATAGGTGAAAGAGATTCTAACTTATTACATTCTTATACGATTTCTCTTATCTAATTAGTTGAACCTATTGTGTACATTATGGTGTACTCACCCCAAATATGTTTCCTCCCTCCTGGTCGAGCACAGGGACTCCCAGGTGGTAGTTTATCTTCTCGGGTGGAGTTTTTTTATTCCTTCCCAAAATTACAACAATGAGGCTTAGTGGTCAAGTCCCCATTATACTTTTTACATTAATTTTCTAGTTGTATCTTTGTTCACTACTATGTACTTTTATTATGAGACAACTTTTTATTCACTCTTTTTCATACTATTTAGAAGCTCTTGTACTCATGAATATAGGTTTTAGGATGTTAATTAAGTGTTGTGAATGTTCTATTTTACTCTCTTCTTTTAGTTGCGATTTGGTTTTGGGTCGTGACAAGTTGATATTAGAGCTCTAGGTTTGTTGATATCGTGAGTCAAGAGCGGGGTGTCTAGTAGAGTCTTAGGGATTGGTATGTAGGCATCCATACCCATCTTTAGAAGGCTATGGGGACGTGATAGGAAAAGTCTTCAGTATTGCTTCTATTCGTGTGTTTCTCTATATCAACAGTTTTAAGAGTATCTAATCTACTCCTTCTGCACAGATGCCAATGACTAGAGCCCAATAGTTGGCGAGTGAGTTTGAGCAAGCTGATATGGCCCCCACCCGTGGTTGAGACATGGCCCGTGGAAGGGCCACAGTCATGGATGTGCAAGAGAGGCGGCTCCACCCATGGGACATCCTAGAGTAGCTTCATCAGAGCCTAAGTATGAGTTTGAGGGATCTACGGACTCTATTTCACCACCATTAGCTTCTCTGAGTATTGACTAGACTTGAAGGCGCTTCTTCTACTCCCATTATTCTTGACGCACTGGCTCCTACAATACAGGTTGGCCCTTCTACATCTCTAGTTGATCAACCTATAGCACATGTTTTTCCATCAACTCTAGTAGATCCTCTCAAGGTTTTGATTATTCCTCCTCAGCTTGATCAATCGAGTACCGAGTCATAGCTTTTGAATTTGTGTATTGCACCATCTATCACACCGCCTAGGCTTAAGGTACAACCAGCTTCTTCTAGCCTTGCTCTGTCTACTATCGAGCAGAAGAGTTTTAAGAGATTTGTTTGGTTATCCCCTCCCAGGTTTTATGATACACCTAGTGAAAAAGCTTATGACTTTCTATTAGAGTGTTTAAGGGTAGGTTATGTAATTTGGCTATTCTTGAGACTTAGGGAGTTGCTTATACCTTCTATTAGTTCACTGACTTGGCCAAGGAGTGGTGGAGATCAATTTTGGCTCATAAACCTGTTTAATAACCAACTATGACTTAGGGCTAGTTTACTGCAGTATTATAGATAGGTTTGTGCCTTATAGCCTCTAGGATAACTAGCGAGATGAGTTTGATCAGCTAAAGCAGGCGTCTATATCGGTATTAGATTATTAGGATAGGTTTAATGAGGTTTCTAGATGTGCCTTACCTATCATTCCTATAGAGTTTGAGAGGATTCGATGTTTCACCGAAGGGTTAGCGGGATATCTTCACGAGGCTACAACATCACTAGTGAAGATACCTCTTAAAGATAGTTTTATAGGTAGGTTCACCAGGGTAGAGTAGTTAATGCAGCTATTCAAGCTACTGAAAGTATTGAAAGATCTAGGCCAATTCAGATAAGCCATAACAACTCATTAGGTACAATAAGGCATGGTTGTTTCTACGAACAGTCATCTTAGGGAAAAGATATCGAAGCTTGTTTTGTTTTTGATAAGGTTGTGCACTTGGCCAACTTTTGTCCTCATGTTGAACCTCCCGCTTAGTCATCAGGAACCTAGCCAGCCTATCCCGCCTTAGTACTAACAACGAGGGATACTTTTCAAGGCATGAAAGGTGGTACTAGAGGAAGTAGATGAAGTGTGATAGGTGGAGCTCGTAAAGACCCACATTCGAGTGGAGGTCACAGGGTATGCTATGCAGTTCCAAAACAGGCTGATATTGTTTTTATAGGTATGGTTTTGGTGAGTCACCATTCTGCTTCAATTTTATTTGATCTAGTCTCTACCTATTTATATGTATCAGCTCATTTAGCCATAAACCTTAGAATTATGTGTAAGCCAATTACAAAGCCTATAAGTGTTTCAACCCTAGTACGTAAGTCTTTAGTGGTGAATAAGGTGTATCGAGGTTTTATTGTTACCTTCTTAAGGGGTGAAGCAAAGGCAGCTGTTGTTGATTCGGAGGGAGTTTTGAGGATTAATGGTCGAATTTGTGTGCCTAAGGTAGGAGATTGGGTGAGATTGATGTTGGAGGAGGTGCATTGTGCTAGATATTCTATCCAACATAGTGTGGCAAAGATGTATCATGATTTGAAACAACATTATTGGTGGTGTGGGATGAGGAGAAATATTGCGGAGTTTGTGGTGAAGTGTCTGAACTGTCAACAAGTCAAATATGAGCACAAAAGGCATCGAGGTTCAATACAGAGGATGACCATTCTTTAGGATAAGTGGGAACACATTACTATGGATTTTGTTACTGGTCTGCCCTAGCTTTGGCATGTTTGACTCAGTTCGGGTGATTGTAGACCGATTTACTACGTCTTCTCACTTCCTACCAATGAAGATTAGCTACAGTGTGGAGTAGTTCGCTAGGTTGTGTATCTTTGATGTTGTTTGATTGCATGGGGTGACGGTGCGTATAATATTTGACAAAGGATCTTTGTTCACTTCCAATATCTGAAGGATCTAAATCATGGTTTGGGTACTCGGTTGGATTTGAATTTAGCTTTCCACCCTCATACTGATGGACAGACCGAGCATACTTTTCAAGTATTAGAGGATATGTTTCGGGCATGTGTGATAGATTTTAGCGCCCAATGGGATGAGCATTTTCCTTTGGCAGAGTTTCCTTATAATAACAGTTATTGTTCTAGTATTCAGATGGTACCATTTCAGGCATTATATAGCTGGAGGTGTAGGTCACCTATCGGGTAGCTTAATTTGGGTACAACTAATGCTTTGGGTGTTGATTTGCTCAGAGATGCTATGAATTGTGTCCGATTCATACAGAGTAGGTTGTTAATAACCTAGAGCCACCAGAAGAGTTATGTGGACAGAAGGAGTAGACCTCTAGAGTTCATGGTTGGAGATAGTGTGTGGCTGAGGATATCACCCATTAAGGGTGTGATGAGATTTGGAAAGAAGGCAAAGCTAAGCCCTAGGTTATTGCATGGTTTCAGATCTCGAGAAGGGTTGGTGAGGTAGTTTATGAGTTAGCATTGCCAACGAGACTATCAACAGTTCATCCTGTATTTCATGTCTCCATGCTCCACCAATACATTTTAGATGAATCACATGTGATTTCCTATGATTCAGTTTAGTTGGGTTCAATATTTCCATATGAGGAGGAGCCAGTAGCTAATTTTGATTGGTAGGTACGGAGGTTGAGGACGAAGGACATACCTTTGGGGAAGGTTTAGTGGCGGCATCAAACCATTGAGGAGGCTACTTGGGGTTGGATTGAGGCATGCGGGCGAAGTATCCCAGGATTTTTAAGGCATCAGGTACCTTTCTTTCCCATATGTTCTAGGTCAAACATTGTTTTTAGTGGTGAATAATGTATGACCTTGCTGGTCATTTTAGAGCTTATCAATAATTATTATTCTGCCCTTTCGTAAGTTGCTTTGGACCTATTTTGAACTATCTGTACTATTGGAACTGAGATCTTGTGTTTTAAAAATGGAAAATATGAGTTTTAGCATTTTTGGAAGCCTAGATTATTAAAAAAGTGAGTTTTTGCACCATTCTGAGTTTTGAGTATCGGAACAGAAATCCGTCAATTCCATTATCTCTGAAATGTTGGATTTGTTCAAGAAGAAGTTACGAAACTAAATTGATGATTCCTCCATCATTTTAACTTCATTTTCAAATGATTTTCACCGTTCAATTCCTAATCACTTAGAGAGCATTTCATGTATTAACATTTGGTTTTCAGCTACCTTTTCCGACATGAGATTTTTGACCATTTTGCTTTTTTATCCAAATATATTGATTTTTATATGGATAGATTTGTTATGTAATTGTGATACTTTATTTGAACAGATTGTGGCGATTTACATTATCATGGAAGGGGAAAGGCCGACAACAACAACAACAACAACCCAGTTAAATCCCACAAGTGGGGTCTGGGGAGGGTAAAAATGCATGTAGACCTTCCCACTACCTCGTAAGAAGCAGAGAAGCTATTTACTGGGGACCCTCGTGTCACGCCCCAATGTGAGGGGAGGCGCGACCGGCACCCGATACCGTTATTGGCCGAGTAAGCCACTAAACATGCTAGTAAACTAAACTAGGGACCGGATGAAAATCGGGTAGCATAACATCTGAAAGACTAAGCTTGGACATTTTAGGTCATGACCTTGTCAACAGTAAATCATGTACATCCAGATAAGTAAACCCAAATGATAAAGTACTAGATAGCCGATAAGGCTTCCACCACAGAGCTATAAGCACACACCATATATACATGTCAATCTTATGACTGAAGACTGAAAGACACAAAAGGACCAACCCACAAAAACATGTCCACAATAGCCTCTATGAGAATCACTAACACTGTCGGGACAGGGCCCCGACATACCCAATTGTAGAACAAAATGTAAACATCCTGTGAAAGCACCAGGAAGAGGAGGAGCTTACCAACTCATAGCTAAATGGGCTCCTAGTGGAGGGGTAAATCAGAACCCCTGCCTAAACCTGCACGCATGAAATAAAATGCAGCGTCCCCAGGATAAGGGACATCAGTACGAATAAACATGTACTTGTATGTAAGGCAGGAAGTAAAATCACACATAACCATAGTAAAAAGGTTAAAAGAAATACCACCTGTAACCAAAACTCAAGTTGTCTTAATGGCCTATAAGCCATCTTCTAGTGACAAAAAAGTGCATGGTATGCTCGAGTATCGTATGTTGTGAATATATATATATATATATATAGATGCAAATGCATGACATAGCCAACCAAATGCTAGCATTGGGGGTCCTTTCCAGTAGCTAACCGGCATCATATCTGCCAATTTGTGGCCATCTATACCATATACATATCTATAGTTGGGCAAATAGGCCCCATACCTTCGATTATAGCTCGAAGTCCATGCATAACGTGCAATGTATGATATGAATGTTGAATGCACATAGTAGGGCGATCCATATAAAGTATGCCCCCAACTCATTTAAAATTTAAGTTACTGTAGAAAGATGACTGCCAACTTTTAAAATATGACTCACCTTAATTTGTAAATATCTGGGGGTGCTTCTTCTTCATTTCCTCTTCTGCTTCCCAAGTCATTTCCTCAATATTGTGGTTCCTCCACAATACTTTCACGGAGGCCACTTCTTTATTCCGAAGCTTTCCCACTTGTCGGTCTAAAATAGCCACTGGCACCTCATCATAAGACAAGTCTTCATCAATGTGGACATTTTCAATGTGGGTAATACGCGATGGATCTCCAATACACTTCCGCAACATCGATACATGAAACAACGGATGGACCGCCCCCAATTCTGAAGGCAAATAAAGCTCGTATGTGACCTTTCCAATCTTTCAAATAATCTTATATGGTCCAACATATCTAGGACTAAGCTTTCCTGTCTTTCCAAACGGCATGATTCCCTTCATGGGTGATACCTTCAAGAAAACCCAATCTTCTACATCAAATTCTAAGTCTCATCGTCGAACATCTGCATAAGACTTTTGTCGACTCTGGGCAGTTTGCAATCGGTCTCTAATAAGTCTCACTTTGTCCATCTCTTGTTGAACTAGATTAGGGCCTAGCAATTTTTCCTCCTTAACCTCAAACCAACCGATTGGCGACCTACATCTTCGCCCATATAGTGCTTCATAAGGTGCCATTTGAATACTAGCTTGGAAGTTAATACTATAAGCAAATTCAATAAGAGGTAGATGGTCATCCCAGCTTCCTTCAAAGTCTAACACACAAGCACGTAACATATCCTCGATGGTATGGATGGTACTCTCTACTTGCCCATCAGTTTGTGGATGAAAAGCGGTGCTGAGATTCACCTGAGTGCCCAGACCCTTCTGAAAAGACTTCCAAAAATGAGCCATAAATTGAGCCCCTTGATCAGATATAATAGGTAATGGAACTCCATGAAGGCGAAAAATCTCTTGAATGTAAAGCTTAGCATAATCCTCCGCTGAATATGTCGTTCTTACTGGCAAGAAATGAGCAGATTTTGTCAACCTATCAATGATTACCCAAATAGAATCATACCTGCGTGGAGTACAAGGCAAACCCGTGATGAAGTCCATATTTATCACGTCCCATTTCCATAGTGGAAGCTCAATATACTGAGCTAGGCCTCTAGGTGTCTGATGTTCTGCTTTAACTTGCTGACAATTGGGACATTGGGCTACCATCTCTGCAATATCCCTTTTCATGCCATTCCACCAATAGATTTGTCGAAGGTCCCGATACATTTTTGTTGCTCCAAGGTAGGTTGAATATCAAGAATAATGGGCCTCAGAAAGAATCCTGGCACGGAGTCCTCCAATATCTGACACCCATAAGCGGCCTTGGTACCTAAGGACTCCCTCTCCCGTAAGCTCAAAAGAAGGATGTTCTTGTTGTGAAATGCTCTCCCTCAGTGTCCTAAGTTCAGGATCATCGCGTTGTCGCTCTTTTACTTCATCAACAACAAAAGATTTTGCTGTATTTTGAACAACTACACCTCTATCCTCTGTATCTACCGATCACACCTGCAAACTAGCTAGCAGGCACAGGTCTTTTGTCATTTCAACCTTATTAGCCTCAACATGGCTTAGACTTCCCATGGACTTTCGGCTAAGTACATCACCAACAATGTTAGGTTTACCAGGATGGTACAAAATGTCCACATCATAATCTTTTAGTAATTCTACCCCCCTCATTTGTCGTAGGTTCAACTCCTTCTGCTTAAATAAATATTGAAGGCTCCAGTGGTCGGTAAAATAATCAACATGAACTCCGTATAGATAATGTCGCCAAATCTTTAGGTTAAATACAACCGCAGCGAGGTCAAGATCATGGGTGGGATAATTTTGTTTATGCTTTCGCAACTGTCTACAAGCATATGCAATAACTCTACCATGCTGCATAAGAACACAACCTAGGCCGATTCTCCAGGCATCACAATATACAACGTAGCCTTCAGTTCCATCTGGAAGAGCCAAGATAGGTGCAATGGTAAGCCTTTTCTTTAACTCTTGAAAACTCTGCTCACATGCTTCAGTCCAATGAAACTTAGCTGCTTTATGTGTTAATCTCGTTAGTGGTGCAGAGATAGAAGAGAATCCCTCAACAAACATCCTATAATATCTTGCCCAGCCTAAAAAGCTACGGACCTCAGTCAGATTCAATGGTCTCGGCCAGGCCATTACTGATTCACTCCTCTGGCCATCGACCTTTACCATCACCTGTAATAACGTGGCCAAGGAAAGCTAAAGAATTTAACCAAAACTCACATTTAGAGAATTTAGCATATAACCTATTGTCTTGGAGAGTCTATAATATGGTTCACAAGTGATTTGCATGCTTAGCTTCTGACCGTGAATATATCAAGATGTCGTCAATAAACACGATCACAAATTCATCCAAGAATGGTTTAAACACTCAATTCATCAGGTCCATAAAAGATGTTGGGGCATTTGTAAGCCCAAAAGACATGACAAAGAGCTCAAAATGTCCATACCTCGTCCTAAATGCTGTCTTTGGAATATCAACATCCCTAACTCGCAACTGGTGGTACCCAGATCTTAAGTCAATTTTTGAAAAACATTTGGCACCTTGCAACTGGCCGAATAAGTCATCAATCTGCGGAAGAGGATACTTATTCTTGATAGTGACTTTATTTAGCTGTCTGTAATCAATACACATCCGTAAGGAGACCTCTTTCTTTTGAACAAAGAGCACTGGAGCACCCCATGGAGATGTACATGGCCTAATAAAGCCTTTATCAAGTAAGTCCTTCAGTTGTTCCTTCAATTCCCTTAGCTCTGCAGGAGCCATTCTGTAGGGAGGAAAGGATATAGGCTGCGTGTTCGGGAGAAAATCTATAGCAAAATCAATTTCCCTTTCGGGGGAATCCCTGGAAGCTCATCAGGGAATACCATCGGGAATTCATTCATAATAGAGACTGACTGAAGGGTCATCGACTCCTTATCAATATCCCTAGTATGAATTAAATGGTATATACAACCTTTAGCGATCAGCTTCCGAGCCCTAAGGTATGAAATAAACTTACCTTTGGGCGAGGCAACATTGGCTTTCCATTCAATGATCGGCTCACCTGGAAAATAGAAGTGGACTAACTTTGCTCGACAATTAATATTAGCATAATAAGCTGCCAACTAATCCATACCCATAACAACATCAAAATCTAGCATAATCAATTCCATTAAATCAACAGAGGTTGGATGCTCATTAATTAACACAGTAAAATATCGATAGACATGACTAGCTATAATTGAGTCACCAATTGGTGTAGATACCCTAACTGACCCCGGCAATAATTTAGGTCTCATATCAAGCTTACCAGTGATGAATGGAGTAATATATGAAAATGTAGAGCTAGGATCTATCTGTGCATAAACAGCATGAGAATGTACCATCAATATACCTGTGATCACATCTGGAGATGCCTCTGAATCCTGTCGGCCTGTGAGTGCATAAAAGCGATTCTGTCCACTAGTAGAACCTGAACTGTCTCCTCTACCTCTCCCCCTACCATGACCCTGAGTAAGCTATGGATCTGGTCGGGGAGCAAGTACTGGGGATGAAGAGGTTGCAGTGGATCTTGAAAGATGAGTTATTGTACCTCTACCTAACTCCGAGCACTGGCTAATATAATGTCCTTTCTGTCCACAATGGTAACATGCACCTGAACCCTTTTTACACTGCCTACTATAAAGCTTACCGCATTTTGCACATGGAGGAGTAGGCTATCTAATTGGTGCAAAGTGTTCCTGTCGATGGCTTTCAGGCTGGCGTGAACTCTGCCTCGGACCTGACTGAATATAACGATCAAATCACTGGTCCTATATCTGTGGCGGGGAACTACCCATTGACGGAGGTGGATATTAGTGAAAAGGAGGCCTAAAATCACCCTGTGGCTTTCTATAAGACCCCATAGTACGAGCCCTCTTATTCTTCTACCTATCTCTATGGGTATCCCGAATCCGACGAGAAACATCCTCTGCAGTCTGAGCAAAAGCCTGAATACGGGAAGTATCTACACCATCCTATAAGAGGCTATCCTGCAGTCTCTGATCCAATGATCCCCCAAACCACCCACATAATGATGAAATCTAGCACTCATGGTACGTACAATATCTGGTGCATACCTAGCCAAAAAATTAAACCTAAGTCTATACTCCCTTACACTCATATCCCCCTGCCTTAAGCAAATAAACTGGTCAAGACGAGCCTCCCGCACCTCCTGTGGTAAGTAATGGGCTAAAAATGCCTCAGAGAAGTCCTCCCACTTTGCTGGCGGAGCATTATGTCCTCTCGATCTCTCCCACGCTTCGTACCACAAGATGGCAACATCACGTAGTCGAAAAGAAGCCAAGTTTATGGCCTCAGTGACAGAGGCATGCATCACCCTCAATACTCTATATATATAGTCTATAAAGTCTTGTGGATCCTCAGTGGGGCTGGACCCTGTGAATACTGGAGGAGCCAAGTGAAGAAAGTCTCGCACCTTTAAGCTTTCTATTTGATCCCTTCTGATGTCTGCTCTTGCCTCCAGTTGTCTCTCATGAATAGAAACCATCCTAGTCGGTAGCTGAACCGCCTCTCTCATACCGTGCTCCCCAGTCTCTGGTAGGATTGTGGGTATTGGACCTCCTTGGCCCTCAATAGGTGCTGGTGAATCTGGTACTGTAGATACTGGAGGCTCTCTACGTGCCTTAACAGGGAGTGTATCTGCCTGACCCGGTAAAGAACAACTGGCACCTTCTCTCGGATCCATATCTACCCCACGTTGGGCCATCCACTGAATATAGATAGCCTGACAAATAAAACAAACCATAAAGCACGATTAAGATTTCACATGTCCCTATATCTTTGCTCTATATCATGATCTATTAAGTAAAAGAAAGGTAACCAATTCTAAATGCCTCATAGCCTCCTGATTATAAGTTTGGTGCACAACACACCCATAAGCAAGACTCTACTCGACACAGCATTGTGGACTCCCTAGGACACAACCTACTCTGATACCATGTTTGTCACGCCCCAAAGTAAGGGGAGGCGCGACCGACACCCAATACCGTTATTAGCCGAGTAAGCCACTAAACATACTAGTTAACTAAACTAGGGACCAGAAGAAAATTGGGCAGCATAACATCTGAAAGAATAAGCCTGGACATTTTATGACATGACTTGGTCAACAGTAAATCATGTACATCCAGATAAGTAAACCCAAATGATAAAGTACTAGATAGCCGACAAGGCTGCCACCACAGAGGTACAGGAACACACCATATATACATGCCAATCTTATGACTGAAGACTGAAAGACACAAAAGGACCAACCCACAAAAACATGTCCACAATAGCCTCTATGAGAATCACTAACCCTGTTGGGACAGGGCCCCGACATACCCAACTGTACAACAAAAAGTAAACATCCTGTGAAAGCTCCAGGAAGAGGTGAAGCTTACCAACGCATAACTAAATGGGCTCCTAGTGGAGGGGTAAATCAGAACCCCTACCTGAACCTGCACGCACAAAATAAAATGCAGCGTCCCCAAGCAAAGGGACGTCAGTACGAATAAACATGTACTAGTATGTAAGGCAGGAAGTAAAATCATAGATAACCATAGTAAAAAGGTTAACAGAAATACCACCTGTAACCAAAACTCAAGTAGCCTTAATGGGGAATAAGCCATCTTCTAGTGATAAAAAAGTGTATGGTATGCTCGAGTATCACATGTCGTGAATACATATATATAGATGCAAATGCATGACATACCCAACCAAATGCTAGCATTGGGGGTCCATTCCGGTAGCTAACCGGCATCATATCTGCCAACCTGTGGCCATCCGTACCATATACATATCTATAGTTGGGAAAATAGGCCCCATACCGTCGATTATAGCTCGAAGTCCATGCATAACCTGCAATGTATGATATGAATGTTGAATGCACATCGTAAGCCATAGCAAGAACTTAGCCAATCTTGGCTCATAGGTACACTTATTCTCATAGGATCATAATCATTGTCGTTCAGCCAATCTTGGCTCGTGGGATCATACATATCTTTTAAACAAGTTTGGGAGTTTAACCCAACATTTAAAGTGAAGCCTTAACTTTGATAATGTTCATAAAGGTGCTTTACATAATGATTATATTTGGTCCCATGTCAATTAGTAAAAGAATGTATTTAAATAGGATCAAGTGCCCTAGTAGTTTAGACAAGAGCATTTCACTTGAGAATATTGGAAACCAACGTGTTACTTGTTAAATTCTTTAATCATATTTTTGTATGGAAGAAGGACTGATTTTGAATACTACATTCCCTTTGCATTCTACATTTATTGTAATGGCACTACACCAAGAGGAGAAATGCTTCGAACATATAAATAGGTAGCCGAGAAACCGACAAAATGATATATAGAAATTGAATGTCCAGTTTAAGAGAATGAATGGAATTTCAACCTAATACTATCGTGAATATAACTCAGCTGCAATCCCAATGCCTTTCGCAGAAGGTTTTTCTAGCAACAGAATAGTAAGATATCACATTTGATGTTTTGGGAAACTTCCCGGATGTTGTGCTAAAAGGAGGGATGGAGCTTAGCCTTAACATACCTCTCTAACCAACGTCCAATTGCTAAAAGTTCCTTCACAAAAGTTATTCCTTACATCCTAAGATTCACAACAAATTTATATACGCATCTTAAAGACACCTATAAACAGTAAAAAATTTAGAATTAATGACCATATTCGGCAAGGAGCATTTAGGCGAGGAAAGTCCGTAAAACTTCGTGAAAATGGCCGTAAAAGAGCTCCAAAATTATTACCTAAACACACCAGCTGCAAAAAAATAATACCAGCAAGAACACCACTCTTTTTACAGCCCAAAAACAGCTCCAAACGCAGCTAATACGAGGGGAAAATAATTGCAAAGCATACGGCACGCATTTCTAGGCACGGGGACGAATTTTAACGGTAAAAACGCGAAAAACATACCTAAATCACTTAGAGAACCCTTGGGAGCTTTATCTTCAGTTTCACACTGGTTTGGGACGAAAATTGCTTAATTTGAGCTTTAAAGTGTCAAAATAGTCGACATTAAGTTGGGTCAACCCGACCGGACCCATGACCCGGTTTTCAGCTCGGGTAGTATCGGTGAAATGATCATAACTCTTTATTCTAAGATCGGTTTGATGCGGGTTTTTGGCGTTACAAACTAGACTCATAGACGTTCAATTTGATAGGTCAGAGACCTTCTAACTTCTTATAGTTTTGGAGATATGGCCTGATACATTTGACCCAAATTTAAGAAGGATATCTTAAAGAAACTTACGGTAACTTTGGCCAACCTTTATCTTGCAACTTTTTTGATTCCAAAACTTAATGTATGACCTTTGTGCTATTAAAATAACATTTAAAAATCCATTATTAGCAAAATATAAACTCTTAGTCCCATCTGAAAAGTGAAACCTAATTTAAACCTTCTGAAAAAGGCGAGGTGCCACTCGGGTTATTTCTTTAATCCTGAATGTGCATTTAGGGTATTCCTTTGGCTTTAAACTTTAGGTCCTTGAAATTACCACTTATTGGCAGCCTTATTATCCTTAGGTTCTATCCAAAGTCATGTATGTCTTATATGACATGCCACCCTAAATATATATGAAGACGAGGAACATGGTGTTTCATACCTCGACTTAACAACCCATAAGCAGAATAAACTAAATATAGAAAAGGGCAGGAAAGGGAACAAAGTGAGAAATAGAACTAGAAATTGAAACAAAATAACAACTCTTTACAAAAAGCACATGTCAATATGTAAATACGATGAATTCAACACACATATGACAACTAGATACATTAATCATGCCTACTCCTGCTGCTAACCAATTAGCCTGCTACTCTAATTTGCGACCTCCACTCCTTCCTATCTAAGGTCATGTCCTCGGTTAGATCTAGATTCTCCATATCTTGTTGGATCACCTCCCCCTAATACTTCTTCAGTCCACCTCTCCCTCTCTGTTTAGCTCCCAAAACCAACCTATCACACCTCCTAAAAGGCGCATCGGTACTCCGTGTCTGCATATGTCCAAACCATCGCAGTCTCGCTTCCCTCATCTTATCAGCCACCGGTGGCACCTCCAGCTTCTCCCGAATGATCTCATTCTTAATCTTATCCCTCCTTCTGTGCCCACACATCCATCTCAACATCCTCATCTCTGAGACATGCATCTTCTGAACACGTGCATTCTTTATTAGCCAACACTCCACCCCATACAACAAAGATGGTCTAACCACCATTTTGTAAAACTTACCTTTGAGTTTAGGTGGTATCTTCTTGTCACACAACACTCTCGTGAGAAGCCTCCATTTAGTCCAAGCTTCCCTAATACGATGTGTGACATCATTATCGATATCACCACTATTTTGGATTATAGACCCCAGATATTTAAAGTTTTCCCATTTGGGGATAGATTGAGTGGCCAACTTCAAATCATTGTCTGCTTCATCCCTCTCAAACTGAATTTCCACTCCATGTATTCTGTTTTGGTCCTGCTCAGTTTGAATCTTTTGGACTCTAAGGCGTGTCTCCAAGCCTCCAACCTATCGTTAACTCTAGTCCGAGTCTTATCAATCAGTACTATGTCATATGCAAATAGCATACACCATGGTACCTCCTCCAAAATGGATCGCATCAGCTCATCCATCTCCAGGGAAAACAGGAAAGGGCTCAATAGAAATCCTTGATGGAGTCCCATCTCAACAGGAAAATAGTCTGAGTTTCCTCCCACTGTTCTTACCCGAGTCTTGGCTCCATTGTACATATCCTTAATCGCCCTGATATATTCCATTGGGACACCTTTCACCTCTAGACACCTCCATAAGACATCCCTTGGAACTGAAGGGGAAAGGCCATTGATTAAAATTAATTCGAGTCTTTTTCTAAAGCAAGTGGATTTCTGATCTTTTTGTTAAGTATGGTTGAACCTCGTATACTCCTATGTGTATGGAATCCAGTAATTTTGGGTAGAATTATATCTTCATAGGATTTAATCATGAGATTTCAAATTAAGTAATATTCATGTGGTGATATCTTGACTAGTGAAGTAATTGTGGATCCGTAATACATGTAATCTTGTGAATTATTTGATATTGTTATCAAGGTGGAACTTATATTGAGATGTGATTGGTATTGAAACTACGATGATATTTATATAATTATGATATAGATACTGTGACGAAACTAATATCATGCACATTGCATTAACTATTATTTGTGCATTGGTACTTGTGATGGCTATGGCCGAGAGATAAGTAAGGTATCATGTGGATTGGTGGCCGAAGTCTCTATCGGTCGATGATTAGCCAAGGTATCTACAAGCGAGCCAACATATGTTAGCTGATTTTGTGTCCGAGCTCATTTTTGAACGAGTGAGCATTGTCCGAGGTTATTGCCGATAGTGTTCACAGATACATGCTCCTTGCGTGGCCCCCGTGGGTTGCAATATGAGGTTATCAGAGAATGTGTATCATAGGAAAAACATGCATCATGATTAGTTGACATTGCATCACATTATTTATATCTCATGGAATTTACTCCATCTCATATCATCCTTCCTTGATATTATTATTTGTATTGTGATGAGATTGGACATCTATTATACTATTTAACTTGTGTATCAGTAGGATATTTTGAGAGATGGTGCTAAGTGATGAGTTTGTATTTATATTCTGCAATTTGTATATATATTATATTGTGTTGGGACTTGTTCGAGTACAAATGTAGTTCGGCGGTATATAGTTGGGTGTTAAGGAGTACTTCTGTTCTTCATTGCTTTACTTTTTGTTAGTTTACATTTGGTGATTGTCGTGTCGTCTGGTGCTCATCCCTTGCTACATTTTTGTATGTTGTTAGCCTGATCCTTCTTATTAGATAGTTCGGATTAAGGATTGAGCCTTCGGATCACTTGAGAGGTACCTTACGATACAATCCTTTTGGTAGGAGTCAAGGGATTTCCATACCTTACGATACAATCTTTTCGGTAGGAGTTAAGAAATATCCTATGGTAGCCCATAGTTTATTAATCATAAATTGTAGCATCAACAGAGGGATTTACATAATTGTTGTCATTCGTATCATGCTCATAAGCTCATAGCATACTTGTTAGGGCCCTTGTTAGTCTCAACATGCTTAACATACATATGTTGCCATAAGACATTAATGACCTAATAACTTTAGCATGCATCTTTAAATTAAATCATGATGGGTGCATGTACATAAACTTGAAATCATGCGATTCAAGAGTATTGGATATACATGTAATAAAACATGATCATTCAATAACCATTTTAACAACCTATTATCATCAAAATAATCGCTAGTTAAGTCACCATGAAATCATATCAAAACCCATATTCATTCATAAACCTCCATAGCACATGAATGGATCCTCATCATTTGGAAATCGTATTTCAAGACACATAGTGAAAATCATTAGATTGAATCAGTTTTACTCAATCCATCCAAATTATATATTTCGTCTTAAAAAACATGGATACAGGAACATGAAACTCATCTTACACAAACCTCGTATTCATAATAATGGTCATAGCATGCATGATCTCAAATAGCTCAACATTCATCAAAGAGTAGCTCATGTATCACCCTATAAGACCTATAACCACATAGGAAGTTTGGAATACATCTTTGGTCAAAGTATGGTGGGTATGCATTTATGCTTAAATCAAACAAAGACCAAGGTTTAAGACATCATAAGTGTAAATAAAGTCCCTCTTTTAAAATCATTCAAAGTAATCAACCTTATCAAGTAAAACCTAGTTAAGACTTCCTACGCACTCATAAAAATTCATAAATTTCACATGATATTTCACTTCATGATAATGCATAAAAGTAAACCATCATAGAATGCATAATAGTAAAATCATATGCAAGAGTTCATAAAATACCCATAAATATCCATAAATTGTATGTAGTTCGAGAAGAAGAATGGTTGGACTTGTGGGAAGGAAGGTTCCCACAATCAAACCCACATACCTTATTAACTAAAGAAGAGAAAATTCGATCTGGAAGTGAAGAAACCAAAACCCTAGCTTGTTTCCCTGTTCACAGAAGCTTGAAGGCTTAGGAGTGTTTTGAGAGGATAAGGGACTTATGATATTTTTTGAATGAGGAGAAAGGGGATGCATTAGGGTTGATATAGGGCATACATGAGGTAAAATGATGCGGTTTTGGGCATAGGGTGCGTGGAAAGGTCAAAAACACCCTTTTTAAAAGTTAGCCGGACAGTTTCACGAAACCCCATTTACAGGCCATAATTTATTCCACGGCCCGTAGAGTGGGTCGTAGAAACTGATATCTTGACAGTGCTTCATTACAATGGACATAAACTTTTTGTCAAAATTCCAAATAAGGTGAAACTAATTGCGTTGGAAAGATAATTCAAAAAGTTTTCATTTGGTCAGTCGCCAGCATCTAATTCATTGTATGCTAATACATAAGATGATTTGAAGTTTACACATACACGAATTCATGCTAGAACTTAGGTGACTGGAATCATTTGCACTCGACTTGATGAGAGAGGGGCTTGGCATTGCATGAGGGGCCATGGAAGGATTAGATGAGGTTGTTAAGAGAATAGGAAAAAGTTGGAACTTTACTTTATAAATATCCACTGGACAGGACCATGAGAACCTATCTACGGGTCATAGTCCATTCTACGGGCCGTAGATGGGGTTCGTCTGATAGAGTTTTGGAAACCCCTTATCTGATTCTCACTCAATGATATGGTTTACGACTCGTCAAGCCTGTTACGTGTCATCTGATGAGGCCTAAAAATAATTCCTGAAATTTCCCAATTTCACCATATTTAACCTTCTATCAATGAGCATAACTTACGACTTGTGGGACTCTCAATAGCTTGTAGGACCCCTCATACATAGATGGCCTCCCAAATTGAGTCACTGGACTACATAATTTATACCCACGAACCAATGTACGGCTCGTAAATCAACATACGTCCCGTAAGGCCTCTTGTAAGGACCATTGATATTTTGAAAATTTCCAAGGATCCATTTTCCTTTTGCACAATCATACGTTTCAACATGTCGGGCCTTACATCTTCCTTCTCTTATACCACCTCTCATGCCCCAAGAAGTATCCCTTGTTGTTGGTGTTGGGGCTGGACTGGTTGGTTGCATCCCTGATGACTAAGTAGAAGATTCAAGATGAGGAAAATATTTGGCCAAGTGCCCTACCCCGTCATAAACAAAACAAGCTTTAGGATCCCATCCCTGAGATGACTGTTCGGAGAAACCACCATATGTTGTTGTACTTGATGAGCAGTCACGACTCATCTGAATAGGCATAGATCTGTCACTATTGTCAGTGGATAGAATAGTTGCATGAAATGCTCTACATTGTTGACCATACTTATGAAACTCTCTATCTCATGGTGGGTGCCCATGGAACTGACTATGGTAGTGGAATCTCTTCAAGCCTCCATGATGATAATGCCTAATATGCTCTACCATACGAGCGTGATCCACTACACTTTGAAAAGTACCACCTGCAAAGACCAATGAAGTTGTCATCTCCTGAAGATATCCTGCTAACCCCTTGGCGAAACGTCGAATCCTCTCAAACTCTACGGTGATGCTAGATAAGGCATATTTAGAATGCTCATGAAACCTAGCATCATAATCAGATACTGGCATAGATCCCTGCTATAGCCAATCTAACTTATCTCGCCAGCTGTCCCAAAGGCTATTAGGCACAAACCTTTCTTAAAACACCTTAGTAAATTGGTCCAAAGACATATTTGGTGATCCAAAAGGTCTACGAGTGAAAACTTATCTCCACCACTCTTTGGCCATGTCAAGGAACTTATAGGAGGTATAAGCAACTATGTGAGTTTGAAGAATATCTAAATTACACAAACAATCTTGACATTACGCTAAAATGTCATAAGCTTTGTTACTAGGTGTACCATCAAACTTAGGAGGGGCTAATCGAAGAAATCTCTCAAAACACTTCTGCTCAATAGTATACATTAGTAGGGCTAACAGAAGCAGGTGGTACCATAACCCTTGGCGGTGTGATAAATGGTGCAATAGACAAAGCCGAAAGCTGTGACTTGGTACTCGATCGATTGAGCTGAGGCAGAATACTTAAAACCATAGGAGGACCCATTGGAGATAATGAAGGACCAACATGCACTATAAGTGGATCAACTGGAGTTGTAAAAGGGCCAACCAGCATTGTAGGAGCTAGTACATTGAGAATAAAGGGAGTAGTAGAATCTCTCTTATGTCTGGCCAATACTTGTTGAAGTAGATCTTGAACTGAAAGCATGGCATCTGATATTCAGGGGTCCGATGAAGCTTCTCTTTCTTGTCCCTTGGGTGGAGCGTATCCTCTAGCACGTCCATGACCTCGGTCGTACCACGGGCCTTGCCTCGACCATAAGGGGGGGGCCATATCATCTTGCTCGATCTCACCCACCAACTTTCGGGCTTTAGTCATTGGCATCTGCATAGAAGGAGTAGATTATATAGTTTCAAAATAGTTGATATAGACAAACACACGAATAGAACCAAAATGGAAAACATTTCCTACCATGTTCCTTGTAGCCTCCTGAAGATGGGTGTGGATGCCTACATACATATCCTTGAGACTCTACTAGACAACCTGCTCCTAATTCACGATCCTAATAAACCTAGAGCTTTGATACCAAACATTTCAGGACCAAAAATCAAATTGCAACTAAAAGATAAGAGAGAAAAATAGAACAATCACAATAGATAATTAACATCCTAAAACCTAGAGTTATGAGTAAAGGAGCTTCTAAATAGTATGAAAAAGAGTAAATACAACGTTGTCTCAGAAGGAAAGTACATAGTCGGGAACAACGATACAACTACAAAATGACTTACAGAAGTACAACGAAGACTTGATTACTAAGCCTCGCTATTGTAATCTAGGAAAGGCATAAGAAAACTCCACTCGAGAAGATCAACAACCATATGGGAGTCCTTGTGCTTGATCTGCAGGGAGGAATCATAGTTGTGGTGGGTGCACAAAAATGTACGCAATAGGTTCAACCGACTGGACAAGAGAAATTGGTTAAACATATAATAAATAAAAATCTATTTCACCTAATACAAAAGTGCATATGAAATGAATGAATGAAATGCATGGGGTGGAATCATAATTGTCACACAATCCGTGTACACATCTACTGAGCTAAAGCTACTAGGTAGATCCCATAAAGGCCTCGCAGACCATATAAAAAAAATCTCTCAACCTCACCACCTTGTCACTTTCAAGGGGTGTTGTAAAATCTAAACCTTGACACATTCCATGATCGAGGGGTCTTAAAAAAGGTGTTACAATCTCAACCTTGCCACCATCCCATAGTCAAGGAGTTTTAAAAAGGTGTTACAATTTCAACCTTTCACTTGCCGGTGGTCAAGGGGTTTTAAAATGATATTACAATATCTCAACCTTGACACCTGCCCCTGGTCATAGGGTGGTAAAAATGCAATATGGAATGAATGTATGTTAACGCCACAAATCAATGTATATGCCAACAATATACTAAAATAATAGATAAATAATGATCATAGAATCCAAAAGTAAAGCCAAGTCCCACAATTGGTACCGCAAGCCATCAATATGCCTCAAATCACCACATTTTAAACAATAATGAAATATACCGCTATCACCAGACTCCGCAAGTCCCAAAATATGCACATCAGTCCCAAAGGGTATCTCAAATTCCATTAATTACCACGATATTTCCCAAAAGGTATCATAAGTCTCATATTACCACAACAACATCCAACAGTATGTCAATTATCATTGAAACATCTCAATTTGCCAACAAGTCCGCAATTTACCCCAAATCCAGTACAATCGATATGATATTTTAACAAAAATACTATCACACCAATCCAATTACTCATGAAGCAACCTAATCTTACAATTATCAAATTAACATAGCCAAAACCTCAAATCCATTGCCAAAAAGGTTAGTCGAACGTACCTCAATACTAAAATGACACTCGAATTAGGCCTCTGGTTGCTCCAAGTCTAAAAGACAAGCTCGAATCAATCAATCACTATCAAGAAAGATAATATGGGTCAAGGGTTGAATTTTGATACCCATACTAGCATGAATTCGATCTAGGGCAAAATGGTCCAAATTAAGGCAAAATTTTGTGATTCATGAATTTGGAAATTAACTAAAAATTATGACTCTACACGAGAAAAGGAGTTCATGGGTGAAAATCCCGTTGAAATTAAAGTCAAATTTATGGAGAAATGAACCATTAAAGCTTCCAAAATGTAGACATAAAAACCCCGTTTTGTAACATTCAAAATCATGAAATTCAAGACAAAATCAAGAGAAATGTCATAGAAATTAATCAATTTGGTTTTGAAACAATTTCCAAAACGTTTCCCACAAAACTCCTCGTGACAAATCGTCCCATAAATCTTAGAAATGTTGTCAAATGCTTGAAAATGGTGTTTTATTATTATTAAACTTATCAGACATAGAATGTACTTCACAAATGCCAGAATGAGTCCGCGAATGCAGAGCTTTACATTTGTACAAACCTCTACGAACGCAGAGGGGTCATTCGTGAATGTGTAGTAGAAGGGATTGAACCTACACAAATGTGGAAAAGGCATCCGCAATTGGAGATCATGGTGCATAGACCTCCACGAACTCAGAGAATAAGAGTGTGAATACGGAGAACAGAATGACCTATAGCAAATTTTCAAAACAAGTTATAATTTCCAACTCTAGACAGATCCTCAGGGTTTGTTTGGAATCGAATTCACACAAACTAAACATGTATCGCTAACAGAAATGGCATTCTTGACTCAACGAAATTATTAGAATTTAATTTTGAGGTCTCTTTAACCCGGTTCTCGATAAATATTGTTAAAACTAGTTAAAATACAGAATATTAAAACTGCCCTCAGAAACTCCAAAATTACGATGGGACCACTTTTAGCATTAGTTTCATCATGTGGAACCATTAGAACTATCAAAATTTCAATTAGAGCTTCCGAACTACAAATGTTTATTAAATTCAAACTTAGGCTCTGAAATCAACTGAAAATACTAGTTTGGGTCCAAATTCCCAGTTTTAACTCCAAATTTAATTTTTATCTTCTCCAAAACTTGATGTTGCGGAGCAAGTGGAATTGGTGAATTTTCATTCTGACACCCGGAATTCAGAATGGTATAAAAACTCACTTTTTAAAAAACATAAGCTTCGGAAAATGCTAAAACCTATTTTTTTTATTTTTAAAACATAAGATCTCAGTTCCAACAACACAAATTGTTCAAAATAGGTCCAAAGCATTTACAAATAGGGAAGAATAGTAATCTTCACAGATAAGCTCAAAAATGAAAGGCAAGGTCATTATACGTTAGACATAAAGGTTATCCTACTCAAAATATTCTTGACATTGTGATTTTAATATATGTTTTACATTTCCGTGGGATGGGTGGGAATGAGCAACTCATGGTAGTTGTATATTTGGTGAGGCTCTTCGTAGACATGAGCTCAACTTTTTGAAGCCATGAAGAAGCAAATATTATTATTTAGTTGATGCAGGATATTCGCATATGAAGGGATATATAGCTCCATACATGTCCTAACCTGAAATCTGAGTCTGATGGCACTCACTTAATGCACTCAGTGAGTCATCCCAAACCTGAACAACCTAACATAATAACAAAAGCAGAAGATAAAATAGTTTAATACAATGGATAACATAAGGAAGCAAAAAGTACAACCATCCCAGAACTAGTGTCAAATGTATAGGCCTTTAGTTATAAAATACTCAATAAAACATATGTCATAATGTGAAGTTCTTTAATAGAACAAAACATGAAATGTAATTCTTGCAGGCCTGCTGATGATATAAGCATCTACCTCTCAAGTGCTCTGAATGCTCGTCTTGTAATGACGAAGTCTAGCAAGAGGAACTGGGCTCACAACCTACAAAAATGTAGCAAGGGGTGAGCACCAAACACACAGTACTCAGCAAATGAAAACTAACCTAAAGCAAAGCAATGAAGAACACAAGTACTCCTATCCTTCCTACCATAGACCGATTAAGTACACACCTGTACTCAATAAAGTCCTAGCACAGTACAATATATAAGAATACACATATATGAATATACATCACATAACATCAATTAAAAAATATCCAACTAAATATACAAAATCAAATGATACAGTAGATATTTCTTATCATAAACGGTTTCAGACTATTGACAATTCTCACACAACACCATAATAATATCAAGAGAGAATGATATGAGATGGAGTGGATGCCATGAGATGCGAATAATGAGATGCAATGTCAAATAATTATGATACATATCTATCTAATGATACCCTTTGCTGTTTACATCTATGTCACATATGAATCCATGTGTGTTGTACAAGGACCATGTATCCGTGAATATTGCTAGCAATGACCTCGGCCAATGCTCATCCAACAAGAAATGATCTTGGCTATAATATCAGCTGCCATATTACTTCGGCTCACAAATGGAAACCTTGGCTAATTATCGACTGGTAGAGACGTCGACCACGCAACCATATGTTACCTTACTCATCCCTTGGTAATAGCCATCACAAGTACCAATGCACAAACAATAGTGAATGCAATGTACACAAACCTGAGTCTCATCATAGTTTCAATATCATCAAGTTCTAAAAATCATCACAATTTTAATGTCATCATGATTGCAATATCATATGAATTTCAATATTATAAAGTTCTCAATATCATCATAGTTTCAATATAAGGAACATGTCGACATCAATATCAAAGAATCCATAAGATCACATATATCACAATTCCACAATTAATTTTATAAGTCATTATTTCACAATATTAACAAGTACACGAATCGAAGCCTCATGATCAAAGCCCATAAGTATATAATTCTATCCCAAAACACTTAATTCCATATGCATAGGAGAATGAAAGGTTCAACTATACTTAAAAAAAGCGTACAAGTCCACTTTCCTCAGAAACGTCTCGAATCAAGTCATATCCATAACTTTTCTCCTGCCATGATAATCAAAACCACCACATTCTATTCAAAATATAACATCACAATCACATAACAAATCTAGTGACGATAAAATCAATCAATTTGGGTGAATAGGCTAAACTAGTAAAAAATCCCATACTGGAAAAGTGCTCGGAATCTGAAAATTAATACAACATTCCCCAAGTAATCAGGACTTCCATGGTGAGAGTTTTTTATAAAATGGAGTTACAATAAGGTCAATCATCAATTTAGCTCAATATACAAAAACCCCTACTTTCTACAATTAAAAACCCCAAATTCTAAGTTAAAAACACAATTCGATCAATAAAAATAGAAGAAATAGGTTAGAAAATAGTTACCCAATAGATTTTCCTGGAAAAACCTTGAAGAATCTTTAAAAAATGAAGATGGAAACATTAAAATGGTGGAAAAGTAATAAAACCTGTCACTTTAAAAGAGCTCACTAAAGCCGGTCTCTTTAAAAGAACTTACTATTTCTAGCGTATTTATGGTCTGCGAATGTCAAAGCTATACAAAACCAGAATTTTGCAAATGCGAAGGGTTAGGCACATTTACTTTGAGAACGTGGAGGTCAAGGACCTTAACACTTCGTGAATGCAAAGGACATCCCACGAATGCGTTGCACCAGATTGCAGCAAACAAAGCATAGGAAAGTCATACAAAACTCGGGATTCATTCAGAATCCTGTGAACACAAACCTAACGAGGAACACAACTAGAAACTACGTTCTGGACTCAATGGAACTGTCGAAATTCTATTTTGAGGTGTCTTCGACCTGGAACCCATAAAAGCTTGTTAAAACTAGTTTAGGACTCAAATATTCAAAATAACCTTAGGAACTCTATAAATTTGTCACGACCCGGGGGTAGGGCCTAGATGTGACACAACGAATAGGATCCCGAGAGTCTCCAAACAAGCTGCAAGTATCTATATCAAAATCATTGGTTCAAGAATAATATTCAAATAGTAACACATAGTTCTAAGGGAGGGGGGAAATAGGATTCACACTATTGGGCAAAATGGAGAAATTGGGCAAAACGGGGAAATTGGGACTTTCCACATTATAAACCATAGATATATCATCAAGCTACGAAATTTTCATAAATCAATTCATAGGGGTATGTAAACGTAATATTTCGCATAGCATAAAGACTTTAAGGAGTCTACATGATGTCCAACAAATGCCTCTAGTCAAAACAGAATGGGGGCCGGGACAAGATCTGGGCTCACCCTTAAATAAGGAAGAACATTCTGAAATAAAATAGAGGAAAGGCAGTTGGCTCGTCCTTGGAAGATGTGACCACCATAGTATACTTCTGGATTAGACTATTCATCAAAAGATTGGTAATCAAAGTGTTTGGCCCCTATATGGTAAATTCATGCAGGCATAGAGTATGCATTAGTACATTTGAATGTACTAAGTATGCGGGCATGAAATGCATATGACTTACCAAACCTGCATTTCAATGTTAGATAACAAGGGCACATAGTATAGAAAGAATCATATATTCAATGGAAATATATATACAAGATGCCATGAAATTTATGAGGCATAAAATACACAATGCTCATATATAGTGGGGATGGACTATAACCGAAAAGTCAAATCCATGCGAGCAATTACATAAATTAGTCTGATAAAGACCTCCCATAGGTAGGAGAAGACTACTTGCCAAAGGTTATCTACATCTCACCTTACAGAACACACGATTTCTGTGGATGGTCATCTTTCTTTGGAAACACATGATTTCGGAAGGATTTTCCAGAATCGTACCTAACATATCATAATCATAAACAAATAACCATTCCTTACGACCCGGTCATTTTGGTAATGGTTAACGTTCCTATGTTGTCACATAGTTCAAGGAAAGGGAGAGGGCCCTTGGGGATAGCCGTAACGCCCCCAATCCACCGGTGCTAAGTCAATAACATCCCACATGAATACTTATACACATATGTGCTCAAGAGATATAATGCTCATTTCAAATCGTTCAATACACGTTTAGACTTAAATGCCAAATCATGAATCATAATCATAATGCTCAGGCAAGGAATCATCCACATATACAGAATGTTGCAAGCACACAGAATGCTCAAGGAACCATGATTTTTGATATGTATGTGATCACATTCTTGTCATAACTAATATTTTACGCAAAATTATATCATAATAGTTTCATAAAAAAGAATTGGGCTTAACCCACTTCATAATCCACATAAACCAATGTTCATGAATTCAAGTGCAATGCATGATGTGAGGTTGGTATGGGTAATATTGATTCAAGTTAAAATCAATATCATAATGTTTAATTAAGTAAATCCATAGTTTAATCTACATCTAAAACATAGTATAAGTCTCTCATACATAAATCAAATTTAAAAGGGGTCATACATGTTCATAACTTCTTAACTCAACGTAAATCATCATAATAGTAATCAAAGTGAATTGAAATCATAGGTAGAATGCAAGACATACATCAATTGGATTTAATTAAAAAAAATAATGAAAACCCTTATTCAAGTAAGCTAAAATTCATGAAATCAATTGAAAAGACTACTGGGTCTTCTTGGTTGAAAGGGACCAAGAATCAATCCCACATACCTTGATTGAGGAGCTGAATTTGAGGGATGATTTAGCTTGAATTGGACTTCAATTGAACCCAAGCCTTGAACCTATGAGAGAGGAGAGTAGAGAGGAATTGGGAGGTGATCTTATGAGGGGTAGAAGGTTTTAGGAGAATGAATTAAGAGGGGAGGGGTGTTGGCCGAATTAGGGGTTTAGGATATATAAAAGGTCAGAATTCATAATTAAAATAAATTAAAATTATATTAACACCATTAATGAAACGGGAAAATAATCGGAACCATCAGGTCCACACGATCCATTACACGGTCTGTGAGACATCGCATGAACTGTGAACAGTGGTCGTGGACCATCACATAGAAATTTTGCATAAGGAAATTATTCGAAGCTAAGGGGTACCACACGAACGACTATATGGTCCGTATGACTCCATATGGGCCGTGACATTGACTGTGTGATGGTACTTGAAATAATTCTCCATGACAAAGTTATGAGACGGTACATCCATACTTAGAAATTCTTTTTACGTAGTGAGTGTCACGGAGGACCACATGGACCGTGTTAGTGGTTGTGTGCCCTCACTTGGTGAATAATCTCCTCCGTCTCAACATTGCCCCTGCCGTGAACTGGACCAAGTTTCCCTCCCCGGGAGGTCACACGGTCCGTGTGGCTTCACAGGCCCGTGTGGGCCTTCCATGGAGTGATGCCTGGTAGTTCACTCGGGACAATTCCATGATATTAGGAAATGCCACTCAAAAAATCTGGGTCCTTACATCATCTCCCCCTTTGGAAAATTCGTCTCTAAATGTTCAAGAACAAGTCCTGAAAAACTTGACTTAGAGCATGAAACACCCAATATATGGTACAAAGCATAGTATATTATTTGAAAAATCATAAAACCTTTTAACTCATATCAAAATCGTATTCAAGTCACTCAAAACATTATAAAAATCCTTTTTTGTGCACATGTATGCATGTCATGTCATGAGACTCAAGAGGCAAGTAATGCAACCATTAGAAAAGGAATAATCCTAATGCCTTAGGCTTGAGTAGATTGGAAAAGATGAGGGTATAAATTCACCATGTCTAACTCAGCCTCCCATGTAGCATTCTCCACATGTTGATTCCTCCAAAGAACCTTCACCGAAGCCACGTCCTTGTTACGAACCCGCTTTACTTGCCTATCCAAGATTTCAATCGGAATTTCCTCATAAGACAAGTTTTCTTCGAATTCAATCCCTTCCAAGGGCACAATGGTGCTAGGATCACCAACTAGCTTCCTTAGCATAGACACATGAAAGACCGGTTGAATGGAACTCAAATCCAGAGGCAACTCCAACCTATAAGCCACACCTCCAACTCGCTCAAAGATCTCATAAGGGCCATCATAACGGGGGTTTAGCGTTCCCTTCTTACCAAAATGCATCACACCCTTCACAGGCGAAACCATCACATATACCCAATACTGACACTAAATTCAAGATCCCTACTCCTAACATCCAAATAAGGCTTCTGACGACTTTGGGCCATTTTCAACCTTTGCCTAATTACTTTCACCTTTTCCATGGCCTCCATCACTAGATACGGGCCGACTAGTGCCATCTCTCCCAACTCAAACCACCCCACCGGTGACCTGCAACTTCTCCCATATAAGGCCTCAAACGATGCCATACCAATGCTAGCGTGGAAGCTATTATTATAAGAAAACTCAATGAGTGGATGGTGGTCATCCCAATTTCCCTTAAACTCCAACACACAAGCCCTCAACATATCCTCCAAGGTTTGAATAGTCCTCTCACTTGCCCATCGGTTTGAGGATGAAAAGTGGTGCTCAACATAATCTTATTTCATAGTCCCTTTTGAAATGACCTCCAAAAGTGGGAAGTGAATTGGGTACCACGATCCACACCATGCAACCTCACCAACTCTTGGATATACAACCTTGTGTAATCCTCGCCGCCGAAAGTAGTCTTGACCGATAGGAAATGAGCCAACTTCGTCCTCTGATCAACAACAACCCAAATAGAATCAAATTGCCTTCGAGTCCGAGGCAAACCAACAAAAAAATCCATGTTCACATCTTCCTATTTCCATGTGGGAATCTCAATGTCTTGGGCCAAGCCACCAGGCCTTTAGTGCTCTACCTTCACTTGTTGACAACTGGGGCATCCGGATACAAACTTAGCGATGTCTTTCTTCATACCATGCTACCAATACACTTCCTTCAAATCCCAATACATTTTGGTAGACCCCGGGTGAATAGAATAATGAGAGTTATGAGCCTCACTCACAATTACCCTTCTAAGATCATCCATATCCGGAACACAAACCTGGTCTTGGTACCGGAGTACACCATCTCCCCATTGGGGGAAGACCTTGATCTCCTTTTCGGCAACCAACCTCTTCAACTCAAGTAATGATGGGCCTAAATCTTACTTAGCCTTTACATCACTCACCACGGAAAATGCTGCCCCGCTTTGAACACGGATACCACCATCACTCGAATCAGCCTACCTGACACCCAACCTAGATAACTGGTGAATATCTCTTCCTAACTCCTTTCTTTCTTCCCCAACAAGCGCCACACTTCCCATAGATAGCCTACTGAGAGCATCAGCCACAACATTGGCCTTGCTGGGATGATACAGAACACTCATGTCGCAATCCTTTAAGAGCTCCAACCACCTCCGTTGTCCTAAATTGAGATACCTCTAAGTGAATACATATTGCAAACTCTTGTGATCGGTGAACACACAAACTTGAACTCTGTACAAATAGTGTCTCCAAATCTTCAAGGTAAAAACACCACTGCCATCTCAAGGTCGTGCGTTGGGTAATTATGTTCATGCACCTTCACTACCTTGATTCATACGCTATTACCTTACCATGTTGCATAAGCACACAACCCAACCCAATCCACAAGGCATCATAATACACCACGAACCCCTCTGAACCGTCTGTTTAAGGCAAGACAGGAGCTGATGTAAGCTGATCCTTTAAAGTATGGAAACTCCGCTTGCATTCGTCCGACCACACAAATTTAGCCTTCTTTTGGGTCAACATAGTCAATGGAGATGCAATAGATGAGAACCCTTCAATAAACCTTCAGCAATACCCGGCCAACCCAAGAAAACTATGAATATCTGAAGGGGTCAACGGTCTGGGCCAATTCTTCATGGCCTCGATCTTCTTCGGATCCACCTTGATACCGCCAGCGGACACCACATGACCATGGACGCCCAACCAAAATTCACATTTTCTAACTTGGCATACAACTTCTTCTCTCTCAAAGTTTGGAGGACCATCCTCAAGTGATCCCCGTTCTCTTGCTCACTTCGGGAGTCAATGATAATGTCGTCAAAGAAGACCACTAAAAAACTTTTAAAGAATGGCTTAAACACCTGAATTTTTAGATCCATGAACGCTACCGGAGGATGGGTTATGCCAAACGACATCACCAAAAACTCAAAGTGCCCATACCTTGTCTGAAAAGCTCTTTTGGGAATGTCATACTACCTAACCTTCAACTGATGATACCCGAAATGAAGATTATCTTTGAGAAATGAGTAGCCGCTTGAAGCTAGTCAAACAAGGTATCAATCCTGGGAAACAGGTACTTATTCTTAACGGTCACCTTATTCAGTTTACTGTAATTAATACACGTCCAAAGAGATCCGTCCTTCTTTCTTACAAACAACACTGGAGAACCCCACGACAAATACTGGACCGAATGAAACCTTTCTCCAATAAATCTATTAACTGCTCCTCTAATTCTTTTAACTCCACTAGCGCCATACGACAAGGAGGAATATAGATAGGTTGAGTATCTGGAAGAAGATCTATGCCAAAGTCTACCTCACTTTCAAGAGGAATGCCCGGTAAGTCTTCGGGGAACACATCCGAAAACTCATTCACCACAGGGACCGACTCAAGAGTAAGCACTTCAGACTCTATATCCTTGACCCTCACAATATGATAGATGTGCCCCTTATAAATCATTCTCCGCGCCTTGAGGTAGGAAATAACCCGACCCTTAATAGAGGAGTCACCACCCTTTGATTCAAGAACAGGCTCACTAGGAGGTTTGAACTTGACCTTCCTAGTCATAAAATCTATAGAGGTGTATAATGCATGCAACCGATCCATCCCAAGAATCACGTCAAAGTCAAACATATCAAGTTCCACAAGATCACATAGAAAAATTCTGTGCAACACAGAAACAGGACAACCATGATAGACTCTATATGCAACAATAAATCTACCCATGGGAGTATAAACTTAGAAAGGGTCCCTCAAAACCATGGGACTCAAACCAAATTTAACAGCCAACAGAGGAGTCACAAAAGACAAATTTGCACCCGGATCAAGCAAAACATAAGCATCAAAATTAAAGACTTTTAACATATGGGTCACGACATCCCGAGCTTCCTCGATATCTATGCGGGCATGGAGCGCATAGAACTGGTTGTTCTTTGGGGAAACACCTTGGGGAGCTCTTTGTTGGCCTTGCCTTCCTTGAGCCACCTTACCTTGGCCTTGACAAGAATTCCTAGGATAATCAACAACTTTATGATTTTTATCACCACACCTGAAGAAAACACCCAAATCTCTCCAATAGACTCTCGTGTGTGGCTTCCCGCACTTTCCGCACACAAAATACCCCTAACCGCCACCAATTGATGCTCTGGGAGAAGGCACTTGATCATTAGTGACTCGAATACCAGAACCTTGGCCCTGTTGGAAGCGACCGATACCACCACTTCGAGAGCCAGAGAATCAACCATCAAAATGGATCCTCTTAGGATCGTGAACTCTTCTCTCGAGTTTCTCCCCCTCGATCTATTCTGCATACACCTTGAGTCTAGAAATATCCATATCCCATACGAGCATAGCAGTACGACATTCCTTTATAAGCAAATCAGAGATACCTGAAACAAACTTATGCATTCTTGCACGGGGGTCAGCAACAAGTGACAGAGCATACTTTGAAAGGTTTGTGTATTTGAGGGCATAGTCCCTCATACTCATACTTCCTTGCTTGAGATTGATAAACTCTGTCATTTTGGCCTCCCTAAGCTCAAGCAGAAAGAAGTGATCAAGGAACGTAAATCTAAATTCTTCCCAATTAACACCATCACCGCAAACTCTCTCCATAGCCCATTGAGTGTACCACACCTGAGCCACATCTTTCAGTTGATAGGCAGCCAATTCAGTCTTCTCTTAAGAACTAACACCCATGATGTTCAGTATCTTGGTAAGCTCATCAATGAACTCCTGAGTATCCTCATCAACCTTTGACCCATGGAACTCTGGAGGATTCATCCGGGTGAAATCCCTCACCCTAGAAGCAGGTGTAGGATCTCGTGGCATTTTAGCCTGCCTTGTCTGAGAAGTCACCACCCGGGCCAGCATGCAAAAGGCGGTACAGAACTAACCGTTTAAGATGGGTTCATTCATAGGCTCGTGGGGAGTCTACTCCTCATTAGCCAAAGCCGGCCTTGGTGGGAGTGATCTTCCTCGAGGCATCTTCTGAAATGGATCAACAACACTGTCAAGATAAGGGAAACAAATATACTACTCATAGCACGATATAAGACATGAAGAAGTGAGGCAATTCCTAGAACGCCTTCGTGGCCTCCCACTCATAGGCATGGTACTTCACGCCCTTGAATAGGACTCTACTTGACGCGAAATGTTGGACTTCAAGGACTATATAAATGTAGGGCTCTGATACCATCTTTTGTCATGACCAGGGTTAGGGCCTAGATGTGACACGACGAATGGGAACCCTAGAGTCTCCAAACAAGCCTCAAGTATCTATATCCACATCATCAGTTCAAGAATAACATTCAAATTATAACACATAATTCTAAGGGACGGGGGAAATAAGATTAACGCTATAGGGAAAAACGGGAAATTGGGACATTCCAAACTATTAACCATAGACATATAATCAAAGTATGAGATTTTCATAAATCAATTCATAGGGGGGTAAAAAAATATTTCACATAGCATAAAGACTTTAAGGAGTATACCTGATATCCAACAAATGCCTCTAGTCAAATGGAACGGGGGTCGGGACAAGTTCTGGGCTCACCCTCAAATAAGGAAGAACATTATGAAATAAGATAAAGGAAAGGTAGTTGGCTTGTCTTTGGAAGATGGGACTCACCTCAATATACTTGTGGATCAAACTATTCCTCAAACGGTTGGTAATCAAAGTGCTCAGCCCCCACATGGTAAAATCCTATAGGCATAGAGCATGCATTAGTACGTTTGAATGTACTAAGCATGTGGGCATGTAATTCATATGACTTACCAAACCTACATTCAATGTTAGATGACAAGGGTACATGGCATAGAAAGAATCATATATTCAATAGAAATATATATACAAGATGCCATGAAATTTATGATGCATGAAATGCACAATGCTCATATATTGTGGGGATGGACTTTAACCAACAAATCAAATCCATGCAAGCTATTACATGAATTATTCTGATAAAGACCTCCCATCAGTAGGAGAAGACTACTTGCCAAAGGTAATCTACATCACACCTTACATAACTCACGATTTCGGTGGATGGTTACCCTCCTTATGGATCTCACCATTTCGGAAGGATTTTCTAGAATCATACATAACATAATATAATCATAAACGAAATAAACATTCCTTATGACCCGGTTATTTCGGTAATGGTTAACGTTCCTATGTTGGCACATAGTTCAATGAAAGGGAGAGGGCCCTTAGGAATAGCCCTCGCCTCCAATCCATCGGTGCTAAGTCAATAACATTCTACATGAATACTTATACATATACATTCTTTCAAAAGATATAATGTTCATTTCAAACCGGTCAATACACATTTAGGCTAAAATTCCAAATCATGAATGATGAATCATAATCATAATGCTCATGCAAGGAATAGCTCATCCACATATAAAGAATGGTGCAAGCACCTAGAATGCTCAAGGAATCATAATCTTAGACATTTATGCGATCAAATTCTTGTCATAACCAATGTCTTATCCAAAATCATATCATAATAGTTTCATTAAACAGAATTGGGCTTAACCCACTTTATAATCTATATGAACCAATGTTCATGAATGCAAGTGCAATGCATGATGTGAGGTTGGCATAGGTAATATATATTCAATTTAAATCAATATCATAATGTTATATTAAGTAAATCCATAATTAAATCCGCATCTAAAACATAGTATAAGTCTCCCATGCATAAATCAACTTTAAAAAGGGACATGCATGTTCATAACTTCATAACTCAATGTAATAGTATTCAAAGTAAATTGAAATCATAGGTAGAATGCAGCCCGTACATCAATTGGATTTAATAAAAAAACAAATAATGAAAACCCTTATTCAAGTAAACTAAAATTCATAAAGTCAATTAAAAAGAATTTTGGGTCTTCTTGGTGAAAAGGGACCAAGAATCAATTCCAAATACCTGAATTAAGGAGCTAAATTTGAGGGGAGAATTTAGCTTGAATTGGACTTCAATTGAACCCTAGCATTAAACCTATGAGAGGAGAGAGTAGAGAGGAATTGGGAGGTGATCTTATGAGGGGTAGAAAGTTTTAGGAGAATGAATAAAGAGGGGAGGGGTATCAGCTGAATTATGGGTTTAGGATAGCTAAAAGGTCATAATTCCTAATTAAAATAAACCAAAATTGCATAAACGCCATGAATGAAACAAACAAAAATTTGAACCATCAGGTCCACACGGTCCACAACATGGTCTGGACGTCACACGGATCATGAACAGTGGTCGTGAACCATCACTAAGAAATTTTGTAGAGGGAAATTATTCGAAGCTAAGGGGCATCAGAGAACGACTACATGGTCTGTGTGACTCTACACGGACCATGACATTGACCATGTGATAGTGCTTGAACTAATTCCACACGACAAAGTTACGAGATGATACTTCTATACTTAGAAAAAAATTACATAGTGACTTACACGGAGGGCTACACAGACAGTGACACATCACATAGACCATCTGTGTGGTCGTGTGCCATCACCTAGTCAAAAATCTCCTCCATCTCAACACTGCCCCTGCCATAAATTGTACCAATGTCCCTCCACGGGGAGCCACATAGTTTGTGTGGTTTCACACTGCCTGATTGGGCCTTTCATGGAGTGATGCCTCGCAGGTCACTCGAGATAATTCCAAGAGATTAGGAAATGCCACTCGAAAAATTTGGGTCCTTACAAAATTACAATTACAATGAGACCATTTCTAGCATTAGTTTCAACACCTAGAATCACTAGAATTATAGGGATTTCAATTTAAACTTCCGAACTATGAATGTTCACCAAAAATCAAACTATGATCCAAAATGCAAGTTTAGGCCTAAAATCTTCGTTCCACTTCAAAGTCAATTTCGTAAGTTCTCCAAAACTAGATTCGTCATTTTGGAGCTGATAGAATTGACAAAATCGCATTTTGATACTTGAACTTCAAGATAACCACAAAACTAAAAAAATTCAACTTTAATCCTCCAAAAACTATTTCTTTAGAAAAACACCAACTTTAGGATTTCAAAATTTGACTTTTAGACTCAACTTAAAATGACCCAAGACAACTTTTCGAAAGGGAAAATGTTAAATTTCTTGAGGAATACGAAAAATGACCTAAGAGATTATTATATTATCCACTACTAAAAATAATGTTCGTCCTCGAGCATGAGATAAGGGCCATACCTGATGGCTAAAAATACTGAGGATATCAGCCACACTTATTTGACACTATCTCCCATATAACCTCACTCTTAAGTGTATGGCTCCACTAGACCTTTACTGAAGTAATATCCTTTATCCTCAACTTCCTAACCTGTCTATCCAAAATAGCTAATGACTTCTAGTTATAAGTGAAATCTGCGCTCAACTCAACTAAATCCAGGGAAATCATATCAGACTCATCCAGAATGTAATGCTGCAACATTGAGACATAAAACACTGGATGAACTAAAGATAGGTTGGGTTGCAAGGGATGTCTATAAGCCACCTCTCCAACTCTATCCAGGATCTCAGAGGGACCAATGAACCTCAAACTTAGTTTTTCCTTCTTATAGAATCTCATAACACCCTTCAAAGGTGAGACCTTTAACAATACCATGTCACAAAACATAAAATCCAAAGGTTGAACCCACCTATCATCATAGCTCTATGGCGAATCTGGGTTGTCACCAACCTACTCTAAATCAATCTCACCCACTATAGGTTATCCCTCAAGATATCTACACCTATGCTCTCTACCGCTATTGAGTTGAACTATCTGATGAGCGATCCACACCTCTTACCATGTAAGAACTCAAAGGGTGGCAATCTAAATATTGGAATGATAAATGTTATTCTAAGCAAACTCTGCTAAGGCTAAATGTTGATCGCATCTGCCACCAAAATCAATGATGCATTCCCGTATAATATCCTCAAACACCTAAATTAGATAGACCATTGGTCTGAGGGTGAAAATTTGTACTCATATCCAAACCATATTGTAAGACCATTGAAGAATGTGAAGTAAATAATGAACTAAGATATGACACAATGGAAACCGGGACTACGTAAAGCCTCACAATCTTACTAATACAAAGCTAGGCTAACCTTTTAGTTGTAAACTTCACCTTAATAAAAATAAAGTGTGTAGACCTAGTTAATTGATCCACCAATACCCAAATGAAGTCAAAACCCCCAACTGTAGTGGGTGACCCAACAATAAAGTCCATGGCAATACACTCCTACTTTCAGTTGGGAATAAGCATCCTCGGTAGCTCCTCCACTCGGTCGAAATTTTCCCATTTAACCTACTGCCATGTCAAGTATCTAGCCACAAACTACAAGATATCCTTTTTCATGCCACACTACCAGTAATGCTGGCTCCAGTCATGATACATCTTTGTTGCCCTAGATGAATGGAATATCTAGTATAATAGACCTCCTAAAGTATCAGTCTGGTCAACTCACCCATCTTGGGCAAACAAATTTGACTCCCAATCCTCAAAACGCCATCAAAATCATGTACTGCTTCTCTAGCTCCACCTCTAGCCACTTTTTCCCAAATGATACATATCTTTTCATCTTCAAACTGCCTCTCACAAATTTGATCCATCAAAGATGAGTGAGCCTTAAAAAGAGAAAGCATCCTACCCTAGTCTTAAAGTTGTAATCTCACCAACTGATTGACAAATATATGAACATCTCTAGCAAATAGTCACTCCTCAACTCGAATAACATCTAGACTCCGCATGCTAGAAGCCTTCCTACTCAATGCATCAGCCACCATATTGGCTTTCCTGTGACGATAAAGAATAGTCGAATCATATTCTTTTAGGAACTCCATCCACCTCTTTTTCCTAAAATTTAGATCCGGCTGGCTGAAAATATACACTTTAAATACCGATGGACAATAAAGATCTCATAATGGACTTCATATAGATAGTGACGCCACAACTCAACACAAACACAATCATAGCTAACTCAAAATTGTGAGTGGGATAATTCTTCTCATTAGCCTTCAACTACCTCAAAGCATAAGAAATAACCTTCCCTTTCTATATCAACACACCACCTAACCCCACTCCTGAAGCATCACAATAAATAGTAAAATCAACACCCTCCTTTGCCAATGTCAAAATAGGAGTTGTAGTTAACAATAATTTCAAATTTTGGAAGCTCTCTTCACACTCCTTGGACTAATGAAATACAACATTCGTCTGAGTGAGTCTTGTTAGTAGAGCTGCAATAGTAGAGAAGCCTTGTACAAAATGATGATATAACAAGCAAACCCCATAAGATTATGAATCTCTTTGGCCGAGTTAGGCCTAGTCCTACCTCGAATGGCATTAATCTAAATTTGAGTCAACTCGAATGCCCTCCTTGGACACGACATGCCCCAAGAAAGCCATGAAACTCAACTATAACTCTCACCTAGAGAATTTAACATAGAGCTACTCCTCCCTAACCCTCTGGAACACAATCCTCAAATGCGTCACTTGATCTTCCTCGATCTTGGAGTAGACCAAGATGTCATCAATAAACATTATAACAAACGAATCAAGATACAACTAGAACACCATGTTTATAAGCTCTATAAATTCGGTAGGGGCGTTTGTCAAATGAAAGGACAAATAAAAAACTTATAATGGCTATACCTGGTATAAAAGACTGACTTAGGAATATATGATGGTAAAATCCGTAGCTAACAGTAGCTCGACCTCAAGTCAATCTTAGAAAACAATGTCGCTTTTTGGTGCTAATCAAACAAGTCATTAATACGAGGGAGTGGTGCATATTCGTTATAGCTACCTGGTTCAATTGTTGATAATCTACACACATTCTCATGTATCCATCTTTTTTCTTCATGACCAAGACTGGGGAACCCCAAGGTGAAACACTAGGGATAATAAATCCCTTTCTCAATATGTCTTAGAGCTATTTAGCTCCTTCAATTCCGCTAGATCCATATGATAAGGAGTGATAGAAATCCATTAGTGATCACCTCAAGATCGATAGCAAAATCAATATCCCTGTCAGGTTGGACTCTCGATAGATCAGAAGAGAACACATTCAAAAACTCATAAACCACAAGAATGAACAACAATATTATTAATAAAAGACAAATAAGCCAAACACACCTATCAATCAACCTTTGGGCCTGAATATAAGATAAAACTATACTACGATAAAAACCCCTCAAACCTGTTTGCTCCATCCTCAGTTTACCCGGTATGGTTAAGGTAATGATGTGCTGCCAAAATACAACACTTTTGATGCTTAAAACTTAGAATTTTGTGTGTTCTCAATGCGATATTTGTGGATTTTATGTGTTTTTGGGTTTAGATTTGCAGGATTATAGGTGGCCGTGTTTTTGGGGAAAATTACAGAAGATGGTTTTTGCTGCTGTACAAAATAGTCTATGGTTCGTAATGCATTCTATGAGTCGTACATTGGTTTCATGAGGAATTCCAGTGAGGGGCTATTTGCTGAAGTTGATTTCAATGAACATGTAGACGTGTTCTGGAGCAGTTTATGAGTCACATAATACCATTCGTGCCCTGAGGATCAAAGAGGTGTACTTGCAAGAAAGTTAACAGATGAACCCCCTTTTACGGGTTGTAAACCATTTTATGAATCATAAAAGGGTGCAGTAGAAGGAAAGTCCGAAATTCCAGTAGCATATTATGAGACCACGAATACGAGCTATAGAAGATAATACAGGTCATAAAGTGCTTTCGTGGAGTTTGTCGACTAGATTTCCTAATTTGTTTAGGACTTGTTTTTAATTATTATAAATAGGTCTTTTAGGTTATTTTTCAGAATAACACATGTGCTACCATCAGTTAACATAGGTTTAGCTTAGTTTTAGGTTAATGGTTAGAGAACTCAATATTCTTAGAGAGATACTTGAGGGAGAGTCTTTGAAAACACTTGTGGTTTAATTCAATCTTCAAGCTTGTGATTTTCATTGACATTTGATTTTCTTGTATATAATTCAGTTGTGTAAGTGTTTAACTATGTCTTTTAAATTCATAATCTCTTCATCTACACAAAGCATGAGTATCTAAATACACAATTTGAATTGTGGGAACTTCGAAGAACTAACAAAGTAAAATCGAATAATTCACGATTCTTGGAAGGTGTATATGCATATATTAATCAACTCTCTTCGTCTTGCATGTTTTCTGACGGTGGCCAACATTAGAACCAGCCTAGTGTACTGACTGGACCAAGGCGGTAATGAATAGGATAACAATTAATTAATAAGATTCTATTGATATGTTCTTGTCTAATCAACCAAACTGGGCCAAGGGAAAGATGTACTGGAACTTATAGGAAATAGTTAGTAATGCACACTATGGAGATGGGCGAAGTCGCGCCTCTCACCTTTGACCAAAGGGCTTGGTGAACTTAAATTATCGTCCTACATGCTATACACTAGACACAAATTTGGTTATCCAGTGATACTGAGTTGATGAATCATGGGGAACACAATACTCTAGTAGCTCTCCTTTATTGATCTTTTTATCATTATCGTTAGTTAGTTTGTTTTTTCATCGATTTTCATAACCCTCCCCCCTTTGGGGGTTGATTAACTTCTCAAATTGCTTATTGTTGAATTTGTCTTGAGACTACGTATTCCCTATGGGTTCAACCCTAACCTTAGTTAGGTTCTATTTCTTGACAACGACCGCTTTATCCTCTAAAAAAACACTATAACTTGGGTGACATCAAGATTTTGGTGCCGTTGCCGGGAAATACAGTTAGACTTAGTGAATTCATTAGCAGTTCGAGTTTTAATCCTTATTTACCATATTTTATGTTATCTTTTTGTTTTTGTTCTTATTTTATTTTTTTCTTATTAATATGACACCCTCTATTTAAAAAATGTTGGATGATTATAGTATTGGGATGAGAGGGATTGTACAAAATTTTATGAATCACAATGTGTACTTCTTTAAAATATTAGAAAATCTTGACTTAGACAACTATGTGCTTTTGGCAGATGTTCATCAATTTGGTTTGGACGGCCACATTTTAAGTAGTGAGTTCAGCGTGAAAGTTGATATGTTTGATGCTCAACAAGCTAGCTATGAATTGTGTGAGGAAAAAAAATACTTATAAGCCAACTAGAAGAGCTAAAATTTGAGGGTCAACTTATTAATCATACTATTATTGATGTTGTCACTACTGAGAAAAGTACACGAGAGTTATGTGACGAAGTAGATAATACTGTCTTTAAAAACTCTGGTGTGTGTAAACATGATAATGTAAATAATAATATAATTCATGAATTAGGACACACTGGACCTCATTCCAATCGATTTTCAACATTATGTTTAGATGATGAGGTATTAATCGAATCATTTGAGCATATAGATGAATGTAAGGATGAGGGAAAATATAGTTATATTCTTTAATTTATTAGGCAGAAATAAAAAAAATTTATATTCCTCATTTAAAGGCAAAGAAGTAGAACTTGTGATCTCTATTGTTTACTTCCCTTATTTTTATAAAATCACCCTTTGAGCATAATAGAAAATTGGAAAAGAAATTAGGGGTAAAATTCATAAGTTCAAGGTGGAAGAAGAAGTGGAAGGTCTCCACCTAGTAGTGTAACTTGTTATTTTCTTTTTGAGTCCTTTTGTTTTTTGTTTTGTGTCAATTTCATTTTTGAAGATTTAGGGGAAGTCTGACTACCCAAATTTTAAACTTGGGAGGCAAGCAAGGCACACTGGTGCTTAGGTGCCCAGGTATGTTTTTTTGACCCCTTATGATCTATTTGGTCTTAACTTTGTGCATTGGGGACAATGTACATCTTTTTCTATGGGCCTCAGCGAAGTCTGAGTAACTTATGGTGCATAACTACCCCAATTCTTGATCCTAGGATTTTCTTGTCTGTGTTCTTTCTCCGTGTGGATATTTAATTTTTATTGAACTGGCATGTTTAGGATGTTTAGATAATATGTGTAGCATATAGTACCAATACTAATGGCATATAACATGTTTCAGGGTTTTGTTTGATGAAATGGTACCCACCAAAAATTTTGATTAGTAGGTAGATAGTGACCATGCATGTTTAGGTGTTTGACAATAACAGTTCTGATAAGTAAGGGTAAATTTAGATAAGAAGCATAATTTGAGAGCTTTCATTGATAATGTATGCAGTTCCATGTGAGTGTGAGATTTATTTGATAAACTCATATATTTTGTTCTAATTCAGAACTTGCCTGGTTACTCTAAGTTAGATTGTAGATTAGTTGGATTAGGAAAGGATCTTAGGCCATTGTTGTTAAATATTCAACTTTAGCATAAAAAAAACCAACCAAATCAATGATATATCCCTTGTTCCAAATGATTGAGCCTAACATGTATCTATTCTATCAAAACACTTGATTAACCCTGCCTTATCTAATGAAAAATCCTGAACTCCCTGGTCCTTCCTTGAACATTGTGTACCTTGTCTGAGGCAAAAAGCCTAAGTTGAGGATGGATACCAAAAGTGGCCCTTGTTCTAAGGATGGACAATCTGCACCTCAACACATGCCAAAAGACTATGTTGAAGGTGGCAAGAGTAAGGGTAAAGCACAAAATTAAGGGAGGTGAGTTAGGAATACAAAGAAAAGGAGAAAAATCACGTACTAGGCTCAAGAAAAATGAAAGATGCCTTAATTGAGATCTAAAAAGCAAAAGGAATTGTAAAATAAGGCAAAAAGCTGAAAAATGAAAAGAAAGCACCCATAAAAGCTATAAAGAGGAAAAAGGGAGAGTAAGGTGAAAATAACAGAGTTGGTAGGGCGAAAGTGTAGAAAAACAAGGTTTCTAGGAAGGCTGTTAGTCACTATTTCTAAAAAATACCATATCAAAGCCCCCCGAGCCTATGTTACATGCTTAGAAAGTCCTAGAGTGATCCTAGTTTGATTAGCTGAAGGTTTGAGTAATGAGTATAGGGGCAAGCCTATGGTATTAGTCATTATGCATGAATATCTTTTGTAAGAGTGAATGAGTTTGCACAGTCCCAATTCATAAACATGGAGATATCATTGAGTGTCAGATACGAGTCTTCTTTTTGTGAGGTCACTTGCATTGTATTATTAGTATTAGACTTGCTCAAACATTGAGGATTGTTGATAATACCTTACGTGTCATCGTTGTGTTTCCACATGCACAGTTTGCATTTGTTTGCTAAATCGCTATCTAATTCCATTTTGAAAAGTTGGTGTGGGTATCTGAGTTCGAGATATATGACATTAGTTGAGGTCTGTGTGTGACTGTATTGTCTATATAGATTGAGTCCATTGCTTGAGGACAAGCAACAATTTTATCTTGAGGGTGTTGATGTGCTTAAACAATACAACACTTTTGATGCTTAAAACTTAGGATTTGGTGTATTCTCAATGACATATTTGTGGGGTTTTATGTGTTTTTGTGTTCAGATTTGCAGGATTATAGGTTGGCCATGATTTGGGGAAAAATTAGAGAAGTTGTTGCATTTTACTATTGTATCAGACAGTCTACGGGTCGTAGAGCATTCAATGAGTTGTAGATTTGTTTCCTGAGGAATTCAACTGAGGGAATATTTGCTGAAGTTGAAGTCTACAAACATGTAGACAAGTCATGGAGCAGTTTAAGAGTCGTAAAATACCTTTCGTGCCCTGAGGATCAGAGAGGTGGACCTGCAGGAAAGTTATCAGATGAAACCCCCTTTTTGGGTCATAAACCATTTTACAAATCGTAAAGGGTTTCCATAGAAGTGAAGTCCAAAATTTTAGCAACTAATTACGAGATCCCGACTTTGAGACATAGAAGACAATATGTAAAGTGCTTTCATGGAGTTCGCTGACCAATTTTCCAAAATTTTTAGGACTTGTTTTTAATTATTATAAATAGGTCTTTTACGTTATTTTTTTAGAAAAACACATGATTTACCACCAGTTCATGTAGTTTTAGGTTAGTGCTCAGAGAACTCAATATTCTTAGAGAGAAAATTGTGAGAAAGTCTTTGAAAACACTTCTAGTTTAATTCAATCTTCAAGCTTGTGATTTTAATTGATATCGGATTTGCTTGTTCTTAATTCAGTTGTGTAAGTGTTTAATTATGTCTTCTAAGCTTATAATCCCTTCATATACACAAAGCATGAGTAGTTAAATCCATAATTAGGGTTGTGGGAACCATGAAGAACTAACAACATAAAACCAAATAATTCATGATTTTTGGAAAGTGTATATGCATGTATTAATTAACTCTCTTCGTCTTGCATGCTTTCCCATGGTGGCCAACATTAGAATCCGCCTAGTATTACTTACAAGACCAAGGTAGTAATGAATAGAAAAAGGGATTAATTAATAGGATTAGGTTGATGTGTTCTCGTCTAAATAACCAAACTGGGCAAACGGGAGGTTGTACTGGAACTTATAGGTAATGGTTATTAATGCACACTATGGAAATGGGCCAAGATGCATAGTGAAATTCGCCTCACTTTTAACCAACGGGCTTATTGAACTTAAATTACTGTCCTACATGCTATACACTAGACAAGAATTAGGTTATCCGGTGATATTGAGTAAGGGAATCATGGCGAACACAATACCCTAGTTTCTCTCCTTTATTGATCTTTCTCTCGTGATAGTTTATTTTTCTTATTGATTTTTGCAATACCCCCCCTTTTTGGGGAAGTGAGATATTTAACTACTCAGATTGCTTATTGGTGAATTTGTGTTGAGTCTATATATTCCCTGTGGGTTTGACCCTAACCTTTGTGAGGTTCTATTTCTTGATAGCAACAACTTTATCCTCTAAAAAGTAGGTGTAACGTGGGCGACATCAGGTAACCGTCTTTATATAGAAATAAAGAATAGCACAATACAGAGATAGCAAATCTAGCAAAGATATCATCGAAATATATCATATCTAATATAATCATATCTACCCAAGTTTCATAACCAACCAAAGTCTCAAGACAAGATCGGTAAAGTTGATCCACTACTGAGGGCTCACCTACTAGGGTCAAAACATGAACAAGCATAGATATGGTATCACATGGAAAATCAAACCCCATGTAGAAATATGTAGATACATAAGAATATGTAGCTCCAGGATAAAATATTACTAATTCAAGGCAATGACAAATCAGAGCAATAATTGTGATGACAATATTAGAGGCCTCAACATTAGGTTTACCAAGGAAAGCATAGAAATGGCCTACCTATCCCACTACTAAAGGCTTCCCCTCTACCACTAAAAGATATGGAAGTATCACCTGCTCCTCTATCTATTGGACATCCGCCTCTATCGGCCTAACCTCTACCTCGAACCCTAGTTTGCGAATAGTTAATGGTGTTGGATCCCTAACTGGTGTTGCGGAGTAAGAACGGTTGGTCCCAAAATGAGTCTGCATGGGGCACTATTATGTCATATAATAAGGAGATCCACATCGACAACAAGATATAGGGGTGGATAGTTGTTGTAATGGAACATAAGGTATATTGTAACTGCCCCAACCTATAAGCCTCTGTTGCAGACTAGAGGAACCCTGACCTAAGCTATAAAAATCACGAGGACCTCATCCTCCCTCTAAAGCTAGCAAGGCTACATGAACCCCGCGGTGTTGAAACAAACCACCTACCATAGTCATACCATTGCCTCCTAATAACGCCTCCAAGAACTTTCCGGATGGACGGACCCCTTTGGGGTCCCCAAACTCCTTTCTCTACTAAGCTCTACCTCCTTGGTGGCACTAACCACTAACTAAAAAGAAGCTCTATTCCTAGACACCCAACCACTGCCTAATATGATAAGCAAACCCTCTTACAAGTTGACAAACTCACTTTGACTCCATAGGAATAATAGATGTAGTATGTCGAGCCAGCTGGCAGAAATGATCTCATACTCAAAAACTGTCATAGTGCCCTGTCTCAAACTCTAGAATCTCAGACAACTCTACTCACGGACACTCTAAGGAACAAATCGATCATAAAAGGCACTAGAAAAAGTCTCCCAAGTTATCAAAGGAGTCCCACCTGTAAATGATCCCAAGTAGGTCCTCCACCACTTCCTGGTTGGCCCATAGAGCTAGAGGGTAACATATTGCACACCATGAGTCTCTGTCAACTCTACGATCTCAAGTAGCTCCCTACAAGTAACCAAATATTCATGTACGTCCTTGGTCTTTCCCCTTTAGGATTAAGGTGGATCCATCTTCCTAAACCTTTAGGTTACGTTGTTTATTAATGCAACGTGGTTGAGTTATTGCCTATGTTTCTTATCAGTTACGAGCCCAAGAGCGCAGCTACCCCATGCATGACTTAGAGTTTGCGGTTGTAGTGTTTATGCTCATGATCTAGAGACATTATCTATATGGTATGTATTATGATATTTATACCGACCACCGAAGTTTAGAGTATACTATGACTCTATAGGATTTGAATTCGCACTAGAGACATTTGATTGAGTTGTTGGCTGACTATGATCTTTCCATTTTAAATCATCCAGGCAAGGCAAATGTGGTAGCAAATTCCTTGAGTCAGAAGGTAGTGAGTATGGGCAGCTTAGCACATTTGACTATGAAGGAGCGACCCTTAGCCTTGGACATTTAGTGCTTGGCTAATAGGTTGGTCTGGTTGGATGTTTCAAATTCTAGCCAAGTATTAGCCTTCATTGGGGCTAAGCTTTCATTGATTGATCCGCTCAAGACTCAGTAGTTCGAGGATGAGTCATTAGTGAGTCTCAGGGATAGAGTTTTTTAAGGGGTTGGTTAAGTTACAGTTGATTTAGAAGGGGTCCTTTGATTCAACAGCCGATTGTGTGCTGCTAGAGTGGAGGATTTGATACAGATGATCATATGTGAGGCACATGACTCTTGATATTCTATTCACCCAGGTATCGCAAAAATGTACCAAGATATAAAACAACATTACTAGTGGAAAAGCATGAAGAGGAATATTGTTGAATATGTGTCATATTGTCTTAGTTTCCAATAAGTAATGGCTGAGCACCAGCGACCTAGGGGGACACTCCAAAAATTTCCCATTCCTACGTGGAAGTGAGAACATGTGACTATGAGCCTTGTTGTGGGGCTCTCTTGTACTTCCAAAGGTTATGACCATACTTAAGTTATCGTAGATCGGCTACTCACTTCTTGCCGATTTGTTTTACCTTCAGTTCTGAGTTACTAGCTCGTGTTTACATTCAGGAGACAGTCTAGTTACATGGTGTCCTAGTGTATATCATATTTGAAAAAGGGTCACAGTTTACCTCTAGCTTTTGAATGGTGTTTTTGGGAGAGTTGGGCACCCAAGTTGACCTGAGCAAAACATTTCATCCATAGATAGATGGCCAGTCTGGCGTACTATATATGTTTTGGATCACATGGTACGTGCTTGTTCGTTAGAATTTAGGGGTTAGTGGAACCAGTTTCTGCCGTTGGCCAAGTTTGCTTATAATAACCTCTATTAGACCAACATTCAGATAGCCCCATTCGAGGCATTATATGGTCGATGATGTTGTACTCCAGTTGTGTAGTTTGAGTCGATAGAGCTTGGACCGTGCAGTACAAATTTATTATAGGATACCTTAGCATGGGTCCAGGTTAGTCAGGATAGACTGAGGACAGCTAAAATTCGTCACCAGAGTATGCCGACCGCAAACACTAGTTTTTACAGTTTGAGGTTAGAGGGATGCCGTGCTAAGAGAATCGCCCCTAAAATGGGTCATGCAGTTTGGTAGATGGTGTAAGCTTAGCCCCCAGTATGTTAGACTTTTTAAGATTCTGAGATGGTTCAGGCTGGTGGCATATGAGTTAGCCTTACCTCCAGCTTATTCCGCTATACACCCTGTATTCCACGTATCGATGTTCAACTGGTATATATATTTCATTTGAGTCACATATGCTTCAGTATAATTCAATCAAGTTGGATGACCATATGACATTTGTTAAGGAGCCGATGGCCATACTAGCTAGGAATACAAGATAGTATTGCACAAGGGTTATACCAGTAGTTAAGGTTCAGTGAAGTCACCATCCGATTGAGAAGACTACCTGGGAGATGGATGCACAAATGCAGGAGTAGTACCCTAGCCTACTTGAGCCATTAGGTATGCCTTTATTTTACTTTTGCGGACGAAAGTCTAATAAGTAGGGGATGTTGTGATGACCCTCTGGGCCATTTCTGTATTTCTGTAATTCTTCTAATAATTTGAGCTTATGTATGGTAACCTCGGATAGTATATGACTCATGGGGAATTTTTGGATGGTTATTGGTTAAATTGGTCGTGAATTATGACCATTTTTGAGCTAACAAGAAGTTATAACTATAAAAAGGATATATCTGATAAAGTCATAGAAAACGACCTCAGAATGGGATTAGGATGGTTCCATAAGTTTTAGAATGGCCAAATTACGCTATGAGCATGGTTGGCCCGAAGTTGGAGGGTTCCAGAGTGGATTTAAGTCAAAAATTGCAAGATACTCTGTTATGCTAAAAGAATGAGCACTCGTAAGTTCGAGCAGAAGCTAAAAACTGATTTTCAGTGAAACCCTTGCTAAATGTGCTTGAAATGGAAATTTGATGATGTCGTCAGCTCCGGAACGTTGAAAATAGCCTAAAATAAGCTTCCATCAATTAGTGGGGGCTTTTGGTTGCGTTTTAACCCCTACAATTCTTTTAGAGGAAATTAGTCGGAAAGAAGTGAGACCCTCATTTTCTCCGTAGGATGCTCCATTGGAAATTCTGACCACACCGATGGATTCGGAATGTTGAAATCCCTATGGTTGCACTATTGATTTGTGCAAAATCAAAATTGTTTGTGCCGCACCAGATTGCCCACCCTTTGCATTCATGGAGGTGATGGCAAGTACACGGATGAGGGCCAGGTGAAGTTCCGCATTTGCTAAGCCTTGGTCATATTCACAAAGGAAACACATGCCAAGACACCACGTTCGCGGCCCCAAGCCCACATTTGCGAAAGCCTTTTTATTGTGCGGTGCTTATCCTATAACATGTCGCGGACAACAATTTTCCCCAATTTACCCAAAGCATAAAAATTGTTATATAACAACATTTATAGAGATTTAAAAGGATACACTACTCAAAGTTTTGCAGGGAACACTGTGGAGGTGTCAAATTCTAAATTTCAGCACATAGTTCGAGATAAAAATATCTTTTAAAATTGTTATGTTCTCGAAAAAATATGAAACATTTACGCTATGATATCTCAGCCAATTCTTTATAAAATTAAGTATAATTTTTGTAAAGAATGCAACTTCATTTTTTATCTATTTCTCAACCTTCTGGGATTTGTTATGAGCTCAACTTTCAGTTATAGACTCGGGGTGATTTGGGGATCATTTTATAGGGGGGTTTGAGATTTTGAGTGAGATCTCTATTTTTCCCCATATTAGACATAATTACTATCATTTTCCTTGATTATTGAGTTTTTACACTCAAATTAGTCGTGATAACCTTATGAATTATATTTTGATAGCTGAGTTGCGTCGAGGAGTAATTAAGAAGGAAAAGCCCAGGTAGATTGACTTAGGACGCGAGGAATCATCTACCAAGTAGGCTAGGCTTCTCTATACCTTTGACTGAGTTGAAATGTACGCGTATTAAGCTAGAATGTGTTAGTTATGGGTTGAGTTCTGGAATATGTTTGGTAGATGGTTCGTTGTGCTCTGTATTCTTATTATATGATGTTGTGGGAGATTATTCCTATTTTTATGACTAGATTAGCCATAGCTTTGATAATCGTAGAGTTCGGGCACTGTTGATTATAGGAGGGCTTGGCAAAGGCTGAATATGGGATGATGCCATGGGATAAATATGTATTCTACCTAACTCTTATCTATGAATGTATGGCCCCAGGCTACTAAGGTATGCGTGTTGTGAGGTTGTTTGTCGATTATATGTCGTACTATGGCCTGATGCTGGTATAGATATTACTCTACTGGATTAGATTGTTTGGGATACTTAGGATATCATTGTAATTTCCCATGCTACTTTAATTACTTAGGGATGATGGGGTGATGGTATACCTGGCCTTAGTTGTGCATGACTCTACCTTGTTCTTTAGTAAGTACACTTCTATATACAATTGTTAGTTATTGTGCATCTAATATCCGTGCCTAATACTGGGGTTACCAGCTATAGTCTGAGAGAGGTTAGGCTCAGTTGAGCTATGTGATTTTTGCCTTGAGGTGGGGGTTTGTGAGCATTTCAAGAGACATTGTTGAGCATCTTTTTTTATGGCCTTCTTTTTTGTCCATACATTGGCCTTGTGCAGTGTAGTGGCTTGTCCATGTAAGAGTATTCCTGGTTTTGGGTAAAGTGTGTTGGTTTATTCAGGCACATTTAGTATTGTTGTGATCAGTGATTTAGGACAGATACCCTGGGGTTGGGAACTGACTTGCTTATAGGTTGGACCTAACAGGCACCATCAAGACCCCCGGTTATGAAATTTTTTCTGTTGAATTTTTTATTATTTGGAAAATGTTTTCATTTTGTAATTTTCAGACGTCAGCTACTTTTTTCGGCATGGAATGTTTTTACCATTTTTCCTGTTTGAGCCGAGTTGATTTATTTTAGTGTCATTAAATTCGTTGTGCGATTGTGATGTTATATTTGAATAGATTATGGTGATTTGGATTATCATCGAAGGGGAAAGGCCTTTGATTTGGCTTGATTCAAGACTTTTTCTAAGTCAAGTAGACTTCTAACCTTTTGTTAAGTATGATTGAACCTTGTAATTTTCTAAGAGAATGTGCTTGGGAGATTTGAGGAATGAAATAGGTTAGCTTGATGTTATTGTAGGCTTGGATAATGATAATTCGGTTTGGGTAATTCTAAATGTTGTGAGTCCTTATATTTGTGCAATAATTGAGTTAATTGTGAACTACTTGATATTGACCTTGAGATTGTAATGATATTTGAATTGTGTTGTGAAATATACGAAATTTACTGTTGTATTACATGATTTTAAATGGACATCTTGTTTACTCACATTCTTATAAATATGACTATTGTGTTATGATTACATGGTTGTTTGATGTTCCATTGGTAATGAAAAGCTGAAGGGAAATGGTCCCGAATAGAAAAAAGAAAAAAAATTAAAACTCGAAGAAAAATGGTTCCAACTAGATATAAAAGTAAATGCCGAAGAGAAATGGTTTCGGTGGATACATGGTTCATGTGTGACCCCCGTGGGTTCCGGTCTGAGGCTATCTGGGGATGTGTATCGTAGGACAAACATGCATCATAAATATTTGACATTGCACCGCATGGTTTAGATTGTATTGCATTCACTTCATCTCATCTCATTCTATCTTGTATGTTGATATATATAATCTATGTGTGATGACTTGGAAGCTTTACATTTCTAGTTTATTGTTAAGGTTCTAATGGGAGATGATGTTTAATGTTGAGAGTTGAGCCTTGTACACTAAGAAATACTAGACTATGTGGATTTTATGATTACTTATATTATCAATTGACTATGATGCTTTTGACTCTTAGATTTATATGTATAATCTGAGACTTTGGTCTACGATAGGCATTGGTTTATATGGACTGTTGTTGTGCCCGGAGTTTTCTAAGTGCAATATTGTAGTTTGGCGGTATGTAGTTAGGATGGATAGAAGGACTTGTGTTCTTCAGTACTTTACTTTAGGTTAGTTTCTGTTTGTTGAGTACCATGTTATTTGGTGCTCACCCATTGTTATAGTTTGTAAGTTGTAAGCCTGGTCCCTCTTTCTAGATCGTAGGTTGTAGATTATATGGATCGTCATTGTGCTGGGACTTATTTGATTGCAGGATTGTTGTTTGGCGATATGTGGTTAGGATGGATAGGAGGACCTATGTTTTTTATTGCTTTACTTTAGGTTAGTTTCAATTTGCTAAGTACCGTGTTGTCGGTGCTCACCCCTTGTTACGTTTTTTAGATTGTAAGCCTGGTCCCTCTTGCTAGATATTCTTCATTAGAGGATTGAGCATCAAGATCATTCGTAAGGTAGATGCTTATACCTTCATTTTTATGTTTCATTCTATTTGAGGACCAGACATTGAGACTTGTATTTTGTTGAGTATTCTATATTCAGAGGCTTGTACATGTGAGACCAGTTTCTGGGATGAGTATAACTTTTGATTTCTTATGCTTATCTATGACATTAGGTTGTTTTATCTTCTGCTTTCAATAGTATGTTGAGTTGTTTATATTTTGCGCTGACTCGCCTTGATGAGCTAGGTGAGTGCCATTAGACTCGAATTCTGATCGTGACACGAGATATGCCTTACTATAACATTGACACTCAAAGATGTGTCGTACTTGCTACTATGGCCATTCACAATTATGTGATAAAAAAAAAGGCAATGTGCATGATGCATTACACATGGCTGAGGATGAGCAACATATTCCTTTAGTTGATTTCGATGTAGACACAACTTCAAGAGCTAACAATATAAATGAAGAAAATTTGGGAGAACAATATGATGATACTTTTGGATGGGACTTTGTGATATGATTGCTAATGATATTTCTAATGCTTAATGCTCGTATAATTTAAATTATATTTCCGCTTTTTAAACTATTGAAGTGCTCCCTATTATTTTAACACTTCTATTTGTAACAAACCTTATAATCTTGGAATATGAGTGTATGTTTATTTATATATTGTCCTTCTTTCACTATGCTTTTAATAAATAATTTAAGATAGTAAAGGAAATATGTGAATGATAAATAAATACTATTGAATGTAATTCAAAAAAACATCTTGAATTCTTTATGTGAAATAAGAGGCGGCGTGCATGCCGTTAGAAAGAATTAGTACTGTTGGTTGGTTAAATGTTGGAACTTTCTTTAGATGGTAAGAGAAAATTGGAATAACTGGTATATATTTATAATTTAGTATCACAATCATGTTTCCATTTCAATCTTGCAAAAAGAGTTGATCTACCACAAAAAAGGTCCAAATTTTTGTGTGTGTTATATATATATATATATATATATATATATATATATATATATATATATATATATATATATAGGATTATGAATGACAATTTTCTAATATTCGAATATTAAAAATTTGATATTGTCACATATATTAAGAACTTGAAAAATAATAGAATTCATACTCCTTAATGAATTTTATCTTTCATATATTTTCGGCGCAATACTATTCTTTGATATAAATAGTTTCTCAATATTGAATAAGTTTTCATGGATTAGTCAATTATCAATTTAATGGCATATTTTTCATTCTTTAGGCAATAGCAGCTAGTTTTCCTTGCCTTTTCATGTCAACATCCATAAGAACTCCAAAGTAGCTATGATAAATTAATCATGCAAACGATATAAGCTCCCTATGCTGTCAAATGTGAGTTCCTTGATTATTCTAAAGCGATTAAACCATAAAATGATCTCATTAAATTTTTAAAAATATTTTTAGTCTTACCTTTAAAAATGCAAAAATATTTTAAAATATTATTTTTGACAAAAAAAGAAAAACCAAAGAATTATCTTTGAATGTTCACACACATTTTAAGATGAAAAAGTGTTCCTGGGAGAATTTTGCACGAGTACTTCATTTCATTTTTCAGACAAAATTAATTTTAAACAGTGGAAATTACTGATCAATTGCTAAATCACAATTTAAGTCGTTCACTTTAAAATTGCATTATTTAATAAATTGAATCCAAACATGTCTTTTATCATAGTCTCATACCCCGAGAGGATACCATTGTCATGGCCAACACTCAGTGACTATTGCTAGCCCTCCAAGCGAACTACTTGGCCTCGTCACATTCATTCAATTATAACTAACAACGGAAGACATCAATGACTAAGAGTACTTAATGATAGACAATAAGAATTTGATAGTCAGAGCCCAAAGGCCAAACAATCTAAGAATCAACAGAGTAAAACTAGTATGAAAGAAACTAGCAAAAAATATAATCTAATAACGACACAAAAGTCTAGTCTATGAAGCCTCTATCCGTCGACAAAGTTGAGCCAATGGCATACCCATGAATACCTCAAAATAGAATGAAATAAGTCTAAACTCAAAGCTAGAAGAGAAAAACATAATATCTTCCGAAAGTAGGGGAAGGCTCACCTATCAGCTGAAAGCAAATCGGTCCTCAACAGGGCGCCTGTTGATGATCGCTAGTACCTGTCTCTGCATCATGAAAAGATGCAGATCCAAATGGATAGTAGTACATGGAATGTATGAGTATGTAAAATGTCACAAAAAAACATGTAAAAGAAGAATAACATCAACTCAAATAACTCAACTCAAGAATTAGGAAACTAAATCAGAATGTCAAGAATCTAAAGTGAGAATACAGTTTAGACAATGATAATTCATATAAAATCTAATCCAATCCACTCAGACTACTATCAAGACATATATGAGAGTTTCTCTAGCTGACAACCATCACCTATGAACCGGTGATGATACAACCAAGCAATGTCGTTGACATATCCATCTCATACCTTTCAAGGGTAAGGGACATCTCATCACTGGAGCCAAAATTCGTAACATCAAGTCCTCTTTTTGGGACAATAAGAAACATCTAATTTTACTGTCCAATCCTCTCCTATGATGGCTACATAGTTATCGATTTTGAGTCAGACTTACTCTTACTCAATTTGATTCTCAATACTCCTCCCAAGACTCACCATGCTCAAAAGACATCAATCCTATGATTAACTCATTCTTCTAGTTTCATTGGACATTTGTCAACTCAAGTCATCACATCAACTATCAACTCTTTCGTTATATTCTTTTAAAGTTCAGCTCTTACACTCATAAAGTCTCTTTCATGCATCATGTTAACTTATGACACTCAGAAAAACAAAAGTAGAATTAAAGCATTTAGGGATTCCATAGACTCCTTAAGCTCAAATTATACTTATGTATTCCCATTTAAGTGAAATATGAAAAAACAACCAGAATTTATGTAGGAAAAGAAAAATCATCTAATTAAAGTATTTAATTCATAAAACGGGTAATTCATGCAAGATAATATAGGAATATATTAGGATTTTAGAGAAACCTTTAAGAAACATTCATGGGAGACTCACTTCATGGATAACTCCATCAATTCAGGTTATGGGGCACATGGAAGGACAAAACCCAAGTTCAAGTTAGCCTTACACAGCTAGAGGTGGTAAATCTTGAAACAACTTGGAAAACTCATAAGATTATCTTCAAACCCTAGCCTTTTTCTTTCTTGAAACCTTGCTCTAAGTTGGAGAAGGTGTTTTAGCATTTAAAAGTTGAACTAATATGTTTAGGGATTTATTTAGGTGTAAAAACATCAAATTTAGGCTTCGAAAGGGTGGGAAACGATCAAAATAAACTTTCTTAAAAGGTTGTTAACGTCGTCCATGGGCCTACCTTTGACCCATATAGACTTCCACGACCGATAAGAACCCATCCGTAAACTTTGGGCAAATCTTGGGGTCTCTAGATGATTTCATGAGCCCAATATATGCCCCGTAGAAGTACTTACGACCCATAGTTGGGTCCATCAAGTCTATGACTCAAAAATGGATTTTCTAATGTTTTTCCAGGTGTTTATAGTATGGAACATAACTCAAACCATGACCCGTAAGTATGTTTTGTACTTCAACTCTGCTCTGCAGTCTTTAGTAAAACAACCATAACGCTTTACTCCAAACTCCAAATGAGGTGAAATTCATTGTTTTAGAAAGCTAAATTCAAACAACGTTCATCTAATAGGCCATAGGTTATCTAGTTCTTTGTACGCAAATATTTATGGTCATCTAAATTTGACCCTAGTATAATCTAACATGAGAAACCTAAATGATAGGAAAGTTTTGAACTCCACTAAGTACTAAAGGTCTCTTATGACCCTAATCCACTTCCCATATATATGAATGATGATTGAAACATAGGTACGTGTAAGAATAGAGCTATGAGGTGTCATAATAAAACCCCCTTGGAATTATTCTCCTTCGAATGATAAGCAACTAGGAGGCCTATCAAGAAGGAACAACATCAACAACTCAAATGTTGGGATACTCGAATACTCATATTCTAGATATCAACTTCAACTAATGATTTAAAATTGAAAGAAAATTTCTAACATCATCATTAGGCACGAATATAATTAAAGACATGCATACTCAAATACTCATACACTCAAGAGGAGGATTAACTCAAAGATAAGAACTCAACTCAACAATGGGAAAGTAACTCACATAATAGAAATGAATCATTACCATTAATTTCAACATTAGGAGGCATGAATCGGTAAGAAATGAATCATTACCATCAATTTCATCATTAGGAGGCACAAATAGGTGAGGGTATCTAGGCTTCATATCCTCTTCAGCTTTCCATGTGGTCTTTTCATGGATTGACTTCTCCACAACACTTTCACTGATACAACCTCATTAATTTTCAACTTGTAAACATGATGATCAAGGATTTGTATTGGGATCTCCTCATAACTCAAACTATCCTTCACTCAAATGTTTTAAATAGGATCTACTAAGGACAATCTTCCAAACACTTCTTAAGCATAGAAATGTGAAAGACCGGATGGATGGCTACCAATTGTTGTGATAACTCGAACTCATAAGCTACGTTTCCCACCCTATTCACAATTTGGTAGGGACCAATGTATTGAGGACTCAACTTTCCTGTAACAACCCCTAATTCCTTCTACCTAATCTGGAGTAGGATGCACAGAGGATGATGAGAAATGACTGAGTGAAATTATAGATAATAGGTTAACGAGGGTCATTTACCACTCATAGACAGGTCTACAACTCATAAAGTAGGTCTCGTATAATTCCAGATGACTTGATGAAAATTTTCTAAGTCTGAGGCCTATGTACGATATGGTATATGACCTATAATGTAATTCACGGCTTGTAAATGGGTTTCATGAATTGAATACCAAATATCAACTTTGCAGTATCATAATTTATGAATTAGCAGATTACTCGTAGAATGGTTTAAGACTTGTAGTGGAGGTTTTGTTACAAATTCCAATAACTCAACTTTCAACACTTCTTGTTTACGAGAGGTAGTTTATGACTCATAGAATGGTTTAGGGCCCGTAAATGGGGTATTGTAGACTTAGACGATGGTTTTAAAAAGTGTATTTTCGTTCATTCCAATCCTTATTTAATTAATACTTGTTCGTTTTAGGCTTCAATAAGGACTTAAAATAGAACCCCAGATATATTTCTCAAGATTGTTCCCACCCAAGGGTTTCTTGAGAACACTAGAAAAGGGAGAAGAACAAGAGTTCTTCATTTTAGCATGAGGATTGACTAGAGTTGGATTGTTTCGTTTATCTCCGGGCATGTAAGGCTTACTAAAGTGTGGAACTACATCTGTTCAAATGCCCCATTTATCTACTTGAGTCAAGATTTGAAAAAAGTTGAGATTTGGGAAATTATATTACCCTAATACTGAAATCCTTACATTGATTATGAGTTCACCTGATAGACTACTTGCTGCATTGAATAATTTGTGATATGAAATTGAGGTAATTTTTCATACTTTATAGCATGAACCCTAAATTACATAATTCTATGAAATTCTATGCATGGATTGAGTTGAGGTCTGAGTTTTATGTTGAATTGATGAGTTGAGAAATTTGAGTATCCTGGAGCATGAGAAGCATATTTAACAAAATCACTTATACTACCATGAAACTTACTTGCATTGCATGATAAGCCACACTAAATGATCCATTTAAGTCTTAGTCGAGTTTGATTGTCTGCATTAATTGACTGAGTTGATGAGTAACTTAGATGAGTTGAGATGAGATAACCCAAAAGAGGTTGATATTTGAGCTGATTGACTGAGCATTGAGGATTGAGTTGAATGATGAGTCGAGCATGTTTTAGTCTTAGGAGGCGTATCGAGCACCGAGCTGGACTGAGGTAACATCTAATTTAACCCATAGAACTATGTTGTCAGCGTAGGATCAACGTGCAGCTCATTCTGGCGACTCTTGTCCCAAAAGGGGACATTTACTATGGATTCTAGAGAGAGGTTGATCACCCTTTACCATGTCAAGTTTAGGATAGGAGTGGCAATAGCCTTCATTTTGTATCACCAAACTAAAGGTGATGGGTTTGGATGTCGGTTAAGAGAAACTCATAAAAAAAATGTATTGAGCATGACATTTTTTAAACTGAGTCTAATGTTTACTAAGCATACTTTTAAAAGAGCATGAATTACTTTAAACTTGCATATATTGAATTGAGCATGAGTGGTTGAGTCGAGATGTGCAAGTTGAGCCTTAATTTCTTAAGCTATTTTACATACTAGTATATTCAATTTTAGACATACATTTGGACTTGCATCATTTTAGGATGCAGATACAGGTGATAGAGGACTTCAGCCACATAGCGTTAACGTCTAGATCAGTGCATTCTGGAGTTGGTGAGCCCTCATTGTATTCCGGAAGAGCCCTTATATCTTGTTGATTTTATTGAGTACTTTATTTTCTTTATTTGAGGTGTCCATGGCCTGTCATGGCACCATCTAGATTGTTTAGTAGAGGCTTCATAGACAATGAGTAGAGGATTTGTTGAGTATTTTGTATTTCCAAACTTATTCTTTTCAAGCTATGAGATATTAGAGTTATGTTTATTATTGGCGATATCTTAATATCTGAATTCTTCTTCCACTGTTGAGTTGACGTGACGATGAGGCCAGGCAGTTCCCTTAGAGAATTTAGCAATGGTTCTTGGAGTGTCATCCATATCAAGGGTGCCCTTTTGAGGCGTGAAAAACTTGGTATCAGAGCACAGAGTTCAGGTGTCCTAGGGAGACTATGAAGCCGTGTCTAGTAGAGTCTTGTTTATGGGTGTGTTATGCACCACACTTTATAAATAGGAGGTTATAGGACAACAGAAATTGTTATCCTTTCTTGCATTTTGGTGTTTGGGAGATAGAGTTAAAGCCCTACAAAACTCTTTTCTAACTAGTGTGTTATGTGCTTACATATCATGCCTACTAAATGCATTGTGACCCAAAGAAATGCAATAGCCAGCAAAGCTAAGAATCCAACTTCAGGGTCCTTCCTCTAATGAAAACGAGGGGTTGAGGCCGACCCATCGGAGCTACCAAAGTTCCTGAGACACTTGTTGGCCTACCTGCTCCTACTATAAAGGCTGACTTTAGAGGAGCTATCAGCATGATCACACAGTTGGTAGCTACCTAGAGAGGGAACCAGGGCTCATCGGCTCCTAGTTCTAGCTTTCAAGAGGCAACATCTGTGGCCAGATTGCGAGACTTTCTGAGGATGAACCCACCCACTTTCACTGGTAAGAAGGCCAAGGAGGACCCTCAGAACTTCATTCTTGAGATGTGGAATGTGCTAAAAACTAAAAATGCGACTAACATTGAGGGAGTCGAGCTTGTTGCCTATCAAGTAAAGGATGTGGCTAACGTCTGGTGAAATCGGTAGGAAGAGAGTCAAAATGATGATGCTGAGCCAGCAGTTTGGGATGAGTTCGAGAATGATTTTCTTGATCACTTCTTCTGTAGAAGTTGAGAGAGGCTAAGGTTGATGAGTTCGTGAAGCTGAAACAAAAGAGTATAACTTGAAAATTCATCCAGTTATCCAGGTATATCCCAGAGATTGTCTAGGATATGAGAGCGAGGATGAGGAAATTCGTGTCTGGGTTGTGCATACATGTGAAGAAAGAATGTAAGATGGCATTGATGATCCTAAGTATGGATATCTCAAGAATCATGGTTTATGCCCCATAGACTAAGGAGGATAAGAAAAAAGATAGAGAGGAGTATTTGAGTAAGAAGGCATAGTTAGCAGGGCCTGAGCCTACCGAGACCAAGCAGTGTAAGGGAGATACGTCCTACTTTGAGAAGAGGTCCTCTAGTTATGTACCATCTTCAGAAAGTGTACCATACAAGAGCTACAGATATGAGGAGAGGTCCCAAGGTAAGCCAAACATTAGGGAACAAGGTGCACAATCTCAAGCAAGTGTGACTCTTGACTTTAAAGGGAAGCTCCCCTGTGGGAAATATGGCAGGATGTATCTGGGAGAATGTCGAGATAGAGGGAATGGTTGCTATAAGTGTGGCCAGCCAGGCCATTTTAAGAGGGAGTGTCTGATGTAGTCCAATAAGGCCCAGTCTTTTACCACATCACCACAAGCGAGGGGAAACTAGAGAGGTGCTACACCAGGGGCAGGTGGTGGAAAAATCATCGATATGCGATGGGGAATCGATAGGACCAAGCAGTTGCACCAGATGTTGTGACGGGTATGCTCCATGTTTTTACCTTTTCTTACTATGATATACTTTATCCAGGTGCAACTTGTTCCTGTGTGATGCCATATGTTAATGGTAGGTTTGAGATCTTTCCTTAGTGTTTGCTTGAGCCATTTTCTGTTTCTACTCCATTCGAGCCGACATAATCTATAGAGATTATGTGGTGTCCATTTATCATCTGGATACTCTTGCTGATTTGATTGAGTTAGAGATTGTCGATTTTACCGTGATCCCTGGCATAGACTGGCTTCATACTTGTTATGCCTTTTTTGATAGTAAAACTTGTACTGTTAAGTTTTAGTTTCCAAATGAGCCTATTATTTAGTGGAAGGGTAATTTTGATGCGCGAAAAGGTAGGTTTATTTCTTACCTCAAGGCTTGGAGACTGCTCACTAAAGGATGTATCTACCACCTCGTGCAAGTCAATTCTAACGATGATGAGCCTCCTACTCTTGAGTATGTCTTGATAGTGAGTGAGTTCCTTGGCGTATTTCTAGAGGGTCTGACCGGAGTCCCTCCTGATAGAGAGATCGACTTCGGAATTGATGTTCTTCCTGACACCCAGCCTATTACTATTCCGCCATACATAATAGCTACTGTAGAGTTGACAGAGTTGAAAGAACAGTTGAGAGATTTTCGAGGGACTGATCTATAAGGCCGAGCGTCTCTCCATAGGGTGCTCCAGTATTATTTGTTCCAACGAAGGATGGTTCCCTAAGGATGTGTATTAGCTATTGCTTGTTGAATAAGGTAATAGTCCAGAACAAATTCCCTTTCTGAGGATTGATGACTTGTTTGACCATCTTTAGGGTGCCACTGTTTTCTCCATGATAGATCTTAGGTTAGCTATTACCAGCTGAAAGTGAGAGAATTTGACATCCCAAAGAGGACTTTTCAAATCCAATATGGTCAGTTTGAGTTTCTACTAATGTCTTTTAGGTTGATGAATTCACCTGTAGACATTATGGACCAGATGAACAGAGTATTCAAACAATATCTTGATATGTTCATGATCATGTTTATCGATGATATCTTGTTGTATTCCAGAGATAAGGAGGAGCATGCCAATTCTCAGAATAGTTTTGCAGATGCTCAAGGATAATGAGTTATATAAAAAGTTTTCAAAGTGTGAGATATCTGTGGCATTCTTAGGTCACGTGATTTCGGCCTATGTCATTCGAGTGGATACCCAGAAGATTGAGGTGGTTAACAACTAGCCTAGACCAACCTCGCCAACATATATAAGGAACTTTCCGGGATCGGACGGCTATAATTGTGGATTTGTTAATGGATTTTCTTCCATATCCTCACCGCTGACTAGACTGGCTCAGAAGAATGTCAAGTTTCAATGGTCATACAAATATGAGAGAAACTTCCAGGAGCTGAAGATGAGGTTGACTACTGCCCCAGTGTTGACTTTGCCTGATGGAACTGATGGATTTGTTATCTACTACGATGCTTCGACAGTGGGATTAGAATGTGTTTTGATGCAGAAAGGGAAAGTTGTTGCCTATGCTGTTAGGCAACTTAAAGTGCATGAGAAGAATTACCCCACTCATGACTTGGAGTTGGCAGCAATGGTTTTTGCTCTCAAACTATGGCGCCAATACTTATATGGGTAACATGTTGATGTATTCACGGACCATAAAAGCCTCCAATATGTTTTCACCCAGAAGGAGCTTAACTTGAGGCAGAGAAGGTGGATTGAGTTACTCAAGGACTATGACATGAGCATCGTCTACCACCCAGATAAAGCTAATGTGGTCGTTGATGCTCTTAACAGGTTGTCCATGGGGAGCCCCGCCCTTGTGGAGGAGCAGAAGAGAGAGTTAGCTAAAGAAGTACATAGACTGGCACGATTTGGGGTTCAATTAGATGAATCAGATGAAAGAGGAGTTCTTGTGCATAATGGATATGCATCATCTCTAGTAGTGGAGGTGAAGGAGAAACAAGATCAAGATCCTATTTTATTATAGCTGAAGGGAGATCTGCATAAGCATAATGTGATTAGCCTTTTCCAAAGGGGGAGATGGAGTATTGAGATATTAGGGAAGGTGGTGTGTTCCAGATGTTAATGAAGTTCACGAGAGGATCATGGCAAAGGCTAATAGCATATGATATTCAATCCACCCAAGGTCAACCAAGAAGTAACATGACTTGAGAGAAGTCTACTGCTAGAGTGGAATTAAGAAAAACATCGTTGAGTTTGTCTCCACATGCACGAATTGCCAACAGGTCAAAGTTGAGCATCAAAGGAAATGTGGAATAGCTCAGAAAATTTTGAAATTATAAAGTGGAAATGGGAGATTATCAACATGGACTTCGTCACAGGTTTACTGAGGTTCCACAAGCAGCATGATTTGATTTGTGTGATAGTTGATCGGATGACAAAATCTGCACATTTCTTAGTAGTAAAGATGACTGACACTCCAAAGGATTATGCCTGGTTTACATAAAGAAGATTGTTAGACTGCATGGAGTCCCTTTTGTCTATTATCTTAGATAGAGGAGCTCAATTCACCGCCCAGTTTTGGAGATCTTTTCAGAGGGGTATGGGTACAAAGGTGCATCTTAGCACTGTCTTTCACCCGCAGATGGACGGCTAAGCAGCGCGTACTATTAAGACCGTGGAGAATTATTTGAGGGCCTGCACCATTGACTTTAAAGGTGATTGAGATGACCATTTGACTTTGATAGAGTTTGCTTACAACAATAGCTTCCATTTGAGTATTCAGATGGGCCCATATGAGGCACTTTATGAAAGGAGGTGTAGGTCACCGATTTGATGGTGTAAGCTCAGGGGGCTTTGGTATGTTGTTTTGGGAACATAGTGACTAAAGACCCTTCTTGACACTGTGTTTCTACACTTTTGCCCTACCAGCGTTGTTACTTTTCATGTCATTCTTCCTTTCTCCTATTTCATGCTTTTTGGGGTGCTTTATTATTATCTTTTTCAACCTTTTGCGTTGTATTTGCACATCATTTTTCTTTTTATCTCAATACTAAGGTATCACTCATTTTTCTTGCGTGCAATACACCTTTTCTTTCTCCTTTTCCAAGTATCACTAATTTTCCCCCACATTTTGTGTTTGCCCTTACACCAGCCACCCTCAACTTAGGCTTTTGGCCTGAGTTGAAGTGCATAATATCCAACCTAGGAACACGGGGCACTTTTGGTAGCCACCCTCAACTTAAGCTTTTTGCCTCAGTTAAGGTGCACAATGTTCAACGGAGGAACAGGGCTAATTTCAGGATTTTACATGTAATAAGGCTAGATCACTTAGGTTTTTAAAAAGAAAAGGTACATGTAAGGCTTAAACATTAGGATCAAGGGATATTTCACACATTTGGTTGGTTATTTAGGCTAAGTGGACTATTACGAACGACTGCCTAAGATTCTTTCCTAACAAACTAACCTACAGTCTAAGTCAAAGTAATAGGGCAAATTTTGAGTTGAAAAACAATACATGAATTTAGAAAAGTAAGCTCACACACACATGGCACTGATGACTTTCTCAATATAGACTCTCAGATCATACTTTTTATCTCATTTGATCCTCATTTAACAGAATAAACATTGTCAATATAATTAAACATGCAGGATTGCTATCTAGACTAACTAATAAATGCTTTTGGTATATATCATTTTCCACAAAAAAACACAAAAACACATATATACCATATATATCAGTACTATATGCTACCAATACTACCTGCACATCCTAAACATGTCGGTTCTACAGAAATTAAATATCCATGGGAAAAGAAACAGGTAAGAAAACAGCTAGGATTCAAAATTTTGGATAGTTATAGGCCAAGGCTACTCAGTCTTCACTGAGGCCTATAACTACCCACACCCCATTGAAAAAGAGGTATATTGTCCTTAATGCACACCAAAAATGCAAAATAAAGTACTAGGTTCAAAAAAGATATACCTGGGCGCCTAAGCGCCAATGTCTATCTTGGGTTGCCTCTCAAGAAGTGCCTGATTTATCATCGCGGCATGACATAGATAACTTGATTACTCAGGCTTCACCAAGTGCACAAACATCCTTTGTGTGGCCGGAACTTAGAGACTATTTCTAGCCCCCAAGTGAACCACTTTGCCTCATCACATTCAGTCAATCATAACTAGCAGTGAAAGACATCAATGGCTAAGAGTACATAATGAAAGGCAGTAATAATTTGATAATCAATGGACAAAAAATCTAAGAATCAATTGAGTAAGACTAATATGAAAGAAACTAGCCAAAATGATAATCCAATTACAACTCAACAATCTAGTCTATGAAGCCTCTATTCATCGACAAAGTGGTGTCAATTACAAACCCATGGCTACCTCAACAAAGAATAAAATAAGTTTACACTCAAAGTTAGAAGAGAAAAAAATGATATCCTCCAAAAGTAGGGGACACACCAATTAGTTGAAAGAAGATAGGCCCTCAACAAGCCTATTGATGTGTAATAACCTTCCAGTTCATTTTTATGATTTTTCTTTTATTGTGTTGACTTGAGCATGTGCATAGTGACCTCAGGTCTATTTGGGTAATTATTGGTTGAGTTATTTAGGAGTTATGTGAATCTTTTAATTCACCAGGAGGTTATACGTGTAAATGCATTTTCGGGTAAAGTCCAACTAAACAACCTCAGAATGGAATTCTAACGATTCCATTTGCTCTAGAACGGTCGAATTGGGCTAGGAGCATGTCCGGTGCAATTATATCATGGATTACAAATTTGTTTGCCGGGAAAAGTTAATAATTGACCCTGTCAATGCTCTCAGGAATCATGCCCTGGATGAGAATTTTGATGGAATGGTCCGCTTCAGAATTTTTATTTTTGTCTAGGTCGACCCTTTATTTGATACCAGGGACTTTCAGATGTGATTTAACCTCCGGGGGCTTTCCATTAAAAGCTTCATATAAAGAAGTGGGACCTTCACTTTATTGTAGGAAGCTCCATTGGCAATTCCAACTACATCGTTGGATCTTAAACATAAAAATCCATATGGTTACATAGTTCATTTGCAAAAATTGGAGTATGGACGAGCCCAAAACGACAAAAAAGAGATTGAAGGATCAATGGAAAGAGGGGAGTGACATGTGGCCAAATCATGGGCTGCCAAGTAGCATGGTCAAGTGCTTCCATATGGAAAAAACGTGTCAGCTGTGTACATATGTGTCTAAGATGTTATGTATATACTACCTTCAACTTTGTACCATGACTCTTAGCTCATTTTTCATCCAATTTGAGTGATTCAAAAATCTACCCGACTCAGATTTTCTCAAGGAACGTCATGGTGAAGTAAGAATTTGATTTTGGCACATTTTTGAGGTAAAATCCTTATTTCTTTTGCTAATCATATATCAAAATTTGTGAGAACTTTACTCTATGATATCTCGATCATTTCTCAACGGAATAAAGTAAATTTGTGTCTAAGTTATTCTATTTTCCACGAAGAACATTATGGTATGCTTGGGTATTATTAATTTGGTTATATTTTTGAAGAATTTGACCATGAAGCTATGTAAAAAATGTTTCGGATAAGAAATGCAACTTCATTTTTTAGTCATTTCACTATCTTCTAAGATATGCTTTGGGCTCAATTTCTGGCTATGGACTTGGGGTGATGCACGATCATTTTATGGGGGTTAGTTCGACATTTTAGGCGTGGGCCCCATTTCCTTGGTTTAGTCCTAATTGATGTAATTTTACCTATTTCTTGTGATCTTACAATTGAACCAGTTGTAATGATCTTGTGACTTATGTTTTGATAGATGAGAAGCTTAGGAAGGCAAATAAGAGGGGAAGAACTTGGTTGGATTGGCTCAGAGCAAGAGATATCGGATGGTAGGTAGGCTAGGGTTTCTCTAAACCCTGCACTGAGCTAAAATATTTGCATCTTTGAGTTGGAATATGAAGGAATATATTGTTTATGGATTGAGTTGTGGAGTATATTTTGTATATGGCTTGATGTGATCTGTGTGTTGTGTATATATAATGTTATGGGACAGTAGTTTTTTTATTGAGGCCTGTGTTTACTGTAGTTGTTATATTACCTGAGCTCTTACGTTATATGACAACGAAAGGGCCTGAAAGGGGTGGGTTGGAGCTCTGAACATATGACACGTATATACACTAAGCTTGACTCTTGCTTGTATGTGTCTGTGGTCTGAGCCTAACAAAGTATACTAGCTATTGAGGTTGACCATGATTACATGTCACCATGTGTGCTGAATCTAGTATATACATAAGGGTTGGTATGTATATGTATGATGTAGTTGCGGTTATTTATATCTTTATTGAGTATTTTTGGTAGAATTTCCCGATTAAACATGATTCTGTGTTGCCTTGTGATTTATATGATCATGTATATTGTTGTTATCTGTTATGTACTTGTGCCACTGGTTAGTGACTAGAGATACACCATGTCCTGGGGATTGTCATAGTTGTACCCCTAAAGGAGCCTTTAGACATGTAATACGAGATGTGTTGACACTAAGTCACTGGCGGATTAGAGATTGGAGTGTGATCCTATTAGTAAGGTTTAGGTTATATCGTATAGGATTTCTGGGCGATCTGCGATGAGGCACTAGTTATATAGGTTACTCCTGGAAATTCGCATCTAGTTGAGAGGGACACATTGGGCTGACATATGGTTGCCTTAGGCGATATCCTTTGTGGCTTCTAAGCTACGATATGATTCTGGTGGGTGTCATCCTTCTGATTAACTAGCCTCTTGGTCCTTAGCTTAGGTTATATCGACGCTGCCCTATGAGTTGCTTTACACAAAAAAAGGGAATGATAAGGGCCAAATATGAGGTAGTGCCTAGGGCAGGCCTGCATACTGACTTGGCTTGCACCTATATGAGTATGTATGCCTGTTGCTATAGAAATATGTGAACTAAGAGAGCATGCATTGATTCTATATCATACCATACCTTAATTACGAGCATATTATGATTCTATAGGGCCTATTTGTTGAGGGCACCTATGAAACCCTTACTATTACCACACTTTTATTTCCATTACTTGCGGTGGGCTAGATTGTAGCATGAATGCTTGCTGAGCCAGATTCTATTCCAATTATGGAGGTCTATGCACTGTTATACTGAGGTAAGCTACTACTTTGAGTTCCTTGCATACCTTAGGAATGAGTTGTTTATTGTAACTTGAGAGATAGGATATAATTGGAGGATCTGGATCCAGTTAGAGAGAGAGGGGGAGATTTTTCTGATGTTACGCTCTAAGACCTAGATGACATACTCTGTTGTTTGAGTTTCTGATGGTCACATCCGAGTGTCGAAATGTAACGCGCAGTAAAATTACCAAAATACTCCTAGAGAGAGGATATGCGCATAATGCATCTTCCGATGCTCGCATAACAAATTCGAGGTCGGATTTGTGATCAACATGAAACATTGAGTGGGAAAATGATGTCGGTCGATTTTTAGAGAATCCCAATCAAAAGATAATTTTTTTATCCGAAGCGCAAATTAGTCTTGGTGCGTGATAGGAGTGTGTCGTGCCTATGTCACGGACCAGCACTTACATTGTTTAGAAAATTATCGGCGGGAATGAGAAAACTCATTCAAGAACATTTTTCTGAAAATACATTGTTCCCGACCTGTCCACGTTGCGGACTTTATGTTTCACGAGTTGAGAATTTCTAAGTTATTAGGAGGGGCATTCTGGTCAATTCCCCACCCCTCCTAAACTCTCTACACAATCAAATAAGGTCGTTTTGACGTAAAAAAAGGTCTAAAACCCCCATTCTAAGTCTTATTCTAATATTCTATCAAGGCAAGAGCTTAAGGAGAGGAGAGAAGAGCTTGAGTTTGAGAGATTTGAAAAGAGATCCTTGACGTGGTTGGTTGATAGTTGCATCCCAGGTATGTAAGGCTAAACTAAAAACATGGGATTGTTCTCTCATGTGCCCCAAGAGGTCAAAGATGAGTTGATGGTAGAAGAGTCTACATGAATGAATACTTTAGGGATTTTCTTGAGAAATTGATTTGAAATTACATATCTTCTGGGTTGATGATCATCATACTAATTATTTTCTTGAATTGAATATTTTCATGAAGAATTTGCATAACCCTACATGACTAATTTGAAAAGCATGCATAATGAACTTGAGAATTGAGTCTAGATCCTTGAGTTGAGATTGTTGTGCATGAAGAGAGAATGATGGTGAGTTGATAGCATTTGATTGTTTTATGAGTCTCTATATATGAACTCTACTGATGTGTCTATTCAATTGCTTCCTAATGATTTTTCTAAAACGTGAGTCATTGATGAGATTGATTGGTGAGAGGGTTAACGTCCTTATTAGATACCGGTCATTAAAGGGGAGTGAGTCCCTATGAGATAAGTTGAGATGGAGGTTTTATGAGCATTGAGTCATGGGAGGAGTATCGAGCACCGAAAGAGTGAGAGTTAGTTTGACTCGAACTCATCAAACTACATCACCAAACATATGAGAGGCATACAACCATCACATATATTATGGTTCCCTCGAGAATAATGGTCCCTACAAGCAATAGAGGACCTGTAGAGTTTGACTTCATATTAGGTGAACTGATATGGTTTATGAGCTTTCCCTACCTGTCAAGTTTGGAACCACTGTGGAAACATCAAGGTGATTTTTGTACATTCATTGGCTCATAAGTGAGTGTTGTCGGGTAAGAGAAACTCCCATATGTTTCCTACCTTGAGTACTCCGAGTTGAGATGAGTTGAGATGAGATGAGAGGAGATGAGCTCCTCTGAGATGAGATGAGATGAGATGAGATGAGATGAAAGGAGGTGAGCTCCTTTGAGATGAGTTTGAGACTATTGATGAATTGAGTTATAGATCTGTCACTTGTCTACTTTTTATTCTTCAATAGATGGACATTTGACAATCTGATGTTTATTTTGAGATGATGTTGTTTCCATACAATTCTACCAGTTTCTATTTCATTCAGCTATTTTACATACCAGTACATTCTATGTACTGATGTCCCCTATGAACTTCATCATTTATGATGTAGAGGCAGGTACTAGAGATCGTCAACAGGTGCTCCGTTGAAGATCTGAGATTTGCAGCTGATTTAGTGAGCCTCCCCTACTTCGGAGGATCCACTATGATTTATTCATCTTACTTTAGAGTTAGAGATTGGACTATTTCTTTACGTTGGTTTTGGGTAGCCATGGGTCTGTCATAGGTACCACATGAGTAGTAATAGAGGTTTCGTAGACGATGGTCGAGCGTTGATGTTGAAATTGTGGACTAGTTCTTTCTACTGGCTTGTATTATTATTATCTATTTGCTTGAGACTTTAGATGAGATGTGTCTATTTACTTACTTATATTTTCCGCTGTTCGGTAGAGTTTATTTGATTGAATGATGTTATGAGGCTAAGTGGTTCACTTGGGGACTAGCAATACACTTTGAGTGCCGGCCACGCCAAGGGTACCATCCCGGGCTGTCACAAACTTGGTATCAGAGCACAGAGTTCAACTGTCTTAAGGAGTCTATGAAGCCGTGTCTAGTAGAGTCTTTTTTATGAGTGTGTTGTCGACCACTATTCATAAGCAGAGGGCTATGGGACATTAGGAATTGTTACCCTTTTCTTCTCATTCTAATTCGTGCGATTGAGTTAAGATCTAGGAAAACTCTCTTCTAGTTCATGCTCTACGCGTGCAGAATTATAACATGCATCCCAGAAGAGCTGTCAGAGGAAGGGGATGTCCTACCAGGCAAACTGTTAATCCATCTGAGCCTCAAGTACCCGAGGAGCCCGTGGATCAAACTGTCCTTGTGGAGAAACCCCCTCAAGATGAGGTGTCTAATGCTGAGCTACGATGGGCCATTCAAGCTCTAGCCCAGGCTATCGCAGCACCTGCTATGAGATAACGAGCAGGTAGACCAGAATCTCACGACACCTCTAGAGTCTAAGAATTTTTTAGGATGAATTCGAATGAGTTCATGGGGTCTACATCCACCGAAGATTCTGAGAACTATGTGGAGGAACTTGAGAAGGTGTTCCAATGATGCATGTAGCTGATATTGATAGGGTTGAACTGGCTGCTTACCAACTCAAGGGTATGGCCAGACTATGGTTCGACCAATGGAAGAAAGTAGAAGGGATGATGCTCCATGTTTGACTAAGGCTGTATTTGAGAAAGCCTTCTTGGGATGCTTCTTCCCAAGAGAGAAAAGAGAAGCTAAGGTGAGAGAGTTCAAAAATCTAAAACAGGGCTCTATGATTGTGCAAGAGTATGGTTTGAAGTTCACGCAACTATCTCGCGCAATCTATGACCCAAAGAAGTATTTATGACCCGTAGTTGGGTCCGTCCAGTCTGGGACTCAAAATTTGAATTTTTTGAAGTTTTTCCATTAGTTGACAGTACGGGCCATAACTCAAACAACGGCCTGTAAGTAGGTTTCGTAGTTCAACTTTGGTCTGACAGTCTTCAGTAAAACGACCGTAACATTTTACTTCTTACTTCAAATGATGTGAAATCAGTTAATTCAAAGACATTTCATTTACTTGGTCATAGGCCACCTAGTTATTTTTATCCTAAGAGTTATGGTCATTTAAAGTTGACCGTCGTATAATCTAATGCATGAAACCCAGTTGATAAAAAAATTTTGAACTTGGCTAAGTACTATAGGTATCTTATAACCCTAATCCACTTCCCATATATAAGAATGATGCTTGAAATATAGGTGCATATAAGAATAAAGCTATGGGGTTTCATACATACACCTTTGCTTCTCTAGTACCAGTAATAAAAGCTATTGCACAAAATAATATAACCTACCATGTATAAAATAGGTTGTAAAACTTTAACTGGTAAAGAATTTCACTTCTACCTTTGAGGAAAGTTGTGTAAATAATAATCACACTGTCACACCGTGAAAGCCCCTTAAAATTGTCAAGTTTGCTAGGTTTGAAATAAAATTTAAAAAGGCTATTCTTCCTAGTGATTTGACATGTTAACATATTCTTTCATACCGATATTCAACAGTTGAGTTTGATGAAAATGAAAAATATACAGACCCAAAAACAACGTGCAGAGAAATATGTAAATAGAGTAGTCGTGTGGAAAGGAAGTCATTACCGGCTATAGATTAGAGATATGATTAATATAATATTCTAACTCTGAATATAATATTGTAATAGCTACAACCGGCTTATCAAGCTGTGGAAGAATTTACTATCTTTTTACATTCTCTTTTGCAATTTTGATTTTATCATGAATGAGGAAATTTGTTTAAAAAGTTTTTATAAACAAATATGGAAAACTAATTCAATACAAATTCATGAAAAATAAAATTTTACAGATCATTGAATAAAACATTGACGTTGTACGAAGTGATGATAGATGGGAATAGCACACCAACAATAAAGTAGGCATACAAACCTAAACATTGTAATGGATGTGAGCAGTTCAAGAATTGGGAAGTTTAAATCGTTTTCCTCCTGACGATGTAAACTATAGTGAGAAAATTGTACTTTTGACTCACTATTTTTTATTGAAGATCCGAAGTAAAATTGAAATGGAATTGACCAGGATATTAGGGGTGAAATTTGTCACAAAGAAGAAGATACAACAGGGTATGATTTGCCTAGGTATAATTTTTAAGATAAGTTTCACCACTTTAAAAAGTGCTTCTAAAGTATGTTTTTAAATGCGGTTTTTTCTGCTAATCCAAACCGGTGCTTAAGTAAATAACTCCAAGTAGTTCTTTGACATCTTACTTTTGGACTTTCAGATTTTGCATACAAAAAATATACATTTCTGCTGATCTACAAGTTGAAAAAAGACAATCATCTCCAGGCTTCATGCCATAAGCTGCAGTAACTTGTTTCCATCCACTTATCAAAATATTAAAACCTAATCTGCAATGATAAAAGGTTGGTCATATTCTTGTATCCGGTCCTCGAAGATAAATAATCATCCTTTCCTGCTTTGCCCTTTTCAATAAATGTTTTTGCCAGAATTCTCGTAATTCCTGCATTGAATTGCCAAGGTGGTCAGGTGATTAAAAATTTAGAACTCAGTGCCAGCAACGTTATGTAAGTGCTGATTCACATGATGAAAGGAGTACAACCTAAAAAAAATGTAACTGTAGGTCTTTCTTCACGAAAAAAGATACTGCTGCTATTCCTATATGATATCTGACTCTTTAGATTATAAACCAAATAATCAATATATTTTATTTGCAAAGAGAAACCAAACAGAATTACCACGGTGTCTGGTGATTGAAAAAATAGACTCAGTACTAACAATGTAATGTAAGTGCTAATTCACATGATGCATGGACTGGATACAATTTAAAATGCATGCATCTTCAGTGGTAGATATATGACACACATAAACTCAAGCACTGTACAAGATAGTATTGATTAATATTCATAGAGAACTGATAGTATTCATGTTAGCATACCTCTATTCAAGGACTTAATGATGTTCTGGAAGCTAAGGAACTACAAGAAAATGTTGTTGACCTTTAATGAAAAATCAAGAAGATGCTTATCGTGGAAGAAGAGCTCAAGAATTGGGACTAAGATTGAGCTGAAAGTTAACTGTCTACACATATTTCGTATTATTTTCTGTGAATAAGAAAATCCTCATGGTTTCTTCCGTGGATGACCTCAACAATTCCATATAAAGCCCATTATTTTATGGTAAATTACAAATAATTCCATATATTGAATATGATAAAGTCCACTAGACTTTCAATTTGACACACTACCTGTTTGTTTTTTAAAAAGTCAAGTACATTACTTAGGATTTATCGTATAAGCTTACAAGAAAGATTCTTTTAGGAGGTAAAATTATATCATTTTCTTGATATTTATAATCCTTACTCAATTAGTTGAAGGAAATTACTCTTATACACACTATAGTATATAATTGTTGAGCACGGGCTCTAGATCACATCCATCTATGTTTCAGAACTAATTGTCTAGAAATATGATTAGCCCTAATTGACTAATCAGGTCTACTACAATTTATCGGGAGTTTTAATAATCACTTTTTGTTATCTGGATTTATTTCTCAAATTTTGCATCTTATTTTTTGTTAATTTTTTCACTTCCACGTTGTGTTCTCCTTTCTTATTCAAATAATTTGATCCTTACAACGCCGCATCAAATAGTAAGATCATTGCAATCCACCAAATTGATGGAAGGAACGATGCTAAAAGAAGGTGTTACCAGAAAATCTCAGTCATCTATCTCCTTCAAACACGAATATTGCACTACGGGGTGGTGTATCTCCTGAAACAGCAGGCTCATTTTTGATGACTTCTTCATTATCATTTGTATAGTTTCCTCCTGCATCTTGTACAAAACAAACAATAAGAAGATTCTCAAAGGGATCTCAAAGCACAAACACAACATTCAAATGGCCAAGGGAAGGTATTAAAAAGGAAATTAGATTAAATAAGTTATAATGATATATAAAAATGAAATCAAAACTTTATCACATATTGCGCTAGTAGGAGAATGTTTTTATTGTTATCTCCTCAAAACCTTTCTTGACTAGTCTTTCTTCGCTGGCGTCATGTGGCAAAAGCATTTATCATGTAAAATTCAATAATGACAAGTTAAGGATACCTACTAGCCGATTATGTGAAGCTCAAGTTGGAGAACAAGCCCAAACAAAAACTAGCTATTTCATGTCAAAAACACTTTAGTTCCTATTTTGCAATTTAAGTAACCCAACAAGAAAAAGGGAGAACAATTGTTTAGGCGGTGTAAATGACATCTGTCTTCCAAATGAATGGCTGAAATAGTGATTCCCTTTTTCTATGCAGCAACAATTGCTTCTTCATGGTACTGGTCTTAACCTTACGCCTACTGCATTGGAACTAGAATTGAGTTGATTCTAAGAAAATACATCTCTTTCTTCTCAAAAAGAAAATACCACTAGAGAAAGTGAAACTTTTTGAACCCACCGTAGTGCCAACATAACTATACCTTAGCCTAACATATTCTTAACTTGTTGGCATGGTATATCTTCATAAGATCTAACCTAAGCACCTTAGATATTGGAAGGCAAACTCTAGCATAACAAAAATGAGGTTCAAGAGAGAGAAACCATTTCAATCTTGTTAATTATTGTAGAATTTCCATAATCATCATATATTATGTAAAATGTTTCTCTAAAACCTGAAGATGCATCACATCTTAATAATATTATCCTAAAATGTTTTACTTGATTATATACAGTACCTTGATTACTTCGTGAAATAGTTCATGCATGTTTGTTGCCAGGAGCAACAAGATCAAGTTGGTAAGGATTAACGCTTCATTTCTATTTCTATGGTCGATGATCATATTTTTTTCAATTATTAATTATTTGCATATGTAAATTGACTCATAATATCTTTCATCCCAAAGTTTTACTTATTGAAATGAAAATGGTATTTTGAAGAAGAGTGATGACCCGGACATTCTACGACTTCATCGAAGCTTGAAATGTAATTTTTAGCAATATTTGGACCAAGTGTCACCTCAAGGGAGACTACACGGTTCGTGTGAGGTCACACGACCCATGTGACCTTCAGTGAAGTGAACCTTAGCCTTAATTTGGGATGTGTGGCCTTGGCGTGGAGTTTCGAGCTAAGGCACATCACACTTGGACCCCAAAATGGGTCATGTGACACTTCACGGATCGTATGAAGGGCCATTTGATGGCCTTGAGTTTGGAAAACCAACGATTGAAGAAATATGTGGTAACATAGCCGCCTTCACGGGTTTTGTGAAGGTTCATGGATCGTATGGACAACCATATAGCTTCCGGAATGAGAATATTTCTAAATAAAGATCACCATCTCATAACTTGTCATGACAATATTTCCCAAGTATGAGGATATGGGCACCTACACGACCAGTGTAGCTTCACACGGGCCGTGTGGCCCATCCGTGTGGCTAACTTTTTCGTCAAAAAAATTTGAAGTGTTGGATTATGGTTTCGGACCTCGTCATAAAAAATTTGTCTAAGTGGTTGTTCACAAGAACTGTACACCAACCATGTAGTGTCACACAACCCGTGAACCCTTCCATGAAGTGGTAACGACCAATTTTTCCATCGGTTTCATTAATGGCATTTTTGTAAATTTAGTTTATCCTAATGGTCTTTTAGGACTTCCTATTCTATTTGAGGACTCCGTAATGACTTAAACCCAATTCCTGATACTCAAAATCACTCCTCACACTTGAATTCTCTAAAACCCCTCTCAAAGAGACTTTTGTGTATTTTCAACTTAGGAAGCAAGGAAACTCATTTCTTCTTGAAATTCCCTTGGGGTTTTCTCTGTCTTTCCAAGGTATTTGGGATTGATTCTTGGTGTCTTTCAACCAAGAAGACCCAAACTCTTTTAAATTGATTTTTATGGAATTTTTCTTACTTTAAATATGGGATTTGAGAATTATTGTTTAATAAATTCAATTGAAGTATGCGTTGTGCTTTATTGATGATTTTATGTTGGTTTAAGCCCTAATATGATGCTTTGCACTGAGATTATGAAATTATGAATGTGCATGTCCCCTTTAAAGCGCTATTTGTCCATGATTAATCTATATTATGATTTAAATGTGAATTTAACTTATGTTTCTACTTGAATTTCATAATGTATTATTGATTAAAGATTGAATCTACATTACCCATGTTATTTTTATTTCACTCATAGCATGTGGATTCATGAGCATTGGATTTATGAAATTACTAGTAGGTTAGGCTCACATATGTTTTATGAAATGTTTTCGGTGAGTTAAGCTCACATATTGGTTATGATAAGAATGTGATCACATAAATGTCTATTGTTATTGGCTCTTTGAGAATATTAGGTGCTTGCACCATATTGTTTAATGAATGAGTCATTCCTATGCATGAGAAACATGATATTGAACTACGATTTGGCTTTTCTTCCCCTGAATTAATGATTATGAGAAATATTTGGCTTTTTATCCTACTTGTGCATTGAAATGAATCGCCTCTTTTGAAATCATGTATATATAAGAATTCTCCAGGGAATTTTGACTTAGGACCAATGGATTGGGGGCATCAGGGCTATCCCCAAGGGTGCTCTCCCTTTCCTTGAAGTATGCATAGGAATAGTAGTCATTACCGAAATGACTGGGTCGTAAGGGATGGATATTCATTTATAGATATGATATGAAATGATAATGGAAATCCTTCCGAAATGACTGGGTAGTAAGGAAGGTGGCCACCACATACGGAATGACCTGGTCATATGGTGTGGTGTAGATTACCTTTGGCAAGTAACCTTCTGTAACAAATAGAAGGTCAACATCAGGAAAAATCCTATAATAGCTCGCATGAGCTTGTGATGTCGTTTATGGTCATATCCCCACTATATATGAGTACTTCATGCATCATGTAAAACCCCACATCTTACATGTACTAGTCCAACGCAGATGAAACATGATATGGCGGGGTCAAATTCGCACACATTTTAAAAGTGCGTGAATTTTAGACTAAAGGGGTATACGTACGTCTAACGCTTAAGATGATCTAGTGTATATAATTTTTAAGTCAAGCTAAGGATATTGTGACCTTAAATGAAGTAAAATAAGTGAGGTGCTTGTGAGACTTAGCAAGCTAGCAGGTGAGTCACCTACGTGCTTAGCTTAAATAGGCTTGGTAAAAGGAGATAAGATGCAACACCGAATTTGTTCAAGTCCGACAACGAATGAACCCCGGGTTAAGGATGTCATTTGGGCCCATGGTTTAGAATCATAAAAGGACAACATTTTCAGCCCAAGTTGAATAGGAAAAGGGCCAAATTACATTCACAACCCAATTCACCACTAGGGCCCAAACTAAGTGGGTATAATGGAGGAAGTTTTGCAGCAAAGCCCATCCAATTGAAGCCTAATAAGGCCAAAGTGAAAAGGCCAAGTTGCTGCATCATAACCTTAATAAAGTAATTCTGGAAATCCAAAAGAAAGTCGGCCAAAAGTGGCCATATAAAAGGGAGCAAAAACCAACAACCTTTAGTCATTTTCTCAAGCCAAAAATCAGATTTCTCTCCAAGTTTCTTCTTGCTCTCTCTTCATTTTCTAAAGCAGCCAAGGCTCACCTCTAGGATTTTTGAAGAGCACCTAATCCTTGAGGGCTAAGATAGGTAAAAATACCTATGGTTTGGTGTAATTATTTTATGAGAAACATGAAGAGTATGCTGGTTGTACTTGTGCAAGAATTTGGGACAGCATGTGTTCCAAAGATTGTTGTCCACTTTTCTTGTTAATTAAGAGGATTTTCTCTTGTTGGTTGGCTGGATTATGAAGTAATATGTATGTTTTTAACAAGGTTTTGTTCTGTAGTGGTGTAAGATGGCTGCTGCACCATTTGTACCTTCCGTGAAAATGAGTTCTTATATGATACCTAAATTGCGCTCTTAGTAGGCATTTGTGGACTGAATATTGGGAATGGTTGTCTCATGTTTCCCATCCACTTGGGGGACTATTTTTGTACTTTTTTAGGACTACATTTGTCTGTAAATATGTTGAGGACAGTTTGGTTGAGGTTGAGACAGATTTGGGAATGTTGACGCCGAAATGTTGCGAAAGGATATAATGTTACGTTGCTTACTTGCGTGTTGTGTAGAATTGTTGTATGTTGTACTTTATGAGCTGTTGTAACACTGTTATGGGACTGAAACAAGCTGGATAAGATATGTATATGAGAACATGTATTAGAAAATACGATTAGGGGTGGAAATGTTGAAAGAATACTCTTTGGTTGCTAATTCCGAGCTTGCTGCCCGCATATTATTTTTGGGTGAAATTGGATTACCGAGATGTGTTTATTGGCTGCTAATATTAGTTTTATCACCTAATATATTGTAGATAAGTTTTTGGAGGAAAAGGATACTACTCCGAGGTAATAACGACATAGATCAGCGAGGTATTAGGCAACTTGATTTCCTATTACTTGGCATGAAATCTAAGTTCTTCCTTAGCACATAAAGGCACATACAAATTCCGACATGGCTGCTAACCATGTCTCCACTCTTTACCATGTTCATATGTTCCCATACGTAGCCATGGTCAAACCTGCATACGTACTTGGATACCAAGGATACATGAGTTCCTTTTACCCAAACAAAGTCCATGTGTTGTTTAATCTCCTATACGGTTCATTAGTTGTGTATCTCCCTTTTCATTGTGGTATTATCTTGTATGGTTGTTTATATGTCATATGTCTATATTCCTACAATTCTAAAGGTTATCACCACCAAAAGAATCATCTGGAAAGTAAATAAAAGATAACTCACAGTTTCTTATTAATGGGTGGTATCCCAGGGGTGGAAGAATCACCTAGCATGGGTCGATCCCATATTACGGGGGGTATCCCAGGGGTGAAAGGAAAGCCTCGCATGGGTCGATCCCATTATTGATTTACCACTGATCAGCTGGTCATTTACATGATATATTGTGCACATATTATACAGTAAAGAAAGGTAAAGTAATAAAAAGACATAAAGTACATGATTCCACAGTATGACTAAAGGTGGTCTTTTCATTCTTACACATCAGTGTGTGATATCATTTGAGTTTTTATTTCATATATACAGTATTTCCTGCCTTACATATTCAGTACATCATCTCGTACTAACGTCCCTTACGGGGGAACTGCATTTCATGCTACAGGTACAGGAGTTACTAGATCTCCCAAGTAAGAGAACAGGACTTTCCAGCTGCTATTACTAAGCTCCAGGTTGCTTCGGGGCTTGTGTGTTTAGAACTTATATTTTGTATTGTATAGTTGGTCATGAGGCGGGCCCTGTCCCGACAAATATGGATATTGCTCATTACGTAGAGGCTTTGTAAACTATGTAAATTAAAGTGTGGTTAAGTAGCATACTATAGACATCGTAGCTCCAACGGCCTAGTTTTATGCATTTACTTTTGGCTTGTTAATATAGTTTACTTTCTTTTGACAGCATATTAAATATGGGAACCTCTTTAATGTTCATAGCAGGTGCATAATTATATGTTGGTTCTCCCGAGCCTTCTCGGCAACGGATGCCAGTCCACCTTAATGGGACTTAGGGCGTGACAGAAGTGGTATCAGAGCGGGTCGTCTTAGGGATTCTACAAAGCCGTGTCTATGTAGAGTCTTGTTTATGGATGTGTTGTGCACCACATTTATAAACAGGATGCTACGTGGCATTTAGGAGTTATCACTTTCTTTTCATTCTTTAGATCGTGCAATTGAGCCAAATGTTGTAGGTTGATTATTTCTAACCTCTAAATCATTTTGTACAGCAAGTATGCCTAAAACAAGGAAAAGCAAAGGCAAAGGGAAGGAAGTGGAAGTGGTAGTTGGTGTACCCAGTTGGATGAGACGACGAAATGAGTCCCTAGATGAGTCTCTACCACAAACATCTCCAACTCCTCCAGCTCCTGAAGAACCAGGAAGTAGTGAAACTCCCCTAGAGCCTGCCGATGCTACCGTGAAGGATTTGAGAAATGCGGTCCAATTATTGACTCAGATAGTTGTTGGCCCGAGTCAAAGCCAAGAAGGTCCAGCTATAGGTGCAGGTGGTGCAGGTAAGGCTGCTAGCATGAGGATACGTGACTTCCTTAATTTAGACCCTCCATGTTTTGCCGGATCAGATCCTAATGAAGATCCACAAGACTTCATCAATCAAATTCAACGCACTTTAGATTTTATGCACATAAGTGGCACATAAGCTGTGGAACTGGCAGCATATAGATTGAAGGGTGTGGCTATATTGTGGTATGAAGCTTGGAAGAAATCTAAGGGTATAGATGCACCTCCAACTACTTGGAAGGAGTTCAAAGAGGCATTTCTTGACCATTACTTGCCATACGAAATCTGAGAGGCATGGGCAGATCAGTTTCTAAATCTCCACCAAGGGAATATGAGCGTGAGGGAGTATAGCCTTCAATTTAATTCCCTGTCCAGGTATGCTCCTAATGTAGATGCTACTATGGCAGATAGAGTTCATCGATATGTGGATATGTTGGATTCATATCTGGTCAGAGACTGCACCATTGCTTCGTTGAATAAAGACATGGATATAGCGAGGATGCAAGCATTTGCACAAAAACTAGAGGATCAGAGGCAAAGAAGAAGGACACAAGAGTTAGAAAGGGGGAAGTCCAAGAGGGCCAGATCTACAGGGCAGTTTGTACCATCCCAAGGTGAGTTTAGGCCCCGATTTCCTAATAAACCACCTAGACCATCATCCTCCTACTCTGCAGTTAGTGCTCCACCACAACTTCAAGGGCCTAGAGGTAATCATTTTAATCAAAGAAGTGAGGACAAGGTGCACGGACAACAGGATATTCGGCTAGCCAGCAGATTCCTCCTAGGTAGCCTTGCAAACAATATGGGAGGAGTCATTTAGGTACATGTCATGTTGGGACAGATGCTTGTTATTGGTGTGGTGTACCAGGGCATATGATGAGAGATTGCCCAAGGTATAGGTGATATAGCATAACCTATTGGGTTAGTTGTTGCATCATCATCATCTGTTCCTCCATTAGGTAAGGGTCAACAAACACCTACAGGCCGTGGTAGAGGTAGAGGGGCAGCTAGCTCCAGCGGAGCCCAGAATCGCACCTATGCTCTAGGGAGTCAGAAAAATTTGGAAGCTTCACCTGATGTGGTCACAGGTACATTATCCATCTTTTTACATAATGTGTATGCATGAATTTACCCTAGTTCTACATTATCATATATCACTCCACTAGTTGTTGGGAAGCTTAAAAGAATTCCTAAATTATTGAACGAGCCATTTGAAGTTTCTACACCAACCGCTGAATCTATTATAGCTAGAAGGGTCTATTATAACTTTGTAGTAACCGTTTGTGACCGTGACACATTGGCGAACCTTGTTGAGTTAGATATGGTGGAATTTGATGTTATAATGGGTATGGATTGGTTATCTTCTTGCTATGCTACTGTGGATTGACGAACTAAGAGAGTGTATTTCCACTTTCCAAATGAGGCGGTCCTTGAATGGGAAGGTAGTGTTGGGGAACCAAATGGTAAGTTTATCTCCTATTTTAAGGCAAGGAAGATGATGTCAAAGGGATATATATGTCATTTAGTTATAAGGGATGTGCAAGCAGAATCACCAACTCTTCAATCTGTTCCCGTAGTAATTGAATTTGTTGATGTATTTCCCGAAGAGCTTCCAGGTTTACCCCAGAACGAGAAATAGATTTTGGCATTGACTTACTTCCAGGCACTCAACCTATTTCTATCCCTCCATATAGAATGGCCCCAGCAAAATTACGTGAATTAAAGGAGCAATTAAAAGATTTGCTAGAGAAGGATTTTATAAGACCTAATGTGTCCCCTTGGGGTGCACCAGTGTTATTTGTACGTAAAAAGGATGGCACCTTGAGAATGTGTATTGACTATCGACAATTGAATATGGTGACAATTAAAAACAAATAACCCCTCCCCAGGATTGATGATTTGTTTGATCAGTTATAGGGTGCCAAATGCTTTTCTAAAATTGATTTGAGGTCAGGTTATCACCAAGTGAGGGTGAAGGAGAAAGATATACCCAATATAGCCTTTAGGACACGCTATGGTCACTTTGAATTTCTTGTTATGTCATTTGGTCTGACAAATGCACTAACAGTTTTTATGGACTTAATGAACAGGGTATTCAAGCCATTCTTGGATGTCTTTGTGATAGTATTTATAGATGCCATTTTGGTGTATTCAAGATCAGAAGAGGACCGTGCAAATCACTTACGGCAAGAATTACAAGTTCTTCATGATCGGCAATTGTATGCCATGTTTTCCAAATGTGAATTTCGGTTAAGATCAGTAGCATTCTTGGGTCATATTGTATCCGATGAAGGAATAAGGGTTGATTCACATAAGATAGAGGCGGTGAAAGATTGGCAAAGGCCAACAACACCGACAGAAGTTTGAAGCTTCCTAGGGTTGGCAGGTTATTACAGAAGGTTTGTTAAAGGTTTTTCTTCTATTTCTGCACCTCTAACAAAGTTGACACATAAAGAGACCAAATTTCAATGGAATGATGCATGTGAAAGGAGCTTTCAAGAGTTGAAAAGCAGGCTAACTTCTACACCTGTATTAGTGCTTCCAGAAGGCACAGAGGGGTATGCGGTGTATTGCGATGCTTCGTGGGTTGGCTTAGGATGTGTACTGACATAACATGGTAGGGTAATTGCTTATGCCTCGAGACAACTGCGGCCACATGGGAAAAACTATCGAACACATGACTTTGAACTAGCAGCTGTTGTGTTTGCCTTGAAAATATGATGCCATTATTTGTATGGAGTTCATGTTGACATATATACAGATCATAAGAGCCTACAATACTTATTTAAACAGAAAGACCTACATTTAAGGCAGCGGAGGTGGCTGGAGCTAATAAAGGATTACGATGTGGACATACTATACCATCCAGGTTAAGCAAATGTGGTAGCCGATGCTTTGAGCCACAAGGAAATGTGAATATTAAGGATCAGACCATGGTAAGTCAAGGAGTCGCTAAGGATCTACATCAACTAGCCAATTTGGGAGTTCGCCTTATTGAAACTCCAAAGGAAGGGGTTATTGTGCATAATGCTGCAGAATCTTCATTAGTAATAGAGGTAAGAGAAAAGAAGTTCAAAGATCCTATTCTACGGCGACTTAAGGAGAAGGTGGGTCAAGCTACAATGATGGGATTTGAAATTACCCAAAATAGAGTACTTTATTGCCAAAATAGATTATGTGTTCCTAACATAAATGGACTAAGAAAGAGGACAATGGAAGAAGCCCATCATTCAAGATATTCTATCCATCCAGGATCAACTAAGATGTATCATGACCTGAAGGGAATGTTTTGGTAGGAAGGCATGAAAAAGGACCTTGCAGAATTTGTGGCTCAGTGTCCGAATTGTCAACAATTTAAAATAGAGCACCAAAAGCTGGGAGGTTATATGCAATGTATAGAGCTTCCAACGTGGAAGTGGGATATGATTAATATGGATTTTGTTACTGGGTTGCCTCGCTCATTTCAGAAGTTTGACTCCATATGGGTGGTAGTTGATTGACTCACAAAGTCAGACACTTCTTGCCGGTTAGGAGTGATTATACAGCTGAAGAGTATGCAAAGCTATACCTCAAAGAGATAGTTAGGCTACATGGGGTCCCAATCTCCATTATATCTGATCGGGGGGCTCAATTCACCGCAAAGTTTTGGGAATCCTTCCAAAGGAGCTTAGGGACACAAGTGAATTTAAGCACTGCTTTCCACCCGCAGACAGATGGTCAAGCAGAACGCACTATTCAAATACTTAGAGATATGTTGCGGGCTTATGCATTGGACTTCAAAGGTAGTTGGGTGGACTATTTGCCACTTATTGAATTTGCCTATAATAACAGCTTCCATTCAAGCATCAAGATGGCACCGTATGAAGCTTTGTATGGAAGGAAATGTATATCACCTATAGGATGGTTTGAAGTGGGTGAAACCACCTTGCTTGGTCCAGATCTAGTCCAACAAGCCATGGAAAAAGTCAAGCTAATACGACAATGGCTAGAAACAGCCCAAAGTCGTCACAAATCATATGCGGATGCTAGAAGAAGAGGATGGGAATTCTCAGTAGGAGATTGGGTATTCTTAAAGGTGTCCCCAATGAATGGTGTTATCATATTTGGTAAGAAAGGGAAACTAAGCCCACGTTACATAGGGCCATATAAGATTATTAAAAGGTTTAGACAGGTTGCATATGAATTAGAGCTACCCAAGAGCTTTCAATGGTTCATCCAGTTTTTCATGTCTCAATGCTTCGAAAATGCATAGGTGACCCATCTCGTATTACTCCTATTGAAGATATGCAGGTTATGGAAGATCTCACCTATGAAAAGGTACCTATTGCTATCCTAGATCGTCAAATTAGAAAGCTAAGGAATAAAGAAATACCTTCAGTAAAAGTGCTTTGTAGGAACCAGCAGGTAGAAGAGATAACATAGGAGGCTGAGGAAGCAATGAGGTCTAAATACCCTTATTTATTTGAAGCTAAAGAGGAAGTCCAAGATACAAAGTTGAGGGACTAGTAGGTACGTGAATATGAATTCATATTATGTTTTCAAAAGTCTGTTTACACGAAAGTTCAAAATTGTTTAACCTATTCAATTATGCTTACATTCGGGGACGAATGTTCCTGGGGGAGAGGATGTAACACCCCACATCTTACATGTACTAGTCCAACGCAGATGAAACATGATATGGTGGGGTCAAATCCGCACACATTTTAAAAGTGCGTGAATTTTAGATTAAAGGGGTATACTTACGTCTAACGCTTAAGATGTCCTAGTGTATATAATTTTTAAGTCAAGATAAGGAGATTGAGACCTTAAATGAAGTAAAATAAGTGAGGTTCTTGTGAGACTTAGGAAGCTAGCAGGTGAGTCACCTAAGTGCTTAACTTAAATAGGCTAGGTAAACGGAGATAAGGCCCAACACTGAATTTGTTCAAGTCCGACAACGAATGAACCACGAGTTAAGGATGTCATTCGGGCCCGTGGTTTAGCATCATAAAAGGACAAAATTTTCAGCCCAAGTTGAATAGGAAAAGGGCCAAATTACATTCACAACCCAATTCACAACTAGGGCCCAAACTAAGTGGGTATAAAGGAGGAATATTTGCAGCAAAGCCCATAAAATTGAAGCCTAATAAGGCCAAAGTGAAAAGGCCAAGTTGCTGCATCATAACCTTAATAATGTAATTCGGGAAATCCAAAAGAAAGTCGGCCAAAAGTGGCCATATAAAAGGGAGCAAAAACCAACAACTTTTAGTCATTTTCTCAAGCCAAAAATCAGATTTCTCTCCAAGTTTCTTCTTGCTCTCTCTTCATTTTCTAAAGCAGCCAAGGCTCACCTCTAGGGTTCTTGAAGAGAACCTAATCCTTGAGGGCTAAGGTAAGTAAAAATACCTATGGTTTGGTGTAATTATTTCATGAGAAACATGAAGAGTATGCTGGTTGTACTTGTGCAGGAATTTGGGATAGCATGTGTTCCAAAGATTGTTGTCCACTTTTCTTGTTAATTAAGAGGATTTTCTCTTATTGGTTGGCTTGATTATGAAGTAATATGTATGTTTTTAACAAGGTTTGGTTCTGTAGTGGTGTAAGAAGGCTGCTGCACCATTTGTACCTTCTGCGAAAATGAGTTCTTATATGATACCTAAATTGCGCTCTTAGTAGGAATTTGTGGACTGAATATTGAGAATGGTTGTCTCATGTTTTCCATCCACTTGGGGGACTGTTTTTGTACTGTTTTAGGACTGCATTTGTGTGTAAAAATGTTGAGGACAGTTTGGTTATGGTTGAGACAGATTTGGAATTGTTGACGCCGAAATGTAGCGAAAGGATGTAATGTTACGTTGCTTACTTGCGTGTTGTGTAGAATTGTTGTATTTTGTAATTTATGAGCTGTTATAACACTGTTATGGGACTGAATGAGAACATGTATTAGAAAATACAATTAGGGGTGGAAATGTTGAAAGAATACTCTTTGGTTGGTAATTCCGAGCTTGTTGCCCGGATATTATTTTTGGGTGAAATTGGATTACCGAGATGTGTTTATTGGTTGCTAATATTAGTTTTATCACCTAATATATTGAAGATAAGTTTTTGGAGGAAAAGGATACTACTCCGAGGTAATAACGACATAGATCAGCGAGGTATGTAAGGCAACTTGATTTCCTATTACTTGGCATGAAATCTAAGTTCTTCCTTAGCACATAAAGGCACATACAAATTCCAACATGGCTGCTAACCATGTCTCCACTCTTTACCATGTTCATATGTTCCCATACGTAGCCACGGTCAAACCTGTATATGTACTTGGATACCAAGGATACATGAGTTCCTTTTACCCAAACAAAGTCCATGTGTTGTTTAATCTCCTATACGGTTCATTAGTTGTGTATCTCCCTTTTCATTGTGGTATTATCTTGTATGGTTGTTTATATGTCATATGTCTATATTCCTACAATTCTAAAGGTTATGACCACCAAAAGAATCATCTGGAAAGTAAATAAAAGATAACTCACAGTTGCTTATTAATGGGTGGTATCCCAGGGGTGGATGAATCACCTAACATGGGTCGATCCCATATTACGGGGGGTATCCTAGGGGTGAAAGGAAAACCTAGCATGGGTCGATCCCATTATTGATTTACCACTGATCAGCTGGTCATTTACATAATATATTGTGCACATATTATACAGTAAAGAAAGGTAAAGTAATAAAAAGACATAAAGTACATGATTCCACAGTATGACTAAAGGTGGTCTTTTCATCCTTACACATCAGTGTGTGATATCATTTGAGTTTTTATTTCATATATACAGTATTTCCTGCCTTACATATTGAGTACATTATCTCGTACTGACGTCCCTTACGGGGGAACTACATTTCATGCTATAGGTACAGGAGTTACAAGATCTCCTGAGTAAGAGTACAGGACTTTCCAGCTGCTATTACTGAGCTCCAGGTTGCTTCCGGGCTTGTGTGTTTAGAACTTGCATTTTGTATTGTATAGTTGGTCATGAGGCGGGGCCTGTCCCGACCCATATGGATATTGCTCATTACGTAGAGGCTTTGTAAACTATGTAAATTAAAGTGTAGTCAAGTAGCATACTATAGACATCGTAGCTCCAACGGCCTAGTTTTATGCATTTACTTTTGGCTTGTTAATATAGTTTACTTTCTTTTGACAGCATATTGAATATGGGAACCTCTTAAATGTTCATAGCAGGTGCATAGTTATATGTTGATTCTCCCGAGCCTTGCCGGTAATGGGTGCCAGTCCGCCTTAATGGGACTTAGGGCGTGACACATCAATGGTTTCATGGCATATTGTGTACTATATCTCTTGTTATATATTTCCTTTTATATTATGATCCATTGCCATATTACATTGAATGCTGGTTTGGCAATTCATATGCATTGGATGCCCGCATACTTAGTACATTCAAACTTACTAACATATACTTTTGCCTACATGATCTCACTGTACGACATCTATCTTGGATCTTGCATTTGCTTTTCGTGGTGAGTCCTATCTTCCAAGGACAAGCAACCTATCCTCCATCTATGGTGGTTTTTTTATGTTATTTACATCTGAGGGTGAGCACGGGGTAAGTCTTAGCCCCTATCCTATCTTATTATTAGAGGCATTGTTGGACATCTTGTAAACTCCTTTACGTTTATACACTAAGTGCTAGGATTGGAGATTATGTTATGGTTTGGTTACCTATTGAATATCGTTATGTGTTTTGGCTATGAGTCTTATGACTTGATTTCATGATATGGTGAAAGATCCTAATTCCCAAATTGCCCCCATAGCATGAGTCATACTTACCCGCCCCTTAGTTTTTATGTGCTAAGTGTTATGTCAATCCATGTTAATCCTTTTCCCTATGATATTCTCATAGAGTGAGTCCTACTTTACCCATCCCTTAAAATTATGTGTTTACCATTTGAATAGGCTTTCGAACCAATGCTGTGAATTTGGATACTTTGAGGCTTGTTTGGGACTCTCAGGTTCTCATTCACCATGTCACTCCTAAACCCTAGTTCAGGGCCGTTATAGAGGTTGTATCAGAGCACTAGGATTGTAAATGATTCTCGGAGTCTAATATGTCGCGTCAAGTAGAGTCCTATTCATCAGTGTGTGGTGCACCATGCCTTTGAGGGGAGGCTATGATGACGTTCTAGGAATTGTCTCATTTTTTCATGCCTTATGTCGTGCTTTGGTTCGCATATTTGGGTTCCTTATCTTGATAATGTCATTTCTCCATTTCAGAAGATGCCTTGAAGAAGACCCCACCAACTAAGACCGCCTTTGGCTAATGAGGGTAAAGCACCTCAAGGGCCTATGGATGAGCCTATATCTAATGGTGAATTTTGTACGACCATTGCTATGCTTGCCCATGTGGTGACATCTAATACTAAGCAAGCTAATCTTACACGGGATCCCACTCTGGCTTCTAGGGTGAGGCATTTCACCGAGATGAATCCTCTTGAGTTTTATAGGTCTAATACTGATGAGGATGCTTAGGAGCTCATTAATGAGCTCACCAAAGTGTTGACTGTTATGGGTGTCACTTATGAGGAAAGAGCTGAATTGGCTGCCTATTAGTTGAAGGATGTGGCTCAAGTGTTGTACACCCAATGTTCTATGGAGAGGGTTTTTGGTAATGCTGTTAATATGGAGAAGTTCTAGCATTCCTTTCTTGACCGTTTCTTTCCGCTTGAGCTTAGGGAAGCCAAGATGAGTTAATTTTTATCAACCTCAAGGCAGGAGGTATGAGTGCGAGGGACTATGACCTCAAGTTCACTAAGCTCTGCAATAATGCTCCGATACTTGTGGATGACCCTCGTGCAAGAATGCACAAGTTCATTTCTTGTATCTCTGACTTGTTTGTGAAAAAATATTGTATGGACATGCTCATAAGAGATATGAATATGTCTAGACTCATTGTGTATGTCGAGTAGATTTAAGAGGAGAGACTTAAGGAGAGGAGAGTACATGATCCCAAAAGAGCTTGTTATGATGGTAGATTCTCTGACTCTAACAGTAGTGGTTTTGTTCGCTTCTGTCAAGGCCAAGATACTTGTGCTCAGGTTGCTAATGCTAGAGTGCCTCCTCCCAGGGCACTGGTTGGTGGTGTACCATGGCTTCTCAGGTGTGACAAGTGTGGGAAGAATCATATGGGTTCTTGTTGGAAGGATTTAGGTGCATGCTATGGGTTTGGTGATAAAAAACACAAGGTTGTTGATCCTCCTAAGAATGCTCAGAGATTTCAAGGTCAGGCTGCTCAAGGTGGGAAAGGGAAGCAAAGAGCTCCACAAGGTATTTCCCCGAGGAACTACTGGTTATTTGCTCTTCATGCTCGTCAGGAAGTTGAGGAGGCTCCAAATGTTCTGACTGGTATGTTAAAAGTCTTTGATTTTGATGCTTATGCTTTGCTTGACCCAGGTGCAAATATGTCTTTTGTGACCCCTCTGTTGGCTATGAAATTTGATTTGAGTCCCAAAATTTTGAGGGATCCTTTTTTGATTTATTCCCCCATGGGTGAATCTATGGTTGCTCATAGGGTTCATCGGGACTATTCTATTTCTGTGTTGCCTAAATTATTTTCGTGTGATCTTGTGGAGCTTGAGGTATTTGATTTTAACGTGATTCGTGGGATGGATTGGTTGCTTGCATCATATGCCTCTATAGATCGTAGAATTTGGAAGGACAAGTTCCAACCTCCCGGTGAGCCCGCTCTTGAATGGAAGGGTAGTGACTCCGCTATTAAGGGTCGGTTTTGTTTCCTACCTCAAGGATCGGAAGATGATATCTAAGGGGTGAATTTATCATATTCTGAGGGTCAAGTATGTGGAGTCCGAATCACCTACTCTTTAGTTGGTTTCGATGGTGAATGACTTTTCGGATGTGTTCCCTAAAGACTTGCCCAATATTCCTCCCAAACGTAGGTGAGGCATAGAACCATCATATTATATTGTGGTTCTCTCTTTATTAGAAGTCCCTGAAAGCAATAGAAGACTTGTTTTTCGGTCTCCATGTTGGATACTATAATGGTTTCGATTTGTTCCCCACCCGGTAAGTTTGGAATGGCTGTGGCAAGATCAGCTTGACTGTTGTATAATGACAAGCTCATAACTGATTGTTGTCGAATATGAAAATCTTCCAGAAAGTTCCTACATTGAGTACTCTGAGTCGAGTTGAGATGAGATGTGATGAGATGAGTTTCTTTGGAACAAGTCTGATTTGATTGATGAGGTTAATTGATTGATGGTTAACCTGTCTACTCTTCATTCTTTCTTTAGTTAGACAATTGACTTTTTGATTTGATGATTGTTCTGAGTCAATGATAGTTTCGTATTATTCTACTTGTTTATGTTTCATTAAATTATTTTACATACCGTACATTCCACCCACTGATGCCACTCGGTGCTGCATCATTTTATGATACAGATACAGGGATTAGGGATCGTCAATAGGCACGTCATTGAATACCCAGGACATTTAGCTTATTTGTGAGCCTTCCCTACTCCGGAGGATCCACTATCAATTATTTCATCATGTTTTTCAGTTAAGCTAGACTAGTCTTATATTTTGATTTCAGTATCCATGGGTCTGTCATTGGCACTACCTGATTTGTGATAGACGCTTCATAGATGATAGTCGAATTGATGTTGAGATTGTGAGCTAGTTATTTCTACTAGCCTTCCATCATTATATATATTATTTGAGATATTAGATGAGATGAGCCCATTTACTCTGTTTTACTTCCACTGATCTATAGAGTTTTCTGATAGAATGGATGTCATGAGGCCAAGTGGTTCACTTGGAGACTAGCAATAGTCTCTGGGTGTCGGCCACATCTTGGGTATCCCCTCAGGGTGTGATAGAAGGGCTTCATTAGGATAATTATATCTCCATGAGGTGCTCCAATGTTATTTGTAAGGAAGAAAAATGGATCTCTTCGGATGTGTATCGATTATAGGCAATTAAATAAGGTGACCATTAAAAATAAATATTTGTTGCCTAGGATCGATGACTTGTTCGACCAACATCAAGGTGCTACCGACTTCTCAATGGTTGATCTCCATTCGAGGTATCATCAGTTGAAGGTTAGAGAGTGTGATATTCCTAAGATAGCTTTTCGAAAAAGGTATGGGAACTTTGAGTTTATGGGAATGTCGTTTAGCTTACCTAATACTCCGATTGTGTTCATGGATCTTAGGAATCAGGTGTTCAAGCCATTCCTTGACAGTGTTATGGTTATATTCATTAATGATATTCTCACTTATTCCTGATGTGAGCAGGAACACGTGGATCATTTGAGGTTGGTTCTATAAACCTTAAGGGACAAGAAGTTTTATGCTATGTTTAGCAAATGTGAGTTTTGGTTGGGTGAAGTAGCCTTTCTTTGTCATGTGGTGTCCAATAATGGTATTAAGGTTGATCCAAAGAAGACTGAGGCCATGAAGAATTGGCCTAGACTATTGACTCCTTTTGATATTTGATGTTTTCTGGGGTCTTACAGCTATTATAGAAGTTCGTTGAAGTATTCTCATCTATTGCATCTCCATTGACTAAATTGACCAAAATAATGTTAAGTTTGTGTGGTCAGATGAATTCGAGAAGAGTTTTGAAACCTTGAAGGATCGGCTTACATCGGCTTCTATCTTGACTTTACTTCATGGCTTAGAGGGGTTTGTGGTGTATTGTGATGCCTCACGGATCGGGTTGGGCTATGAAGCTATGTAACATGGTAAGGTAATAGCATATGTATCAAGGCAATTAAAGTTGCATGTGCATAATTACTTGACACATGATCTTAACTTATCGACGGTGGTTTTTGCCTTCAAGATTTAGAGACACTACTTGTATGGGGTACATGTTGATATTTTTCACCGATCACAAGAGTTTGCAATATGTGTTCAATCAAAGGGATCTCAACTTGAGGCAAAGAAGATGGTTGGAATTCCTACAAGACTACGACATGAGTGTCTAATATCATCCTGGCAAGGCCAATGTTGTAGCCGATGCTCTTAGTAATCTATCTTTGGGGAGTGTGACTCATGTTGAGAAGGAGAAGAGGTAGTTGGCAAGGGATTTTTACCAGTTTACTAGGTTGATTGTTACGTTGGCCCACTCTAATGATAGTGGTATTTATGTTCAAAATTCGGTGGAATCTTCAATGGTTGTTGATGTGAAAGCTAAGCAAGCATCTGATCCATCATTGGTTGAATTGAATAAATTAGTTGCCGAAAAGGAGTTTGAGGTGTTCTCCCAAGGGGAGATGGTGTACTTTTGTTCCAAGACCGACTATGCATTCCAGATGTAGATGGTCTTAGAAGGGTGATCATGAGTGAAGCTCACAACTCTCATTACTATGTTCGTCGAGGAGCTACTAAGATGTATCAGGATTTGAAGGAGGTGTATTGGTGGCATGGTGTGAAGAAGGAGAGAGCTAAGTTCGTATCCAAGTGCCCAAGTTGTAAACAAGTGAAAGTAGAGCACCAAAAGCCCGGTGTTTTTTCTCAAGAAATTAAGATTCCCACTTGGAAGTGGGAAGATGTGAACATGGACTTTGTGGATGGTTTGCCTTGGACCCGAAGACAATTTGACTCCATTTGGGTTATCGTTGATCAGATGAAAAAGTCAGCTCACTTTCTACCGGTCAAGACTACTTTTGGTGCCGAATAATATGCAAGATTGTACACCCAAGAGTTGGTAAGATTGCATGGTGTGCCTAAGTCTATCATATCGGATCGTGTTACCCAATTCACTTCTTACTTTTGAAGGTCGTTTCAAAAGGGATTTAGTACTAAGGTTACGTTGAGCACCGCCTTTCATCCTCAAACCGATAGGCAAGCTGAGAGGATAATTAAAACCTTATGTTGAGGGCTTGTGTTTTAGAGTTCAAGGGTAATTAGGATTACCACCTTGCACTCATTGAGTTTGACTATAATAATAGCTTTCATGCTAGCATTGGTATGACACTATTTGAGGCCTATGGGCGAAGGTATAGGTTACCGATGGGGTAGTTTGAGTTGGGGGAAATGGCATTAATTGGCTCGGATTTAGTGTTGGAAGCTATGGAGAAGGTGAAATTTATTAGGGAGAGGTTGAAGATGGCCCAAAGTCGCCAAATGTCCTATTCGGATGTTAAAAGGAGGGATCTTGAATTTCTTGTTGGTGATTGGGTGTATGTGAAGTTTTCACCAATTAAGAGTGTGATGCATTTTGGTAAGAAGGGCAAGATAAGTCCCTGGAAGGTTTGCACTTATGATATTGTTGAGCGGATTGGGAACATAGCTTATAGGTTGGAGTTGCCTCTAGATTTGAGTTCTATTCACCCAATCTTCCATGTGTCTATGTTGAGGAAGTTAGTTGGTGATCCTAGAACTATTGTTCCTTTGGAAGGTGTAGAGGTTGAGGAGAACTTATCTTATGAGGATGGCCCAGTGGTGATTTTGAATAGACAAGTGAAACAACTTTGTAACAAGGATGTAGCTTCAGTGAAAGTACTTCGGAGAAATCAACACGTGGAGGGTGTTACATGGGAGGCAGAGTTGGACATGATGAAACAATATCCCATCTTTTCAAATCTACTCAAGCCTAAAGTATTAGGTTCTTCCTCTTCTAAGTTGTCCTAATTCTTCCATTCTTGAGTCTCGTGATATAACATTCTTACATGTGCATTAAAATGATTTTTATGATATTTTGAATGATTTTAATATGTTTCAACATAAGTTTTAATGACTTTATGATTTTCAACTAGTGAATTATATCTTGTAACTTATGTTTGAAACTTTCATGTTCTAAGTCAAGCCTTGTTCTTGCAAATTCTAAGATGAATGTTCCCAAGGGGGAGATTGTGTAATGACCTTGACATTGTACAACTTCATCAGAGCAAGTAAAAGTCATTTTTCGCAAGATTTGGACAAAGTTTCACCTCAAGGGAGACTACACGGTCCATGTGGGGTCACACGGCCATGTGACCTCCAGTGTAGTAACCCTTGGCCTTAATTTTTGATGTGTGGCCTTAGCGTGGAGTTTCGAGCTAAGGCACATCACACTTGGACCCCACACGGGTCGTGTGATAGATCACAGACCATGTGGAGTGCCGTGTGATGGCGTTGAGCTTGGAACACCAGCGATTGAAGCAAAGTGTGGTCACACGGCCACCTTCACGGGCCGTGTGAAGGTTTACGACCCGTATGGCCAATAGAATAGCTTCTGGAATGAGGATTTTTCTAGGTATAAATCACCGTCTTGTAACTCGTCGTGAGAAGTTTTCACAAGTATGGAGATACAGACACCTACACAACCCATGTAGCTTCACACGGGTCATGTGGCCCATCTGTATGGCTAACCTTTTCGTCAAAATTTTTTCTAAGTGTTGGATTATGGTTCCAGACCTCCATCAAACAATAATTTATCTAAGTGTTGGTTCACGGGCATTGTACACGCACTGTGTAGTGTCATACGGCTCATGAACCCTTCCTTAAAGTGGTGATGGCCAAATTTTCCATCCGTTTCATTAATAGGATTTTCGTAAATTCGATTTATCCTAATGGTCTTTTAAGACATCCCGTGATATCTAAGGACTCCTTAATGACTTAAACCTTACTAATACTCAAAATCACTCCTCACACTTGAATTCTCTCAAGCCCCTCTCAAAGGAACTTTTGTGGATTTTCAACCTGGGAAGCAAGGAAACTCATTTCTTCTTCAAATTATCTTGGTGTAATCTTCATTTTGCGAAGGTATGTGGTATTGATTCTCGGTCCCTTTCAACGAAGAAGACCTAAACACGTTTTAATTGATTTTCATGGAATTTTGGTTACTTTAAATAAGGGTTTGGAGAATTATTATTTAATAAATTCAATTGAAGTATGGGTTGTGCTTTATTGATAAATTTAAGTTGACGTAAGCCCTAATATGATTGTTTGCATTGAGATTATGAAATTATGAATGTGCATGCCCCCTTTAAAGTTTGATTTGGTCATGGGTAATCTATATAATGATTTAAATGTGATTTTTACTTATATTTGTACTTGAATTTCATAAGGTATTGTTGATTAAAGCTTGAATCTACATTACCCATGTTATTCTCATCTCCCTCATAGCATATGCATTCATGAGCATTGTTGTGAGACCCCGTGTTTCTCTTCTTCTATTATATAAATAGTGTGGCATTTGATTATTTTCTAGAACCTGGGGATAATAAGGCTGGCAGTACGAGGTAATATCAAGGACTTAATGTTTCAAGTCAAAGGAATCCCCTAAATACACGTTTGGGGTTAAAGAAATGGCCCGAGTAGCACCTCACCCTTTTTGGTAGGTTTAAATTAGGTTTCACTTTTCGGATGAGACTAAAAGTTTATAATTTGCTAACTTATTTTAATATCACAAAGGTCATACATTAATTTCTAGAATCAAGAAAGTTGCAAGATAAAGGTTGACCAAGGTTACCATAAGTCTTTTTAAGAAAACCTTCTTAAATTTGGGTCAACTGTAACAGTCCATATATCCCAAGGTATAAGGAATTAGAAGCTCCATGAACTACCAAATTGAAGACCTATGAGTCTAGTTTGCAACGCACAAAATCGCGCATCAAACCGATCTTAGAATAAAAAGTGATGACAGTTTTACAAAGACTGCCCGAGCAAGAAATCGGGTCATGGGTCGGGTCGGGTCGACCCATATTAATGTCGGTTGATTTGACCTTTTTAAAGCACAAATCAGTGTCACTTCGTCCCCAAACAGATTATAAAGTGAAGGAGAAGTTCCCTCAAGGTGCCAAAGGGATTTGAGTAAGTTTTTCGCATTTTTACCGTTAAAATTTGTCCTGGTGCCTAGAAATAGGTGTCTTACGCTTTGCAATTGTTTTCCCCTCTTATTAGCTGTGTTTGGGGCTGTTTTAGTAGTGTAAACAAACCGTATTCTTGCTGGTTATCGTTAGTTTGCAGCTGGTCTGTTCAGGTAATATTTTTGGGGCACCTTTACGGTCATTCTTACGAAGTTTTACGGACATTTCCTCGCGTAAATGGTCCTTGCCGAATCTGGTCATTAATGCTAATCTTTTTAATGCTTATAGGTGTCTTTAAGTTGCGTCTATATAGTTGTTGTGAAGCTTAGGATTTAAGGAACAACTTTCATAAAGAAACTTTTAGCAATTGGACGTTCGTTGGAGAGGTATGTTAAGGCTAAGCTCCGTCCCTCCTTTTAGCACGAAATCAGGCAAGTTTCCCAAAATGTAAAATGAGATATTTTACTATTCTGTTGCTAGAAAGACCTTCTGTGTAAGGGTTTCATAGGTGCCCTCAACAAATAGGCCCTGTAGAATTATAATATGCTCGTAATCAAGGTATGGTATGATATAGAATCAATGCATACTCTCTTAGTTCACATATTTCTATAGAAACAGGCCTACATACTCATACAGGTGTAAGCCAAGTCAGTATGCATGCCTGCCATAGGCACTACCTCATATTTGGCCCTTACCAGGCCCTTTTTTGTGTAAAGCAACTCATAGGGCAGCGTCGGTATAACCTAAGCTAAGGACCAAGAGGCTAGTTAATCAGAAGGATGACACCCACCAGCATCATATCGTAGCTTAGCAGCCACAAAGGATATCGCCTAAGGCAACCATATGTCAGCCCACTGAAAATGTGCCCCTCTCAATTGGATGCCAATTACAAGGAGCAACCTATATAACTAGTGCCTCATCGCAGATCGCCCAGAAATCCCATACGATATAACCTAAACCTTACTAATAATATCACACTCCATCTCTAATCCACCAGTGGCTTAGTGTCAACACATCTCGTATTACAGGTCTAAAGGCTCCTTTAGGGGTACAACTATGACAATCCCCAGGACATGGTGTATCTCTAGTCACTAACCAGTGGCACAAGTACATAACAGATAACAATAGTATACATGATCATATAAACCACAAGGCAACACAGAATCAGGTTTAATCGGGAAATTCTACCAAAAATACTCAATAAAGATATAAATAACTGCAACCACATCATGCATATACATATCAACCTTATGTAGATACTAGATTCAGCACACATGGTGACATGTAATCATGGTCAACCTCAATAGCTAGTATATTTTGTTAGGCTCAGCACCACATACACATACAAGCAAGAGTCAAGCTTAGTGTATATACGTGTCATATGTTCAGAGCTCCAACCAACCCCTTTCAAGCCCTTTCGTTGTCATATAACATAAGAGCTCAGGTAATATAACTACTACAGTAAACACAGGCCTTAATAAAAAAACTACTGTCCCATAACATTATATATACACAACACACAGATCACATCAAGCCATATACAACATATACTCCACAACTCAATCCATAAACAATATATTCCTTCACATTCCAACTCAAAGATGCAAATATTTTAGTTCAGTCCAGGGTTTAGAGAAACCCTAGCCTACCTGCCATCCGATGTCTCTTGCTCTGAGCCAATCCAACCAAGTTCTTCCCCTCTGATTCGCCTTCCTAAGCTTCTCATCTATCAAAACATAAGTCACAAGATCATTACAGCTGGTTCAATTGTAAAATCTCAAGAAATAGGTAAAATTACATCAATTAGGACTAAACCAGGGAAATGGGGCCTATGCCTAAAATGTCGAACTAACCCCCATAAAATGATCATGCATCACCCCAAGTCCATAGCCAGAAATTGAGCCCAAAGCATATCTTAGAAGATAGTTAAATGACTCAAAAATGAAGTTGCATTTCTTATCTGAAACATTTTTTACATAGCTTCATGGTCAAATTCTTCAAAAATATAGCCAAATTAATAAGATCCAAGCATATCATAATGTTCTTCGTGGAAAATAGAATAACTTAGACACAAATTTACTTTATTCCATTGAGAAATGATCGATATATCACAGTGTAAAGTTTTCACAAATTCTGATATATGATTAGCAAAAGAAACAAGGATTTTACCTAAAAAATGTGCCAAAATCAAATTCTGACTTCACCATGACGTTCCTTGAGAAAATCTGTGTCGGGTAGATTTTTGAATCACTCAAAATCGGATGAAAACTGAGCTAAGAGTCATGGTGCGAAGTTGAAGGGAGAATATACATAACATATTACACATATGTACATAGCTGACACGTTTTTTCAATATGGAAGCACTTGACCATGGTACTTGGCAGCCCAAGACTTGGCCACATGTCACTTCTCTCTTTCCATTAACCCTTCAATCTCTTTTTTGTTGTTTTCGGCTTGTTCGTACTCTAATTTTTGCAAATGAACTATGTAACCCTATGGATTTTTATGTTTAAGATCCAATGATGTAGTTGGAATTGTCAACGGATCTTCCTATAATAAAGTGAAGGTCCCACTTCTTTATATGAAGCTTTTAATGGAAAGCCCCCGGAGGTCAAATCACATCCAAAAGTCCCTGGTATCAAATAAAGGGTCGACCTAGACCAAAATCAAAATTCTAAAGCAGCGCATTCCATCAAAATTCTCATCCAGGGTATGATTCTCGAGAGCATTGACAGTGTCAATTATTAACTTTTCCCAGAAAACAAATTTGTAATCCATGATATAATTGCACCGGACATGCTCCTAGCCCAATTCGACCGTTCTAGAGCAAATGAAATCGTTAGAATTCCATTTTGAGGTTGTTTACTTGGACTTTACCCGAAAATGAATTTACACGTATAACCTCCTGGTGAATTAAAAGATTCACATAACTCCTAAAGAACTCAACCAATAATTACCCCAATAGACCCAAGGTCACTATGCACATGCTCAAGTCAACACAATAAACGAAAAATCATAGAAATGAACTGGAGGGTCATTACACATCAATAGGCTCGTTGATGACCTATTCTCTTTCAACTAATTGGTGTGCCCCCTACTTTTGAAGCATATCATCTTTTTCTCTTTTAACTTTGAGTGTAAACTTATGTTATTCTTTGTTGAGGTAGCCATGGGTATGTCATTGATACCACTTTGTCGATGAATAGAGGCTTCATAGACTAGATTGTTGAGTTGTAATTGAATTATCATTTTGGCTAGTTTCTTTCATATTACTCTTACTCAATTGATTCATAGATTTTTTGTCCATTGATTATCAAATTATTATTGCCTTTCATTATGTACTCTTAGCCATTGATGTCTTTCACTGCTAGTTATGATTGACTGATTGTGATGAGGCAAAGTGGTTCACTTGGGGGCTAAAAATAGTCTCTGAGTTTCGGCCACATAAAGGATGTTTGCCCACTTGGTGAAGCCTGAGTAATCAAGTTATCTATGTCATGCCGCGATAATAAATCAGGCACTGCTTGGGAGGCAACCCAAGATAGACATTGGCGCTTAGGGCGCCCACGTATATCTTTTTTGAACCCAGTACTTTATTTTGCATTTTTGGTTTGCATTGAGGACAATGTACCTCTTTTTCGATTAGGTGTGGGTAGTTATAGGCCTTAGTGAAGATTGAGTAGCCTTGGCCTATAACTATCCAAAATTTTGAATCCTAGGGGTTTTCTTACCTGTTTCTTTTCCCATGGATATTTAATTTCTGTAGAACCGACATGTTTAGGATGTGCAGGTAGTATTGGTAGCATATAGTACTGATATCTATGGTATATATGTGTTTTTGTGCTTTTTTGTGGAAAATGATATATACCAAAAAAATTTATTAGTTAGTCTAGATAACAATCATGCATGTTTAATCATATTGACAATATTTATTATGTTAAATGAGGATCAAATTGAGATAAAAAGTATGATCTGAGAGTCTATGTTGAGAAAGTACTCAGTGCCATGTGTGTGTGAGCTTACTTTGCTAAATTCATATAATGTTTTTCAACTCAAAATTTGCCCTATTACTTTGACTTAGATTGTAGGTTAGTTTGTTAGGAACGAATCTTAGGCAGTTGTTCGTAATAGTCCACTTAGCCTAAATAACCAACCAAATGTGTGAAATATCCCTTGATCTTAATGTTTAAGCCTTACATGTACCTTTTCATTTTAAAAACCTAAGTGATCTAGCCTTATTAGATGTAAAATCCTGAAATTAGCCATGTTCCTCCGTTGAACATTGTGCACCTTAACTGAGGCAAAAAACTTAAGTTGAGGGTGGCTACCAAAAGTGCCTCTTGTTCCTAGGTTGGATATTATGCACTTCAACTCAGGCCAAAAGCCTAAGTTGAGGGTGGCTGGTGTAATGTGGGAGAAAATTAGTAATACTTGGAAAAGGAGAAAGAAAAGGTGTATTGCGCGCAAGAAAAATGAGTGATGCCTTAGTAATGAGCTAAAAAGAAAAATGGTGTGCAAATAAAAGGCAAAAAGTTTAAAAAATAATAATAAAGCACCCAAAAAACCATGAAATAGGAGAAAGGAAGAATGAGATGAAAAGTAACAACGCTGGTAGGGAAAAAGTGTAGAAACACAGTGTCAAGAAGGGTCTTTAATCACTATGTTCCTAAAATATCATACCAAAGCCCCCTGAGCTTACACCATCCAATCGGTGACCTATAAATGTGTGTGATCATCAGCTAACTAGTTTCCAGGTGCGATTAGCAACTGCGAAAGGCGGAGGTGTGATTATTCAAAATACAGTAGAATCTTACATTGTTACTGATATATGAGAGCAACAACGTGAGGATCCTAAGCTTATGACATCGAGGGAAAGTGCTCTATAACAACAACATCCTCTAATTGAGCTAACTTGTGATGGAGTCCTTTAGTACTAGGGCCTCTTATGTGTGCCAAACATTGGAGGGCTCTGTGCCAAGATTCATTTGAGGCTTATTATCCTAGATATTCGACTCAATCTGGGGCAATAAAAAAAGGGGTATTGAGACCTATGGCAGATCTATTGGTGGAATGGCATGAAAAAGATATTTCAAAGATGGTGGTCAATGCCCCAATGACCAACATGTTAAAAAAGAACATCAGAGACCTGGAGGCCTAGCTAAGTATACTAATTTTTCATTCTGGAAATAGGACATGATAAATATGGACTTCATCACTGGTTTGCCTCGTACTCCATGCAAGGTATGATTCTATTTGGGTAATCATTGATAGGTTAACAAAAGCTGCTCATTTCTTGCCAGTAGGAATGGCATATTCAATGGAGGATTATGCTAAGCTTTACATTCAAGAGATTTTTTTCCTTCACGGAGTTCCATTATCTATTATATTTTATCAAGGGGCTCAATTTACTACATATGTTTGGAAGTTTTTTCAGAAGAGTTTGGGCACTTAGATGAATCTCAGCACTGCTTTTCATCAACAAAATAATGGGCAAGAAGCATGTACCATCTAAACCGTTGAGGATATGTTACTTGCCTATGCAGTGGACTTTGAAGAAAGCTAGGATGATCACCTACCTCTTATTGAGTTTGCTTATAATAATAGCTTCCAAGACAGTATTCAAATGGCGCCTTATGAAGCACTATACGGGCGAAGAAGTTGGTCGTCGATCGGTTGGTTTGAGGTTTGGGAGGCCAAATCGCTAGGCCCTAATCTAGTTCAGCAAGAAACGAACAAAGTGAGACTTATTAGAAACTTACTACAAATGGCCCAAAATCGGCAGAAGTCTTATATAAATGTTAGACAACTAGACTTAGAGTTTGATGTAGAAGGTTGGGCCTTCTTGAAGGTATCACCTATGAAGGGAATCATGTGGTTTGTAAAGACAGGAAAGCTCAGTCCTAGATATGTTGGACCGTATAAAATTATTCAAAAAAATTAGCAAGGTAACATACGAGCTTAATTTCCTTCAGGATTGGGAGCAGTCCATCTAGTGTCTCATGTATTTATGTTGCAGAAGTACATTAGAGATACTTTGTGTATTAATCGCATTAAGGATACCCACATTGTTGAAGACTTAGCTTATGATGAGGCACCAATGGTTGTTTTAGATTGACAAATAAGAAAGCTTCGAAATGAAAGGTGGCCTTTCTGAATTTGTTGTGGCGGAACTAAAATATTGAGGAAACAACTTGAGAAACCAAAGAAGAAATAATGAGGAATCACCCCCAGATATTTATAACTTAAGGTGGGTCGCGTTCCAAAACTGGAAGTTATTTGTTTTTAGTAACTTAAGTTTTAAAGAATTTGGAGGTGTAATTTGTATGTTTTGTCGCGAGATAGCTATACACAGCTTAGCAATAGTAGTTTTTGGAATTTGATTTATGGTTTGCAAGGGTAATAGATATATCCAAAAGAAAAACATATTTTAGTATATGGTAATTCAACCAAGGGGATGTCTTGACACATTCGCAGAAGAATGTTCTTAAGGGGGGTGGGGGGCTGTGAGACCCCGTGTTTCTCTTCTTCCGTTATATAAATAATGTGGCATTTGATTTTCGCTAGAACCTAGGGATAATAAGGCTGACAGTAAGAAGTAATATCAAGGACTTAATGTTTCAAGTGAAAGGAATCCCCTAAATACACATTCGGGGTTAAAGAAATGGCCCAAATGGCACCTCACCCTTTTTGGAAGGTTTAAATTAGGTTTCACTTTTCGGATGAGACTAAAAGTTTACGGATGAGACTAAAAGTTTATAATTTGCTAAGTTATTTTAATAGCACAAAGGTCATACATTAAGTTTTGGAATCAAAAAGTTGCAAGATAAAGGTTGGCCAAGGTTATCGTAAGTTTCTTTAAGAAATCCTTCTTAACATTGGGTCAACTATAACAGGTCATATCTCCCCAAGTATAAGGAGTTAGAAAGTCCATGACCTATCAAATTAAATATCTATGAGTCTAGTTTGCAACGCACAAAACCATCAAACCGACCTCAGAATAAAAAGTTATGACACTTTTACAATGACTCCCCAAGCATGAAATCAGGTCATGGGTCGGGTCGGGTCGACCCATATTAATGTCGGCTAATTTGAGATTTTTAAAGCACAAATCAGTTCCATTTCATCTTCATAAAGATTATAAACTAAAGGAGAAGTTCCCTCAAGATACCAAAGGGATTTGAGTAAGTTTTTCGCATTTTTATCATTAAAATTTGTCTGTGTGCCTAGAAATGTGTGTCTTACGCTTTACAGTTGTTTTCCTCTCTTATTTGCAGAGTTTGGGGCTGTTTTTGGAGTGTAAAAAAATGGTTTTCTTGCTGGTTATTGTTAGTTTGCAGCTGGTGTGTTCAGGTAATATTTTTGGGGCTCCTTTACGGTTATTCTTACAAAATTTTACGGACATTTCCTCACGTAAATGCTCTTTGACGAATCTAGTCATTAATGCTAATTTTTTTAATGTTTATAGGTGTCTTTAAGTTGCATACATATATTCGTTGTGAAGCTTAGGATGTAAGGAACAACTTTCGTGAAGAAACTTTTGGCAATTGGACGTTCGTTGGAGAGATATGTTAAGGCTAAGCTCCGTCCCTCTTTTTAGCACAAAATCTGGGAAGTTTCCTAAAACGTCAAATGCGATATCTTACTATTTTGTTGCTAGAAAGACCTTCTGTGAAAGGAACTGGGATTAGAGTTGGGTTTTTTCATGATGGTATTTAGTTGAAATTCTATTCATTCGCTTAAACTGGACATTCAATTTCTATATATCATTTTATCGGTTTTTCTGGCTACCTATTCATATGTTTGAGGCATTTCTCTTCTTGGTGTAGTGCCATTAAAATAAATGTAGAATGTGAAGGGAATGTAGTATTCATAATCAGTCCTTCCGTACAAAAATATAATTGAAGCATTTAGCAAGTAACGCGTTGGTTTCCAATATTCTCCGGTGAAATGTTCCTATTTTAAACTACTAAAGCATTTGATCCTATTTAAATACTTTCCTTTACTAATTGACATGGGACCAAGTATACGCATTATGCAAAGCACCTTTAAGAACACTTTCAAAGTTAAGGCGTAACTCTAAATGTTGGGTTAAGTTCCCAAACTTGTTAAAAAGGACATATAAGATCCCACGAGTCATGTGTATATGCTATGACAACTATTATAATGTTATGAGAATAAGTGTACCAATAAGCCAAGATTGGCTAAATGGCAATAATTATGATGCTACTAGAATAAGTGTACCAACGAGCCAAGACTGGCTAAGTTCTTGTTATGGCTTACTATGTGCATTGAACATTCATATCATACATTGCACGTTATGCACAGACTTCGAGCTATAATCGGAGGTATAGGGCTTATTTGCCAAAATTATTATATATATGTATATGGTACAGAGGGCCACAGGTTGGCAGACATGATGCCGGTTAGCTACCCGAAAGGACCGCCATTGCTAGCATTTGGTTGGGTATGTCATGCATTTGTATCTATATATATGTATTCACGACATGTGATACTCGAGCATACCATGTATATTTGATCACTAGGAGGTACCTTATTAGCCATTAAGTCTACTTGAGATTTGGTTACAAGTGGTATTTTAATTAACCTTTTTACTATGGTTATCTATGATTTTACTTCCTGTCTTACATACCAGTACATGTTTATTCGTACTGACGTCCCTTTGCCTAGGGACGCTGCATTTTTTTCGTGTGTGCAGGTTCAGGTCGGGGTTCTGATTTACCCCTCCACTAGGAGCCCTGTTCATCTGTGAGTTGTAAGCTCAACCTCTTCATGGAGCTTTCAAAGGATGTTTACTTTTTGTTGTACAGTTGGGTATAGTCGGGGCCCTGTCTCGACAGTGTTAGTGATTCTCTTAGAGGCTATTGTGGACATGTTATTGTGGGTTGGTCCTTTTGTTTCTTTCAGTCTCCAGTAATAGGATTGGCATGTATATATGGTGTGTGCCTGTACCTCTATGGTGGCAGCCTTGTCAGCTAGCTAGTACTTTATCCTTTTAGTTTACTTATTTTGATCTACGTGATTTGCTGTTGACCAGGTCATGAACTAAACGGTCCCGACTTAGTTTTTTTCTAAAAATTTTGCTGCCCAATTTTCTTTTGGTCCCTAGTTTAGTTAACTAGCATATTTAGTGGCTTAGTCGGCCAATTAAGGTATCGGGTTCCAGTCGCCTCCCCTCTCTTTGGGGCGTGACAATTGAATTTATGAAATTACCGGTGGGTTAAGCTCACATATGTTTTATGAAATATTTTCAGTGATTTAAGCTCACATATTGGTTATGACAAGAATGCGATCACATAAATGTCTATTTTTATTGGATCTTTGAGCATATTGGGTACTTGCACCATATTGTCTAATGAATAAGCTAATCCTATGGATGAAAAATATGATATTGAACTATGATTTGGATTTTTATGCTATGAATGAATGATTATGAGAAATATTTGGCTTTTGAGCCTAAATGTGCATTGAAATGAATTGAAATGACTTGCCTCTTTTGAAATCATGTATATATATGTATTCTCGTGGGACATTTGACTTAGTACCGATGGATTAGGGGCGTCAAGGCTATCCCCAAGGGTCCTCTCCCTTTCCTTGAACTATGTGCCACTATAGGAATGGTGTCATCATCAAAATGATCGAGATGTAAAGGATGGTTATTCATTTATTGATATGATATGAAATGATGATGGAAATCCTTCTGAAATGACCGGGTCATAAGGAAGGTAGCCACAATATACGAAATGACTGGGTCGTACGGTGTGGTATAGATTACCTTTGGCAAGTAATCTTCTCTAACCGATGGGAGGTCAACATCAGGAAAATTCATATAATAGCTCACATGAGTTTGAGATGTCAGCTATGGTCACATACACACTATATATGAGCATTTGAGCATTTCATGCATCATTAGTTTCATGGCATATCGTATATCATATTTCTTGTTATATATTTCCTTCTATATGATGTGCCTTTGTCATCTAGCATTGATTGTAGGTTTGGTAAGACATACCCATTGCATGTCCTCATACTTAGTACATTCAAATATACTGACACATACTTTTTCCTACATGATCTCACCTTGTAGAGACCAAGGACTACGTTCATCCATTGTGACGTCTAGTTGGGATCTTGAGTTTGCTTGTCGTGCTAAGTCTTATCTTCCAAGGACAAGCCGCCCATCCTACGCCTTGGTGCTTTTGTTTTGTTATTTACATTTGAGGGTGAGCTTGGGGTATGTCTTGGCCCCCGTCCTATCTTATGACTAGAGGCATTGTTTGACATCTTGTAAACTCCTTTACATTTAAGTGCTAAGTGCTAGCATTGGAGATTATGTTATGGTTTTGTTACCTGTTGAATATGGTTAATGTATTTTGACTATGAGTTTTATGACTTGATTGCATGATATGATGCGAAAGATCCTAAGACCTGAATTTTCCCCTTAGTGTGAGTCATACTTATCTGCCCCTTAGTTTTTATGTGCTATGTGTTATGTGAATCCATGTTAATCCTTTTCCCTATGATAGTCCCATAGCGACTCCTACGTTCCTGTCCAGTAGAATTATGTGTTTACCATTTGAATAAGCATCTGAACCGATGATGTGAATTTGGATACTTTGAGGTTTGTTGGGGACTCTCAAGTTCCCATTCTCCATCTCACTCGTAAACCCTAGGTCCAGGTCGTGACAAGAAGGGAGAATATCACATATTGTATGACAATAAATATGGTTGGACTAAGGCTGGCAGCGGAACCGGTAAGTACCGGTTCCGGTGCCGGTTCGGTCCGATTCCGATACTTACCGGTAGGTTCCGGTAGGGGGGTCCGGTAGGGGAACCGGTAAGGGACGGGAGTTCTGTGCTGGTAATTACCGGTTCCGGTTTACCGGTAATTCCAGTCTAAATTTGTTTTTTATTTTTTAATTTGTTACTATTGGTGTGGGGCCCACCAATGGTAATATAAATTATTTGACCGTTTTTGGTCCGTTTTTTGACCGTTTGGAATAGTTTTTTTTTATTTTTTTTATTTTTTTTCAAAATTCAATATTTTCTCAACTATAAATACCGCTAAATCTTTCATAATTTTTCACTTCAATTCTCTCAATCTAATTCTCTCAATTCAATCCAATTCTCTCAATCCAATTCTCTCCACTTACTAATATTACAAATTTATAATTATATACATATTACATATTTACATACTACTCTCAAATATTATATATTATATATTCATTTTCTACTCTCTCAATCATTATTCCAAAATATTATTTAGTTTTGGTAATTGCATTTTGGAGCAAAATTTGGTGGATCAATTTGGAGCATATTCAAGCTTCAACTTTCATCAATTTCGGCTTCTACATCTGTTTTTACACAGACGTTTGGTACCTTCGTTCCTAAATTCTACTTATTTGTTCTTCCAAATTTACTTATTTGATTACTTTTACTTGTTGAGTTGTTGTCTCCTTGTTGAGTTGTTGTCTCCTTGAATTATTTCTTTTACATTCATAAACTTGAATTTTTGCATATAATCGTAATTTGTTTAATTAAAGTTTAATTAAATTTAACATGGATTCCGGTGGAAAAGGAAAGGGGAAAAGTACATTTTTTGGTGGAATTAAAAAGGCTTTAACCGGTAAAAAATCAGGTGGTAGTTCGTCTACAAGACAAGCACCACTTAGATTAAATACCGAAGATTCTACTTACATAGACAACACTTTTATTAATATTGACTCTAACACGAGATTAGACAATGATTTTCTTGAACAACATTTTGGGAATTTTAACAATGATTTACCGGAAGATGATTTTGAAATAAATGAAAATGAAGATACTTTTGATGACGATAAAACTCAACCCCCATTTAGTGCTACTACTCCCCCCTCCCGCTCCCCCATACAACCTACGTCATCTAATAGGCCTAAGACGGAACGTGCAAAAAAATTCGTTGTTTGGAAATTTTTAACGCAAAATGAAGATAAAACAAAAGCTATTTGTAACAAATGTAAACATGTTTTAAACCATAAAACTTCGGGATAGGGGGGCGGGACGGGTTATTTGAAAAATCACCTTATGCATTGTTGTAAAATGGAATTTTTGCATGCACAGGAAGTTGCGGACGCCAAAAAATTTGGAACTCCCATTCCCGATGAATCGACGGGAGGTTCAAATATGGTGCAATCGCAACTAAATCCTAGTAATATTTCTGGTCCTAGTACACATAGATCTTATAGTAGACAACGTGACCTGGATGAACTTTCTAAAATGATTGTTGTTACTGGTTTGCCTTTTAGTTTTGCAGAAAATCCCGGTTTTGTGCATTATATTCAAATTGTGTATAACCCGTCTTTTAATGGATTTTCTAGAAATACTATAAAAAAAGCTGTTTTTGACTTTCAAGCACGCTATGTACAATATCTTAGGTGTTTATTTGCTTATAATAATTGTAGGATAGCAATAACTTCTGATATGAGACGTAGTGTAACCGTAACGATTACTTTACAATTACGGCCTACTGGATAGATGATAACTGGAATTTGCAAAAAAGAATTTTAGGATATAAAACTTGTGAATTTCAAAAAACAGGTTCTTATATTTCCCAAACTATTCTTAATGTTTTACAATTTTTTGGTATTTTAGAAAAATATTTAGTGTAACTTTAGATAACGCTAGTAATAATAAACGTGTTGTAGATTTTTTAAAACCTATTATTTGTCCAACTTATGAAGATGGTTTTAATATTAAATGTGCTGCACATATTTATAATTTAATTATTAAAGATGGTATTTCTTTATTTGAAAATGGATGTAATAAAGTGGAAGCCGCATGCCACTTTATTTTTAAATGTCAAGTATTGGCTAGGCGTAGGGAATTTGACCAACGTTGCATTGAATGTAATTTACCTGTTAGATAAATTCCTAAATCAATAGCAACTAGGTGGAATTCATTTTATGAAATGTTAAAAGGTGCTTACGACTATAGGAGACCACTTACAATGGTCTGGAATGCACATAATTCAGATCCCACCTTCCGTCTAGATGAAAATGATTGGGTTAATATTAAAGATTTAGTTGATTTTTTAAAAGTTTTTTTATTTAGCAACAAAATAATTTTCCGGCCTTTACTATCCTACTATTTCTTCTGTGTTGCCTAATATTTGTACTATTTGTAATAAATTAGCTTCGTTTAAAAATAATCCAAGATTTAGTGAACCTGTTAGAAAAATGATTGAAAAATTTAGGAAATACTTTTTCCCAATCCCTCAAATTTATTTAACTGCTGCTTTATTTAATCCTGCTTATAAAGAATTTGGTGTATTTAAAATGGTAACTAGTATATTTGCAGACTTAGAAATAGTATACGACGGAGAAAATCAATCACTTAATTTAGAAGCAGTTCTAAGTAGCATTAGACCTGAAGCTAGGAAATTATATGATTTAGAACAATATAATTCAATACAAAATGTACAATACTAACCACAACCTACTAGGGCTAGATTTGATGATGACATTGACGCAATGTTAGAATTACAACTTGGATTAGAAGCTAACGAAAACAACGACTTTGGTGAATATCTTAACCAGGCAGTGGAAAGCATCAAGGACTCAGAGGGGAAGCCGCAGCTGTTAGCGTGGTGGAACACTCGTGGAATAAATTTTCCAAGACTTCAACGGGTGGCTCGTGATGTGCTGGCAATTCAAGCTTCTTCAGTTGCTTCGGAAGGCGCTTTTAGCGCTGCTAGGTTCCAAGTAGGAGACCATAGGCATTCACTAGCTAGTGATAGCTTAGAAGTTTCAGTCTTATTTCGAGACTGGATAAATGCGGAGCGGAGGAATTTAGGGCGTCCGACATGGCCTTCTCAGTTTGAAGCCAATATCGAAAATGTTATATCGGAATCAAGCGAAGACGGCATGGAATTTCTGGAAGAACAAGCTCAAGAGCCGATTCCAGAAAATGTGACAACTGAAATGTTAGAAACTCTTAGACAGGAGTTTCAAAGTAGTTTAAGATATTAGTGATTAAATTTAATTGTATTACAAATTTACAATAAATTATACCTAGTTGAAACAGAACCCTTCCTAGAAGGTGGCTGCGTAGATTAGGTTGATTTCTAATATCTTACCTTTCTACATTGTACAATTTAAATTTTAAAATTACATAATAAAATTAGAGGCTGTTCGCCTTATTTCTTTTTTTATTTTTATTATCTTCACTTAATCTTAATTTAAGTTTTGACTTCTAACTTCTTTTTAATATATTTGCCCCTTTATTTCTCAAATCCTTATTAACTTTAAAGTTTAAAACACAAAAAGAAACATTCAAAATTTAATCGTTTAAAATTAAACTTTATAACAACTTTAAATTTTAACAACTTACATACTTATAACAACTTTAAGTTTGAATTATAAATATAATTTATAAATTATATAAGTTTTAAAAATAAATTATATAACAAACTTATAACAACTTTATGTTTGAATTATAAATTATATAACTTATAAAGTTATACTTATAAATAACTTATAACAATTTTGAATTCAAAATTTCAAACTTTCAAACTTCATTTTAAATTTTAACAATTTATATAATGATTTATGAATAATAAATTAATAATACTACCATTTTAACATTTTATTTTAACCTTTAACATTTTAAACTTGAATTTAAATTTTTAAATATTAACAATTAATTTAACATATTTATTTAATATTTTTTTAAAAAAAGAATTTCGGATTTCCGGTGGACCGGTCCGGTCCGGTCCGGTCCAGTCCCGGTTGGTACCGGGACCGGTAAGGTAAGGGTAGTTTTTCCCGGTACTACCGGTTTCGGTTCCGGGAAAAACCATTCCTGCCTTACTGGTTCCGGTCCCGGTACCGGTCAATGCCGGTCCGGTGTGACCGGTTCCAGTGCCGCTGCCACGTATAGGTTGGACTGAATATCACATATTATATAATAATAAATCTTAAAGCACTCTTGAAGTTGTGCATGTATGTACAATGACGCTTTTATGTTGTATGCATTTCCTTAATTGTAATTCTAATAAAATATATGGTGTATAGTTTAGATAATTAGCTTGCTTTTTTATTTAGTTACTCAAGCAAGTTTTGCACAAAAAAATGATACGTCAAAGAAATAGATAGCTGCAATAAAGAAGATTCTATAAATAACCAATATAGTTATCAATATTTATTTCGTTGGATCATAATAAAATATACTGACATACATTTTAGACACATTTTTAGAAGTTTGTTGGGACCAAATCCATTACATTGGCGTTTAACTTTGGGACTCGACGAGATCAAGTGGTGTAAACAGAGGCATAATTACTACGAAAAAATTACTATATTTCGACCAAAAAAACATTTTTTGCTATATTTGAACAACACTTTTATCTAACCTTCACTTATATTCTACTCATAACTCCTACTTTAAACAAATAAAAACAAGAAACCACAACATATAGTCATCAAAAAATATTAATTTGGCTTGGGTATCCTAGGTATGAGTTCAGAGAAAAGAGCATAAGCCCTAATACAAAGAAGATTGGAAGTTGTCAAACATTCACTTGATAACTGCATCACACTCGCCCATTAGTCAAGGTTTCTTCATAGCGTTACCACCTGATACATGTAGCGGGGCTGCAACAAAAGGTGCAAATGGCACTACTCCACCATGCAAACTTGTATTCCAACTCGGAGGAGCCCATGAAATAGGGTCAACCATCACAATAATAGATATTATTTTCTTAGTGATGAGAACAACTTTTGAGACTAAATTCAGGAAGCTCAAGCAACTGGATAACAAATCTAATTTAAGCATGTGCTACGCAAATCCATACCATCATAAACATGATTTATATCTTCTGAAGGTGTTGGTCGATGCTTTTTAACATCTTCTTTCTGTAGTGGTTCTGGAATCCTCAATGAGAACATCTCCAACTTTTCACCTTGTGCCACATACTCCGAAAATATTTAGAAACCACCTTAGTTCCTCATGGTACCGGTCTTAACCAGATCCACTAAGGATTGAATCATTCATGATCAAGAAAACAAATTTACAACATCAACATTCAATATAATTACGAAATATACCCTCTTGCTTTGAGGGGAAGCAATTAATTAGGAAATAGATACAACTAACATAGTGTTGAAGCCATTTATGGAAAGTAGAAATATTTTTTCACCCAAGGGAATTTGAGAAAATCGTAGAAACATAGAAAGTATATGAGAAATTAGATCGATAGGACAAAAAGATGAAAACCAAAGAAGCTTTGAGGCTTTATAGGATCTAACTACGACCTGAGACTGTATTTATGTTTAGGTGATAGACCTTGAGCCTAACTGAACACAAAAGCTAGTTCAAGACTAGGATCACGCTCAACATACTATCAGAAAAACACATTTTCAGCTAAGCACTCACTGCCTCAATATTAAAGAAAACACAACAAAAACAATTTTTCATGAACAGAAAGCTTACCTAAGTGAGATGCTTCGTTGGATTTCTTATATTTTTGACCTGGCTGTGGAATATCCTATGCAGGTCTACTAACCATATTGGTTGTTGTGTTTCTTGCCTCGAGTTTTGACAACAGTGCTTCTGAATTCAAGTTGCCAATTTCAACATTTAGATTTGGTTCTTCTTCTGATCTTAAATTGGTTTCAACATGATTATCCTTTCCGGTGTCACCTTTTAAATGACTGCTAGTTCCTTCTGCAAGAGGTTTACTTGCTGGCATTTCAAAACTTGACAGATCCAAGCAAAACTTGTCATCTTCTTGATGATATTGAGAACTTCTATCAATCATACAAACTGATTCATCCACATTTATAGCTGAATGTACTGACTGTCCCTTCCCAGTTTCAGCATTATTGTTTGTTGCAATGTCAGTGATATTTGGCTTGTATATGACCTTTTCAGACTCTGATTCATCAGATTTTTTACTTTTTTTCTCAAGTAAATTTATATCAGGTGTTTGAAACAGCTCAAACGAGGTAGTTGCTTCAGGGTCAATCCTTGCTCTTTTTCTTCCATTGCCAATATAACTGCAAGACTTCTTCTTTTCACAACCATTCGGTCCAAATATTTTAACAATAAAGTGTTGACCTGAAACATAGTGGAAAACCAAGAAGTCGCCCAAATACATTCCATGGTCTGATATAAATTTAGGCCATCCCTGCCGGATAGAAAGTGAACCGTGATGGTTACACACTGTAACCTTCCATCGCCGTCCACTTTAGTCCCCAAGATAAGTTTCCTGATCAGTCAGGTGTGAAACAGATCGAGCAAACTTTGGGGGGAAAACTGAAAATAAAATGTAGAATTTAAAACTAACAAATACCACATACCGATACACAACTCAAATGCTAAGTTAACAAAACAGGTTACGATCATATCCTTGGAAGTCTTTTGAGATCTGGATGGAACAATTATTTATAAAACACCGAAGAGAAGGTTAAGATTAACTAATCCATTTGTGCAAGATATTTTCTATGGAAAATAAAGCATGAAAATTGGTTTGTTATTTGCATTATTACCAAAAACCAAAACGTATTCTATCACAAATTAAGCTTCACAAACATGCAAATGCCTCAATACCACGTCCCACACCCATACCCATAACTGTGTCGTGTCAACACGGGTGCGGCGCTGAAAGTGAAGAGTCCAAGCAGCTTCGCCAGATGTGCCAAACTTCTTCTAACAATTCGCTCCTATTATATGAAAAAACAATTTTTCTTATAAATACTACTTACACAATTTTTTTTAAAGATTCTATAACCTATTACTATTAAAAAAATGAAGCCCCTCAAATTTAGGGACTAATACACTCACCTTTTTCTAACCCTATCGTGCCGCTCTTGGACTCATGACTCATGAATTTTAAAATTTCTAACCAACCTAAGCAGCCAGTTTAAATAAATGATGGATTTTACCCACAAATAGAAAATTTAGTACAAGAATAACTAATTACAATATGATAATCAAAAGTCAAAACCAACTATACATTTAAAAGGAGTACTTTAATCTAAGTCGATAAAACAAGCTTTAAGAAGGAATCATACTTTACCAGAACTTGTAAGGAACGGTTGTCAATCACTATTTTAAAGCATGAAAGAACCCCCTTTACATGAATCAAGCAGCAGTCCTTCTTGCGCCCATGACATGCTTCGTTCTCGCATTCCATCTCGTCCCTTTTTCTACGCAGCAGCAATGCTTCCTGGTCTGAGAATTGAGTTGATTCTGCTACAGAAAATACACCCCTTTCTTCTCCAATCCAACTTTTGGGTGATGCAAACTATGCACTTTTGTAACGGTTTTGCTTCTATTTTGGAAGCATTAAGAGGAGTAAGCAACATGTGACAGCAGGAAAGGCTCGTCTTTTCAGGTTGAAGATGTCCCAAAATATTTTTGTGCCACACCCAAATACACGTGCAACTATTTTATTACTTGATAATATTCATATTCATCTATATTTATATCTATATCTATATATATATATATATATATATATATATATATATATATATATATATATATATATATATATATATATATATATATATGCTATAACAAAAGTGTGAAGGCCCTTAGAAATGTTGTTTGAACTTTTTGCTCTTTATTAAAAAAATTCACTTTAAATAAAATTGTCTTTTCACCATTTTTCTTCAATTATTATATTAGTATTTTAATAATAATAAATATTGAATATTATAAATATAATCAAATTCAACTGAGTATGTTTTCTTATTACAATTGAATTCCTATAAGGAGAGTTGTTTTTTAAACTGAAATAGATTTCATTATAAAATTGTCAAAAGACTTTAAAAATAATAGGCAAAAAAGAATTAGTAATAGGTCCCCCCAAAAAAAAAGACGAAACAACCCACAAAACTAGGGAGAAATTCTTTTAAAAATAGTTCAAAAAAATTCCCTAAAAGCTTGGGAAAAACGTAAGACAAAAAAAAAAAAGAAAAAGACCCTACTCCCAAAAGACAATTTTTTTTATTAAATATAATAAAAAATAAGATATAATCAAATTCAATTGAAAAGGTTTTCTTATTACAATTAAATTCTTATAAGGAGAGTTATTTTTTAAACTGAAATAGATTTGATTAAAAAATGGTCAAAAACTTTCAAAATAATAGGCAAAAAAGGTTTAGTAAAAGGATTTTTTTTTTAAAAAAAAAACATTCATTAAAAGATTTTACTTTGGATAAAATTGTCTTTTCACTATTTTCCTTCAAGTATTATACTAGTATTTTAATAGCATTAAATATTGAATATAATGAATATAATACAAATTAAATTGCAAAGATTTTCATATTATAGTTAAATTCCTATAAGAATTATTTTTTTAACTAAAATACATTTGATAAAAATGAAATAGTAAAAAATCTTTCAAAATAATAGCCAAAAAAGGTTCACTAAAATGTCAAAAAAAGAAAAGAGAAAAAACTACTCCGAAAAGACCCCCCCCCTCCCCCCCCCCCAACCAAAAAAAACACCACAAAAATAGGGAAAAAGTTTCAAATAAAAGGACCAAAAAATGACCCAAAAAATTTTACTCTCATTTTTCTTAATAAAATAGGTTTGTTTCAAAAGATTTCTACTCATAATCAAGGAAATAAAAAATATCTTACTTAAAATAGAAAAACAGATATAAAAAGAACCTATGAGTAGATACGCTATAATGTAAAAAAAAAATTTCAATTTTGTTCGTACAGAAAAATAAAAGCACATTCATATTTATGCTTCTTCATCTTTCTCAATCTGCCGAAATTATCGAAATACCCCTAGAGGAGAGATGTGCACATAAAGCATCTTCCAATGCTCGAATGCAAATCCGAGATCGAATTTTATACCAGCACGAAAAATCGAGTGGGACAATGGTCTCAGTCGGTTATTAGAGTGACCGGATTAAAAGATATTCTTTCGATCCGAAAATCGAAACAGTGTTGATGCGCGACAGAGGCACGTTGCGCCCCTGTAGCAGACCCACACTTATTTTTTAAAAAAAATTTCATTAGGATTGGGAAAAAATCGTTCAGAAATTTCTTGGATAAAATACAATGTATGCAACCAGACCGAATCGCGGACTGGGTTATTCCGATGCTGAGGAATTTCTAAAAATTTGGTAAGGAGCATTCTGGACAATTTCCAAACCCTCCTAAATTCTATTCAAGATCTAATTAGCTCATTTTGACATAAAAAAGGGTCTGAAACCACATTCTGATGTCCTTTTACTAACAATCTAACACGACTAGGGTTTGAGCAAAGAGGAGAAGATTTTGAGATTGAGGAATTCAAGAGAAATCCTAGAAGTGATTGTTGAAAGCTCCATCTCAGGTATGTAAGGCTACCTAAAGCGTTGGATTATGGTCATCCTCGCGCCCCTTTATTTAATGAGTTAAGACCTTGAGTATTATTTACATGTTCTAAATCCTGTGATTCTTGAGTTCTAATTCTTGTACATGTTGGAGTTTTGATGAGTATTACTTGAGTCAATTTATGGGTTGCATTCATATTACCATGAAATATGAATGTTATTCAAATGTTTGATACCCTAGCCCTAAACTTCATACTTTATTTGCTTACTGAATAACTTGAAATTATGACTCTAACCTTCTAAACCAAGTAAGTTCAACCTGAGAAGTTTGTTGTCTTGTTTCATATATGCGTGTGATGAATACCTATTATGTCTTATGTGTTGAGCATGGATGATATGGTGTAACTAGACTGTAATTTGGTTAGAGTTTTGCATGATGTGTATTAGAGTCTTAAGTTTCATTCTTTTGAGTTCCCATTTTGACTTATGGAGTTATTTGAGAAAGTTGATGTTGAGCTGATTGAGATGATTATGAATTTATATACATGAGCATATTTTAGTCTTGGAAGGAATATTGAGCACATAGTTGGGTGAAAGGAATCACCCCAGAACTACCTTGCCAGCATAGGATGGTCGCACAGGATAATACTGGTGGGCCATGAACCAGTAGATGGATATTCTCTTTGGATCAAAGAGAGAGAGGTAGAGGTTGACGTCCTATTCCTTGGCAAGTTTAGGGAGGACGTGGCAATGACGTCTTTTCGTTATACATCACCAAAGCTCATAGTGGGGTAGAGTGTTGTCAGTTAAAGAAACTTCCAAGCAAACACTTAAGTTCAGCATATCACGAGTCTTTCAAATTTAGTTGTATCAAATACTGAGTCTAATTCTAAAAGCATGATTCCAAACCTTAAACTTGCATGATTTACCTGAGTTGAGTTATGAAATTAGGAGTTGAGCCTTGAGTCGATTTGATTGATCTAGTTTGAGTTTTATCTTTTTTTCTTGAGTCATTTTACATACCATACATTCCACGTACTAACGTCACTCGGCATTGCATCATTTCATGATGCAGATACAGGAGATAGAGGACTTCAGTAGGCGCACTGTTGAGGTTTAAAGTCCCCTTGTTCCAGTTATTGGTGAGCCCTCCTTGCGATCCGGAGGATCCTTTCTTTTATCTCTATTAGTTTCTTTATTCTCTTTGAGTTGGATAGCCATGGCCTGATATGGTGCCATAGACTATAGAGGTAGAGGCTTCATAGACTAGAGATAAGGATTTGATGTTGGGATCTTTCTCTCTTTGAATAGAGTTCCTTAAACCAGCTATTATGTCGTAGATGTTGAGATTGGTGTTGTTGGCCTATGGCTCTATTTCATAGATGTGAAAGTAATTGAGTTGCCCACTATCTTATTTTACTTTAATACTGTCCACCGTATCTGATGATTGAATGAATGTCTTGAGACTGAGTGGTTCGCTTGGGAAGTAGCAATAGTCTCCGAGTGCCAACCACATATAGGGTACCCTCCCAGGGCGTGACATCAGTTTTAACATCAATAATATACAAATTTTCTCTTTTTCTTTTATATGCAGTATAAGTTAAATGGATTCTCAAAGTACAATATGTTTCGACTCGAAAAGCTAACACTAAAGAATCAAAAGGTTAGTTTTCTTTTGTTTTTTTATTTAGTTTCTTTAGAATATATGTTCATCATAATCTTATTCCTTAATCATTAAAGTACAATAATTTATGCAATTCACGTTAGGAAAAAGTGTTCGAACTCCTCACGTTAAAAATACATTATGCAATTCTTATTTAAAGTGATTCTTGAAGTACTATATTTTTTGACTCAAAAGTCGATAGTGAAGGGTAAAAAAGTAAAGGGTCAAAAGGTGATTTTTCTTTAGTTTTTCATTTAGTTTCTTTGGAATATGTTTATCATAATTTTTGTTGCTTAGTCATCTAAGTATGAAAATTTATGCAATTTATGTTATAAAGAGGTGTTCAATTCTTTACATTAAATCCACATTGTATGATGTTTTCTTCTTCTTTTTTTTCAATGAGTATTTAATATCTATATTAAAACTCGATTAAATTTGAATTCGTAATGGAATGTCTCATATTAAGAGTCCCTAACAAAAGTGACTCGATCTCCATTATGCGAGCTCACTATAGCCGATAGGTTGAAAGTGAAAATAAAATGGCCTAATGTGTACTTATGCAGTAGGTCAAATTTGCACTATTATTTTTACTATTAGTCATTGAGTGTCTTTCTTCTTCTCCTCCTTCTTCTCCTTCTTCTTCCTTCTTCTTCCTTCTTCTTCTTCCTCTTCCTCTTCTTCCTCCTCTTCCTTCGTCTTCCTCCTTCTTCTTCTTCTTCTTCCTCCTCCTCCTCCTCTTCTTCTTCCTCCTCTTCCTCCTCTTCTTCCTTTTCTTCCTCTTCCTCTTCTTCCTCTTCCTCTTCTTCTTCCTCCTCTTCCTCCTCCCCTTCTTTCTCCTCCTCCTCCTCTTCTTCTTCTTCTTCTTCTTCTTCTTCTTCTTCTTATTCCTCCTATTCTTCTTCCTCTTCTTCTTCTTTTTCTTCCTCTTCCTCTTCCTCCTCTTCTTCTTCCTCTTCTTCCTCTTCTTCTTCTTCATCTTCCTCTTCGTCTTCATCTTCCTCTTCTTCTTCCTCTTCTTCTTCTTCCTCTTCCTCTTCCTCTTCTTCCTCTTCTTCTTCTTCTTCTTCGTCTTCCTCTTCTTCGTCTACCTCTTCTTCTTCCTCTTCCTCTTCTTCTTCTACCTCTTTTTCTTCCTCTTCCTCTTCTTCTTCCTCTTCTTCTTCTTCCTCTTCTTCTTCATTAAGTTTTTTAATAATCTAATATAAGTCTTATGATAGAATATCATTAAATTCATACATTATTTGATCATTTTAAGTTAATTGACTAAATATGGATTGACCTTCAACCCTTATTTTAATGATTTGGCAAGAATACTATGTTTAAACTGCTTCAGAGATATAAATTTTTTCGTGCACATTGTCCCATTGATATTGGATCGCTTTTTATGTGGAATGAAGTATAATTTTGTTGTTTGAAGTTGTGTAGGACAATGGAATAATCTAAATGCTCCGTTAAAATTTTGTCTATTTTAACATGGACTAAATTTAGCTTTTTTAAAAATAATTATTGTTTTGATGTTTGAGAATTTTAAATTAATTAGAATTGGAGATATTTAAAATCTTAAATATTTTCTTATATGAGTTATATTGAAATTCTAGACATTTAAGCCTTTAAAATCAATGATGACTTTATTTTGTTACAACCACCTTATGAAAATATCACATAAGGTTGAAAGTCCTAGAGCACTTTCAATTCCTTTACAAAAAGTTTTTAACACTTTTCATTAATTAAAGTTTAAAGTTGAATTTCTAGACCACTTTAAAGGTTGAACTACTTAATATTATTTAACACTTTTAATTAATTAAAGTCCTTATTTAGAACTGTTTGGATTGGCTTTTTCTTAATGACTTTTGGAGTATTTGTTAAGTTTAAATAGTACTTATAAATAGTTGATTTTAAGCTAAAATTTTAAAAATAATTTATACGTTAAAATTTCTAACTAATACTAACTTATGACTTTTGACTTATAAGTTAAACATGAAAAGTCAATCCAAACATGCTCTTAAACTAGGTAAGAAATTATAATATATAAGGTTTACAAAGTACCCAGACAAATTAAAAATTTACCTCTTTTCTCTCTTTTCTCTGTTAATAAATAAAAATTTATGTTTTTTTATAACATATTAAGAAAAAGGAATAGTGAGGAGTACTAACTAAGTAAGAGAGGAATTATACAAAATTAAATTTAAGCATTTATATAAAGTAAAATTGGAACTCCGATAACAACCACTAAGTATGTACACTAAATTCATTAAATTAAAATCAAAAATAAATTTTAAAAAGTTGATTCAAATTTTTGCCCTTCATTAAAACATTCTACAATAAATAAAATTGATACATACCATTCTCCTCAAATTATTATCATTTAATGATGATAATAATATTTAGGAATTTTTCTTAAATTATTTAAAGTTATAGTTATTAAATATTTACCGTATTTATAAGAGGTAAAAACTCTTAGCATTTAATATTTTAAAATTAACTAAGTCGCACCCTTATACTTAATAAGAATATTTAAAACTTCAAATAAGACCAATAGAAGCTTTAACATTATTTAATTTATATGCATTGTCCCATGAACCTCCCATCTTCTTATATTCATTCAACAATATATTAAAAGACTTAGGGAGCTTGAAATTGGGATAGCAAAGGTTATACGAATATAGATGGACCTGAATTTAAAACTTAATGAGAAATTAAGATATTCTTTTCTCATTAAACAATAAAAGAACATAGAACTGAAAATATATTCAATTATTAACATGAGTTATGGTGTTGTGGCAAGATTGCTTCACACTTAACTAGAGGTGTGTGTGTGTGTGTGTGTATATATATATATATTCAATTGTTTTGTATAATGTTATTGTCAAATATAATTAGTTTTATAGTCACAAATATATTAGTATTTCTTACAAAGGGGTAGGAATATCAAAAAAATAATTTAATGATATACATTGATATCAAATTTGTTTTAAACAACCAAAAGAATTGATTAGTATTTCGTACAAAGGGATAGGAATAGAAAATTGATACATTTATGCTTGATGATATGGGTCAGTAAATATATATATAATTTTTCAAAGTTGAGAACTCAATAATATAAGTTACTACACATATAATAAATTATTCATTTTATAAACGGTTTTTATTAATTAACGCAATGCACACGTGCAAAGCACGTACAATAAACTAGTATATAACTAAAAGTAGGAAGCTCCGACCTTCAAAGTTGGATTACCATTTTGCCCTTCACTTAAACAGTATTTCCATTTTTTTATAAAAATATTAAAATAAATTCTAGTAATCAATAATATATAGATGGAATAAACTTTAAAGCATTAAATGTGTATGAAATTACTGGATATATATTATATATTACAATTAATGAATTGGCATTTGATGAAAAGTATAGATATAGCACATATTTTAAAATTATATATTAATATATTTAACTTAAAAAATTAACTTTCAAAAAATACAATATGACAATTTAAAAAATAGAAAGAATAATATTTAATTATTCATAATGGATGCACATTTATTGTACGCATATTTTGTACTTTATTCTGGACAAATTTCACATATAGATCTTGTTCACTAACATTTTCAAAATTTATTAATCTTTTTTTAGCATTTATTATCAATTCAAAATGTTTAAAGAATTTCTGAAGCAAGCTCACAATTATTCAACTAAAAAATAATTTTTTTTGTCAAAAATAAAATAAAATGTTAAATCATCAACAGAGCTTAGATAAACTAAGTTCATTTCAGAGTATTTCGGATGATAATAAAAGTATGATATCCTTTTTAGATTTTTTTAGGATTCGTGTGAGATGCTCAATAACACACGAAAATAAATATGGAAAGGGTTCCTTCATTTTCTAATCACAAAATAAAAGTCTAGCTTTGATAATTAATAATGTAAGTACAATAACTTCCTCTCCATTTCAATGAAACTTCATATCTTACTTTTTTAAAAAAAAATACATTCTTCTATCAAGTTGTAATATCAAATTCACATCCTTATTTTTTAATACTGAAAAAGTATTATAGAAATCTCTATTTTTTCAATGAAAAACATAGTAAATAAGAGATGAAGAAATAAAAAAATAGAAAAAATAAAGTGAAATGAAAAACGTAAATAAAATAATTGTTTAAAGAAACTTTTAATTTATCGATAATTGTTGGAGAAAGAATGAGTATAGTGATGATGAACCTGATAACTGTAGATTGTGTCAAAGAATATAAAGACTCTCGGTCGTGTAAAAAAAAGAGTATCAATATTATAATAATCGTAAAGGAAGTGGAGGTGGTAATAAGAAGATGACAAAGAGAAACAATGAAAAATAAATATAGTTAATTAAAAATAAAAAGGGGTAACATTTTATATTTTTTTCCTTCCACATTAGCATTAAGGAATTACATATTTAATTTTAAAGTAGTTCAAGGATAATAGGAATCCCCCTCCTCCCTTGAAAAACAATATCTTTGAAATTTGATGATACTTCTAGAAAATACATGTGCCTTTTTAAAAATTCATTTATGTAATTAAATAAATCGCTTTTGTTTTTATCGCAAAGCATAATATGCCTTGATCAAACCCAGTAATCATTATACGAAATAGGATTGTAAGGACCCGGGTCTTCGAATGTCTTTATCGGATCTCATAACGTTGGCCCAGGGGAATATTGGACCAAGTGACACTCCATGGGAGGCCCACACGGCCTGTGTGAAGCCACACGGACCCTGTGGCCTTCATTGGAGAGGTGCTTGGCCATGATTTTATGTACGGGATGTCGACAGCGAATTTCGGACTAAGTGCGGACACACAACCACCCACACAGTTCGTGCGTGTGGCGCACCATATGTCTCTCAATGTGAATTTTTTCTAAGTATGAATTTACCGTCTCGTAACTTTTTCGTGCAAGAATTTTCTAAGTGCCGTCACACGGCTCTTGACACGACTCGTGTAGTATCACACGGGCCGTGTAGCCGTCTGTATGGCACCCCTTTGCTTTTAAAGAATTCTAAGTGTTGGCACCGCAAATATCTATCTAAGTGGCTCCTCACGGGCATTGTTCACGGTCCGTGTGACTGCTCACGGACAGTGTAGGCGCCCGCTTGGCCATGAAGGCCTACTTTTCCATCTGTTTCATTAATGGAGTTTAGGTAATTACAATTTATTTTAATTGCGTTTTATGACCTTTTGCCTACCCTAAATCCCCCCTAAATCATATGATACCCTTCTATTCTAATTCATCCCCATTGGAAGCACTCTCACCCTAAAATTAATTTCTAAATACTACCTAAGTCTCATCTTCAAGACTCAAGCTAGGTATTGATTGGGGCTCTCCTTCAAGCAAATTTCCTCTCAGGCTCATCCTCTAGCACTAAGGTGTGTGGGATTGATTCGTGGTCCCTTTTAACTAAGAAGACCCAAAAATATTTTCAATTGATTTCATGAATCTTAGTTTACTTTAAATGTAGAATCTCATTATTTGATTTTATTAAATCCAATTGATGCATGGGCTGTACTTTACCTATGATTTTAATTTACTTTGATCACTATTATGAAGATTTACATTGAGTTACGAAGTTATGAACATGCATGTCCCCTTTAAAGTTTATTTTTGCATGGGTGATTTATATTATGATTTAGATGTTGATTTAATTATGGATTTACTCAATTCCATAATATGATGTTGATTTTAACTTGAATTTGTGTTACCCATGCTATTCTCACATCATGCATTGCACTTGCATTCATGAACATTGATCTTCATGGAAATTATTAAATGGGTTAAGCCCAATTACGTTTTGTGAAATAATTTTGATAAGATATTGGTTATGAAAAGAATGTGATAACATACATGTCTTATGCTTTTGGCTCTTTTAGAATCTTGTGTGGTTGCACCATCTTGCCTATGTAAATGATTTATTCCTTGCATGAGTATCATGATTTAGATTTATGATTTGGATTTCGAGCCTAATTGTGCATTCAACAGATTTGAAATGAATATTATACCTCTTGAAAGTACGTATATGTATAAGTATTCAAGTGGGATGTTTTGACTTAGCACAGATGGATTTGGGGCGTCAGGGCTATCCCCAAGGGTCCTCTCCCTTTCCTGGAACTCTGTGCAAACATAGAAATTGAAGCCATTACTTAAATGATGGGGTCGTAAGGAATGGTTATTATTTTGCTTGATATGATATGACTTTTTGAAAATCCTTCCGCAATGGTGTGTTCCGTAAAGAAAGTGACCATCCACTGAAATGGGGGTCTGTAAGGTGTGATGTAGATTACCTTTGGCAAGTAATCTTCTCTATATCGATGAGAGGTCTCTATTGGACTAACTAATGTAATAGCTTGCATAGGTTTGATTCGTCGGTTATAGTCCATCCCTACTATGTATAAGCATTATTGCACTTCATGCATCATGAATTTCATGGCATATCGTTTACTATTTTTCCCTTTGATATATGACTTTTTCTATATTATGTGCTCTTATCATCTAATATTGAAATACAGGTTTGATAAGTCATGTACATATCATGCCCGCATACTTAGTACATTCAAATGTATTAACGCATACTTTATACCAACATGATTTTACCATGTAGGGACCGAGCGCTCCGATCATCCACCTTTTGACAAATAGTTCGGATCCGAAAAGTTAACTTTATGGTGAGTCCTATCTTTCAAGGACGAGCCGCCTTTCTTCTATCCATGTTACTTTATGTTTATTTGAGTAATCGGGGGTGAGCCCGGGATATGTCCTAGCCCCCATTCCATCTTGACTAGAGGCGTTGTTGGACATCTTGTATCCTTTTGTGTACTTATATTTATGAGATGCCATGTTCGACGTTTATGATCTCGACTATCATTTGACTATGATTACCTTGGTACACTATGGAGATTATGTGTGCTTATACGTTCGGCATGAAAGTCCCCCTTTCCTTATGATACCCCCATAGTATGAGTCCTACTTTCCCGCCCCGTAGAACTATGTGTTTGATCCTTGAATGAATTCTGAACCAATGATGTGGTTTTGATCGCTACGAGGCTTGTTTGGGAACTCTCGGGTCCCCATCTGCTCTGTCACATTTAGGCCCTATGTTCGGGTCATTACAAAAGATGCTATCAGAGTACTAGGTTTATAAATGGTCCTCAGAGTCCAACATGTCGTGTTAAGTAGAGTCCTATTCATTGGTGTGAAGTGCACCATGCCTATTAGTTGGAGGCTGCGTAGACGTTCTAGGAACTGCCTCACTTCTTCATGTCTTTTGTCGTGCCAATAGTTGTATAATTTGTTTTTCCCTAATAGCGATGGAGTCATTGCTCTGTTTCAGACTATGCCTCGAGGAAGACCCCCTTTTCCAAGGCCAACTCCGGCTAATGAAGACCAAACACCTCAAAGGTCTATGGATGAACCTATCTCCAATGGTGAATTTCATACGACCTTTGCTATGCTTGCTCAAGTGGTGAAAACTCAGGCAAGGGAGGCTGATCTTTCACGGGCTCCTACTTCGACCTCGAGAGTAAAGGATTTCACTCGGATGTATCCTCCCAAGTTTTATGGGTTTAAGGTTGATGAAGACGCTCAGGAATACATTGATGAGCTCACCAAAGTACTGACAGTCATGGGTGTACTTCTGAGGAGAGAGCTGAATTAGCTGCTTATCAACTGAAGGATGTAACTCAGCTGTGGTACACCCAGTGGTCTATGGAGATGGTGTGTGCTGATGATGTTAATTGGGAGGAGTTCAAGGTTGCCTTCTTGGATCGTTTCTTCCCACTTGAACTTAGGAAGGCCAGGATGACCAAATTTATCAACGTCAACAAGGAGGTATGAGTGCGAGGGAGTATGCTCTGAAGTTCACCAAGCTCTCTAAGTATGCTCCAACACTCGTGGCTAACCCCCGTGTAAGGATGCACAAGTTCGTTTTGGGCATCTTTTATTTGCTAGTGAAGGAATGTCGTACATCCATACTTATACGAGATATAGATATCTCCAGACTCATGGTATATGCTGAACAAATCAAAAGGGAGAAACACAAGGAAAAGAGGACGCATAATCCTAAGAGAGCTGGTTTTAATGGTGGGTTCTTCGGTTCTCGAGGTGGTAGAAGTTTTGGTCGTTTCCAACAAGGCCGACGCCAAGGTTCGGGTGCTAGGATGCCCCCTTCCAGGGTGCCGGTTGGTGGTGGATAGGGACACCTACAGTGTGAAAAGTGTTGAAAGAATAACATTGACCCTTGTAGGAAGGATTTGGATTTGTCTTATGGATGTGGTGATAGAACCATAAGGTTGTCGACTATCCTAGGAATGCTCAAAGAGGTCAAGGTCAGCAGGCTAAAGGTGGCTAGGGTCAACAAAGATCTCCCCAAGAAACAACAGGTTCTATGAACTTCATGCCCGTCAAGAAGCTGAGGAAGCTTCAGATGTGGTGACCGGTATATTAAAAATCTTTGATTTTGATGCTTATGTTTTGCTTGACCCAGGTGAAAATTGTCTTTTGTGACTCCTGTATTTTCTATCTAATTTGGTTTGAGTCCCAAGATTTTGAAGGATCGTTTCTTTGTTCATACTCTCGTGGGTGAATCTGTTATTGCACATAAAGTCTATCGTGGTTGTGTCCGGTTTTTGTGTTGCACAAAGTTTTCTTGTGTGACCTTGTGGAACTTGAGATGTTTGATTTTGACGTGATTCTTGGGTTGAATTTGTTGCATGCATCATATGCTTCTATAGATTATAGAACCCGGAAGGTAAAGTTCCAACCTCTCGGTGAGCCCTTCCTTGAATGGAATGGTAGTGACTCCGTTATTAAGGATTAGTTTATATCCTACCTCAAGGCTAGTAAGATGATCTCCAAGGGGTGCATTTGTCATATTGTGAGGGTCCAGGATGTGTTGTCCGAATCACCTACTCTTGAGTCGGTTCCGGTGGTGAAGGAGTTCCCGAATGTGTTCCCCGAAGACTTGCCGGGTATTCCTCCCAAAAGGGAAGTGGACTTTGGTATCGTTCTGCTCCAAGATGCTTAACCCATCTCTATTCCCCCCTATGTATAGCACTGGCCGAGTTGAAAGAGTTGAAGGACCAGTTGAAGGACTTGTTGGAGAAGGGCCTCATTACGCGGAGTATATCCCTGTGGGGTGCACCGGTATTGTGTGTGAAGAAGAAAGATGGATCTTTTTTGATGTGTATTGATTATAGGAAATTGAATAAGGTAACCATTAAGAATAAGTATCTATTGCCTAGGATCGATGATTTGTTCGACCAACTTCAAGGGGCTACCCACTTCTCAAAGATTGACCTCCGTTCTGGGTGTCATCAGTTGAAGGTCCGAAGTGTGATATTCCTAAGACGGCCTTTCGAACAAAATACGGGCATTTCGAGTTTGTGATAATGTCATTTGGCTTGATTAATGCTCCGACCGTGTTCATGGACCTCATGAATTGGGTGTTCAAGCAATTCCTCAACATTCTGTAGTTGTCTTCATTTATGATATTCTTATTTATTCCCATAGTGAGCGGGAGCACAAGGAGCATTTGAGATTGGTTCTACAAACTTTGAGGGAGAAATGTTGTATGCAAAATTTAGCAAATGCGAGTTTTGGTTGAGTGAAGTATCTTTCCTTAGTCATGTGGTCTCCATTGATGGTATTAAGGTTGATCCGAAGAAGAGTGAGGCGGTAAGGAATTGGCCTAGATCATTGACTCCTCCGGACATTCGAAGAATTTTGGGATTGACCACCTATTACAGGAGGTTCGTTGAAGGGTTCTCATCTATTGCGTCTCCGTTGTCTAAGTTGCCCCAAAAAAAGGTTAAGTTCGTATGGTCGGACGAATGCGAGAAGAGTATCCGAACCTTGAATGATCGGCTTACGTCAGCTTCTGTCTTGACGCTACCAAATGGCTTAGAGTGGTTTGTGCTGTATTGTGATGCCTCACAGATTGGGTTGGGTTGTGTGCTTATGCAACATGGTAAGGTAATAGCGTATGCATCAAGGCAGTTAAAGGTGCATGAGTGTAATTACCCAACGCATGATCTTGAGTTGGGGGCAGTGGTCTTTGCCTTGATGATTTGGAGGCACTATATGGGGTTCATGTTGATGTATTCACTGATCACAAGAGTTTGCAGTATGTATTCACCCAAAGGGATCTCAACTTGAGGCAAAGAAGATGGTTGGAGCTCCTAAAGGAGTACAACTAGAGTGTTCAATATCATCCCAGCAAAGCCAATGTGGTAGTCCATACCTTAAGTAGGCTATCGATGGGTAGTGTGGCGAATGTTGGGGAAGTGAAGAGGGAGTTGGCAAAGGATGTTCACCGGTTGGCTAGGTTGGGTGTTAGGTTGGCCGACTCTAATAATGGCGGTATTCAAGTTCAAAATGGGGTTGAATCTTCGGTTGTTGTCGATGTGAAAGCTAAAAATGATTTGGATCCATCGTTAGTTGAACTGAAAAAGCTGGCTACAAAGAAGGAGATCGAAGTGTTCTCCCAAGGAGGAGATGGTGTACTTCGGTATCAAGATCGATTGTGTGTTCTGGATGTGGATGGCCTTCGAGGGGTGATCATGAGTGAAGCTCACAACTCTCGTTACTCTATCTATCTGGGACCCACTAAGATGCATAGAGATTTTAAATAGGTTTATTGGTTGCATGGGATGAAGAAGGATATAGCTAAGTTCGTATCTGAATGCCGAAGTTGTCAACAAGTGAAGGTAGAGCACCAAAGGTCTGGTGGCTTGGCTCAAGATATTGAGGTTCCCACATGGAAGTGGGAAGATGTTAACATGGACTTTGTGGTTGGTTTGCCTCGGGCCCGAAGGTAATTTGACTCTATTTGAGTTATCATTGATCAGATGACAAAGTCGGCTCACTTTCTACCGGTCAAAATAACTTTCGGTGCCGAGGATTTTGCAAGGTTTTACATCCAAGAATTGGTAAGGTTGCATGGTGTGCCTAGGTCCATCATCTCGAATTGTGGCTGTAAGGACCCGAAATTTTGTACGACCTCAAGAAAGCATGAAAATTGATTTCGGAAAAGTTTTGGACCAAGGTGGCACTTCATGGGAGCCATCACGGCCGTGAGGTCATCCGTAAAGCTTCCGGAGTGGGATATTTCTAAGTGCGGGACCTTATGCTCAAGCTAAATTCACTCTCAAGCCTTCAATTCTAGCTTATCTATGTTGTTTAAGATCATCATGGGTCTCCTACATCAAGTCAAGTTCAAAGGAATTCCCTTGGCTATATTATTCTCAAGTGCCGATAGATGGGTCAACTTTAAATAAGAATATCTCTTAGCTAGAACTGAACTGGGTGGAACATGACCTATCAAATTGAAGCCCTTTGAATTATCTTTCCAACGCATCCGGTCTCACCTCATTCCGAGTTCGGAGCAAGACGTTACGCCCGTTTTCGTAAAACCTGTCTGGGCCAGACGGGAGCCTTCACGGGCCGTGAAAAGCTTCACGGACCGTGAAGCTAACCGTGTCAAGGCCCTTGTGAAATTCAAGGATCCATTTTACTAAGATGTTTTTGATATTTTGGTTCATCCCCAAGGCTTTTTATGACCCTTAAAACCCTTTTTACATTCCTAAACTTCTCCGACGCTAATCCTAAAGGTTCTTCATATGATTCGGTAGAAGGGTCAACTTTAAATGGTCATATCTCTTAGCACAAAACGGATTAGGTGTCTTACAATATATCAAATTAAAGATCTTTGAATTATCTTTCCAAAGAACCTGGTTTCACCTAATTCCGAGCTCGGACCAAGGAGTTATGCTCGTTTTCGTTCAGCCTGTCTGTGCAGGCAAGCCATACGGCCAGCCACACGGACCGTGTGGCAGCAAACGGCCCGTGAGGCTGAAGTCATGATCAATTTTCTTGCCAAATTGTGTTCTAAGTGTGTCTCTTGCCTTGGTACCTTCATACGGACCATTATACGGTCCGTGTGACCCCAGACGGTCCGTTTACCGGACCGTGTGGCGATACTTGGTCCGGAAAATCTTGCCTCCGAAGAATTAAAGTCTGGGACCACGGTACAGTAAATGGTCCGTGTGACTCTACACGGACCGTGTACCGGCCCGTATGCCTCAGACGGGCCAATTTTGGGGTTCGTCTCATTAATGGCATTTCGGTAATTTTGAATATTTTAAATGAAAATTTGGTCTTTTCCCAACCCTTCTAAGCCTCCTATATAAGCCTCTCACCCTCACACTTCAGCCATTTCTACTGCATTTCTCTCCCTCTCTCTAAATTCACTCCACCAAGACTTGCCAACATCTCTCTAGGACTTGTCAAGCTTAGGCTCTCAATTTGAAGTCCATCCTTCTTAGTGTTGTCTTCAACCAGGTATGTGGGGTTTGATTCTTGGTTCCTTTCAACCAAGAAGACCCAAGTTTTTCTTAAACTAGTTACTACATTTGTCTACTTAAAATGTGAATTTTACTACTTGAACTTGATATTTTGAACCATGCATGAGCTAGTTAATATTCAGAAATTTGAGTTATGTTAAGTTTAAACTATGGTGAGTTACTTGATCTATGAACTAGGAAGCTTGCATGTCCCTTTTAAAGATGTTATTTTGCGTGGGTGATTTATACTACACATTCATATGAATTTTATTATGGAATTCCTAGTCTTTACATTATATTGCTAATTTTGGATATATTCTACATTACCCATGCCATTCCTACATTATGCATTACATCATACTCATGGCATTGATATATGGAAATTTGGAAATGTGGGATTAAGCCCAATTTTGTTTAAAAAGGGGATTACGATATGATTTTGGTAAGACATGGGATATGACAATAAGGTGATCACCGGTATGTCTATGATTATGGCTCTTTGAGCAATATGGGTGCTTGCACCATTATGATATATGTGTAGATGAGCTATTCCTTGCATACGCATTATGGTCATAGTTTGGAAATTGGTAATTGAGCCTATTTGTATAATCACATTTTGAAATGGATGTTAGCTCTCTCTTGATAAGCATATGTGCATATATTTATAAGTATTCTTGTGGGATGTGTACTTAGCACCGATGGATTTGGAGTGTTGGGATAGCCCCAAGGTCCCTCTCCCTTTCCTTAAACTATGTGCCTACATAGGGACGGATGTAATTCGTCTATCTGTATAAGGTTATGACATGTCTTGCCTTGATTATGAAAATCCTTCCGAAAGTAGGGGAGCCCGTACGGAAGGTGGCCATCCACTGAAAGTAGGGGTTGCCCGTAAGGTGTGATGTAGATAACCTTTGGCAAGTAATCTTCTCCTCGCCGATGGGAGGTCCCAATTCGGTCCGGTTCATGTAATAGCTCGCATGGACTTGGGTGTGTCGGTTATAGTGCCATCCCCTTTATATATATAGGAGCATTACCGCATTACACGCATCACGCATTTCATGGCATCTTGTATATTAAATTTCCATTGAATATATATTCCTTGTATATTATGTGCCCTTGCCACTTAACATGATTATGCAAGTTCGGTAAGTCACGTACATTGCATACCATCATACTTAGTACATTCAAACGTACTAACGCATACTCTATGCCTATATGATTTTACCATGTAGGGACCGTGTGTTATGATCATCCACCACTTGAAGGGTAGCTCAAATTCGAAGAGTTGATATTGTGGGGAGTCCTATCTTCCATGGACAAGCCACCTTCCTTCTACCTATGTTGTTATCTATTTATCTTCTTAGTTGAGGGTGAGCCAGGGACATGTCTTGGCCCCCGTCCCATCTTATGACTAGAGGCAAATGCTGGGCACTTGTAAAACTTTCTCATTTGGTTTAACTATATATAGAATGGATTCTTGAGATTTGATTCCCGTCATTTAGATATATGTGCTTAAATGATTTATTTTGAACCAATGATGTGGAAATTTGATACTTTGAGGCTTGTTTGGGGACTCTCGGGTCCCCATTCGCCGTGTCACATCTAGGCCCCGACCTCGGGTCATGACAGTGGCACCCAATTCACTTCTCACTTTTGGATGTCGTTTCAGAGGGGACTTGGTAGTAGAATTAAGTTGAGCACCACTTTCCATCTTCAAACCGATGGGCAAGTTGAGAGGACAATTAAAACCATGGAGGAGATGTTGAGGGCGTGTGCGTTGGAGTTCAAAGGTAATTGGGATGACCACCTACCACTTATTGAGTTTGCCTGTAATAATAACTTCCATGCTAGCATTGGTATGACACCATTTGAGGCCTTGTATGGGAGAAGGTGTAGGTCACCGGTGGGGTGGTTTGAGTTGGGAGAGATTGCGTTGATTGGATCGGATTTAGTGTTAGAGGCTAGGGAAAAGGTGAAGGTGATTAGAGAAAGGTTGAAGATAGCTCCAAGTCGCCAAAAGTCCTATTGGGATGTTAGGAGGAGGGATCTTGAATTTCATGTTGGTCATTGTGTGTATGTGAAGGTTTTGCCTTTGAAGGGTGTGATTCATTTTGGTAAAAGGGCAAGCTAAGCCCCGGGTATGTTGGGCCTTATGAGACTGTGGAACAGATTGGAATGTGGCTTACAGGTTGGAGTTGCCTCCGGACTTGAGTTCCATTCACCCTGTCTTCCATGTGTCTATATTAAGGAAATTAGTTGGCGATCCTAGCACCATTGTGCCTTTGGAGGTAATCAAAATTGAGGAGAACCTATCTTATAAGGAAGTCCCAGTGGAGATTTTGGATAGGCAAGTGAAGAGGCTTCGTAACAAGGATGTGGCTTCGGTGAAGGTGCATTGGAGAAACTATCACATGGAGAGTGCTACATGGGAGGTGGAATTAGACATGATGAAGCAGTATCCCCATCTTTTCCAATCTACTCAAGCCTAAGGTAGTAGGTTGATCCTATTCTAAATAGTCCTGATTCTTTCGCTGTTGAGTCTAATGACATGACATGCATACTTGTGTAGGAAAATGATTTTTTTTGTGGCATTTGAATGATTTGAATATAGTTGAAATGGGTTATAAAGACTTATGATTTTTTTTTAAACAATGAACTATGCATTATACGTTTGTTTCTGATATTTCATGTCTTAAGTCTAGTTCTCAAGCTGTACCCTAGAAAGATCAGAAATAGTCAGAGCTGTAATTTTGCGTACCTGTAAAGAACTCAAACGTGAAAACAGATCCTGACGTGATACATCCTCATAATGAAAATAGAGTGGAAACATGAGTTGATCCATAATGAGGATGAGATTGAAATTCTCTTAAAGAAGACTGTGTTGCACATTCGGGGACGAATGTTCCCAAAGGGGAGATGATGTAAGGACCCGGATTTTCAGACGACTTTATCAGATCTCATAACGTTGGCCCGAGTGAAAATTGGACCAAGTGGTGTTCCATGGGATGCCCACACAGCCCATGTGAAGCCATACAGACCGTGTGGCATTCAGTGGAGAGGTGTTTGGCCATGATTTTGAGTACGGGAAGTCGACAGTGAATTTAGGACTAAGTGAGGTTACACGGCCACCCACACGGTCCGTGAGTTGTGTCATGGGTCATGTGGCCCACCATATGGCTCGCAACGTGAAATTTTTCTAAGTATAAAATTACCATCTCGTAACTTTTTCGTGCAGGAATTTACTAAGTGCCATCACACGGCTCTTGACACAACCCTTGTAGCGTCACACGGACCGTGTAGCCGTCTGTATGGCACCCCTTTTGTTCGGAAGAATTCTAAGTCTTGACACCATAAAAATCAGTCTAAGTGCATCCTCACGAGCACCGTCCACGGTCCGTGTGACGGCTCACGGACCGTGTAGTCGCCCATGTGGTCTTAACGACCCACTTTTCCATCCGTTTCATTATTGATGTTTAGGTAATTACGGTTTATTTTAATTGTGTTTAATGAACTTTTGCCTACCCTAAACCCCCCTAAATCAGCTGATACCCTTCAATTCTAATTCATCTCTATTAGAAACACTCTCACCCTAAAATCAATTCCCAAGTACTACCTAAGTCTCATCTTTAAGACCCAAGCTAGGGAATGATTGGGGCTCTCCTTCAAGCTAATTTCCTCTCAAGCTTATCCTCTAGCATTAAGGTATGTGCGATTGATTCTTGGTCCCTTACAACAAAGAAGACCCATGAATCTTTTCAATTGATTTCATAAATCTTAGTTTACTTTAAATGTGGAATCTTATTATTTGATCTTATTAAATCCAATTGATGCATGGTTTGTACTTTACCTATGATATTAATTTACTTTGATCACAGTTATGATGACTTACATTGAGTTACGAAGTTATGAACATGCATGTCCCCTTTAAAGTTGATTTATGCATTGGTGATTTATATTATGATTTAGATGTTGATTTAATAATGGATTTACTTAATTTCATATTATGATGTTGATTTTAACTTGAGTCTATATTACCCATGCTATTCTCACATCATGCATTGCACTTGCATTCATGAACATTGATCTCTATGGAACTTATGAAGTGGGTTAAGCCCAATTACGTTTTATGAAATAATTTTGATAAAATATTGGTTATGATAACAATGTGATCACATACATGTCTTATGATTTTGTCTCTTTGAGCATCTTGGGTGCTTGCAGCATCTTGCATATGTAAATGAGCTATTCCTTGCGCGAGTATCATGATTTATATTTATGATTTGGCTTTTGAGCCCAATTGTGCATTGAACGGATTTGAAATGAACATTATACCGCTTGAAAGCACGTATATGTATAAGTATTCATGTGGTATGTTTTGACTTCACACTAATGGATTAGGGGCGTCACGGCTATCCCAAGGGTCATCTCCCTTTTCTCGAACTATGTGCCAACATAGGAATGGAAGCCATTACCAAAATGACCGGGTCGTAAGGAATGGTTATTCTTTTTGCTTGATATGATATGATTTTTAGAAAATCCTTACAAAATGGTATGTTTCGTAATGAAAGTGACCATCCATCAAAATGGGGGTCCCGTAAGGTGTGATGTAGATTACCTTTGAGAAGTACTCTTCTCCCTAACGATGGGAGGTCTCTATTGGACTAACTTATGTAATAGCTCGCATGGGTTTGATTTGTCAGTTATAGTCTATCCCCACTATGTATGAGCATTATTGCACTTCATGCATCATGAATTTCATGGCATATCATATACTATTTTTTCCTTTGATATATGACTTCTTCTATATTATATGCTCTTACCATCTAACATTGAAATGCAGGTTTGATATGTCATGTGCATATCATGCCCGCATACTTAGTACATTCAAATGTACTAACACATACTTTATGCCTACATGATTTTACCACGTAGGGACTGAGCGCCCAGATCATCCACCTTTTGGCAAATAGTTCGGATGCGGAGAGTTAACTTTGTGTTGAGTCCTATCTTTAAAGGATGAGGCGCCTTTCTTCTATCCATGTTACTTTATGTTTATTTGAGAAATCGAGGGTGAGCCCTGAACATGTCCTCGCCCTTGTCCCATCTTGACTAGAGGTTTTGTTGGACACATTATAGCCGTTTGTGTACTTATATTTATGAGATGTCATGCTCAGAGTTTATGATCTTGACTATCTTTTGATTATGATTATCTTGGTAGACTATGGAGATTAGGTATGGTTATACCTTTGGCGTGAAAGGCCCCCTTTCCCTTATGATACCCCCATAGCGTGAGTCCTACTTTCCCACCCCATAGAACTATGTGTTTGATCCTTGAATGAATTCCGAATTGATGATGGGTTTTGATCGCTACGAGGCTTGTTTGGGGACTCTTGGGTGCCCATTCACCGTGTCACATCTAGGCCCTAGGTCCGGGTCGTGAAAAGGATGAAGCCTCCAATAATTCAAACATGAAGGTGTTGAAACAAGAAATTTCATAAAGTAGTGATAATTATAAAAAATTTAGCTAACTTAATAATGATCATAACTGTCAAATGAATTTAATCCCACTCAAAGTGATTGCATGACCTAAAGTAATTTTTACTGTCATGTTCAGGGAGATTTTTAATGTATTTTCTCTATTTAAAAGACATTTCCTAAAAATAAATTTATTTGTAATATTTATTAACTATAGCTAGATTTCTAAAGGAATCGGAAGACACATAAGAACTAATCTCTAAATGATAGTTAGACTTCACATTTTTCGAATTTATAAAATATCAAGTATTCATTCATTATCCCATAAAAGAACTAAAGTCAATAAAAAAATTCATCATCTGAATTGAAAGAAGTATTCGAAAACAAATCTGAACATTAGTGCCATCATGTGTGATTCAGCCAAGCAACAACTAAATGTTGTTAAAAATGGTTAATGAGAAATTGACAGAGCTCAAAACAATACAACCAATCAAGAATTTTGAAAAGCTCCACCTTTTTTCTCCACAACAAATTTTTCTTTTCTCCACAATCTTTATGAATAGCGAAAAGTCAGAATATTTCAAGAAATCCAACAAAAAGAAATTGGAAAAAACCACAAAGAATCTTGAAAATCATGACCTACTGGCTCAACAAGATGAATTTTTTTCCACTTAAACCTCTGAAAAAAATAACAAAAAGTATCCAATTCTTTAAACAAGAAGAGAAGTTTGACTAGTAACAATTTTGTAGTAAAAACTAGTGAAAAAACTGAAGAAATATAGTGAAACTTACATAAAACCCTCAAGAATGGTGCAAAGGTAAGAAAGCTATAGTTGAGCATCCTATACTATAACCTTATTGGACCATTTAAGTTTCTCATGTATTTTCTTCAATACTTAACATTGATCATATATGCAAACTGTTTTAGACATAATTAATTTTCTATAATAGTTTTAGTAGTTATCACCCAAGGAAAACAACTTTTTCTTACTCGTATTTTCCATGATGTTTCTTGATGGTGCTTAGAGAAATGTTTTAATTTTATTTTGTATGTTGTCTAATATAAATTTTCCGTTTTGCGCATCTTATAATCAAGAAATCAAAATGATAAACACATACAGAGAGAAAATCAAGTATTTAGAGAAAAACATCAATAAAACCTAAACATGAAAAACTGATATGAATGGGGATTTTCCAAATTAGATAGAAAATGTCCCAAATATCATAACTTTTACCAAACGAGATAAATCAAAAGCCTTATAATTTTAATTATCGAGATTATGTAAGAAACATAAATAGTGTACAAAATAAGAAAAATGCTAATGGAAAACATATAATGAATAGAACCCAAGCTTTAAAAATGATATCAAGAGAGCAGGAACGGATGAGAGTGTAGAAGTAGCGGCAGTGATTGGAAAGAATAAAAAGGAAAAGAGTTCCTTAGGGTTTATTTTAGTTAGGGGTATTTTTGAGATTAGGAAAACATATTTAGGGTGAAAAAGTAATTATCTTGGTCAAACTACAATAACTTTTAAGCCAAAAAAAAAGTTGTTGGGGGAGAGCGGGGAGGGGGATGGTGTTACTTTTGGCTTTTAACATATTTTTAGCCATTTTAATCTTTTTTTAAAGTTGTCTTAAAACTTGTCAAACACTTCATAAGATAAAAAGGTCTTAAAAGCTTGTTTAATCAGCTTTTAAGCCCATCCAGTCACTGTATTAGTAGTTTGGTGCCAGCATTGCCTGTCCGAGAAATCTACAAATTTTGGGTGGATTATGAGGTCAAACAACCTCAAGATTCAATGGTGGTTTATACTATTAACAATGGGTATTTTTCTTAGAATTTTGATTGTGTGGGAGATTGATAGCTTCAGCATGGATAGTTTTAGAGTCACAACCCAAAATTCGGGTGTTATGGCACTCAACTATCCCACCAAGGCGAGTTAGCTCAAAACTTAACCAACTAAAGATAATAATAAAAGTGGAAGATAACAGTCTAATAAGATAGATAAGTATATAAAATCAGAACTACAACCATCCCCAAGCCTGTCGAGCGAAGACCGGATGCCCCACCTCCACCACAACTAGAGGCACCAGCTCCCCTAACCGCTTTTTCAGTTGTACCAGAGATGCAGCCAACCATTGGAGAGTTCATCGCAGTGCTTGGAGCCCTACAGCAAGGTGCGATGCCAACTCCAACCCATCCACTTTAGGCACCAGCATAACCTGCTGCTCCATAGGTTCCTGAATAGTTAGCAGGAGCCATACCATTTCAAGACCAATGTCTACTTGGATACTTTTTGAGGTTGGCCCTTCTAAGATTATTGGGAGCTATTGGAAAAGATGCGAATGAGTTTCTAGAAGTATGTATGGAACGTTTAAAGGCTTTGCGACTGTTAGAGTCTCAAGGTGTGGAGTTTACCACTACCAGCTAGATGGGACCGCCAGACAGTGGTGGCGGACCTACAGAGACACCAGACCAGCAAATGTCGGGCAAGTGACTTGGGCAAAATAAAAAAACACCTTTATGACTAGATTTGTGCCCAACAGTTTCAAAGACCGATGTCGGGATTAGTTTTTGTGACTTGAGTAGGAATAGATGACCGTGTCATAGTAAGAAGTCAGATTCCAGGAACTCTCTTGGTATGCTATAACCATTGTAATTCCTGGTAAAATTACCTCAATACCCCTGGAGGAGAGAGGTGCGCATAACGCGTCTTCTGATTATTCGAGGCGTACTTATGATCAGTGCAAAAAATTGAGTGGGAGAAGGGTCTCGGTCGATTTTTAGAGCGACCGAGTCAAGAGTTAATTTTTCATTCCGAAATGAAAAACAGTGAGGATCCGCGACATAGACACGTCGTGGACCCATCGCAGAGAATGACTTACGTTTTTCCATAATTATTCGACGTGATTGGGAAAATTCATTCAAGAAATATTCTGCCAAAAATGAATTGCTTGCGACCAGTCCGCATCGTGGACTGGGTTATTTTGCGACCGGAAAGTTTCTAAAAATTTGAGGGGCATTCTAGTCCATTCCTAACATCTTCAAAAACCCATTCATGACCAATATAAGTCATTTTCACGAAGAAAGGGTCTAAACCCCCATTCTAAATCGTCTTCCTAACAACGCTAACAAGCTAGGACTTGAGGAGAGTAGAGAAGAGTTGAGGTCGAAGCATCAAGGGGAGGTCCAAGGGATTCGTGTTGATATCAATCATCCCAGGTATGTAAGGCTAACCTAAAGCATAAGATATTTCTTCCATGTGCCCCCTTTGAGTAAATTGAGTCTATAATTGAAGATGATGAGTTATATGTGAAAACTTCTTGAGTATTCTACTGAGGGTCATCTTAATTAATGTATTTTCCTTAAATTGATGATCATCATAAACTTGATTTACTTCATAAGTTGTTTTCATGAATAATTTTACCAAAAATTCTATAACTATTTTACTAAGAATGCAAGAATGAACTTAGGGGATGTGTCTAAAGCCTTGACGTTTATGATGTTTGTGATGTTGTGATTATGGTCCAAATTGTTGAGTGTTTAGATGAAGATGTTTATGAGAGTGATGTTAACGAGTCTTAAAACTTGAAACTAAATTCTAAAAGAATGTTTCGAGTGTATGATGTTGATGTCGATGAGATGATGTTGATGTCGATGAGATTAGTTGATGTTGATAATGATGTTGATGTTGATGTACTGTGTCCCTATGTGATCGATAATGAGAAATTTCGATGATGATGATATTTTATGAGCATGTCAAGTGCTGAGAGAAGTATTGATGTCAAGACCCGAGACTAGGGCCTAGAAGTGACACGGCGAATGGGAACAAGAGTGTTCTGGACAAGCCTCGAAGTATTAAAATCCACGTCATCAGTGTTGAAGGGCATTCAAATAATAAACATATAATACTAAGGGATGGTAAAATAGGATTCATGCTATAAAGACATATAGGGGAAAGGAATTTACACGGATTCGCATAGAACATAGCATTTAAGAACTAAGGGCGGGTAAGTCAGACTCACTCCATGGGGAAAAATGGAGCTAAGGACCTTCCACATTTCCACACCAAACATGCATACATATCAAAACTCCATAATCGATTCATAATGGCCATTTCCAATAGATAACTGAAAATATAAGCTCTAAATACAACAAATAGCACATATAAGGTCTACGAGAGAGTCTACAAGATGTCCAAGAACGCCTCTAGTTATAAGATGGAACGGCGGCCAAGACATATCCAGGGCTCACCCTCAAATAAGAAAGTAAACATAGGGTAACATGGGTAGAAGGAAGATGGCTTGTCCTTGGAGGAGTGGACTCACAACAAATTCAACTTTCGGGATTGAACTACTCATCAATTAGTGGATAGTCGTAGCGCTCGGCCCCTACATGGTAAAATCATAGAGGCATAGAGTATGCATTAGTAGGTTTGAATATACTAAGTATGCAGACATGTAATGCACATGACTTATCAACCTACATTTCAATGTTATATCACAAGGACACATAATATAGAAAGAATCATATATCAAGGAAAGAGTAGTATACAATATGTTATGAAACTCATGCTGCATGAAATGCAATGATGTTCATACTTAGCAGGGATGTGACCTCAACCGACATGAGTAAGACTAAGTGAGCTAGTACTTGGATCTCGATGAAATCCCCTCACTGGTACAGAGGTGGTCTACTTGCCAAACGTAAAGCATACTTCACCTTACAGGAACCACTCCTATTTCGTATGAAGCAACCCCCTTACGGGAACATCTCCCATTTCGGAAAGGATTTTCATATCATATCATAATACTTCACCTTACAGGAACCACTCTTATTTCGTATGAAGCAACCTTCCTTACAGGAACATCTCCCATTTTGAATAGGATTCTCATAAAATATTCTAGGCACATAGTTCTATTAAAGGGAGAAGACCCTTGGGGATAGCCCTGACGCCCCCAATCCATCAGTGCTAAGTCAACATCCCATGAGAATACGTATAGTGTATATATATATGTGCTTTCAAAAGATATGCTATTCATTTCATATCCGATCAATGCACATTTAGGCTCAAATGCCAAATCATAGCTCTTAGTTATAATGTTCATGCATAAGACTAGCTCAATTACAAATACGGAATGGTGCAAGCACCCAAAATGTTCATAGAAAAACCATAATCATTAACATATATGTGATCACATTCTTATCATAAACATAATCTTATCGAAATCTTTTTATAAAACATAATTTGGCTTAAGCCACTTCATAATTTCCATAAAGTCCCATGTTTATGAATGGAATGTATGATGTGAGAATAGCATGAGTAATATAGATTCAAGCTAAAATCAACATTATAATATGAAATTGGAGTAAATCCATAATCAAATCCACATTTAAATTATAATATAAATCACCCATGCAAAAATCAAGCTTTAAAGGGGACATGCATCTTCATAATTTCATAACCTCAATATAAATCTTCATCATAGGGCTTAAAATAACTTAAAATCATGAATAAAGTACAACTCATACATCAATTGAATTTAATAAAATGAAATAATGAAAAACCACATTTAACGTAAGCTAAAATCTCATGAAAATCAATTGAATAGTGTTTGGGTCTTCTTGGTTGAAAGGGACCAAGAATCAATCCCACATTCATTGATTAGTAAGATGGATTTGCGGAGAATTTAAATTGAAGTTGAATCCCCAATTGAATCCCTAGCATGAGTCTTGAAAGAGGAACTCAGAGAGGATTTTTAGGAGTTGATCTTAGGGTGAGACCGTTTTCAATGAGAATGAATTAGAATGGAAGGGTACCAGCTGATTTAGGGGTCTAGGATATGCAGGTCATAAAATACAATTAAAATAAGTTGTAATTATGTAAAGTCCATCAATGAAACGGATGGAAAATTGACCGTCACAGCTTCATTAGCACTTACACGGTCCGTGAGACATTTCACGGCCCGTGAACAGTGCATGTGATGTGACACTTACATAAATTTTTGCGATGCTCAACACTTAGAATTTTCTGAAGCAAAGGGGTGCCATATGGACGGCTACACGGCCCATGCGACGCTACACGGGTCGTGTCGAGAGCAGTGTGATTTCACTTAGAAAAATCTTGCATGAAAAAGTTATGAGACGATAATTTTGTATATAGAAAAATTTCACGTCGCGAACTATACGGTGGTGTAAGGACCCATATTTTTCAAGCGATGTTACCGAATCTTTTGGTACTGCCCTAAGCGAACTGCCAGGCATCACCCCACGAAAGGCCCACAGGGGTCGTGTGAAGCCACATGGACTGTGTGGCCTCCCGTGGAGGGACACTTGGTCCAGCTCATGACAGGGGAAATTTGAGACGAAGGAAGGTTTGGACCAAGTGAGGTCACACAGTCACTTACATGGTCCGTGGGATATGTCACGGGCCATGTGGCCCTCCGTGTAACTCGCTACGTAAAATTTTTCTAAGTATGGAAGTATGGTATCGTAACTGTTGTCGCGCGGAATCATTTCAAGTACTATCACACGGTCGATGTCATGAACCGTGTGGAGTCACACGGACCGTGAAGTCGTCTGTGTTATACCCCTTAGCTTGGAATAATTTGCATCGGTGAAATTTCCTAAGTGACGGTTCATGGTCACTGTTCACGGTCCGTGTGATGTCTCACGGACCGTGTAGTGGACCGTGTGGACCTGATGATTCAAATTTCGCCCATTTAATTAATGGCGTTTATGTAATTTTGATCTATTTAAATTATGAATATGACCTTTTACCCATCCTAAACCCCTAATTCAGCTGATATCCCTCCCCTCTTAATTCATTCTTCTAAAACCTTCTACCCCTCATAAGATCATCTCCCAAATACTCTCTACTCCCCCCTCTCATGGTTCAAGGCTAGGGTTAATTGAAGTCCAATTCAAGCTAAGTTCTTCCCCAAATTCAGCTCCTCAATCAAAGTATGTGGGATTGATTTTTGGTCCCTTTCAACCAAGAAGACCCAAAGATCTTTCAGTTGATTTCATGAATTTAGTTTACTTTAAATATGAGTTTTCATTACTTAATTTATTTAAATCCAATTGATGTATGGGTTGTATTCTACCTAGGATTTCAATTCACTTTGATCACTATTATGATGATTTACATTGAGTTATGAAGTTATGAACATATATGTCCCCTTTAAAGTTGATTTATGCATGGATGATCTATATTACGATTTACATGTAGATTTAATTATGGATTTCCTAAACTTCATTTTTTATGGCTAATTTTAACTTGAATCGAGGTTACCCATGCTAACCTCACATTATGTATTGCATTTGCATTCATGAACAATGGTTTACATAGAAACTATGAAGTGGGTTAAGCCCAATTGTGTTTTATGAAACTATTATAATATGATTTTTGTAAGGCATTGGTTATGACAAGAATGTGATCACATACATGTCTATGATTATGGCTCTTGAGCGTTTTGGGTGCTTGCACCATTCCGTATATGTAGATGAGCTATTTCTTGCATAAGCATTATGATTATGATTTGGCATTTGAGCCTAAATGTGCATTGAACGGTTTGAAGTGAGCATTGTTTCTCCTGAAAGCACGTATATGTATAAGTATTCAAGTGGGATGTTGTTGATTTAGCACCGATAGATTGGGGCATCAGGGCTATCCCCAATGGTCTACTCTCTTTCCTTGAACTACGTGCCAACTTAGGAACGTTAGCCTTTACCAAAAAGAACGGGTTGTAATGAATGGTTATTCGTTTATTATGTTTATGATATGATATGACTATGAAAAATCCTTATGAAAAGAGGGTCGTACGGAAGGTGACCATCCACTGAAAAGCGTGGTCCTAAGGTGTGATGTAGATCACCTTTGGCAAGTAATCTTCTCCTACCGATGGGAGGTCTTTATCAGACTAATTCATGTAATAGCTCCCATTGATTTGATTTGTCGGTTGTAGTCCATCCCCACTATATATGAGTAGTGTTGCATTTCATGCATCATAGATTTCATGGCATCTTGTATAGATTTCCTTTGGATATATGATTCTTTATATATTATGTGCCCTTTTCATCTCACATTGAAATGCAAGTCTGGTAAGTCATATGCATTGCATGCCCGCTTACTTAGTACATTCAAATGTACTAACACATACTCTATGCCTATATGATTTTACCATGCAGGGGCCGAGCACTTCGGGTATCAACCATTTGACGAGTAGTCCAATTCAGAAGAGTATTCTGGTGAGTCCCATATTCCAAGGATGAGCCATCTTCCTTTACCTTTACTATCTTGAGTTTCCTTTTCATTTGAGGGTAAGCTCGGAACATGTCTTGGCCCCCGTTCTATCTTGATTAGAGGCATTCGTTGGAAAATATGTTGACTCTTTGAAAACTACTTGTTATGCATGGTATCTGGCTTATGTATTTGCTGGAGTGTTTTATGGGAAATTCTTAATTGGCTATATGCATATTTTGTGTGAAAATGTGCAACGTCCCTAGCCCCGTATTGCCCCTATAGCGTGAAACATCAAATCACATCAAATCGTCAAATGTCCATCTATGAAGAATAAACAGTAGACAAGGACACATCAATAACTCAAACTCATCTCAAAGGAGCTCACTTCCTCTCATCTCATCTCATCTCATCTCAAAGGAGCTCACCTCCTCTCATCTCATCTCATCTCAAAACTCATCTCACACTCAGAGTACTCAAGGTAGGAAATTTATGGGAGTTTCTCTTATCAGACAACAATCACTTATGAGCCAGTAAATGTACAACAATCACGCTGATGTTTCCACAGCCATTCCAAACTAGCTAGGTAGGGAACGCTCAAAAACCATATCAGCTCACCCAATATGGAGTCAAACTCAATAAGTCTGCTATTGCTTTCAGGGACTGTTACTCTCGAGGGAACCATAATATATGTGATAGTTCTATGCCTCACCTACATTTGGCAACGTAGTTTGACGAGTCAGACCAAATCTCCCTCTATCAGTGCTTGATACTCCTCCCATGACTCAATGCTCATAAAACCTCCATATCAATTCTCAACCAATCCCATAAGGACTCGAACCCCGTCAACGATCGGTATCTCATAGGGACTTTAGTCCTGTCATAAATCTCATAAGGACTTTAACCCTTTCATCAATCTCATAGGGTCCTTCACTTTCTCATCAATCTCATAGGTTTCTTGATCCTCTCATCAATCTTCTCATCAATGACTCAAGATTTAGAACAATTATTAGGAAGAAATTGAACAGAAACATCATTAGAGTTCATTTATAGAGACTCATAAGACAATCAAGTTATGTCAACTCAGCATCATTCTCATCACAATCAACAATCTAAATTCAAGGCTCTAGACTCAATTCTCAAGTTCAATATGCATGCTTTTCAAATTAGTCATGTAGGGTTATGCAAATTCTCATGAGAATCTTCAATTTAAGAAAACAAATAGTATGATGATCATCAACATAGAAAACACGTAATTTCAAATCAATTTTGCAAGAAACACCATCAAGAAATCATGCATGTAGACTCTTCAACCATCAACTCATCTATGACCTCTATGGGGCACATGAGAGAATAATCTCATGTTTTAGTTAAGCCTTACATACCTGGGATGCAGCTATCAACCAAGCATGTCAAGGATCTCTTTCTCGAATTTCTCAACTCAAGCTCTTCTCTTCTCTTCTCAAGCCCTAGCCTTGGTAAAGTATTGGGATAGGACTTAGAATGGGGGTTTTAGACTCCATTTTACATCAAACTTTATTGGATAATGTAGGGGGTTTAGGAGGGGTAGGGAATTGACCAGAATACCACTCGTAATAATTTAGAAACTTTGAACTCAGAAAAGACACGGTCCGCGATGCGGACCAGTCGCACACAATGTATTTTCATTCAAAAAAGTTTTTGAACGTGTTTTCTCAATCCCTTCAAAAATTTTAAAAAATAATATAAGTGCTGCTCCGCGATGGGTGTATGACGCGCCCCTGTCGCGTACTAACACTATTTTGCGCTTCAGATCAAAAAATTATCTTTTGATCGGGCCGCTATAAAAATCGACCGACATCATTTTCCCACTCAATTTTGCGTGCTGATCACAAATTCGGCCTTGCATTTTCCATACGAGCACCGGAAGATGCGTTATGCGCATAGTAGGGGTATTTTGATAATTTACTCGGCATTACAACATCATTCTTTCCTATCAAATGCTTATCTCTAGTTGTTGTAATAATCCTACTGCCTTGGCCAAACCAATCAAGATCCTACTAGGTTATCCAAATGATCACTATGATCTATGTCATTAAGAACAACTAAAACCTTCTTAAATCGAAGTCTATGAGCTATCATGCACTTTCCGTCCTCCTTATTATGCACATTATGTTTTTTCTCAATAGTTCTGAGAGAAGGATATTTTGCAAAGAATTTATTCCACCTTTGTTTTCTTTAATATCCGCAAGAAAACAAGCACCACCAAATTGAGGTGAGAGAGTATAAAAATAGCCCTTGCTAATGTCATTTCGCCAACTCCTCCCATTACCTAGATCCACACGATTTGAATATCATTCACTTCCATCTCTAGTAGTGAATTCACTTTCTCTAAATGAGTATTTATTCCAACAACATTCCACAAATAAGATACTGAAGAGTTGCATAATTTGGACGAAACTTGGTCAACAATATCTTGAATACAATCTGATTCAATCCTATAAAAAGAATAAGAATATTTCTGATATGTACGGACAAGAGAATCAAGAATAAAGAGTAGTATTTCACATTATGATAAAATGGAGGGACTGTACACATAAATTAAACTCTTAAAGAATTAATCAGAATATTATCCATTCTTACTGATATAAATATATAATCAACCATCATTCATTATTCAGGAAATATGAAAAAAATTATTTAAGATTCTGTCTTGAGTCATTTATGAGGTTTGTTCAATAGTAATATAGTATACATAGGTAGTATTATTTTCAATTTATGTTTTTTTCAACTCACCTGCCACGGACTTCATATCCTTTAAGATTTGGGGCAGTAGTTAGGGCAGTTCTCTATCCTTGCACTTTTTGCATCCCCTCAACATCATCCTTGAACCTTAATTCGTGTTTGGTGAATGCTTCTGCAAAGTTCTTACTTTGGTATCTAACATGTGATGGATCCACATGATAGAAGATCCATATGACTCTTTGTCCATTTTTCTCCTTGCATTCCATGATCTTACCTAGTTCACTCAAGCACTTCTGTGAGAAAATGATGAGGGCAACTTAAGACTCTTCCATAGCTTCCGAGAGTTCATCTGGGATGGAATCACCTTCTGGTAGACTTTTATCATCATGAAAGGTGTGTAGTCCCCTGTTTGTCAACCCTTTTTATAAGTGAACTATAAATCTTCTCCGAGTGTCAGTACCTGTTAAACTTAGAAAGACATCGTACTTCCATTGAGGAAAGTGTTGGGAATCACTCGCAAAAGAAGAAGATGATGCCATGGATTAAGTTAATTTGTTGAAATTTGAGAAGAAAGATAAGAGTTGTGTGAATTGATAATATTGGGACAAAGTTATTATATACAAGAATAAAATATGAAAAATTTCAAGGAAAATGGGGTCTACTCTTGTTGTATTGAATTATTGCTATGGGATCTACAGTAATAAGTGGATGAAGCTGCAAAGAGAGAATATATCTCGAAATTATCTCAGAATTATTGCACGGTAATTCTACATTTCTATTTATATTTTTGTATTTGCAAAGGGGTCGGGATTGATTTTGATTTGTGTCGAAAACTTCCATGTTGAGGGTTAAAAAAAACTTTCTAACACGGGTTACTTAACATTCAAGGCTCTAACCTAAAATACTTGATTAAAATGAAAACGTAATCATCACTCTACCTAAAAATGGAGTATTTTTATTTTTATTTTCTGGATTCATATTTGTCTAAAATAAAATAAATAAAAAAATTAAGTAAAAACTTAAAAGATCTGACTAAGAATCTGACATGAAATTATTAGTTAGTAAGAGAATGTATAGTTACTTCAACCTATGAAGTAAAATTTTTTCTACTATTTTTGATGCATTGTTATCTTTTATCACAATGACAAAGAAATTACACTTTTGTCTACTTGTACTTTTAGTGGTTCATTGGGCATATACATGGGAGTTTTCAAGAAATTCCCTACTTCTATTTATGTACATTTTATTGCTAGTTTCCAAGAAATTTCCTACTTCTATTTTTCATATATTTTAGCAACTCTAGTCTTCATTCTTTGTTGGTCATAAAGAAATTGCAAGGATATTATCTTACACTTCCTAACAAACATGGCACACAATTTGTTAGGTAAAATTTCATTTTATGCCGAACTATTTAGGTTTTTTAATAAATTTTGTCTATTTTTGACTGAAAAATAACAATTTGATCCAAAGGTGAGTTCTAATGAATATCAATAAAGTCGGTATGATATTTCATGTTCACGTTTTATAAGAGGCTATAATCATTATGTGATTTAGTTCCTTTTGTTAAAATCGCGATAACATCAATAAAATAATCGAGATGACAACACCATGATTTAAAATTTCAAAAGAAAAGAGATCTTTTTTCAAAAATGGGATCTACTCCGATTGAATTGAATTATTGCTACGAGGTCCACAAAAATATGAACACAATGAACATGTCAAAATATAAGTGAATGAAGCTGAATCGAATTATACCTTGAAAAATATCTCATGAATCAAATTATTGTGAGTTAGTTCTACTCAGTGTTTCATATTTACATAGGGGTTTCATTTAATGTAAATTCGTGATAGATTTTACATAGAAGATAAAATATTATTTTAATAAAGTCTACTCAATATTCAAGGCTTGAACCCAAAATACTTAAATAAAGATGAAGAAATAATTATCTCTACAATAATTATTGTTGGTACCTGACTCTTTTTACCAAAAAAAGAAGGACCCTAACTTTCTACATGTGTAGGCCTAAATAATACAAAGACAACCTGTATTGCTTCCTTTAACGGTTCGTTTGGTAGAGTATATTAGTAAAATTATAGATTTTATTCTGCATTAAAGTGTGCATTATTAATACCATAGATTATTATGTATTAGTAATGTAAGGAGATTTAATGCATGTATTATTGTGAAAGATCCAATTACTCTTCAAAACCTTTTTTACATCATTTATCGATTTAAAAGGTGATTATTCTCCTCCTTGTCAAAAGTTTGTCCAAGTAACTCATAATTGTTTTACGTATATCTTCACCTCTCAGTATACTAAAGGTACACTTTCATTGAATATTACTCATCCATAGTAAGTAGCAGGAAATTTCTTCTCTTTTCAATAGAAGCCCTATCTTTGTGTACTATGAGTGTATATTTAATTTTTCGCTTTTAATATAACGGAGAAAAATGCTTGCACACGTCCTTCAACAAACTTTGCCACTGAATTTATTACTCGACAAATACAAACATCAACTTCCCTTTCTCTTCTTTGCCAAAAATTGATTGAAATTTATTAGTTTCACTTAAAAAAGAGACGACTTGACTTTAAAAACATTACTTGAATGGAAGATGTAATTAATGCTATTTTTTCAAAAACCTTTTTAATCTCTATTACAGTATTATTTTTTGATACATATTTTAAAATTTAATGATTTTTTTTAAGTTGTGTACTTTATTTTTTCAGCTGGTTTCTCCCAAATTTAACAAACAATATTTAATAAATATTTGATGAAGACTAAAAATATTAAAAATTGAAATCTTAAAGGAATACTTAAGATAGAATTTAAACATATCCTCAAACATAAAGATCATTTTTTAATTTCTCTTCTCAAAACTTCCTAAAGCACAAAATCTGATGGATAATAAGGGGTTGTCAACTCATTGTTGACTATGATAGTTCGACTTGAAAATGAGAAAGCATAACAAATAAATTGAAACAGAGAAAGTACTTATGATCCCCTAACAATTCTGAAGTCATATCTAGATATGTTTTAATTTTGCTCTAATTTGAAAGAAGAGTAAAAAAATCCAGTGAATCCGCTATATATGTATATGAATAATACATATTCGATGATTTAACACCTCACAATTCTACTCTTAAGATCTAGAAATTCATCGTCGCAAATACATAAGATTGAAGCTAGTAATTTCTTACTTGTACTTACATTTTAAGGGTCATTAATATATTGTTAGAAGTGTGTAAAGAGAAAGAGAACAACTGGTAGCAGATGAACATATATTTTATTCATTGTTGTGTTGGCTCTTATATAGGCAGTGTATTACATGCAAGGCTGAAAATAAATAACAACTTGGAGAAATTTATGTAGTTACAATCCTAATGATAAGAAAGCTGATAAGTACAAATTTAATTTAAAGAGTCCTATAAGTAATATATCTGCTAGGCATTATTACGCCCCCACAAGTTGGCGTCGAGGTCTACTATGCCTAACTTGGAGAAAAAATACTGAAAAGTGCATGCAGAAGAGGCTTCATAAGAAGATCTGCAATCAGATCAGCAGTATGTAAATGCACAACTTCAAGCTGTTTGCACTCAACTTGCTCACGAACAAAAAGGAAGTCGATGGCCACATGCTTCATGCAACTATGGAAAACAGGATTTGCACAGATATAAGTGGTGCGAATATTGTCACAAATAATTCTTGAAACAACAGTCAAGGGAAATCGAAGCTCGTAAAGAAGATAGGTTAGCTAGTTAGTTTTGGAAGTAGTAGCAGTCATTGCTCGACACTCTTCCTCTATAGAAGAATGAGACATTGAACATTACTTGTTTGAAGACCATGAAATTAGAGAACGACCAAGATAATTAACATAACCAGTGGTGGATGTCCGATCTTGAGGATCCCCTGCTAGTCTGAGTCAGAGTACATAGGCAACCTACAATCAATTTCCTTGGCAATGAGTCCACCAAAGGAGGTAGTTGAATGGAGATAGCGGTGTAGATGTGTAAGAGAAACCCAATGAGACATAAATGGCTGATGCATAGCTTGTGACAACTTGCTGACATCAAAAGCTATGTCAAGACGAGTGAAGGAAAGGTAATGAAGTTTACCAATAATGCGGCGATATAAGGAACCATCAACAAGATGATCATCAGAGGAGGGATCACAAACAATAGCAAATGTCATAGGTGTGGAAACACATTTACAATTATCCATAGCTACCTTATGAAGCAGATCCATCGTGTACTTCTGTTGAGAAAGAAAAAGACCAGTAGAAGAAAAAATCACCTCAATACCAAGAAAGTAATGAAGATTCCCTAAGTCCTTCAATTAAAATCGGTGGAAAGAGCCTCAATGATATAATGAAAATATTTCTTGTGATTACCAGTCACTATGATATCATCCACATAAACTAAAATATACACAGTAAATCCAGGTTTATGCATAATGAACAGTGAGGAATCAGAAAGTGATTTAAGAAAACCCAATGTAAGGAGATAATTTTTGAGTTCGGTGTACCAAGCACGAAGGGCCTGTCCGAGACCATAAATTCCCTTTTGAAGATGACATACATGGGTAGAATTCCCAGAGTTTTCACATCCTAGTGGTTGTCGCATGTATACTTATTTAGTAAGACGGTCCTGCAAAAAGGCATTGTTGATTTCCAGCTGATGAACAGGCCAGTCAAGTTGAGTGGTGGTAGTCAGGACAAGATAGACAATGGCAAGCTTGACTACTAGACTAAAATTGGAATGATAATCAAGTCTAGGTCGTCGTGTAAACCCATTATTCATCAAATGAGCCTTGTATTTATCAACAGAACCATCAGATTTGTATTTAAGTAGAAACAACCACTTACAATCTACTACGTTTTTGGAAGAGTCACATAAAACAAACTCCCAAGTATGGTGGAAAACAAGGGTCAAATTTAGTTTATATTGCTACTTTCCACTAGGGAATTAGCTTGGCTTGCTTATGAGTGGTGGGATTTTTGGAGACAGTGTAGTGGTTGTGAGAAACTGACGAGGTTTAACACTATGCGTCTGTGATCTAGTAGTCATTGGGTATTACTTTGGTGGCTGGATGGTTGGGTCAAGGCTTGGTTGGTGGGTCAGGTTGAATAGGAGATGCTGGTGGAGGGGAGAAGGGAGCCATATGTGGCTGATTTTATGCTGAAGCAGATGAATTTGGAGGATTTAGAGTTTGGCTAGGAATGAATGGTCTTTCTTGTCTATAATATGTGATAAGTGGCCGTGAGGGCAATGGTTGAGGTGTTTTTGAAGTATTTGTTCTCTATTATTGTGGAACTTATGTAGAATGTGAAGATGTGGAAGTTGAGACATGAGAAGGAATGTTACCTGATTGTGAAGAGATGCCATTTCGAGTAGAGGAGATAGCTTGCAGGCATTGAGGAACTGTTGGCAATGTAGTTACTAGTGGAGGGAGTTGATCAGAGGGATGTGAAATTGGATGTGAAATTAAATTACCGTCCTCCTTGGCTTGTTGTTCAATCGAAATATTATCTCAAGAAACATTAACTTTATTATTAAACCTTTGAAAAATATCTCAAAGAGGAAAATTGTCTTCTGAAAAGATTACATCCCTGGATAAATATAATTTGGAATTAATTGGGTCAAAACACTGTTGACTATAATATTTATTAGAAAAACCTAAATAGACACATGGTGTGGATCGAGGTTCCAATTTATTAGTGGAATATGGTTTGGGCCATGGTAGCACAAGCAGCAAAAAAATTTAATGGAATTAAAATTAGGCACAGTCTGTAATAGGATTTCACAAGGTGATTTATTTTGCAGATTTGGTGTAGTCATCTATTGATCAAATAAAATGTTTGTTGACAAGCATAAATCCAAAACATTGAAGGTAAGGATGCTTGGTGTAATAAGGTGCGGGTTGTCTCGATGACATGATGATGTCGACATTCAACTAAGGCTACCCTTTGTGGTGTGCAGGGGGGGAGGGGATACTAAGTGTTCAATTCCATGCGTTTTTAGATAGAAATCTAATTTTTGAAACTTACCACCACCATCAGTGTAAAACGATAAAATTTTGTGGTAACATGTTTTTCCAGCATGGGATGTAAACTTTTAAAGATGTCCGGAACTTTTGATTTAGTTTTTAGTATGAACAACCACACATATCTTGAAAATTGATCAACAAATAAAACGTAGTATCATTTTTTGTCAATCCATAAAACAGGAGAGGACCCCCTCAAATCACTGTATAGTTAGTTTAATGGTTTGGCACTATTCAAGGAACTTTGGAAAAAGGCATCCCATGAATTTTATAGAATAACATGAATGAAAAACAATATTAGTTTTGGAACAAACTACTGGAATGGAAAAGTCATGCAAAAGCTTAATTAGAACTTGATGATTAGGGTGGCCTAATCACCGATTCCATAGGTTGTATGAGATAGTGACGTTACATTTCAGCGGACCATCAACATCCCTCGATGGTCACTCATACTACCCATTTTTATTCCATTCGCGAGCCAATGGCGCCCCCGTAGTCAGATCCTTCACAATGTAAGAGAAAGGAAAAAAATTCCGTGGAGGAGTTATTATCTTGACAAAACTTAGAGACAATATTAGATTATTTTAAATAGATGGAGAGCAAAGAATATATTGAATCTGGAATTGGTAATTTGATGCATTAAAGTTCACATTACTAGTATGAGATATTGGAATGGTATTACCATTACCCATGATGATCTCCTACGAGCCTTGGTAGTCTTGCGTAGTTGTTAGATTTTGAGTGTCTGAGGCAATATGGTGGGTTGAACCAATGTCAATGATCCATGGAGCTAACTAGTTCTGAGGTGTGCTACATAATTGGCATGCACTTTAAGATGATTGTGACAGCGTGTTCCGCAAACACGAGCAGTGTGACCTCTATGATCACAGAGTTGCCAGTAGAGGTTGTTTCTGGGAGACTACTTCTGATAATTGTTGTGCCGGAATGGTTAGGACTTTGTTTATTTTGCACATTTAATCGTCCATTATTGTTCTTACTATTGGTGGAGCCCTGATAGGTAGGAATGGAAGAAGTTCCTTGAGCAATGTTGGCAGTGATTGGAACAAAAGGTGTCTTTTTGGCTTCCTCATGTTGAAGATAAATCTCATGATCAAGGAGCTTTTCACATAGTTATTCATAGGGAATTGTAAAATCTCGAGCGCAGATAGAAGCTGAAATTTCTTGAAATTCAGATCTGAGGCTAGTGAGATTCTTGACAATCAGTTCTCCATTGGAAATGGGGGAACCATTTGGGCCAAGTTCATCACAAAGAGGCCAAACATGATGGAGATAGTCTGCAATAGGACGAGAGTCTTTGGAGAAGCGAGCTAGGACATCTCTAAGACTAAAGATATGCGTTTGAGATTTATTTGTGTTATAAAATGTATATAGACATCATTCTTAGCAATATACATAGTCATAATTAGCTAGAAGATCTTTAGGAATCTGTTGTAATTACTAGTTGATCTTTAGGAATCTCTCTTTATTTTCTTTCCTAAATTAGCACCTAATGTATTGTATATATATCTGGCTTACCTATTGAAATAAAGCATTAACTTCTATTCCATTACATGGTATCAGAGCCTATAGGTTCCTTGATCCTGTTTTGGCTTTGTTTGAAAAAAAAAAGGCATCTCGATCTTGTTTTGCTGTCTTTCGGGATTCAACATCTAGTGTCATCTAGTCAGTTACTACCCCGAGTTTCGTTTGGTTTGATACATTGTTTGGAGAACACTTCATCACTTTCAGGTTCCTAGGTTTCTGAAAACTACTTCCAGGATCATATTTTTCTTTGTAGCTTCAACGATTCAGATCTAGTTTTCTGTTTGGTGCTTCTGCGATTATCAAGTTCTGTCCAATATTATTGTTTTGTGGATGTTCTTGATTTTGAGCATCGGCTACAATTATTTTGCTGGGTGAATTGGCTTCTACTTTTTCTTGGAATCTAATATTATTGGGGACCTTTTGAAGCTTGGTTATTCTTAAGTTATTCATTGAGAAGGAAGTATGGCTACAAATCAGAAGGGTGAGAAAATTTTGGTTTCGGCGGATGAGTTCGCACAATTCTCTCAGTATCAGAATTCCATTAAAGAATTCACTTCAGTTACTACCCTTGTTGATTCAAGAAAAGCATCTTTGGTCTCCTCTCCGAACAACTGGGTGATTGATTCAGGTGCTACAGATCATATGACAGGTAATCCTAATATATTTTCTACCTTTCGATCACACAAAGCACCCTCTGCTGTCACAGTAGCCAATGGGTCAACATGTAACATTGTGGGATCTGGGACAGTCAAAGCAACCTCCTCCATTACCCTATCATCTGTATTAAATTTACCGAAGTTGGCCTTCAATTTGATTTCTGTGAGTAAACTTACCAGAGATCTTAACTGTTATATTTCCTTCTTTCCTGATCATTGCTTGTTTCGTGATCTTGCGACGCATAAGGTTATTGGTAAAGGACATGTAATTGATGATCTATATATCCTTGATGAATATGAGCCTCGATTTGTTGCCTGCTCAAGTGTCATCTCTCCATTTGAAGCACATTGTCGATTGGGACATCCTTCTTTACCTTTGTTAAAGAAGCTTTGTCCCCAATTTCAAAACGTTCATTCTTTGGAGTGTGAATCATGCCGATTTGCAAAACATCACCGCATCACATTAGCTCCAAGGGTTAATAAGCGAGTTGGGTCAGCTTTTGAGTTAATTCATTCTGATGTTTGGGGACCATGTCCTGTTGTTTCTAAAAATGGATATAAGTATTTTGTCACTTTTGTGGATGATTTCTCTCGGATGGCTTGGATTTATTTTATGAAAAGTCGCTCTGAAGTGTTTACTCACTTTTGTGCCTTTTGTGCTGAAGTCAAAACTCAATTCAATGCTTCAGTGTGTATTTTAAGGAGTGATAATGCAAAAGAATACATGTCAGAGTTGTTTCAATCCTACATGAGACAACATGGTATTCTCCATCAGTCATCATGTATTGATACACCATCTCAAAATGGAGTTGCTGAGAGGAAGAATAGGCATCTACTTGAGACAGCCCGAGCACTTTTGTTCCAAATGAAAGTTCCTAAACAATTTTGGGCCGATGCAGTCTCTACCGCTTGTTTTCTGATTAATCGCATGCCATCGGCAGTGCTTATTAGTAATACACCTTATAATGTTCTTTTTCCAAACAAGACATTATTCCCGGTGGAACCAAAAGTATTCGGAAGCACTTGTTATGTTCGAGATGTACGGCCATCTGTTACTAAGTTGGACCCTAAGGCATTGAAGTGTGTTTTCTTAGGTTATTCTCGTCTTCAAAAGGGGTATCGTTGTTATTCTACTGAACTTGGCAAATATCTAGTGTCAAATGATGTGATATTTTCAGAGAGTACACCTTTCTTTTATAACCCTCCTAATTCTACAAGTCAGGGGGAGGAAGATGAGTGGTTAGTTTATCAGGTTACTCGTGTTGAGCAATCAAGTGATGCTATTCTTCCATCTCCTAGTTACTCTATTGAGCACCACTCGACTACTGCGCCTTCAACACATATTCCAGCAAGACCACCTATTGTTCAAGTTTATTCGAGGAGACAAGAGACTAATGCTACATGCCCTGCACCAATTCCTCCTTTATCTGATCCTCCTCCTTCAGACCCTACAGAAAATCTTGACCTTCCTATTGCTCTCCGTAAAGGTACAGGGACTTGCAAATCCACATATTCTATTGCTAACTTTGTTTCCTATGATCGCTTGTCTCCTGCATCTAGATCCTTGATTGCTTCTTTAGACTCTGTTTCTACGCCCAAAAGTGTGAAAGAGGCTTTGCATCATCCCGGATGGTCAAATGCTATGCTTGAGGAAATACATGCATTAGAGGAAAATCACACATGGAATTTGGTGGATTTACCAGACGGGAAGAAACCAGTAGGATGTAAGTGGGTGTTCACAGTGAAAGGTAAGGAGTAATATCCATATGGGTCAGGACAGGCCCCGCCTCATGACCAACTATACAATACAAAATACAAGTTCTAAAGACACAAGCCCCAAAGCAACCTGGAGCTTCGTAATAGCAGCTAGAAAGTCGTGTACACTTACTGGGGAGATCTAGTAACTCCTGTACCTGCAGCATGAAATGCAGGTCCCCCAAAAGGGACGTCAGTACGAGATAATGTACTGAATATGTAAGGCAGGAAATACTGTATATGAAATAAGAACTCAAATGATATCACACACTGGTGTGTAAGGATGAAAAGACCACCTTTAATCATACTATGGAATCATAACTTTATGTGATTTTATTACTTTACCATTCTTTACTGTATAATCTGTGCACAATATATCATGCAAATGGTCAGCTGATCAGTGGCAAATCAATATCGGGATCGACCCATGCTAGGCTTTCCTTTCACCCCTGGGATACCCCCCCCCACCCCCACCCCGCAATATGGGATCGACCCATGCTAGGTGGTTCTTCCACCCTTGGGATACCAGCCATTAATAAGCAACTTTGAGTTATCTTTTATTTACTTTCTAGATGATTCTTTTGGTGGTCATAACCTTTAGAACTGTAGGAATATAGATATGTGACATATAAACAACCATACAAGATAATACCACAATGAAAAGAGAGATACACAACTAATGAACCATATAGGAGATTAAACAACACATGGACTTTGTTTGGTAAAAGGAACTCATGTATATTTGGTATCCAAGTACGTATGCAGGTTTGACAATGGCTATGTATGGGAACATATGAACATGGTAAAGAGTGGAGACACAATTATTAGTGATGTCATAGTTGGTAAGTGCCCTCTATGCACCAAGGACGGACGAAGATTTCATGCCAAGTAATAGGAAATCAAGTAGCCTTACATACCTCGCTATACTATGTCGTTATTACCTCGGAGTAGTATCCTTTTTCTCCAAACACTTATCTACAATATAGTAGGTGATAAAACTAGTGTTAGCTGCTAATAAACACATCTTGATAATCCAATTTCACCCAAAAATAATATCCGGGCAGCAAGCTCGGAATTAGCAACCAAAGAGTATTTTTTCAACATTTCCACTCCTAATAATATTTTCTAATACACATTCCTATATACATGTCATATCCAGCTATTTTTAGTCCCATAACAGTGTTACAACAGCTCATAAAGTACAACAGACAACAAATCTACACAACACGCAAGTAGGCAACACAACATTACATCCTTTCGCTACATTTCGGCGTCAACAACTCCAAATCTGTTTCAACCTCAACCAAACTGTCCTCAACACATTTACACAAGTCCTAAAACAGTACAAAAACAGTCCCCCAAGTGGATGGAAAACATGAGACAACCATTCCCAATATTCAGTCCACAAATTCCTACTAAGAGCGCAATTTAGGTATCATATAAGAACTCATTTTCGTGGAAGGTACAAATGGTGCAGCAGACTTCTTACACCATTACAGAACCAAACCTTGTTAAAAACATACATATTACTTCATAATCCAGCCAACCAACAAGAGAAAATCCTCTTAAGTAACAAGAAAAATGGACAACAATCTTTGGAACACATGCTGTCCCAAATTCCTGCACAAGTACAACCACCATACTCTTCATGTTTTTCATGGAAAAATTACACCGAACCGTAGGTATTTTTACTTACCTTAGCCCTCAAGGATTATGTTCTCTTCAAGAACCCTAGAAGTGAGTCTTGGCTGCTTTACAAGGTGAAGAGAGAACAAGGAGAAACTTTAAGACAAATTTGATTTTTGGCTTTAAGAAAATGACTAAAAGTTGCTGGGTTTTGCTCCCTTTTATAAGGCCACTTTTGGCCGACTTTCTTTTGGATTTCCAGCCTTACTTTATTAAGGTTATGATGCAGCAACTTGGCCTTTTCACTTGGGCCCTCTTGGGCTTCAATTGGATGGGCTTTGTTGCAAATATTTCTCAGTTAAACCCACTTAATTTGGGCCCTATATATGAAGTGGGTTGTGAATGTAATTTGGCCCTTTTCCTATTCATCTTGGGCTGAAAATGTTGTCCTTTAATGATGATAAACCATGGGCCCAAATGACATCCTTAACTAGGTGTTTTTTCTTTATCGAACTTGAACAAATTCGGTGTTGGGCCTTCTCTCTGTTTACTTAGCCTATTTAAGCTAAGCACGTAGGTATCTCACCTTCTAGCTTCCTAAGTCTCACAAGCACCTGACTTATTTCACTTCATTAAAGGTCACAATCTCCTTAACTTGACTTAAAAATACACTCGGTCATCTTAAGCGTTAGACGTACATATACCCCTTTAATCTAAAATTCACGCACTTTTAAAATGTGTGCGGATTTGACCCCCCCCCCCTATCATGTTTCATCTGCGTTGGACTAGTACATGTAAGATTTGGGGTGTTATATATTCCCAACCCCTCCTAAACTATACACAATCTAATAAGGTCTTTTTAACATAAAAAGGGTCTAAAACCCCAATTCTAAGTCCTATTCCATAATCTAACAAGGCTAGGGCTTGAGGAAAAAGGCGAAGAGCTTGAGTTTGAGAGATTTGAGAAGAAATCTTTAAGGTGAATGATTGATAGCTGCATCTCAGGTACGTAAGGCTAACTAAAAGCATGGGATTGTGCTCTGATGTGTCCCATAGATGGTCATAGATGAGTTGATGGTTCAAGAGTCTCCATGCATGAAACCTTGATGGTGTTTCTTAAAATTCTATTTGAATTCACATATTTTTCTATGTTGATGATCATCATAAACTTCTTTCCTTGAATTGAATATTTTTCGGTAAATTTACATAACCCTACATGACTAATTTGAAAAGACATGCATACTGAACTTGAGAATTGAGTCTAGAGCCTTGATTTGAAATTTTTGATTGTTATGAGAGAATGATGATGAGTTAATAGAATTTTATTGCCGTACGAGTCTCTATAAATGAACACTATCGATGTTTCTATTCGATTGATTCCTAATGATTGTACAAGTCTTAAGTCATTGATGAGATTAATTGATGAAAGGGTTAGAGTCCCTATGACCTTGATTGATGAAAAGGTTTGAGTCTTTATGAGATTGATTGATAAAAGGGTTAGAGTCCCTACGAGTTGAAAGATGATAGGGTTCGAGTCCCTATCAGATACTGATCGATAACGGGGTTCGAGTCCCTATGAGATTAGTTGAGATGGAGGTTTTAAGAGCATTGAGTACTGGAAGGTGTATAGAGCACCGAAAGAGTGAGAGTTAGTCTGACTCGAACTCGTCAAACTACGTCGCCAAATGTAGGTGAGGCGTAGAACCATCATATATAATTATGGTTCCCTTGAGAGCAAAATCTGACACGCCCAAATCTACACTCCAAAAGGAAGAGTAAAGCGGTCATTGGTCAAATATATAACTCAACCAGAGGTGAGGTGGATCCCACAGGGAACGCGTGAGAATGGTTATATTAGTACCCTCTTTCAAATGTAAATTCTATTCCCAAAATAAAGTTGCATAAAGTAAATAGGGGGTTACGTTGTTTCAATTAAATTCCTATTGTAAAGTGACTAATGAGGATGTTGATACTGGATTTCAAACAATAAATGAGAAGCTAGGGTTGTGTTCCCCATGACGTCTAATACGATAACAAAACTGGCACGGTAAACTTATTCGTGACTGCGCATACAAGATCAAACAAATTAGATAATGTGTAGTTCACCTTTCGGTCCTTCCTAGCTATATTTCACTCATCTCTTCTCGGTGTCAGAGTGTATGTAGTCTCGACCTTTGTTCTTGATCTAAGAATACTCTCACCTTTCGGTCTCAAGTACTTAAACTAGGTTAAAAACCCCAAATTTCCATTGTAGAATCCTTTTCCTAATTATTACATCCCTCCCAGGCATGTAACAAATACAGACTTACCCTAATGTGTCGACTCATTAGGGAGAAGTTAAAGTGAAGAATGTTACACTGCATACGACGATCAATACCACGAGTTCACCCCAATTTGTGTTATCTTATTGAATTGTCATGGTTCCCACAACCCTTGTTGTGGGTTTAGCCTAGCATGTTCATTACAACTTGCGCACAACAAAGTAAAGAAACCATAATCACTGACTTACTATTGAAATAAAGATAAATCCACGGCTTACAATCTTCAAAGTGACGATCAAAACACAAGAATTCAATGTAAAATAATGGCACAATGGTGTTCTCTACTTGTTTTCTTACTCCAAAACTTTTAAACGGAATAAAATAAAAATGTATATATACATGGAAGAAAACTAATCCAATTAAAAATAGGAAAATGGACTTCGACATGGGTACGGGTCTTCACACGGGTCGTGTGGGTACAGAAGGACCATCCCACGGTCCGTGAGTCTTCACTTGTTCTTGCCTCTTACGGATATGGACATTGCCCATGTGGGGGTTCACGGACTGTTAAACGGCCCATGAAACGTTCCTTTAGCAAATTCTTACCGATGTCTAGACATTCCAACTGCACGGCCCATGCCATAGTCTGTGATTGATCACACGGTCCATGACGGGCCTCGTCTTCTTCACTTGCATGATTTCTATTATTTTCGACGGTGAACCTTCTAATTCATGTCAACCTCATGGCATGTGGCACACCTCACCTTTTCCATCATCTCCTCTAGTCTTGAGTTTCCGCCACCCTCATTTTGGCGTTCCCAATTTCTGTAGCCATCTCTATTCTGCCAGTTCCCTTGGTAGTTACCACGACCATAGTTCCGACCTTGGTTACCGGAGTTGAATGCCCGGTAACCCCCCTGACTGCCCAAAAAGTGAGCTTTTTCATCATAGTTCCCACCTTGGTCATCATACCTAGAGAGTGTGTCCATCGCTTTCACCTTCTCCGTACCTCCACCAAGGAACCTCTTTGACAACAAGTCTATCTGTGTTCGCATATGGGACATGTCTTAATCCCACTCTTCCTCCTTTTTTTGTTGTTCTGCACTCATCTCAAAGACCATCCCAGAGTAGTCTGCATCTCTGGTGTACAATGCTCTGTTGTTCTTCGCTACTTGATCCAAGATCACCACAATGTCGGGGAACGTTCTAGACATGTACGACTCTCCACAAGCTGCATCAATGATTAGCTTAGTAACAAAGTTGCAGGACCTGTAGAAGACTGCCTTCAAGTGTTCATCTATGAGATGATGGTTTGGGCACTGCTTGGGTTTTTGTCTGTGAGATGAGTGTTCATCTCCAAGATTGGTACAATGCTTCATTTGGCAGTTGCCTGTGAGATCCAATGTCATCTTTGAGCTTTAGTTGCCTTGAAGCAGGGAAGAACCTCTCTAAGAAAGCTTCTTTTAGTTCTCCCCAAGTACGGATGGTATCATGAGGGAGCTCATTTACCACCTTATCGCCTCACCTGACAGAGACAATGGGCATAATCTCAACCTCAGTGCCTGTTGACTGACTCCTAGGATCTCGGATGACTGGCATGTCGCAAGAAATTCATCAGATGTTTGTTTGCGTCCTCAGTGATGGCTTCACTAACAACCCCTTCAACTGCAACATTTTTAGCATAGTGCTAGTGATAGTAAAGTTGACACTAGCGGGCAGAGGTGGCAGCACTATTGCCCCAGTGGTCCCAGCACCCTCATCATCATCGTTCACTGCTTGTGGATACTGGGGCCTTTGAGGCCTCACAGGGGGTTAGTGCTGCGGTGGTGGCACAAGTGGCACCTGACAAAGTGGTGCCACTGGTGGTACCATATTACCAGCGAGGTCATCCTCACCCGACCCGTCGTGTCCTTTGTTAGCAGGATTTACTGCTAACTCCCTCTGCCTCGCTGCTTCACGGTCTTGGGCGTTCATTCTGCGGATTGACTTAGTGAGTTTGGGGTCGTAGGGAATAAGTGTTTCACCCTTACTTCGGGTGTTTGTCATGCAATGCTAATTCCCTACAATAAACAAAAACAAGAAATAAAAGTAAAATTAGGGATTAGAAATTACAAACTAAAAGTAGCAACTAATGGACTATTTCTTTATCGCATTCCCCGGCAATGGCGCCAAAATTTGATACGCCCAAATTTACACTCCAAAAGGAAGAGTAAAGCGGTCGTTGGGCAAATATAGAACTCAACCATAGTTGAGGTCGATCCCACAAGGAAAGCGTTAGAATAATTCTATTAGCACCCTCTTTCAGATGTAAATTATATTCCCAAAATAAAGTTGCATAAAGTAAATGGGAGGTTACGTCGTTTCAATTAAATTCCTATTGTAATGTGACTAATGAGGATGTTGATACTAGATTTCAAACAATTAATGAGAAGCTAGTGTTTTGTTCCCCATGATGACTAATACGATAACTAAACTGGCACGGTAAACTCATTCCTTACTGCGCATACAAGATCAAAAAAATTAGGTAATACCTAGTTTACCTTTCAGTTCTTCCTAGCTATATTTCACTCATCTCCTCTCGGTCTCATAGTGTATGTAGTCTCGTCCTTTGTGCTTGATCTAAGAATACTCTCACCTTTCGGTCTGAAGTACTTTGACTAGGTTAAAACCCCCAAATTTCCATTGTAGAATCCTTTAATTATTTCATCCCTCTCGGGCATGTAACAAATACAAGCTTACCCTAACACGTCGACTCATTTTGGAGACGTTAAAGTGAAGAATGCTACAATGCATACGACGATCAATCCCACGAGTTCACCCTAATTTATGTTCTCTTATTGAATTGTCATGGTTCCCACAACCCTAGTTGTGGGTTTAGCCTAGCATGTTCAATACAACTTGCCCACAACAAGTAAAGAAACCATAATCACTGACTTACTGCTTAAATAAAAAAGAATCCACGGCTTACAATCTTCAAAGTGATGATCAAAACATGAGAATTCAATGTAAAATAATGGCACAATGGTGTTCTCTACTTGTTTTCTTACTCCAGCGTTCAACAACCTTTAAAATGGAATAAAATAAATATGTATATATACAAGGATATATATATATATAAGGAGAAAAACTAATCCAATTAAAAATAGGAAAATAGACTTCGGCATGGGTACGTGTCTTCTCACGGGCCGTGTGGGTCTAGATGGACCATCACACGGGCTGTGAGTCTTCACTTGTTTTTGCTTCTTACGGATATGAACACAGTTCATGTGGGGGTTCACGAACCGTTAAACGGCCTGTGAAACTTTCCTTAAGCAAATTCTGACCGATGTCTAGACAATCCAACTGCACGACCCATTCCATAGTCCGTGATTGATCACACGGTCCGTGACGGGCCCCATCTTCGTTCACTTGCATGATTTCTGTTATTTTCGACGGTGATCCTTCTAATTCACGTCAACCTCACGGCATATGGCATGGCCCGTGAGAGCTTTAACGGTCCGTGTGAGTCACTCGTGAGTTTTGCCTTGGCTTCGTTCCAGTTCCACGCCATGTGTAAGGTCACGACAGGGTGTACGGCCCGTGTACCGTGATACGGTCCGTGAAGACCCCCGTCGTCCCTCACTTGGTTCAATTCCCATCTTCTCTTTGTTGGGCCCTTCACGCACCCTCTCATGGTCCGTGTGATGTTACACGGCCCGTGAGAGGCTCCGTATGTCACCACTTCACCTATTTTTCATTCTTTTTTCTCGCAATTCACCCGATATTCCATGGCTTCATCATTTTCCTGCAAAGTACTAAAACACACACATCACACCAACATATTTACTTGAGAACGTGCAAAATTCCTTCGCTCAAAGTGTCGTACGAGTCGTATTTCTACGACTCATCAGAGTAACAATCCTTGAAAGCAATAGCAGATATGTTGAGTAAAGACTCCATATTGGGTGAGCTGATATGGTTTCGGTTGTTCCCTACCTTGCAAGTTTTGAACGGTTGTGGCAACATCAGCGAGATCGTTGTACATTCACTGGCTCATAAGTGATTGTTGTCGGATAAGAGAAACTCCCATAAATTTCCTACCTTGAGTACTTTTAGTTGAGATGAGATGAGATGAGAGGAGGTGAGCTCCTTTGAGTTGATGTTGTTTCTATATTATTCTACCTGTTTCTGTTTCATTCAGCTATTTTACATACCATTACATTCCAAGTACTAATGTCCCCTTTTGACTGCATCATTTTATGATGCAGAGGGAGGTACTACAGATCGTCAACAGGCGCTCCATTAAAGATCCGAGATTTGCAAATATTTTGTGAGCCTCCCCTACTCCGGAGGATCCACTACTTTTATTTCATCATTCTTTAGAGTTAGATTGGACTATTTCTTTTATTTTTGATTTGGGTAGCCATGGGTCTATTATTGGCTCCACATGATTAGTGATAGAGGCTTCATAGACGATGGTTGAACGTTGATGTTTAGATTGTGAGTTTGTTTCTTCCTACTAGCCTTTATTTTTATCCATTTGTTTGAGACTTTCAGACGAGATGTGCCCACTTACTTACTTTTATTTCCCTCAGTAGAGTTATGTGATTGAATAAATGTGATGAGCAAAGTGGTTCGCTTGGGGGCTAGCAATAGTCTCTAGGTGCCGGCCACACCAAGGGTACCCTCCCGGGGCGTGACAATACTCTTCTTGGATATGAATTTCTTTTTATATTATGTGCCCTTGTCATCTAACATCGAATGCAGGTTTGGTAATTCATATGCATTAAATGCCCGCTTACTTAGTACATTCAAATTTACTATTGCATACTTTTGCCTACATGATCTAACCATATAAGGACCGAGTACTACATTCACCCACCGTACGACGTCTAGATTGGATCTTGAGATTTTCTTGTTGTGGTGAGTCCTATGCTCAAAGGATAAACCACCATTCCTCTACCTATGGTGTTTTATTTATGTTATTTACTTTGAGGATGCGCCCAGGCGTCCTATCTAATGACTAGAGGCATTGTTAGACATCGTGTAAACTCCTTTATGTTTATATGCTAAATCTTGTATTTAGAGATTATGCTTATCGATTTTTCTACCTATTTGTTATCTTCATGTGGATTGGTTATGAGCTTTATGATATATTGCGATGCTATGGTGTGAAAGATCCTAACTCTCGAATTGCCCCAATAGAGTGAGTCATACTTACCCGACCCTTAGTGTTTATGTGCTATGTGTTATGTGGAAGCATGTTACTCCCTTTCTCTAGGAAATCACCATAGCATGAGTCCTACTTTCTCGTCCCTTAGATTCATGTGTTTACTATTTGTTTATGCTTCTGAACCAATGATATTAGTATGGATACATTAAGCCCTGTTTGGGGACTCTCGGGTTTCCATTCACTATTTTACTCCTAGGCCATAGGTCTGGGTCATGACAAACTTGGTATCAGAGCGCTAGATTTGTATATGATCCTCGGAGTCCAAACCGCGTCGAGTAGAGTCCTTATTCATGGGTTTGAAGTGCACCATGCCTATGAGTGGGAGGCTATGATGGCATTCTAGGAATTGTCTCACTTCATGTAACACCCAGTAAAATTACCAAAATATCCCTAGAGGAGGGGTTGTGCGTAACGCATCTTCCAATGCTCGTATGGAAAATCCTAGATCGGATTTGTGATTAGCATTAAAAATTGACTGGGAAAATGGTCTCGGTCGATTTTTAGAGCAACCGAATTAAATGATAATTTTTCATCCCGAAAATCGAAACAGTGTCAATGCGCAATAGAGGCGCGTCCCGCCTCTATAGCGGATCCACACTTATATTTTTTCAAAATTTTTAGACAGGAATGGGATAACTCATTCAAAAACATTTTTGAAGAAAAATACACTATACACGACCAGTCCACATCGCGGATTGGGTAATTCCGAAGCTGAAAAATTTCTACATTTTGTGAGGGGCGTTCCAATCAATTCCAAACCCCTCCTAAACTCAATACATGGTCTAATTAGGTTACTTTGACATGAAAAAGGTGTAAAACCCCCTTCTAAGTCCTTTTCTAATGATCTCACAAGACTAGGTCTTGATGAGAGAGGAGAAGAGCTTGAGATTAAGGAATTCAAGAGGAAATCCATGAAAAGAATGTTGAGAGCTCCATCCCAAGTATGTACGGATAAACTAGAAACATGAAATTGTCCTTTCACGAGACCCATAGATGGTCATAGAGGAGTCGAGTGTTCATGAGTCCCTATACATGTTCTTAAATTGATTCTTGAATATCTTTTTATAAATTATGTCTATTTTTATATACTTCCATATGTTGATGATCATCATACACTCATTTTCTTCAATTAGATATTTTTATTAGAAATTGCATAACCCTACATGTTAACTTTTGAAAGCATGCATGAATGTGTGTAAGGGTTGAGTCTAGAGCCTTGACGTAAGGTTGTTAATTGTGATTGTGATTGTGATTGTGGTGAGAGAATGACGATGAATTGATAGAGCTTGATAGTCCTATGAGTCTCTATAAATGAACTATAATGGTGGTCTATTCGATTGTTCCTTAACGATTCTTCCAATCCTTAAGCTATTGATTGAGAATGATTGATGATAAAGTTAAAGTCCTTATGATATGTTGATTGATGAGAGGGTAAAAGTCACCATGATTTGATTGGTTAGATGGGATTGATTGTCTTATTAGCATTGAGTCATGAGAGGAGTATCGAGCACCAAAAGAGTAAGAGATATTCCAACTCGCACTCGTCCAAACTACATAGACAAACGTAGGTAAGAGTTGGAACCAGCACATTACATTGTGATTCCCTCTTGAGAGAGTCCCTGAAATAATAGGGGACTAGTTGATCGGAGTTTCCCTTAGTGTATTTGATTCATTCTCTACCTGGAATGTATGGAACAACCATGGCAACACCAGCTGGATGTTGTACAATCACTAGCTCATAAGTCATTGTTGTCAGATAAGAGAAACTCCCAGAAAGTTCCTACCTTGAGTACTCTTAGTCGAGATGAGATGAGTTCCTTTGAGACGAGTTTGATTTCATTGATGAGGTTGATTGGTTGATGGTTCACTTGTCTACTCTTTATTCTTGCTTTAGATAGATATTTGACATGTTTATTGTCTACTATTTCTGAGTTGATGTTATTCAATATATCATACGTTCAACTATTTTACATACCATACATTCCACGTACTGACGTCACACGGTGTTGCATCATTTGATGATGCAGATAAAGGGATTAGAGATCATCAATAGGCACAACATTGAGGATCTGAGATATTTAGCTGATTGGTGAGCCTCCCATACTCCGGAGGGTTCACTTCCTTTATGTCATCATGCTTCTGAGTTAGACTATACTAGTCTTATCTTTTCAATTCGGTAGCCATAGGTCTGTCATCGGCACCACTTGATTAGTGATTAAGGCATCATAGATAATAGTCGGAGGTTGATGTTAAGATTGTGAGCTACTTCTTTCTACTAGCCTTTATTATTACTCTATTATTATCTGAGACATTAGGCCAAGTGGTTCGCTTCGGGACTAGCAATAGTCTCTAGGTGTCGGCCACGTCTTGGGTACCCTCCAGGGGCTTCAATTTTTAGAAATTTTCCAGCCGCGAAATAACCCAGTCCGCGGTGGCAAACAGTTTATTTTTGGCAAAGATTTTCCTAAACGAGTTTTCTCACTTCCGTCAAAAATTTATGGAAAAACATAAGTTACCCTCCACGATGGCTCTGCAACGCGACTTTGTCACTAATCCTCACTATTTTGCATCTCGGAACTAAAAATTATCTTTTGACTCCGTCTCTCTAAAAATCAACTGAGACCTTTTTCCCACTCAATTTCTTGCGCTAATCACAAATCCTGCCTTGGATTTGCCATCCGAGCATCGAAAGATACGTTATGCGCACCTCTCTCCTCTAGGGGTATTTTGGTAAAATAATTTTATGAAGCGTTATATCATCTCCTCCTTGGGATCATTCGTCCTCAAATGATTAGTGGGAGTGGTATTATGGCACAAATAGACTCAAGAATCATCTCAATACACACTCAACAACTCAACTTCTCAACTCTTCATCGATCTCAATATCTTTACTCAGAATATCAAGAATACACACATCAACTTAGGGTAGAAACATCAGTTTATGTTAAGAATAGGAATATTACCTTAGCTATTCTCGTCTTCAGGCACGAATAGGTGCGGGTATTTGGCTCCCACTTCTTCCTCGACTTCCCACGTGGCTTCCTCAACAAATTGATTCCTCCAAAAAACTTTAATGGAGGCTATCTTTTTGTTTTTTAGTCTGCGAACCTATTGATCAAAGATATGGACTGGAATTTTCTCATAGGAAAAGCTATATTTGACTCCAGTGCTCTCAATAGGGATCACCAAGGAAGGATCTCCCAAACACTTCTTCAAGATAGAAATGTGGAACACCAAATGTATTCTGTCAAACTCAGGAGGTAACTCTAGCTCATAAGCAACCTTCCTAATTCTCCTCACAATATGATAAGGGCCGATATAGCGACGACTTAATTTCCCTTTATTCCCAAACCTCATGATACCCTTCATGGGTGATACCTTTAAGTATACCTAATCGCTCACCTCAAACTTTAAGTCCCTTCTTCTCACATCAGTGTAAGACTTCTGACGGCTTTGTGCAGTCTTTAACCTCTCTAATGATCTTCCCCTTCTCCATGGACTGGTGGACAACGTCAGGCCCAATCAACTTGGCTTCTCCAACCTCAAACAACCCAATGGGTGATCTACACCTCCTCTCATACAAGGCCTCATAGAGGGCCATTTGAATACTTGCGTGATAACTATTGTTATATGCAAATTCAATCTGTGGTAGATGATAATCCTAATTCCCTTTAAAGTCAAGGACGCAGGCTTTCAACATATCTTCTACCGTCTGAATAGCGCGCTCCACCGACCATCCGTCTATTGATGAAAGGTTGTACTCCGATTTACCTTGGTACCCAATCCCTTTTGGAAAGATCTCCAGAAGTGAAAAGTAAACTGGGTTCCTCTGTCCGAAATGATAGATAAGGGAACTCCATACAACCACACAATCTCTTGGATGTACATCTTATCATACTCCTCCACAGTATTAGTTGTCTTGACTGCCAAAAAGTATGCTGATTTAATCATCCTGTCCACACACCCATATAGAATCCTATTTTCTCTGGGATCTCGGTAGGCCGGTGATGAAGTCTATTTTAACCATCTCCCGCTTCTACTCTGGAATCTCAAAGTTTTGAAAAAAGCCACTTGGCCTTTGATTCTCAACCTTCACTTGTTGGCAATTCTGACACTTTGACACAAACTTAACAATGTCCCTCTTCACTCCACTCCACCAATAAACTTCACTTAAGTCGTGGTACATCTTGGTGGAGCCCAGATGAATGGAGTATCTAGTTTTGTGGGCTCTAGTCATGGTCCTCTCTCAAGCACCATCAATATTAGGAACACATAGCCTACTCTAGTATCTCAACACCTTATCTTCCCCTTTGGAGAAGACCATCACTTTTTGTTTGTGGGCAACCTCCTTCAATTGGAGTATTATAGGATCTCGATCTTGCTTCTCTTTTAATTTTTCTACTAGGGATGATGCAGACCTACTCTAAACAATGATACCTCCCTGTTCATTCTCCTTGATTTGGACTCCTAATCAAGCCAACCTATGCACTTTTTTCACTAGCTCTTTCTTCTCATCCTTAACATTGGTTGTGCTACACATTGACAACCTGCTAAGAGCATCAGCAACTATGTTAACTTTACGAGGGTGGTATAGGATGCTTATGTCATAATCCTTGAGCAACGCCAACCATCTCTTTTGTCAGAGGTTGAGCTTTCTCTGACTGAAGACATACTGCAGGCTCTTGTGCTCAGTGAACACGTCCAGATGCACTCTATACAAGTAGTAGCGGCAGATTTTATGTGCATACACTACTGCCGCCAACTCAAGATCATGGATCAGATAGTTTCTTTCATGAACTTTAAGCTTCCTAGAAGCATAGGCTATCACCTTCCCTCTCTGCATCAATACACAACCCAACCCAACTTTTGATGCATCACAATATATTACAAAATCTTCTGCCCCATCGAGCAACATCAAAACAGGTGCGGTGGTCAATCTAGTATTCATATCTTGGAAACTCTTCTCACATTCCTCAGACCACTGAAACTTGACCTTTTTCTGTGTCAACTTGGTCAATGGTGCGGATAGGGAAGAATATTCGTCAACAAATCTGCAGTAGTAGTCTGCCAACCCCAAGAAACTTCTTATATCAGTTGGAGAGGTCGGTCTTGGCCAGTTCTTAACCGCTTCAATCTTCTGGGCATCTACTCGAATTTTGTCACCCAAAATAACATGGCCCAGGAAAGCCACTAACTTGAGCAAAAATTCACACTTTGAGAACTTCGCATACAATTTATGTTCGTTAAGAGTCTGAAAGACAATTCAATGGTGCTTGTCATGCTCCTCCTAAACTATCAAATACACTAAAATATCTTTAATGAAAATGATTACAAACATCTCAAGGTAGGTTTGGAACACCCTATTCATCGAGTCCGTGAAAGCTGCAAGATCATTCGTCAACCCAAAGGACATGACCAAGAGCTCAAAGTGGCCATATCTAGTCTTGAAGGTTGTCTTTGGAACATCACATTCTCTCACTTTCAACTAGTTGTAACCCGATCTGAGGTCTATCTTTGAAAAGCATGAGGCACTCCAGGAAGAACATCAATCCCAAAGTTGATCTCCCTATAAAGAGGAACTCCAGGTAATCCTCAAGGAACACCTCAGGAAACTCATTCACAATCGGAACTAACTCAAGAGTAGAGGACTCAATAGTCTCAGTTTTAACTCGCACAAGATGGCAAATACAACCTTTAGAAATTAGCTTTCTAGCCCTCTAATAGGAGATAAACTTACCCTTGGGTGCAACAGAATTTCCTTTCAACTCTCGGACCGATTCATTCGGAAATTAGAATTTGATACTCGAGTCCTACAAATCTATTAAGGCGTAACAAGCATGGAGCCAATCCATGCCAAGGTTTACATCAAAGTCAACCATCTCTAACTCTACCAAGTAAGCAAAAGTATCCCTATGATAGATGGATACTACACAATCTCTATAGACCCTCTTGGCTAGGATAGACTCACCAGTAGAAGTAGAAACAATATAAGGCTCAAGAAAACACTCAGAAAAAATCTCAAATTTATTGGCCACATAGGGAGTCACAAATGATAAAGTGGCACCCAGGTCAAGCAGTGCATAACAATTATAAGAAAAGACTCAGAACATACTCATAACAACATTTAGTGCAACCTCTTGGTCCTGTCGATTACCTGTCGCATACAAACGGTTTGTATCGCCTTCTGCACCTGTAGTTGTAGCCATCTGATGACTGCCCACATGGGGCGCTGTAGAAGACAGAGCTTTGTTACTCCCATCTCCTCGTAGGAAACTCACCCTAAATATGGCAAGGTTGTTTGCATGAATAACAAGCATTTGTGCCCTCACGGCACGCACCAAGGTGAGGTTTGCCACATCTTTCACAAGGTGTCTTTCCTCTTGGGCCTTGGGTCACGCTAGTATGGGACTGAGGACCCTGAGCTTTGAAATTCTGGTGACCGTAAGATTTTTGATCATACCTTTTTTCCTGAATAGGTGCACTTGCCACCTAAGGTGCATAGGTAGAAGACCTTTTCTGACATTAAGTTCTATCACCCTTACTCTGCTTCTGTTGACTAGGCTCATGCCCTGCCGATTTGGCCTTCTTACTCTGCTGCTATTCCCATTCCTTCTTCTTTTCCTCCTTAGTTTGCTAAGCATAGACCATAAGTCTAGAGATATCCATACCTGGGATCAACAATGCTTCCTTACAATCCCTTTTTACATGCTTGCCCAATCAAGACACAAATTTCCTCATTCTGGCCCTCAAATCTTGGACCATCACTAGGGCATATGAGGATAGCTGAATGAACTTGAGGTTGCACTCTTTGAAAGTCAACCCCGCTTGCTTCAGGTTCACAAACACTTTAACCTTTGCTTCCCTCAGCTCTTGGGGAAAGAATTGGTCGAGGAAAGCACTCTCAAACTCCTCCCACTCAACAGGTTTAGCATCCTTACCTCTACTATCTTCCTATTGGTTATACCAGACATTAGCAACATCCTTAAGCTGATAGGAGACAAGCTCGTTTCTCTCAACCACATTCAAATGCATATCCCTAAAAATCTTGCACATCTCATCAATAAAGTTTTGTGGGTCCACCTCAACCTTACACCCCATATAGACTGGCGGGTTCATCCTCAAGAAGTGTCTAAGCCTGGTTACGGCTGTAGGCTCTTAAGTGATGGAGCTAGGGGCCAAGAGACCTCGGCTATTACAATGGGTGGCCACCAACTGAGTCAGCATAGCAATGGCTCCCTTAAAGTCTACTTTCGAAGTGGAGGCTGACTGAGCAAGTGGTGCATGTGGAACCTCAGTAGCTCGGGGGGGTCGACCCCATCTCCTCATCTTGGCGTGGTTAGGGACCTTTGATGTGGTATGCTCCACCTTTGTGGCTGAGCCATCTCTTTTGTCAGCAGTACGTTTAGGAGGCATGATCTACAAACGTGTAACACACAAATTAGAAGAGAGTCTCATAGAGCCAAACTCTATCATACAAACTCAGAATATCAAAGAAGTGTAACCATTCCTAATGTCCTATAGCCTTTTGTTTATGATGTGTGCTACACAACACACATATAAACAATACTCTACTAGACACGGCTTTATAGAGACCCGGACTCTTGAACTTTGTGCTCTAATACAGAGTTTGTCATGCCCCGGGAGGGTACCCTAGGCGTGGCCGGTACTTAGAGACTATTGCGAGTCCCCAAGCGAACTACTTGATCTTAGGACAATCACTCAACATCAAGCATAACGGAATAACAAGATGAAGGAATTGAGCTATGTCAATTAGTCTACATCAATAGGGGGGCCTATGGCCAACACTCAGTATCAAACAACAATGGTAAGCAAATGTAAATGCTAAACTCAACTCAAAAGCAGAAAATACCTCAACATCAAACCTCAACTCATGTCTATGAAGCCTCTAACTCGACTAGATAATCTAAGTGGGTACCATGACAAGCCATGGCTGCCCAACTCAATACATGAACAGGTAAGGGAAAAAGGGTTCCTCCAGATAGCAAGGAGGGCTCACCAATGACTGAAATCAGAATCTCCAAATCTCAATGATGCGTCTGCTTAACTCCTCTACCTCTTGTATCTGCATCATGAAATAATGCATCGCCGAGTGGCATCAGTACATGTAATGTACGGCATGTAAGATGGCTCAATATAATAGTACCAATAGAGCAGTATAGGGATAACATCAACTCAACATCATACTCTATCAGAATGTCAAATGTCTATCGAAAGCAAGAACAAAGAGTAGACAAATGACCCATCAACATCTTATCAATACATCAGACTCATCTCAAGGAAACTCGACTTAACTCAACTCAACTCGAAGGACTCAAGCCTGTCTAGGACAAGGATAAAGGGTATTTAATAAAATATCAACATCCATCAAGACTCATACCATCGCATCAACATTAGAGTTCTATCACTATGGAACCTAACTGGGAGTTTCTCTAATTAACAACCATCACCTATAGGCTGGTGATGATACAACGAAGGGATGCCATTTCCATATCCATCCAATACCCTGCCCGGGGTAAAGGACATCACCATTAGCTGATCTATAAGTAATAACATCAGTCCTATTATGGGACAAAAGAAACATTCGTATTATTGTTTAATCCTCTCCTACGTGGGCCATGTAGTTAATGAGTTCCAATGGTACTCACTCTCACCCATTTCGGAGATCAATACTCCTCCCATAACTCAACATGCTCATAAAACATCATCATCATCAAGATTTCTCATCATCGGCCCCATAGGGACATAGTAAATCAACATCAACTCATATCATCAACATCAACTCATCTCATCAGTATCAACATCATGGAATTGAAATATTCTTTTAGAAGTTTTAAGACTCATGAACATCATTCTCATCAACATTATCATCAAGACTCCCAACAATTTTGACCCCAATCACAATATCACAATCATCATCGTTGTTAAGGCTGTAGACTCATCCCCTTATGTCATTCTTGCATTCTTTAGTAAAATAGACATAGAAATTTTGTAAAATCATTCATGAAAATATCTTATGCAGTAAATAAAGATTATGATGATCATTAATTTAAGAAAAAAAGATGAAATAGGAAGAATCTCAGTAGAATACTCAAGGATTCTCACATATAACTCATCATCTTCAATCATGGACTACATTTACTCAAAGGGGGAACATGCAAGAACAATTTCATGCTTTAGGTTAGCCTTACATGACTGGGATGATTTCTCACAACACAATATCCTTGGAACTTCCTCTTGACACTTCAATCTCAACTCTTCTCAAGCCCTAACTTGATGATTTGCTAGGAAGAGGATTATAAGATAGGTTTTGGAACCCTTTCTTCGTGAAAATGACATATATTAGTTGTATATGGGGTTTAGAAGGTGTTAGGAATGGACTAGAATGCCCCTTGAATTTTAAAAAAATTTCCAACCGCGAAATAACACAGTCAGCGATGCGGACTAGTCGTGAACAATTCACTTTTGGCAAAAATAATTTTGTATGAGTTTTATCTATCTCGTCAAAGAATCATGGAAAAACATAAGTTACCCTCCACAATGGGTCCGTGACGAGGCTCCATCGCGGATCCTCACTGTTTTGCGTCTCAGAACAAAAATTATCTTTTGACTCGGTCGCTCTAAGAATCGACCAAGACCTTTCCCCTACTTAATTTTTTGTGTTGATCACCAATTGGGCCTTCGATTTCCATTTGAGCATCAAAAGACGTGTTATGCGCACCTCTCTCCTCTAGGGTTATTTTTGTAATTTTATCGGGCGTTATAGAGACCCCCTACGGGCAGTGAAACTTTATATGGGTTGTAAAAAAGTGTCATAGAAGTCAGCCCTAGAATTAAAGATGCAATCCACAAGTCTCCGACTACAAGCCATAAAACATTATACGGCCCGTAGAGTCTGTTGACCCAGTTCTCCTAATTCATTTTGGTTTTGCATTTTAAACACTATAAATAGGTTTTTCATAAGGAACGTTATAGAACGATACTAAATAATAGAGAGGTTAAGAGAAACACTTGTGAAACATTATTTTGTGCTTTTAATTCAATCTTAGGATTTTTGCTGAAGAGCTTGGATTTATTGTTTTTAATTCCCTTGTGTAAGTGCTTATTAAGTTATTCAAATTCATGATTCTTGCATCTACACTTATCATGAGCAGCTAAATCCACTACTAGGTGGAAACCATGAAGAACCAACATTCTAAAATTGGATAATTTGTAATTCTTAGAAAGTGTGCATGCATGTATTCTCTTTGCTTTGAATGCTTTTTAACGATGGCCAATGTTAGAACTCGCCTAATATTACTAACTAGACCAAGGTAGAAATGAATAGGAAAAGAGATCAATTAACATGATTTGATCGATGTTTCTCGTCTAATATTCCTTGTGGAGATAAGTAGGTTAATCCACCCGAATTTCTTTAAATTCATATAAATCAACCATATTCCCTGTGGGATTGACCAAAACATTGGTTAGGTTATATATCTTGACAACAATCGCTTTAGCCATAAAAAATTAGGTGTAGCTTGGGGACATCACCTATATGCACTCTAATTGTGCATGGGTATAACCTCTTGGCTTTTGGGGGCTCAAGGGGCCTATAGTCATAGATATTCGGGACTTACACCCACGTATAACACGACCCCTTAACCTTATGATATTGAGAGTTGGGTTTTGTTTTGATCTTGTTACTTAAATTATGCGTGGGTGTAACTTCTAGGCTTATGCGTGCCCAATTACTGTACATACATAGATACTAGGTCCTTATACCTATGTACAACACTATACCTCCATCTAGTGGCAGTTGTGGTATGGGCCTACTCGAGTTTCATTAGTCGATATCATTGCACATCTCTTGGGTTATTCAGTTAAGGTTTAGTGATTCTCTAGACATATTTACACCATGATCTGAGTTTTGATTGCTAGTATTACTATAGTTCTGCATCTTTCTATGGTGTAGGTCCAGGTACTAACAATAGTTGCTAAGTTAGGGGTTCATGAGCATTTCAAGAGACCTTTGGCGAGTATCAACAGCTCTAGACACTCAGCAGTGTTCTCATTTTTTGATGGCCCTCTTTTGTATCCAGACATTGCCTTTTGCAGTGTAGTGGCTTGTATATGTAGGAGTATTCTAGGTTTTATATATGTGTGTGTGTGTTCTTATGTTTATTGTAGCTCTATATAGATGATTTCTTGGTTCTGGGTAGAGTGTGCTGGTTTATTAAGGCATATCTAGTATTTTTATGACTAATGATTTAGGAAAGGCACCCTGGGGTTAGGAATTGGCTTTCCTGTATGTAGGATCTAACAAGCGCTAGCATAACTAGAACCAGGTCATGATAAGTTAGTATCATTCAATAGTCTCATCTATACCAAGCTACCATCTAGTATAGTCTTGTGAATACATTCAAAGACATTCGTGACTTATCTCCAAGGGGGCTACGAAATGTTTAGGAAACTTCTTGTGCTGTTGATTTCATTCATGTGATATTGTCAATAGTACATCAATCTCTTGGAATCTAAATTGGTGTATTATTTTTCAAATATAATGCATAGTGGTCAGACTCCAAACCTATGTAGGGTTGCATCATCAGTCCTATATAGGGACCATAAGACAAGATGCCCACAAGTTTTTGACAGCTTGGATAGAAAGACTACTAGCATTGAGATCATGGGAGCCTCAGAGATAGGCCTCATGATCAGTTACTTGTCTGGGTATGATTGTGTACTTTACTATGGAATATGTTGTTAAGATTCAGACTCTTTGATACTAATATTTGTATGTTAGTTGTTGTTTAACTGTGATTTGTGTTGTGAATACTCCTGAGGAAGATTATATACGCGGGAGAGGTGGCGTCTGAGTTAAGCTAAACATTGATGGTATTTCTCTATATGTCTTTGACTATTTTACTGCTGGTCTAACCTGTTGGGGTTCTTGATACTGATGAGTATGCTATACATGGTATGATTCTGATTACTTGCCTCTTATGTTATGATTATACCTTGTTAGAGGCTAAATGTAGACCTACACCTTGTGATTTATACATATGTTATTTTCGATACTTGATTACTTGAGTGGATAGTTGATACTGATGTTATATAGTATCAAAGAGACTGGTTGTCAATTATACTCCTCACTATAACTTTTAACTCTATGGTTATGATTTTGCTAATGCGACTCTGTTGATATATTGTTCTCCTTATTCTCTTATGATTGGATTATGATCCTGATTATGAGATGAATGTTATATCTGGGGTTTCAGTGGGGTTGTCTATTGTTTGTTGGGATACTTGTTGCATTTGTCGGATGAGCTGTCTTCCATGCTGTTTTGGGGACTTGTTAAAATTATTAACTGGCTTGGATATTGTTTTCCAGATTCGTGGCTATACTTGTTAGTGTAAAAGATGATCATTGTGTCGGGTTACTTAGTATTTAAATTATGCTTCTACATTATTATATGTATTACTTATCTTATTGCTTACTTGAGTATGGGTTTTGAGACTCTTCTATCCTGGGTTATGCATTGACGTAGTGGAGGAATCCTTTTTGTTAGTGGGGGATCTAGTGTGGTAATTCTATAGGATTGAGATATTCAGACACGGTTGATATTGTCGGATGGAATCAGTTTTAGTATTATTTGAGGCGTGGATCGATTAACTTCTTATGTTGTTATGACAGATGATTAAGCCCAGATTGTTACCTTGACTATACTTGATATATCTCCAGTAGCGTGGTAGGGCTCAATGCCAGGGTATTGGTTGGGATTCTTTCATATATACAGGTTTTTAGAACTGATTTCAATGTTTAATATACATGTCCATGCTCGAGGTACGACAAATAAGGCCATATTGGGGAACATGGCTCCTGCGGTTGTAAGCCTTAGATGTGTTCCTATGGACTACCAAATTATTATCGGAGAAAGAAGGTTCAGCAAGGCACTAGTCCTATATTTATTCCACTGTACTAGATGGCCCCTGCAGAGCTTAAGGAGGTTAGTACTCTGCTTCAGGGTTTGTTAGCTTCAAGGGTCATACAACCGAGTGTTTCTCCCTAGGTAGACCTTTTTTTTATAACAATGAAGGATGAGTCTCTTAAGATGTATATTGATTTTCAACAGTTTAATAGGGCGACAGTAAGAAACTATTATCTCCTATTGGACATTGGTGATCTATTTGACCAGTTAAAGAGAGAAGTAGTGCTTTCTATGATAGACCTAAGATTAGGGTACCAATAGCTGAGGATCTGGGAAGAGGACATTAGGAAGACTACCTTCTGAACCCACTTTTGGCATTATAAGTTTCTAATCATGCCATTTGGGCTGACTAATTCCCCTGCAACATTTATAGGCTTGATGACTTGGGTATTCCGACCGTATCTAGACTCTTGTCATTTTTTATTGATAATATCCAGGTTGCTTAACAAAGCCGAGAGCAACATGCCCAACATCTCTAGATAGTTTTGCAAACACTAAGAGATCACAAGCTATATACTAAATCTTCTAAATGTGAGTCTCGGCTTGAGTCTATAACTTTCCTAGGGTGTATGGTGCCCAATGAGGGTATTATGGCAGATCTGACTAAGGTGTTGGCGATTCATGGGTGGCCTAGGCCTACTTCAGTGTTAGAGATTCAGACCTCTATAGGATTAGCAAGGTATTACATATGGTTTTTTGATGTCTTCTCAACTATTGCTACTCCATTGACTCAATTGACTCATCAAGGTGTGCCGTTTTTGTGGTATGATAATTATGATGCTAGTTTTATGAGGATGAAGTAGTTATTGACTAAAGCACTTGTTCTGACCCTTCTAGGATAGATCTTTGTTGTATATTTGAGGCCTCCCATATCAGGTTAGGTTGTGTATTAATGCAGCATAGTGGGGTTATTGCCTATCTTCTCGTCATTATGGGCCCACGAGCGCAACTACCCCATGCACAACTTAGAGTTAGTGGCGGTAGTGTTTGCGCTCAAGATCTGGAGACATTATCTATATGGCGTGCATTCTGATATTTATAATGACCACTAGAGTGTACAGTATATTATGACTTAGCAGGATTTGAATTCCCACTATAGATAGTAGATTGAGTTATTGGTTGACAATGATTTTTCCATTTTATATCATTCGGGCAAGGCAAATGTGGTGGTGGATGCCTTGAGTCGGAAGGTAATGAGTATAGGCAGCTTAGAACACTTGAATATGGAGGATGATGTTTTGGACATTTAATCCTTGGCTAATAGGTTGGTCCAATTGGATGTTTCAGATTTTAGCCTAATATTGTCCTTCATTGGGGCTCAGTCTGCATTGATTGATCAGATCCATACTCGGCAGTTCTAGGATGAGTCGATAGTGAGTCTCAGAGATAGAGTTTTTAGGGGGTTGGTTTCAAGTTAAAGTTGATTCAGACGGGGTTCTCATATTTGATAGAAGATTGTGTGCTTCTAGAGTGGGGGATTTGATATAGATGATCATACATGAGTCTCATGACTGTCGATGTTCTATTCACTAGGTACAGTGAAGATATACCGAGATCTGAGACATCATTACTTGTGGGATGGAATGAAGAGGGATACTGCTGAATATGTGTCACATTGTCTTAGTTGCCAGCAGTTAAAGGCCGAGCACCAAGCACCCAAGGGAACACTACAATGATTGCCTATTCTAGAGTGGAAGTGGGAATTTGTGACTCTTGACTTTTTTGGGGCTCTCTTGTACTTCCAGAGGTCATGACAGTATTACGATTATTGTAGATTGGCTGACTAAGTCTGCACACTTCCTCCCAATTTGTTCAACCTTCAACACTGAGCGATTAGCTAGTGTTTACATTCAGGAGAGAGTCTGCTTGCATGGAGTGTAAGTATCTATCATATCTCACTGAGGATCACAATTTATATCAAGCTATGGAGGGCCTTTCAACGAGGGTTGGGTACCTAAGTTGACCTAAGCACAGCATTTCATCCATAGATGGATGGCTAATTTGAGAATACTCTACATGTTTTAGAGGACATGTTAGGGGCTTGTGTGTTAGAGTTTGGGCGCTAGTAGGACCAGTTTCTATTGTTGTCCTAGTTTTCTTATAATAACATCTATCACACCAGCATTTAGATGGACCCATTCGAGGTATTGTTGCGACAACATATTCTAGATAAGTCACATGTACTTCAGTACAATTCAATTTAGTTGAATGATCGTATGATGTTTGTTGAGAAGCCGGTGGCCATTCTAGCGAGGGATACCATAAGTTATGCTCCAGGGTCATATCAATGGTTAAGGTTCAGTGGTGTCACCATCCATTGGAGGAGGCTTCCTTGGAGATGGAAGCATAGATTCTGGAGTAGTACCCCAGCCTATTTGAGCCATTAGGTATGACGTTATTTTACTTTCACATAGGAAAGTCTTATAAGTGGGGGATGTTTTAATGACTCTCCAAGTCGTTTCTATGGTTTTTTTAATGATTTGAGCTTATGTGTGTTAACCTTGGATCGATTATGACTTATGAGGACTGTTGGGATAGTTATTTGTTTAATTGGTTGTAAATTATATGGATTTTGAGTTAACGAGAAGTTATAACCGTAGAAATGATAATTCAATAATAATCCTAGGAAACAACCTTAGAATGGGATTCTGATTATTCCATCAGTTTTGGAATAACCAAATTAAGCTAGGAGCATGGTTGGCCCGAGGTTGGAAGGTCCTAGTGTGGATTTAAGTCAAAAGCTACAAAACAAGTTCAATATGAAGCTAAAAAGTCTTTTTCTATTAAAACCGAGCTAAATGTGCTTGAAATGGAAATCTGATGGTGTGGTCATCTTTGGAATGTCAAAAATATCGTAAAACAACCTTTCGTCGATTAATGGGGGCTTCCTGTTACGTTTTGATCCCCTCAGTTGTTTTAGCTAAAATTAGCCAGAAAAAAGTGAGACCCTTATTTTTCCATATGATTCTCATTGGGAATTCTGGCTGCCCATTGGATTCGGAATGTTGAAATTAATGTGGTTGCACTATTGATTTATGTAAATAAACATTGGACGGCCTCGGAATGCCCAGAGGATATTTTAAAAATTACAAGTGCAATACCAAGCATTAAACCCTCCATGTTGGAGGAAGCGCTGGCGTGTACACAGATGAATGGCAGACGAAGCTCTTCATTCGTTGAGCCTTAGGTACGTTCGTAGATGCTTGGCACATGCAAACGCACCTCGTTCGCGGTCCTAGGCTCTTGTTTGAGGAGGCTTTTTGGTGGGGTGGTGTTTAGCCTATATAAAAGACTGTCGCAGAGGCCATTTCCCCAACCTTCCCCAAAGCTTAAATATTACTACGTAACTCCATTTTTAGAGATTCAAAAGGTTACATGACTCAAATTTTTGAAAGGAACACTATGGAGCTGTTGTATTCAGATTTTAATTTGATGCGTATTTTGGGGTGAAAATGTTGTTTTAACTTGATATGTTCTCGAAAACATGTGAAAATTTTATGTTGTGATATCTCGGCCGATTCTTGACGTAATTACGAAAAAATTGGGCCTAAGTTGTTTTATTTTCCAAGAGGAACGCTGTGATATGCTTGGATTTTGATAAATTTAGTTATTTTTGTATAAAGTTTGGCTGGGAAAGTTTTGTAAGGAATATCTTTTGGTATAAAATGTAACTTAATTTTTTATCATTTTTCAGCCTTCTCGGATTTGTTTCAAGCTCAACTTTTGACTGTAAACTAGGGGTGATGTGGGGATCATTTTATGGGTGTTCACCTTGAAGTTCCAGCATGGGCTCTATTTTGCTCGTGCTGGATATAATTATTATCATTTCCCTAATTCTTGAGTTTTGAAACTCAAATTAGCCATGATAACTTTGTGAATTATATTTTGACAGCTAAACAGCGTCAGAAAATGACTGAAAAGGAAAAGCTCAGGTGGATTAAAATAAGATGCGAGGAATAATCTTTTAGGTAGGGTAGGCTCCTCTATACCTTAGGCTGAGTTGAAATGCATGCAAACTGAGATGGAAAATTCTGGTTATAGGTTGGGTTGTGGTTACCTGCTTGTGATACCTGATAAAGTCTGAGATAGGTGATAGTTAGGCTTGGTTGGGCTATATATTATTATCTTGAGGCATGATGTTGTTTGATCTCTAGATAGACTAGTTAGTGAGTGGTTGATCCTATGCCTTGTGTCATGGATGACGCTCCCTGTGCTCAAGCTCCAGTTGCCATGTACGAGTATCTGAGATCTAGTTGACGCTCCCCGTAGTATGTAGTCTTCGATTTCCATGACTAGATGTAGAGCCATGGATGTCAATTCTGAGGTTTGAGCACCTGTTGACATTTGGGTTTGGGGCCTGTTGGTTACATTTTGGGTCTGGGACCTTGTCACTTATTCTTTGTTATAGAACCCTATGTGTGGGACCTTATTGATCATGTTACAGGGATTCTTTCTCCTGTAGGGGTTTCGCCCTAGCATTATATATGTTGAGGCACCATGGTTGAGTATCACGGCCTGATATGTTATGCCACTTTGGGTCAGGGACCCGGTTGATGTATTTCGGTCAGGGACTGGTTAAATATACAATACTTTGGGTCAAAAACTCGATTGATATACAATACTTTGGTTTGGGGATCCGGTTGATTACCCATGGATCCACACACGTATACACATCCAGATTGTGCATGGGTGTACTCTTTAGGCTTATGGGGGCTCGGGGGCGTATAGGAATAGATATTAGGGCCTTATGCCCATGTACCACTCGACCCCTCGACTATATGATACTGATAGTTGGGTTCCACTATGATCTTTTCAGTTAAATTGTGCATGGGTGTACCTTTTGGGCTAATGAGGGCTCAGCTGGCGTACAAGAATAGATACTAGGGCCTTACACTTATGTACAACACTACACCTTTGTCCGGTGATAGTTGTAATATGGGGTTACTTGGGTTTCGTTAGTCAGTATCATTCCAGATTACTTGGGTTGTTCCAGTTGGGGTTCGGTGATTCTCTAGACATGTTTACTCCTTTATCTAAGTTGTGATTGCTAGACTTACTACAGTTCTCTACATTTGAACTTTCTATAATTAAAGCATTTCACTCAGTCGCCCAATGGTTCTTACTGAGTGCCTTTTTCGGGTACTCACCCCTACATTTTTGCATCTTCCCATGGTGCAGGTCTAGGTACTAGCCACAATTGCTGAGTTGGGGATTTGTGAGCATTTTAGGAGACATTAGTGAGCATCAGTAGCTCTAGACACTCAATATTCTCCATGTTTTGTGATAGTAGTCTTTTGTATCTAGACATTGGCCTTGTGCAGTGTAGGAGTATTCCTTCTTATATTTATTAATATTATTATGTATGTGTGTATATATATACATATATAAGTGTGTTCTTGTGTCTATCGTATCTTTGTATAGTTGATTTCCTGGTTCATGTAGAGTGTTTTGGTTTATTCGGGCATGTCTAGTATGGTTGTGACTAGTAATTCAGGACAGGTACCCTGGGGTTGGGAGCTGGCTTACCTGTAGATGGGATTGAATTCCTTATTACTTGGAGACCCTAGATCATGGTATTTTCACTATTGAATTCCTTATTACTTGGAGAACAGTTTCATATATAAATTTCAGATTTTGGCTACTTTTTCGGCATGGAATTTTTTGACCATTTTACCCTTTTTACCCAAATTGATTTATTTTAGTGTCATTAGATTCTTGTCGTATTGTGATGCTATTTTTGAATAGATTATGATGATTTTGATTATCGTGGAAGTGGAAAGGTCGCTAATTTGCCTTGATTCAAGACTTTTTCTAAGGCAAGTGGACTTTGAACTTTTTGTTAAGTATGATTGAACATTTGTAATTTCCTATGAGATTTTACTTGGTTGATTTGAGGCATGGAATGGTTTAGATTGCTATTATTGTAGGCTTTGATCTTGAGAATTTAGTTTGGTAATTGTAAATGCGGTGAACTATTATGTGTGTGCTATAATTGAGGAAATTATGAAGTACTTGGTGTTTACCTTGAGGTTTTAATGATATTGGGATTGTGTTGTGAAATATATGGAATTTAATGTTGTATTACATGATATTAATGGACATCTTGCATACTCACATTCTTTCAATACTTGCAAATTGAACGAGAGAAACGATATCATAACATTAATACTTAGAAGGAACCCATCATGAAAGCTCATATTATTGAAGAAAAATCCACCAAGAAGGAACCTGACAACAAGAAACTACCAAGGTAAAGAATAATGTGCATTTTAAGCACAATAATTCTAAATCCGATGAATGTTACCATCGTCACAAAATTGGCCATTATGAACATGATTGTAAAATTCTTAAAGCTGAAAAGAAGAAAGAAAAAGAAAACAATAATAAAAAAGTGAACTTGTGGCAATGGTCACAGAAGCTTTTATAGACAGACATCAAATGGAATAGTGAATAGACATTGGCGCAACTCGTCATATATCAGGTTATCGAAATTCTTTCACTACCTATGAATTAGTGGGGGATAATAAAATATTATACATGGGAAACTCGTCCTCTGCTAAGGTTGTGGGAGATAGAACAGTTGAATTGAAATTCACTTCTGGGAAAATGGTCACACTGAAGGACGTGTTACATGTTCCTGATATTCGAAAAAACTTGGTGTCAGCTATACTTCTTTTGAAGCATGATTTTAAAATGATTTTTGAGGCAGACATATTTATTTTGTCTAAAAATGACGTGTTAGTTGGAAAAAGGTATGGTACAAATGGTATGTTCAAACTCAATATTGAAAATGAAAATATTTTTGCTTATGTTGTGGAGTCTCTAGACTTATGGCGTGAATATCTTGGTCATGTAAATTATAGATAAATTCAACTTAGGGTGAATAATGAATTAATTAGCAAATATGGAAGGAATCATACTACTACGTTGCTTACTTGTAGTAAGTGCAAAATAACAAAAAAGCCCTTTTAAGAAACTATTGAAAGGATATTCACACTTTTAGAATTAATTCTTACTGATATTTGTGAGATAGATTGCTTATCACGTCATGGAAAGAAATATTTTATCACTTTCATTGACAATTACTCAAGTTATAAATATGTTTTTTCATTGAAAACAAAAGATGAGGCATTTGATGTTTTTTAAACATGTAAAGCAGAAGTTGAAAATAAATTGAGTTTGAAGATAAAATCAATTAGATCTGACAGAGGTGGTTAGCATTTAAAATCAGATTTTATTGATCTTTATGAAAAGAAAGGCATTGAGAAACAATTGATCGTGTCTTATATACGACAACAAAATTATGTTGCAGAAAGAAAAAATAGAACTTTCATAGAAATGGTTAACTCTATGCTTTATGGATTTGGTAAGACTGAAAATGTATGGACTGAAGCCTTATTGTTAGCTTGTTGTATTTTGAATCGAATTCCTCCCAAAAAAACATAATGCTTCTCCTTTTGAACTTTGGATGAATTGAAAGCCAAATATAAATTACTATAAAGTATGGGGGTTGTTTAGCTCATGTTAGATTACCTGATGAACATACTACTAAGATTGGCTATAGAGGAATAGATTGTGTGTTTATTGGTTATTCACAAACTAGTAAGGCTTATAGGTTATTAATACTTAAGACTCCAAGTCCTCACACAATTATTGAATCATTGTATGCTAACTTTTTTGAGCATATATTTCCTAAGAAGAAGCAATCTATAGATCTTGATGCGAGTTCTTCTATGTCTTCTCTTAAAAGAAAAATGGTTGATCCATTGGAAGAAAGTCAACCAAGACATAGTGCGAGATCCGATAAACCAAGACACTTTGGACTTGATTTTCAAGCTTATTTGGTTGAAAAAGAACTTGAAAGTTATGTTGAAGCAATGTCTTCACATGATGCTCCTTTCTGGCATGAAGCTGTTGATGATAAAATACACTCTATCTTGTCAAATAATACGTAGATTTTGTCAGATCTTCCTCCTGGACGTAAACCAATTGGTATCAGATGGATTTTTTGGAAGAATATAAAAGTAGATGGTACTTTAGATAAGTATAAAGCTCGCGTGGTATCTAAAGGATTTACTCAAATAAAAAATGTTGATTATTTTGATACTTTTGCACCTGTTGCTCGGATGACCTCTATTCGACTCTTGGTTGCTTTAGCAGCAATTCATGGCCTTTTAATTCATCAAATGGATGTAAAGACTGCATTTTTGAATGGGGAATTGGATAAAGAAAGTTACATGAAACAACCAGAAGGATTTGTCGTTCCTGGTCAAGAACATAAAGTTTGTAAGCTTCTTAAATCTCTTTATGGATTAAAACAGGCTCCAAAGCAATGGCATGATAAATCATGAAATGTTATGATTTCTAATGGATACATAATCTATGGAGGTGATATTTGCATATTCAATACATCCCAAGGAAATTGGTGGTATTATAATTTATCTTTATGTAGATGACATATTGATCTTTGGAACTGATACTGAAAGAGTCAAAGAAACTAAATTATTTCTTACTTCTCAATTTGAAATGATGCCTTGGAGAAGCTAATGTGATTTTGGGCATTGAATCATACAATCAACAAGTGGTTTGACTCTTACTCAATCGAGTTATATTAAGAAGGTTCTGAAGTGGTTTGGTCGCTTTGATGACAAACCTGCTCCTACACCATTTTACCCAAGCATCAAACTAGCATGAAATTGGTGATGTTGTTGATCAATTGACATATTCTCAAATCATTGGGAGTCTTATATATGCCATGCATTTTACCTAGCCAAACATTTCTTATGCAATAGGAACTTTGTGCATGTTTACTAGTAACCCTAGAACTGAACATTGGAATACTTTGATTCGTGTTTTAATATACCTAAAGTGAATAATTAATGTTGGACTATATTATTCTACCTTTACAATAGTTCTTGAAGGCTATAGTGATACTACTTGGAATTTTGATCCGAATGACTCTAAATCTATTACTGCTTGGATTTTTACTTTGGCCGGAGCAGCAATCTCCTGGAAATCAAATAAGAAGACATGTATTACTCATTCAACTGTTGAGTGTTTATAGCTATTTCTTCTGCTCGAGAAGAATCTTATTGGCTACGAAGTTTATTAATGGATACTCCATTATGGAGTAAGCTAATTCCACCTTTGACTATCTATTGTGATAATCAACGTACTATATTTCGGGCTTCAAGTGATTGTAATAATGGCAAATCGAGACATGTTCATCTCAAACACAATCATGTAAGAAGATTATTGAAGGAAGGCATAATATCACTTCAATATGTTAAGTGCAGATGTAATTTAGCAGATCCTTCGTCTAAAGGGTTAGACAAAGAATTATTAGTGGAAACTTGTAATAGGATGAGAATAAAGCCTGTTGTAAAGTAGTTGTACTTTACTGTAACCCTACCTAATGATGTAAACTTTGGTTCAAAGGGAAAACAAGTAAATTTACAATTGTGAAGCACATCTATAAAATTCCCATTTCTTTAAAGAAGAAAAATAAGTAGATTTGCATGATTGAGTTTATATTTTCTTAATAAGTCTATAAATCGATTTTGGTTAGAGTGTGCAGGAATACTCTTGATAGATTTATTGATACTTTGTTGTAAAGGAGGATGAGATTAATTTCTCTTAATGAAATTCATAGACTATCTGGTCGGAGTATGCAAAGGTACTCTTGATGAATTTACCATACTAAGTGTGAAGTAAAGGCCGCTTCAATAAGATTTTTAACAGGGAATCTTAAAGCAGTTAGTTAAAAGGATTCCGGACACATGGCTGTAAGGTGTCAAAGGATTTCGATTTTCACAACATAGTAACATGTGTGGAGTATTTTTCTACTTCATTCAATGAACCACTTAGTTCAACTTTCATTCACTAAGTAGTCAATGATTTAGAAAGTCTCCACTAGCTAATAGTTTAAGCCCAAAAGACACCATTACTGATGCATATTGCTAGATTAATGTCTCAAAATATTTTTTGATTTTTCAAAAGATTCAAAATACTTGAAACAAGTGGAGGATTGTAAGAGAGTGTTTCAATTAATTTTGAAACAATTCATTTGATAAAAGTTTTTAGGTTTCAAAAGAAATAAATATTTTTGAAAACTTATTTTTCATTTAGTTTTATGTTTTAGGTTCTTGAAGATAACTGTTTAGTTATCATATTCATTCATGAACCTATTAATAACATTTTAATTAAAAAAAACTCTTTTCCGTGAAAAAACCTTTATCTTATAAATTGTGTTGTTTTTCTTTGAAAAGACACCACTTCAACAAGTAATAGAAAAATACTTTCCCTTGAAAACACTTGAGAGACATTAATCAAACGGTGAAATCACAGATTCAAGAATAGAAGAGAAACATTCTTGAATGCTACTTGTTTTGTAGCTTAGTTGAATCCCGAAGATAGAGTTGTCACTTATTCTTCTATTTGCTCGTGGGAGAGACTCCAACTATCGTTAACAAACGTATTACATGCCTCTAAGCCAAAAAAAAAAGTTCTTATTTAGAATTCCTTGTACTATCATTATTCATGTTCAAACAGCATTGTATGTATGTCAAGGAGAAAGATCTTCCACATTATGCGTCTGTCAAAGAGAGATATTCTACCTTCTGTAAGCCTTTGATCTTATTCTTGGAAATAGGAATTATCATTTCCTAATTCCAAGAATCAAATCCCTTAGCTATCTCTTCTACTTGAAGGACATCAAGAAGAAATATGAAGATATACAAGTTGACATACTTAAAGCCACTCTTCGCTACTTTCATCTTTACAAAACATTGTAATTCTAATAGATTTACTGTGTCACAAATAGGAGAGAAGTGCAGAACAAATATTTGAAGTAAGGCATTATATCAAAAAAATATGAGAGAAAAAGAAAAATATTTTTGAGGTGTAGATCTAGGTTCCACGCAACCCATTGTATTGCATTTCTAATGGTTTGAAGAGATCTCCCTTGCAACCCAAGGGGACTGGATTAGGATCCAATTTGGATCTAAACCAGTATAAAAATATGAGGTGTTAAATTTTCTTTTATACACTTTATTTACTGTCTTAAACTATTTAAGGTATTAGTTGACTACCTGGTAAACAAGTTGACTAATAGATACATTTAAAAAAGAAGAAGGAAGATTCAATTCTCAACACACACCCTCTTGCATTTTCAATTGATGTCAAAGTAGGTTTTGCTATATTACCTGTCTAACCATAGGTGAGGAAAGATCATGGCTCGTCAAACTATTTGAACTATTTCAAGAGGAATACTCTCAAATCAGATCTCCATACTTCAATGGAAAACATTTCTCACATTGAAAAAAAGAATGAAAATGCTCATAAAATACTATGATGTGAAAGTCTGTAGAGTAATTAAGCTTGGTGACATTCCTATTCCTGTGTCTAACAGCACAGATGGAAGTCAATCACGCACGGAAGGAAGTCAAACATCCATCACACAAAGTTTGAAGAATTACACTGATGAACAAATGGAAGTTACTCGGATCAACTCCAAATCCATGAATGTTCTCTATAATGCCATCAGTGATAAACAATATAAAAAATCTCCAATTGTGAAACTGCTAACAAAATGTGGGACAAATTAGAAGTCACTTATGAAGGAACTAATAGAAGTTAATGAAATCATTGTCAGTCTTCTAGTGTATGAGTGTGAGTTGTTTCGCATGAATGACGGAGAAACTGTTGAAAATTTGTTTGCTTGTCTCAGCAAAATTATTGGGGAACTCAAAGTAGCCAGAAAAGAATATCCTCCTATTGAGTATATAAGAAAAATTCACTGAAGTCTTCCTCCTCAGTTGCACATTAAAGTAGTTTCTCTTGAAAGTATAGATCTGAAAAGTCTCATCTATGATGAAGTGAAAGGAGATCTGATCGCTTTTGAGAAAACTCATCTAAACAAAAAAGGACAGGAGGATGAGAGGAAAGAATATGTTGCCTTCAAAGCAATAGAAGAGAATTATGAATAAAAAGAAAAGTTCAATGAAGATGAAATTGCCTTGATCACAAAATTAATAATGGAAACGTTCACACGCAACAGGAACCAAAGAAGAGGTGGGATAAATTCTCTAAAACTAGGTAAATCGCTATCTATAATAGGAATGAAGGAAAATGTTATGACTTGTGGAAAATATGAACCATCGTAAGCGAATTTCCTAAAGCAAAAGAAGATGTACTCAAGGAGAAATCAAGAACAAAGCCTTCAAAAGTTGGAGCGATGAAGAAATCTCATAATTTAATCGGGAGGAATCTGGAAATATACGTTTCATGGAAATTGGGGAATCTAGTCAGGTAAGATATGATTTGTGTAAAAATTATTTGAATTAAAAGCTCTACTAGATCAAGCCATTTAAGACTTAAAAAAAACCTTTGAGAATATCAGATCTATTCAAGATGACAAGAAAGGTTTGGAAATGAAGGTAGAAGTTTGTGTTGTTGAAAGAGATCTTTTGGATGAAGAAAATCTTTGATTAAAAAATACAAATGAAAAAATTCCAAAAGTTTTCTAGCCCAAGTAGATCAAATCAATCAGCGTGCTCAAACAAGTCAACTCGCACTCAAAGTTAATATTTTATTTTCTGATATATTTGGTAAAAGCTCCTGTTAATACTGTGAAAAATCTAGCCATAAGTATTTTAGAAGCAGATTTCATTACTTAAATTCTTGAAAATATGGTTTGGAAAGCGAAAGATTGTTCTAACCAAAAAGGACCCAAGACTGCTTGTGTAAGGGCCCAGATGTCGTAACACCTCATTGTAACTTGAAAATTTTGGTTTTGGAAAGCTTTGGACCAAGGTGATGCTCCATGGGAGCCCTCACAGTCCGTGTGACACTATACTGACAATGTGGGGCCTCCTTGGAGTGACCCTTGGTCTTGTGAGGGTGTTGGAGCTTAATCATGGAGTTTTGAACCAAGGCATGCCACACTTGGACCCCACACAAATCGTCTGAGGCTTCATGGGCTATGTGAGGCTTTACGGACCGTGTGGAGGGCTATGTGATAGCCTTAGTCTTGAAATTCTACAATTTGGCACCAAGCATAGGGGTACGGCCAACTATACGGTCCGTACAAGGTTGTACGGTCCGTATGGAATCCGGACTAAAATATTTCTAAGTATGGAATCACCATCTCAAAACTTTGTTGTGGAAGAGTTTTCTAAGGGAGGTGGTACGGGCAGTCATACGGCCCGTGTGGGCTTGTACGGCCCGTCCGGCCCTCCATGGGAGTGATTTCATTGAAAAACTCTGAGTATGGGATTACCATTTCGGACCTTCGTCTAATGAATTTTCCCAAGTGTTGGATCACGAACAAGTACACGGTTTTTACAACATGTCACGGACCCTATAGTCCTCCATGAGGGGATGTTTTCAATTTTTCAACTTGTTTCATTAATGGCATTTTCATAATTGAGTATTACTCTAAGGGTCTTTTAGGACTTCCTATGCTACCTAAGGACTTCCTAAAGACCTAAACCTTATTTCTCTCATTCAAAATCATTCCTCACATTTGAAAATTCTCTCAATTCTCTCTCAAAGAACTCTGGTGGTAAGTTAAGCTTGGGATCACGGAAGGGCTACTTCTTCACCAAATTTCTTCTTGAATATTTTTCATTAGCTAGGTATGTGGGGTTGATTCTTGATATCTTTCAAACAAGAAGACCCAACACTTTTCACTTGAGTTTTATGGAATTTAGCTTACTTTAAATATGGTTTTTGAATATCATTGATTATTAAATTCAATTGAAGTATGGGCTATGCTTATTTTTATGATTTTAAGTTGATTTAAGCCCTAACATGATGAATTATATTGAAGTTATAAAGTTATGAATGTGCATGTCCTTTTTTAAGCTTAATTTTTGCATGGATAATCTATATTATGATTTAAATGTGAATTTTACATATATCTTTACTTGAATTTCATAATGTATTGTTGATTTAAGTTTGAATTTGTAGTACCCATGCCAATCTCATCTCATTCATAGCATATACATTCATGAAAATTGGATTTTATGAAAATTATGAAGTGGGTTAAGCCCAATTATGTTTATGTATATGATTTTGATATGAAATTTGTTATGACAAGAATGTGATAACTTAAATATCTATGATATTTGGCTCATTGAGAATAATGAGAGTTTACACCTCATTTTGTTATTATGAATGAGCTATTCCTATGACTGAGTATCATGATTATGAAATATGATTTGGCTTTTGAGGCCAAGTACGAATGATTGTGAATGATGTTTGCCTTTCAAGCCGAACTATGCATTGAAGCGATTTGAAATGACTTGCATCTCTTTTAAAATCACATATACGTATATGTATTCTTCTGGCATGATGAATTAGCGCCAATGGATTGGGGGCGTCAGAGCTATCCCCAAGGGTCCTTTACTTTTCCTTGAACTATGTGCCAATAAAGGTATATGTATATGGTAACCCACACCAAAATGGGAGGCCCATAAGTATGGTTACAACATTGATATGATATGATAAAATTGTGAAAATCCAATCCGAAATGGGAGACCCGTAAGGAAGGTCACTTCTCTGAAAAGGGAGGCCCCTAAGGAGAAGTGTGGTTTACCTTTGGCAAGTAGACCACCTCTTTTCCGGTGTGGGGATAACATCGGGATTCTTAGTAATAGCTCGCTTGGTGTTATATGTTAGTTGAGGTCCCATCCCCTCTTATATAAGCATTTTTGCATTTCATGCATCATTGATTTCATGAAATATTGTTATACTATACCTCCTTGGATATACATATCTCTTTCTATATTATCTGCCCTTGCCCTCTCATATCTAATTCAAGTTTGGTAAGTCATATGCATTGCATGCCCGCATACTTAGTACATTCAAACGTAGTAATGGTTAGCTTGGATCTTGAGATTTGCTTGTTGTGGTGAGTCTTATCTTCCAAGGACAAACAACCATACCTCTACCTTTAGAGTTTTTGTTTATGTTATTTACATTTGAGGGTGAGCTTAGGGTATGTCTTAGCCCCAATCATATCTTTTGACTAGAGGCATTGTTGGACATATTGTAAACTCCTTTACGTTTATATGCAAATTGCTATATTTGGAGGTTATGCTTATGGATATCGCTACCTATTGATTTTCATTATGTGAATTGGTATAAGCTTTATAATATGGTTATATGTTATGATGTGAAAGATCATAAGTCCCAAATTGCCCCCATAGAGTTAGTCATACTTACCCACCTCTTAGTATTTATTTTCTATATGTTAGGTAGATCCATGATACTCCCTTTTCCTATGACATCCCCATAGCATGAATCTTACTTTCCCGTCCCTTAGAACTATGTGTTTACTATTCGTTTATGTTTCTGAACTGATGATGTGAATATGGATACTTTGAGGCTTATTTGGGGACTCCTGGTTTCCATTCACTCTGTCACTCCTAGGACCTATGTTTGGGTCGTGACAAGTTTGGTATAAGAATACTAGGTTTGTAAATGATCCTCAGAGTCCAACATGCCACGTCGAGTAGAGTCCTATTCATGGGTATAAAGTGCACTATGCCTTTGAGTGAGAGACTATGATGGTGTTCTAGGAATTGTCTCAATTCTTCATGTCTTATGTCATTTTATGGATCGTATGTTTGGTTTCCTTACCTTGACGGTGTCCTTACTGCATTACAGAAGATGCCTCGAGGAAGAGCTCCCCTACCAAGATCGGCCCCGCCTAATGAGGGTCAAGCACCTCAAGGGCCTATAGAAGAGCCTATTTCTAATGGTGAATTTTTTATGGTCTTTTCTATGATTGCCAAGGTGGTGACTTCTCTAACTAGGAAGGATAACCTTCCTCAGGATCCCACTCCAGCCTCTCAGGTGAGAGATTTCACCCGAATGAATCCTCTGGAGTTCTATTGGTCAAAAGTTGATGAGGATGCTCAAGAGTTCATTGATGAGCTCACTAGGGCGTTGACCATTATGGGAGTCACTTCTGAAGAGAGGGATGATTTAGCTGCTTATCCGTTGAAGGATGTGTCTCAAGTGTGTTACACTCAATGGTTGATAGAGAGAGTTGGTAGTAATGTTGTTAACTGGAAAGAGTTCAAGTTTGCATTTCCGGATTGTTTCTTCCCTTTTGAATTCAGGGAAGCCTAGATGACCGATTGTATCAATCTCAAATAGGGTTTATGAGTGTGAGGGACTATACTCTCAAGTTCACCAAACTCTCTAAGTATGCTCTTATGTTTGTGGCTAACCCCGTGCAAGAATGCATAAGTTCATTTCTGGGATATCTGACTAGGTTATGAAGGAATGTCGTATAGCTATGCCTATTCGGGACATGGATATCTCTATGCTCATGACATACGTTGAAAATATTGAGGGAGAAAAGCTAATGGAAATGAGGGTACATGATTCTAAGAGGGCCTATTATAATAGTGGGTACTCTAACTCCGAGAGTGGTGGAGATGGTAGCTTCCAACAGGGCCAAGGTTCTAATGCTCAAGTTGATAATGCTAGAGTAACGTCTCCTAGGGAACAAGTCGGAGGTGGGCCAATGCCTCCCCCGTGTGCTACTTGTGGGAAGAGTCATTCTGATACTTGTTGGAGGAATCTGGGTGCATGCTATGGGTGTGGTGATAAGAACCACAAGATTTCTGATTGTCCTAAGGTTGCTCAGAAGGGTCATGGTCAAGCGGATCAAGGTGCTCAAGGCCAACCAAGAGCTCCTCAAGATGATTCCCCAAGGAACAACAAGTTCTGTGCTTTGCATGCTCGTCGGTAAGTTGAGGAGGCTCCGGATGTTTTGAATGGTATGTTAAAAGTCTTTGATTTTTATGCTTATGCTTTGCTTGATCCAGGTGCAAATTTCTCTTTTGTGACTCTTCTGTTGGCTGTTAAGTTTGGTTTGAGTACTGAAATTTTAAGGGAGTCCTTATCAGTTTGTGAATATGTTGTTGCTCATAGAGTTTATTGAGGTTGTCCTGTTTTTTTGTTGTATAAAGTCTTCCCGTGAGATCTTGTGGCACTTGAGATGTTTGACTTTGATATGATTATCTAGATGGATTGGTTGCATGCATCATATGCCTCTATAGATTGTAGAACCTTGAAGGTCAAGTTCCAACTTCCGAATTAGTCCATTCTTGAATGGAAGGGTAATGACTCCGCTATTAAAGGTCAGTTTATTTCCTACCTCAAAGCCTTGAAAATGATCTCTAAGGGGTGCATATATCATATTGTAAAGGTCAAGGATGTGGAGTCCTAGTCACCTACTCTTGAATCAGTCTCGGTGGTGAATGCGTTTACAGATGTATTCATCCCGAAAGGGAAATAGACTTTGGCATAGAACTTCTCCCGAACACTTAACCTATTTTTATTCCTCCTTATCGTATGGCACCGACTGAGTTGAAGGATAAGCTGAAGGATTTGTTTGAAAAGGACTTCATTAGGCCAAGCGTATCTCCATTGGGTGCTTCAGTGTTATTTGTAAGAAGAATGATGGATCCCTTCGGATGTGCATTGATCATAGGTAATTGAATAAGGTGACCATCAAGAATAAGTATTTTTTGCCTAGAATCAATGACTTGTTTGATCTACTTCAAAGGGCTATCCATTTCTTAAAGATTGACCTTCGTTCTGGTTATCATCAATTGAAGGTTACGGAATGTGATATTCCTAAGATGACTTTTCAGACTAGGTATGGGCACTTTAAATTTTTGGTAATGTCATTTGGTTTAACTAATGCTCTATCCATGTTTATGGATCTTATGAATCAGGTGTTAAATCCATTCGTTGATATTTTTGCGGTTGTCTTCGTTGATGATATTCTTATTTATTCCCGAAGTGAGTGAGAGCATATGGATCATTTGAGGTTGGTTCTTCAAACTTAGAGGGATAAGAAGTTGTATGCTAAGTTTAGAAAATATGAGTTTTGGTTTGATGAAGTAGCTTTTCTTGGTCATATGGTGTCCGGTGATGGTATAAAGGTTGACCCGAAGAAGACCGAGGCCGTGAAGTAACTTCGAATATTCAGAGTTTTCTTAGGTTGGCTGGCTATTATAGGAGGTTTGTTGAACGTTTCTCATCTATTGCATACGTTGACTAGGTTCACCTAAAAGAAGGTTAAGTTTCTGTGGCCGGATGAATGTGAGAAGAGCTTTCAAACTTTGAAGGATCGACTTACATCAGCTCCTGTTTTGACTTTACCGAATAGCTTAAATAGGTTTGTGGTGTATTGTGATGCTTCTCAGATTGGGTTGAGATGTGTGCTTATGAAACATGGTAAGGTGATAGCTTATGCATCAAGGTAATTGAAAGTGCATGAGCGTAATTACCAGAGTCATGATCTTAAGTTAGCGGTAATTGTATTTGCTTTGCAAATTTGGAGACAATATTTATATGGGGTGCATATTGATGTTTTCACCGATCATAAGAGTTTGCAATATGTGTTCACTCAAAAGGATCTTAACTTGAGGAAAATAGGATGGTTGGAACTCCATAAGGACTACGACATGAGTGTACAATACCATCCCGGCGAGGCAAATGTTGTAGCCCATGCTCTTAGTAGACTATCTATGGGAAGTGTGGCTCATGTTGATTAAGGAAATAAAGAGTTGGAAAGAGATGTTCACCAATTGGCTAGGTTTGGTGTTAGGTTGTCTAATGATGGTGGTATTCAAATTAAAAATGGAGCCAAATCTTTTGTAGTTGTTGATGTAAAGGCTAAGCAATTGGTTGCTGAAAATAAGATAGAGGTAGGAAATAAACCGAAAATAAGTTAGAGGTCTTTCCCCAAGGAGGAGAAGGTGTGATTCGGTATCAAGATCGGCGATGTGTTCCAGATGTGGATGATCTTAGGAGGGTGATCATAAGTGAAGCCCATAACTCTCATTATTCTATTCACCCGAGATCTACTAAGATGTATTAGGATTTGAGGGAGGGGTATTAGTGGTATGGTATAAAGAAGGATATAGCCAAGTTTGCATTCGAATGCCCTAATTGTCAATGAGTGAAAGTAGAACACCAAAGGCTAGGTGGTTTGACTCAAGATATTGAGATTCCTTCTGGAAGTGGGAAGATGCGAACATGGACTTTGTGGTTGGATTGCCTCGGACCCAAAGGCAATTTAACTCTATTTGGGTTATCGTTGACTGGATGACCAAGTCAGCTCATTTCCTACCGGTCAATACTACTTTTAGTGCCGAAGATTATGCACGGTTGTACATCCAAGAGTTGGTGATATTGCATGGTATGCCTAGGTCTGTCATGTCAGATCGTGGTACCCAATTTACTTCTCACTTTTGGAGGTTGTTTCAAAGACGACTTGGTACTAAGGTGAAGTTGAGCACCGCCTTTCATCCTTAAACATATGGACAAGTTGAGAGGACAATTCAAACTTTGGAGGACATGTTGAGGGCTTGTGTTTGGAATTCAAAGGCAATTGGGATGACCATCTTTCACTCATTGAGTTTGCTTATAATAATAGCTTTCATGTTAGCATTGGTATGCCATTGTTTGAGGCTTTGCATGTTAGGAGATGTAGGTCTCTAATGGGGTGGTTTGAGTTGGGAGAGATGGATTTAATTGGCATGGATTTGGCATTAGATGTTATGAAGAAGGTGAAGTTGATTGGAGAAAGGTTGAAGATGGCCCAAAGTCACCAAAAGTCCTATTTGAATATTAGAAAGAGGGACCTTGAGTTTCATGTTGATAATTGGGTGTATATGAAGGTCTCACCTACGAAGGGTGTAATGAGTTTTTGCAAGAAGGGCAAGATAAATCCCCGGTATGTAGGCCCTTATAAGATTGTTGAGTTGATTGGGAATGTGGCTTATATGTTTGAGTTGCCTTCGGATTTGATCTCTATTCACTCGGTCTTCCATGTGTCTTTGTTGAGAAAGTTGGTTGGTGATCCTAGTACAATTATGCATTTGGAAGTTGTTGGGGCTGAGGATAATTTGTCTTATGAGGAAGTTCTGGTGGAGATTTTGGATAGGCAAGGGAAGAGGCTTTGTAACAAGGATGTGTCTTTGGTTAAGGCTCTTTGGAGAAATCAACAAGTGGAGAGTACTACATGGTAGGCGGAATTGGACATGATGAAATGATATCCCATCTTTTCCGAGCTACTCAGCACTAAGGTATTAGGTTCTTCCTTTTTCAAGTAGTCCTAGCTCTTTCACTCTTCTGTTTCATGATGTGTTCTTCCTTTTTCAAGGGGTCCTAACTCTTTCACTCTTGAGTTTAATGACTTGACATGCATACATGTGCACCAAAATGAGTTTTATTATGTTTGAATACATTTAAATATGAGTTTCAACGACTTTATGATTTTCAAGTAATGAAAGTGCATTGTATCTCGTGGTTGAATGTTTCGTGTTCTAATTCATGCCTTGTTCTTGCACATTTGAGGATGAATGTTCCCATGGGGGAAATGATGTAAGGACCCATATGTTGTACGACCTCATTGGATCTTAAAAATTTTGGTTTTAGAAAGTTTTGGACCAAGGTGATGCTCTATGGTAGCCCTCACAGTCTGTGTGAGGCTATACAGATTGTGTCAGGCCTCCTTGGAGTGACCCTTGGCCTTGTGTGGGGTGTTGGAGCTTAATCTGGAGTTTTGAACCAAGGCATGCCATACTTGGACACCACACGGGCCGTGTGAGGCATCACCGACCGTGTGGAGGGCCGTATGGTAGCCTTTGTCTTGAAATTCCTCAATTTGGGACCAAATGTAGGGGTAGAGCCAAGTATATGGTCCATACAAGGTGGTACGGTCCCTATAGCCTCCCATATGGCTTCCAGAGTGAAATTTTTCTAAGTATGGAATCACCTTCTCGGAGCATTGCCATGGAAGAGTTTTCCAATGGAGGTGGTACGGGAAGTCATACGGCCCTTGTGGCATTGTATAGCCCATGGGGCCCTCCGTAGGAGTGATTTTGTTGAAGAATTCTAAGTATGGGATTACCGTTTCAAACCTTTCTCTAGTGAATTTCCGCATGTTTTTGATCACGGGCAAGTATACTGTCCGTATAACATGTCACGGACCATATAGTCCTCCATGACACGACGTTTTTAATGTTTCAACTCGCTTCATTGATGGCGTTTTCGTATTTTCGTATTATTCTAAGGGTCTTTTGTGACTTCCTATGCTGCCTAAATACTTCCTAATGACCTAAACCTTATTCCTCTCATTCAAATTCATTTCTCACATTTTAAAATTTTCTCAAGTCGCTCTCAAAGAATTCTAGTGGGAATTTAAGCTTGGGGATCAAGGAAAGGTTACTTATTCATCAAATTTCTTTTTGAATCTTCTTCATTAGCTAAGGTATGAGGGATTAATTCTTGGTCCCTTTCAACCAAGAAGACCCAAAATCTTTTCACTTGAATTTTATAAAATTTTGCTTAGTTTAAATATGGATTTTGAGTATCATTGATTATTAAATTCAATTGAAGTATGGTTATGCTTATTTTGATGATTAAGCTGATTTAAGCCTATGATGAATTATGTTGAAGTTATGAAGTTATGAATGTGCATGTCCCTTTTAAAGCTTAATTTGTGCATGGTCAATCTATATTATGATTTAAATATAAATTTTACTTATATCCTTACTAGAATTTCATAATGTATTGTTGATTTAAGTTTGAATTTCTATTACCCATGCTGATCTCATCTCATTCATAACATATGTGCTCATGAGCATTGGATTTTATGAAAATTATCAAGTTGGTTAAGCCCAATTATGTTTACGTACATGATTTTGATATGAAATTGGTTATGACAAGAATGTGATCAAATAAATGTCTATGATATTTGAGCATATTAGGTGTTTACACCTCATTTTGATATTGTGAATGATCTATTCCTATGGATGAGAATCCTGATTGTGAACTATGATTTGGCCTTTGAGCCCAAGTACGAATGATTATGAATCTTTTTTGGCTTTCAAGTCCAATTATGCATTGAAGCGATTTGACATGACTTGCATCCAATTTGAAATCACGTATATGTATATGTATTCTTGTGGGATGATGAATTCGCATCCATGGATTGGGGGTGTTAGGGCTATCCCTAAAGGTCCTCTCCCTTTCCTTTAACTATGTGTCATCATAGGTATATGTATATGGTAACCCTCGCTGAAATGGGAGGCCCGTAAGTTGCAATTACAATATCGATATGATATGATGAAATTGTGAAACTCTTATCCGAAATGGGAGACCAATAAGAAAGGCCACTTCTCCGAAACGGGAGGCCCGTGAGGAGAAGTGTGGTTTACCTTTGGCAAGTAGACCACCTCTTTTCCGGTGTGGGGATAACATCCGGATTTCATGTAATAGCTCGCTTGGTCTTATATATCGGTTGACGTCTCATCCCCTTTTATATAAGCATTTGTGTATTTCATGTATCATGGATTTCATGGCATATAGTTATACTATACTTCTTTTGATATATATACATCTCTTTCTATATTTTGCGCCTTTGCCATCTCAAATATAATGCAAGTTTGGTAAGTCATATGCATTGCATGCCAGCATACTTAGTACATTCAAACGTACTAACGCATACTTTTGCCTACATGATCTAACCATGTATGGACCGAGGTCTACATTCACCCACCGTAGAACGGTTAGCATTTTATCATGAGATTTGCTTGTCGTGGTGAGTCCTATCTTTCAAGGGAAAATCACTATTCCTCTACCTTTGGAGTTTTTGTTTATTTATTCACATTTGAGGGTGAGTCAGGGGTATGTCTCAGCCCACGTCCTATCTTTTGACTAGAGGCATTGTTGGACATCTTGTAAACTCCTTTACTTTTATATGCTAAGTGTTGTATTTGGAGGTCACACTTATGGATATTGCTACGTATTGATTTTCATTGTTTGAATTGGTCATAGGCTTTATGATATGGTTATACGTTATGATGTGAAAATTGTTAGGTCACGAATTGCCCCCATAGAGTGAGTCATACTTACCCACCCTTAGTATTTATGTGCTATATGTTAGGTGGATTCATGATACTCCATTTTCCTATTACATCCTTATAGTGCAAGTCCTACTTTCCCATCCTTTAGAATTATGTATTTACTATTTGTTTATGCTTCCGAACCGATGATGTGAATATAGATACATTGAAGCTTGTTTTGGGACTCTTTGGTTCCAATTCTTCATGTCACTCCTAGGCCCTAGGTCCGGGTCGTGACAGCTGGGGTACTCAAACATAAGTAAAAAATTTATTTTGCAGGAACACCACTCTAAGTCAAAAAAGAAATGGTATCTAGAAATGACAGAAAACAGAAATCTCTTCAATTTTGTTGCAGATTTTAGTGGTGGAAAAATATATTTTTGGAGACAATTCAAATGATATTGTTATTGGTATTAAAACTATTTCTTTCAACAGATCTTATCATATCACTAATGTTTATCTCATGAAGGGATTAAAGTGCAGTGTGTTAATCATCAGTCAATAATATGATTCTGACTTAGAAGTAAGGTTCAAGAAGAACTGTTGCATAGTTAGATAATTCTGGAAAGGAAATTCTTTCATGAAGCAGGGAGAAAAACGTTTGGATCCATGATTCAGTCAAAGGATCAACTGATCATATTTGTCTATCCTCCATCTCTGAGGACCCAATGGACCTTGCACAAAAACCTAGGTCACACCAGTGTGCGACTTATCGAGAAACTGGTCAGACTTGGTCTAGTTATAGGCTTATCAAAATTAGATTATACCAAAGATCACATCCGTGATGCCTGTCATTTGGGTAAACAAACTAGAAACACTTTTTCGTCTGATAATACTGTGTCTACTACCAAACCTTTGCAGCTACTTCATATAAACCTCTTTGGTCCTACAAGAACAACTGGAGCAGGAAAAGGTATGCTTAGTGATTGTTGATGATTACTCTCTTTTTACTTATGCTTAGTGATTGTTGATGATTACTATCTTTTTACTTGGGTCATGTTCTTGATTAACAAGGATGATACTTTAAAGAATTTTGAGTTCTTTTATAAGAAAGCTCAAAGGAATAAAGGTTACTACATTTCCACAATAAGGAGTAATCATGGAGGAGAATGTGAAGCAAAGTATTTGAAAACTTTTTCAACAAAGAAAGATACTCTCATAATTTATTCTCTCCACGATCACTTCAACAAAATAGAGTAGGTGAGAGAAAAAATAGAACTCTTCAAGATATGGCTAGAACCCTCATCTGTGAACACTCTCTTTCACATCACTTTTGGGCAGAAGTTGTAAGTATTGTTTGTCATATTCTTAATAGGTGTCTGATAAGGCCAACTATGAAAAAGACTCCATATGAACTGTCCAAATGGAAAGAAACCAAATATTGTTTACTTCTATCCTTTTGGTTGCAAATGCTTTGTGCATGATAATGGTAAGGAAAATCTTGGTAAATTTGATTCTCGTAGCGATAAAGATATTTTTCTTGGCTACTCTAATACTAGTAGATGTACTTCTATCATTGAAGAATCCATACATGTTACTTTTGATGATTCTAATCATATTTCTGAGAAAAAGTGCAGCTCAAATGATGACAAATTTCTCAGCTCTCAAAGTGATGTTATGTCCTCAAAAGAAGTTCTTAATAAGGAGCAGTCGACTACTCCAGAAGAAAATTAGTTTATCATTGAATCTGTACCAATAAAGTGAACCTGATTACCCAAAGAAATTCATTATCAAAAATTCAAATGATGTTGTGAGAATGAGTGCCTCAAGCAAGAAATGTGCCAATGTGACACTCATATCTCAATTGAAACCCAAGAAAATTGATAAGGTCTTGAAGGACTGCCAGTGGGTAAAATCCATAATGGAAGAACTTGATCAATTTGAAAAGAATCACCCGTGGACTCTAGTTCCTAAATCATAAAATGTTTCTATCTTTGGAACTAAATGTCTTTTAAGAAATAAATTAAATGAGGCCGGACAAGTGAAAAGAAATAAAGCCAGACTTGTGGCTCAAGGGTATTCACAAAAAGGAGTTGACTATGATAAAACTTTTGCCCCTGTTGGCAAGGTTAAAATCTATTCATCCTATTTTAGCTTATGCTACTTTTAAAGATTTTAAGCTATTTCAAATGGATGTTAAAAACGCCTATTTAAATAGTTTTATTGAGGAAGAATTTTTTATTAAACAACCCTCGGACTTTGAATATCTAAAATTTTCATGTCATATTTTCAAAATCTTTATGCGGTCTCAAGCAGGACCCACAAGCTTGGTATGAATGATTGAATAAATTTTTATTATTTCATGGATTTTCTAGAGGAAATATTGAATACCACTCTCTTTGTTAAAAAAGTCTTCCTCCAACAATTTTATTATTCAAATATATGTTGGTGATATTATCTATGAAAGTACTAACGTTGTTTTGTGCAAGAAGTTTGCTAACTTAATGCAAAGTGAATTTGAAATGAGCATTGATAGGTGAGCTAACCTTCTTTTTGGGACTCCATAATTTTCAAACTAAAAGAGGCATTATTATTTTCCAAAGTATACTAAAGAGTTAGTACAAAAAGTCAAAATGGAGAAAGTCAAACCTATAAGTACTCCCATGAGTCCTTCCTACAATGTGGATCTTGACACATATAGTAAGAACGTTGATGAGTTCAAATATTGAGGTAAGAACGTGGATCATGTTTAGCATCTGCAAGTGTGCAAGATTTCAATTTGCTCTGAAAGAATTTCATTTAACCATCGGAAAAAGAATTATTTGTTATTTAGTGGAAACAATTTCTTTTGATCTGTGGTATGAAAAATCCTCTATTTTTAACCTTCATGAATTCTCAGATGCAAACTATGCAGGCGACAAAGTTGATAGAAAAAGTACCAGTGAATCTTTCCAATTTCTCGGAGAATCTTTAATCTCCTGAAATAGCAAGAAATAAATTGTGTATCTATATCTACTAGGGAAGATAAAGACGTAACTAGTGATTTGTGTTGTGGTCAAATTATGTGGATGATTCATCAATTGAATGATTATGACATAACAGTTAAACCTTCTCAATTTATTGTCACATTTCCAACATTATCAGTTTAATAAATTCTATGCATCATTCTAGAGCTAAACATATTGATATTACACATCATTTTATTGGCCCTCTGAGTATGATGTCTCTTTTGAAGATGTCAAAAGGTTATGGTATTAGATCCCTCTATTCCCTGCCTCTCTAGTCTGAGCTAAAAAAATTATCCTTTGAAGCTAGAGTTCTTGTTCACATTGTGGCAACCCCCCTCCTTCCTCATGTTGGGCCTTTGTCTACTCTGTTTGTTCGTGGTATCTTTTTTACCTACTGTCTCCTGTGTAAGAGAAGATTCAAGTTGTCCTCCTATATTCTTGTTTTATGGTTGACTATATTATTAATCTTCTTAGCCTTCCTTATGGTATGATTATCTCTCATATCTCGAAGGTTAATCATGTCTGCCTTGATGATATTCCTCCCCTTTTGGTCCAGCAAAGCTAGAATTCCAAAACTTTTGGAAGCATGGAATATGTTCATACCAATGGTACATGTATCCTCAAAATTAAAGTGCTAGTAGGTCCTGTTCAAGATTCTCCAAATGATCCCCCTCCTTCTAATCCTATGCCCTCAGCCTCTTGGACGCTAAAATCCTAGAAGATGCCTTAACTTTCTAGCATGGACGCTAAGTTTGAAGCCCTTCAAGACCGGCTCATCTCTACTCACTATAAGTTCGACTCCATCAATAAGTCTTTGGAAAAGGTTAGAGCAAACTAGTTCTTAAATTTTGCTTAAATTTTGTTCGAATCTCGATCAAGTTATCAAGGAATCCATCAAAGTCGCACATAACATGCAAACTAGTTCTGATGTTATGACTGCCGCTTTGACAAATCTGTTTGAGAACTTGAAAACTACTACTATTAACACCTTTACTTACTTTCTTCGGCTTCGCTTAAGACAATGTTTTTATTTTGCTGGTTTGTTTATTAGGGCTTAATTCCTCTCTTTTAGATATTTTTATTACTACTATTAGTCATGTTTTGATCTTGTTCTATGTTCCCTACTCTTTTATTTTTGTATTTTTCTATATGCTTGCTCTATCTACTGTAATGTGCTTGTTATTTCCTTTTTGTTGATGCCAAAGGGGGAGAATATAATTATTTACTCAAGGGAAGTCAAGACCACTTACTGAGAAACTTCCTGAAGAATCTCTCAAAAGTTTAAAGGAAAGTCAACTACTAATAAATTATTGTTATCATCAAAAAAGGGGAGATTGTTAGTATTCTATTTTTGAATAATGACTGCTTGCAGGAAAGACATAAAAAAAACTCAAATAAATCCTCTCAGTAAAGAGAATAAAATCAATTAGGGATTGACAGATTGGAAGAAATCAAATCTAAGATGGAGAATTACAAAGGAGTTAAGGATCAAGAATGAAAAGACACCAAAACAAGGATTATGCATAAGTCAAGGGGAAAGATCTTCCACATTATTATACTTTCCTTTAAGCCTTTAACCTTATTCTCACTACAACATTTTTGGCTTTTAAGCACCCTGACTAAGTGTGGCCTAAACTATGAAAAAGTGTTGTCTTTGATCAAAGCCAACACCTTTTGGCTTTAGGCAACACTTTTGTAGGGGTGGCCTAAAGAAGCGTTACCTTTGACTTTAGGCAACACTTTGTAGGTGTCGCCTAAACAGCTACACTTTAAAAGTGTTTCCCATGGGTTGCAAAAGCAAAGCTTTGTAATAGCCATATAACAACACTTTTTTTACATACTACTACATTTTTAAGCGTTGCCTCGTCAGACTTATTGGCAACTCTTTCGAAGTGTAGCCATTTATAACATCTCTAAAACAACACTTTAAAGTGTATCCTTTGCTAATATCCATGCCATAATTGATGTTCAATTTTGAAGTTTTGCAATATTGACTAAAACAAATTTATATGCCAAAATTTTCTTATTGAATTTTTTTCTTTTATATATACTAATCACACTACGCATAATTTTGCTTACAAATAATTAAATGTATAGATATGCAATAAACTTCAAATAATAATGTCTTACAAATTCTTATAAGAGTCTTTTAAAGATGTGCATACTCGCAATGAATTCCACAAAATCAAATGTATTTAAACTCTAAAAATAGTTGAAAAACTCTTCTTATTCATTTCAATAAATCAAATTGACTTGTGGCTGCCATTCAAATTTGATCTCTTGCATTTTCCTACACATTACAAAAATAAACCAATTAGAGAGTTGAACAATTAGAGGGTAGAAATGTTTAGAGTTCATTAAAATAACCAAAGAAGCATTGCACTTTCAACAACAAAAGAAGCTGGATTGGATTTCTTCAATCACATAAAGCATGTTGACATCACATAATGCCTTAAAATAGTGCAGCTATAGGTCTACCTCCCTGTCTGCATCATACCATCATGCTATAAGGAACCAGATCTTATATGTAGCTCTATGTTCATTTAATCTAAACTAATACTCTCAAAGAAAAAGAAAATAGAAGAGAAGATCAGAAGGAGATCAGATGGAGTGATCTATTCTCATCCAAAAAATATTTCAAATGATTCAGCAAGGGACTATGTAGATCAAATTAGCAAAAGATCTACTTAAATTACCCTGTTTGTTAGCAAATGCATTACTGTAATTTTCTTATTATGGCTTTAATCATGTTTTTTATAATTTATTAAATAGCTCTTATATAAGTATTGTCTACACCCTTTATTAGCATATTGTAATTTCTCTATTGTGTTCTTCCAATCTGTTGTCCCAGGTTAGCCTCCATGCTTATTCAGGTATTGCCAAATGTGATTTCAGTGTCAGAAAATACAGAGCATATAACCTTATCCATGTAGAGGCAACAGACAATCAAGAAGATCTCTTGTTCGCAAATCCCACGGAAACAAGTGACATCAACATGTGACATAATGAAAAGCCAAAGTTCATGAAATGGAGCAATACAAGACTATGTAGCCTTTCTTTTTTAGTGTCCAGGACCATTCTAACCAGCCCAGTCAGGCTACACAAACTTATATTCTTATTTGAATGGACCTTGAGGGAAAACTAGATGAACAAACTAGAAAACAACTCCAGTGAAATGACAACAAACCACTTAGATTGGGGAGGCCCATATATGATACCAACAACCACATTTAAAAGAAAACAACCAACAAGAGACACTTGAAACGTAGAGAAAAATATTCACACAACTTCCACAATATTATTCCTAAACTTCGGGCCCTGTTTGTGCTTTTAATTCACTTCAAAAAATGGTGCTCAAACATGAAGCAATGAACCATAACTTTCGGCTGATTGTCTTTGTTGACATATGATTTCCTTTTATCAGTGGTTTTGGTCGACTTATGATCAGAATTGTATAGAACAGGAGAACAAAAAGAGTGTTGCAAGTCAAACACCAAGTATAGTTTACTAATACCAAGTAATGCCTTTGAACATCTACATTATTATATTGAGACCCTATTTATAGACACCACATTCGACTCTCACATATTCTCAATCATGAAACATTGGGTAACAAGATTACAACACAGGAGCACTGATTAGCCAACTCTCATAGATTCTCAATCATATAAGATATAGTTTTTTAGGATAAAATGCCTTTTGAGTTAACAATCGAAGCATGGGTTGATCCAGAAGAATGTAGAAGATTTTGACCTCTTACAGCTTGTGCACTACTTGCATCAGCAGGTGAAGCAAGATTAGATCTGACGCACCCAGGTATATCTTGAACATTCAATCCTGGGTTGTTTTGCAACAATTGACTAAATAAATTTCGCATTTCCTCTCTCATTTCTTCCTTTAGAGAATTTAATTCATTGGCATACTTTTGTTTAAGCTTGTTAATTTCCTCCTTTGTAAGAGAACTTGTTGTCACTGATCTACCATAGCATCTGAGTCGACCAGGTTGTTCCTTTCCAAACACTGCCCTAAATGCATCATATGGTGTTTGAAAAGGACTTCATTAGGCCAAGCGTATCTCCATTGGGTGCTTCAGTGTTATTTGTAAGAAGAATGATGGATCCCTTCGGATGTGCATTGATCATAGGTAATTGAATAAGGTGACCATCAAGAATAAGTATTTTTTGCCTAGAATCAATGACTTGTTTGATCTACTTCAAAGGGCTATCCATTTCTTAAAGATTGACCTTCGTTCCGGTTATCATCAATTGAAGGTTACGGAATGTGATATTCCTAAGATGACTTTTCAGACTAGGTATGGGCACTTTAAATTTTTGGTAATGTCATTTGGTTTAACTAATGCTCTGTCCATGTTTATGGATCTTATGAATCAGGTGTTAAATCCATTCCTTGATATTTTTGCGGTTGTCTTCGTTGATGATATTCTTATTTATTCCCGAAGTGAGTGAGAGCATATGGATCATTTGAGGTTGGTTCTTCAAACTTAGAGGGATAAGAAGTTGTATGCTAAGTTTAGAAAATATGAGTTTTGGTTTGATGAAGTAGCCTTTCTTGGTCATATGGTGTCCGGTGATGGTATAAAGGTTGACCCGAAGAAGACCGAGGCCGTGAAGTAACTTCGAATATTCAGAGTTTTCTTAGGTTGGCTGGCTATTATAGGAGGTTTGTTGAACGTTTCTCATCTATTGCATACGTTGACTAAGTTCACCTAAAAGAAGGTTAAGTTTCTGTGGTCGGATGAATGTGAGAAGAGCTTTCAAACTTTGAAGGATCGACTTACATCAGCTCCTGTTTTGACTTTACCGAATAGCTTAAATAGGTTTGTGGTGTATTGTGATGCTTCTCAGATTGGGTTGAGATGTGTGCTTATGAAACATGGTAAGGTGATAGCTTATGCAGCAAGGTAATTGAAGGTGCATGAGCGTAATTACCAGAGTCATGATCTTAAGTTACCGGTAATGGTATTTGCTTTGCAAATTTGGAGACAATATTTGTATGGGGTGCATATTGATGTTTTCACCGATCATAAGAGTTTGCAATATGTGTTCACTCAAAAGGATCTTAACTTGAGGAAAATAGGATGGTTGGAACTCCATAAGGACTACGACATGAGTGTACAATACCATCCCGGCGAGGCAAATGTTGTAGCCCATGCTCTTAGTAGACTATCTATGGGAAGTGTGGCTCATGTTGATTAAGGAAATAAAGAGTTGGAAAGAGATGTTCACCAATTGGCTAGGTTTGGTGTTAGGTTGTCTAATGATGGTGGTATTCAAATTAAAAATGGAGCCAAATCTTTTGTAGTTGTTGATGTAAAGGCTAAGCAATTGGTTGCTGAAAATAAGATAGAGGTAGGAAATAAACCGAAAATAAGTTAGAGGTCTTTCCCCAAGGAGGAGAAGGTGTGATTCGGTATCAAGATCGGCGATGTGTTCCAGATGTGGATGATCTTAGGAGGGTGATCATAAGTGAAGCCCATAACTCTCATTATTCTATTCACCCGAGATCTACTAAGATGTATTAGGATTTGAGGGAGGGGTATTAGTGGTATGGTATAAAGAAGGATATAGCCAAGTTTGCATCCGAATGCCCTAATTGTCAATGAGTGAAAGTAGAACACCAAAGGCTAGGTGGTTTGACTCAAGATATTGAGATTCCTTCTGGAAGTGGGAAGATGCGAACATGGACTTTGTGGTTGGATTGCCTCGGACCCAAAGGCAATTTAACTCTATTTGGGTTATCGTTGACTGGATGACCAAGTCAGCTCATTTCCTACCGGTCAAGACTACTTTTAGTGCCGAAGATTATGCACGGTTGTACATCCAAGAGTTGGTGATATTGCATGGTATGCCTAGGTCTGTCATGTCAGATCGTGGTACCCAATTTACTTCTCACTTTTGGAGGTCGTTTCAAAGACGACTTGGTACTAAGGTGAAGTTGAGCACCGCCTTTCATCCTTAAACATATGGACAAGTTGAGAGGACAATTCAAACTTTGGAGGACATGTTGAGGGCTTGTGTTTTGGAATTCAAAGGCAATTGGGATGACCATCTTTCACTCATTGAGTTTGCTTATAATAATAGCTTTCATGTTAGCATTGGTATGCCATTGTTTGAGGCTTTGCATGGTAGGAGATGTAGGTCTCTAATGGGGTGGTTTGAGTTGGGAGAGATGGATTTAATTGGCATGGATTTGGCATTAGATGTTATGGAGAAGGTGAAGTTGATTGGAGAAAGGTTGAAGATGGCCCAAAGTCACCAAAAGTCCTATTTGAATATTAGAAATAGGGACCTTGAGTTTCATGTTGATAATTGGGTGTATATGAAGGTCTCACCTACGAAGGGTGTAATGAGTTTTTGCAAGAAGGGCAAGATAAATCCCCGGTATGTAGGCCCTTATAAGATTGTTGAGTTGATTGGGAATGTGGCTTATATGTTTGAGTTGCCTTCGGATTTGATCTCTATTCACTCGGTCTTCCATGTGTCTTTGTTGAGAAAGTTGGTTGGTGATCCTAGTACAATTATGCATTTGGAAGTTGTTGGGGCTGAGGAGAATTTGTCTTATGAGGAAGTTCTGGTGGAGATTTTGGATAGGCAAGGGAAGAGGCTTTGTAACAAGGATGTGTCTTTGGTTAAGGCTCTTTGGAGAAATCAACAAGTGGAGAGTACTACATGGTAGGCGGAATTGGACATGATGAAATGATATCCCATCTTTTCCGAGCTACTCAGCACTAAGGTATTAGGTTCTTCCTTTTTCAAGTAGTCCTAGCTCTTTCACTCTTCTGTTTCATGATGTGTTCTTCCTTTTTCAAGGGGTCCTAACTCTTTCACTCTTGAGTTTAATGACTTGACATGCATACATGTGCACCAAAATGAGTTTTATTATGTTTGAATGATTTGAATACATTTAAATATGAGTTTCAACGACTTTATGATTTTCAAGTAATGAAAGTGCATTGTATCTCGTGGTTGAATGTTTCGTGTTCTAATTCATGCCTTGTTCTTGCACATTTGAGGATGAATGTTCCCATGGGGGAAATGATGTAAGGACCCATATGTTGTACGACCTCATTGGATCTTAAAAATTTTGGTTTTAGAAAGTTTTGGACCAAGGTGATGCTCTATGGTAGCCCTCACAGTCTGTGTGAGGCTATACAGATTGTGTCAGGCCTCCTTGGAGTGACCCTTGGCCTTGTGTGGGGTGTTGGAGCTTAATCTGGAGTTTTGAACCAAGGCATGCCATACTTGGACACCACACGGGCCGTGTGAGGCATCACCGACCGTGTGGAGGGCCGTATGGTAGCCTTTGTCTTGAAATTCCTCAATTTGGGACCAAATGTAGGGGTAGAGCCAAGTATATGGTCCATACAAGGTGGTACGGTCCCTATAGCCTCCCATATGGCTTCCAGAGTGAAATTTTTCTAAGTATGGAATCACCTTCTCGGAGCATTGCCATGGAAGAGTTTTCCAATGGAGGTGGTACGGGAAGTCATACGGCCCTTGTGGCATTGTATAGCCCATGGGGCCCTCCGTAGGAGTGATTTTGTTGAAGAATTCTAAGTATGGGATTACCGTTTCAAACCTTTCTCTAGTGAATTTCCGCATGTTTTTGATCACGGGCAAGTATACTGTCCGTATAACATGTCACGGACCATATAGTCCTCCATGACACGACGTTTTTAATGTTTCAACTCGCTTCATTGATGGCGTTTTCGTATTTTCGTATTATTCTAAGGGTCTTTTGTGACTTCCTATGCTGCCTAAATACTTCCTAATGACCTAAACCTTATTCCTCTCATTCAAATTCATTTCTCACATTTTAAAATTTTCTCAAGTCGCTCTCAAAGAATTCTAGTGGGAATTTAAGCTTGGGGATCAAGGAAAGGTTACTTATTCATCAAATTTCTTTTTGAATCTTCTTCATTAGCTAAGGTATGAGGGATTAATTCTTGGTCCCTTTCAACCAAGAAGACCCAAAATCTTTTCACTTGAATTTTATAAAATTTTGCTTAGTTTAAATATGGATTTTGAGTATCATTGATTATTAAATTCAATTGAAGTATGGTTATGCTTATTTTGATGATTAAGCTGATTTAAGCCTATGATGAATTATGTTGAAGTTATGAAGTTATGAATGTGCATGTCCCTTTTAAAGCTTAATTTGTGCATGGTCAATCTATATTATGATTTAAATATAAATTTTACTTATATCCTTACTTGAATTTCATAATGTATTGTTGATTTAAGTTTGAATTTCTATTACCCATGTTGATCTCATCTCATTCATAACATATGTGCTCATGAGCATTGGATTTTATGAAAATTATCAAGTTGGTTAAGCCCAATTATGTTTACGTACATGATTTTGATATGAAATTGGTTATGACAAGAATGTGATCAAATAAATGTCTATGATATTTGAGCATATTAGGTGTTTACACCTCATTTTGATATTGTGAATGATCTATTCCTATGGATGAGAATCCTGATTGTGAACTATGATTTGGCCTTTGAGCCCAAGTACGAACGATTATGAATCTTTTTTGGCTTTCAAGTCCAATTATGCATTGAAGCGATTTGACATGACTTGCATCCAATTTGAAATCACGTATATGTATATGTATTCTTGTGGGATGATGAATTCGCATCCATGGATTGGGGGTGTTAGGGCTATCCCTAAAGGTCCTCTCCCTTTCCTTGAACTATGTGTCATCATAGGTATATGTATATGGTAACCCTCGCTGAAATGGGAGGCCCGTAAGTTGCAATTACAATATCGATATGATATGATGAAATTGTGAAACTCTTATCCGAAATGGGAGACCAATAAGAAAGGCCACTTCTCCGAAACGGGAGGCCCGTGAGGAGAAGTGTGGTTTACCTTTGGCAAGTAGACCACCTCTTTTCCGGTGTGGGGATAACATCCGGATTTCATGTAATAGCTCGCTTGGTCTTATATATCGGTTGACGTCTCATCCCCTTTTATATAAGCATTTGTGTATTTCATGTATCATGGATTTCATGGCATATAGTTATACTATACTTCTTTTGATATATATACATCTCTTTCTATATTTTGCGCCTTTGCCATCTCAAATATAATGCAAGTTTGGTAAGTCATATGCATTGCATGCCAGCATACTTAGTACATTCAAACGTACTAACGCATACTTTTGCCTACATGATCTAACCATGTATGGACCGAGGTCTACATTCACCCACCGTAGAACGGTTAGCATTTTATCATGAGATTTGCTTGTCGTGGTGAGTCCTATCTTTCAAGGGAAAATCACTATTCCTCTACCTTTGGAGTTTTTGTTTATTTATTCACATTTGAGGGTGAGTCAGGGGTATGTCTCAGCCCACGTCCTATCTTTTGACTAGAGGCATTGTTGGACATCTTGTAAACTCCTTTACTTTTATATGCTAAGTGTTGTATTTGGAGGTCACACTTATGGATATTGCTGCGTATTGATTTTCATTGTTTGAATTGGTCATAGGCTTTATGATATGGTTATACGTTATGATGTGAAAATTGTTAGGTCACGAATTGCCCCCATAGAGTGAGTCATACTTACCCACCCTTAGTATTTATGTGCTATATGTTAGGTGGATTCATGATACTCCATTTTCCTATTACATCCTTATAGTGCAAGTCCTACTTTCCCATCCTTTAGAATTATGTATTTACTATTTGTTTATGCTTCCGAACCGATGATGTGAATATAGATACATTGAAGCTTGTTTTGGGACTCTTTGGTTCCAATTCTTCATGTCACTCCTAGGCCCTAGGTCCGGGTCGTGACAGCTGGGGTACTCAAACATAAGTAAAAAATTTATTTTGCAGGAACACCACTCTAAGTCAAAAAAGAAATGGTATCTAGAAATGACAGAAAACAGAAATCTCTTCAATTTTGTTGCAGATTTTAGTGGTGGAAAAATATATTTTTGGAGACAATTCAAATGATATTGTTATTGGTATTAAAACTATTTCTTTCAACAGATCTTATGATATCACTAATGTTTATCTCATGAAGGGATTAAAGTGCAGTGTGTTAATCATCAGTCAATAATATGATTCTGACTTAGAAGTAAGGTTCAAGAAGAACTGTTGCATAGTTAGATAATTCTGGAAAGGAAATTCTTTCATGAAGCAGGGAGAAAAACGTTTGGATCCATGATTCAGTCAAAGGATCAACTGATCATATTTGTCTATCCTCCATCTCTGAGGACCCAATGGACCTTGCACAAAAACCTAGGTCACACCAGTGTGCGACTTATCGAGAAACTGGTCAGACTTGGTCTAGTTATAGGCTTATCAAAATTAGATTATACCAAAGATCACATCCGTGATGCCTGTCATTTGGGTAAACAAACTAGAAACACTTTTTCGTCTGATAATACTGTGTCTACTACCAAACCTTTGCAGCTACTTCATATAAACCTCTTTGGTCCTACAAGAACAACTGGAGCAGGAAAAGGTATGCTTAGTGATTGTTGATGATTACTCTCTTTTTACTTATGCTTAGTGATTGTTGATGATTACTATCTTTTTACTTGGGTCATGTTCTTGATTAACAAGGATGATACTTTAAAGAATTTTGAGTTCTTTTATAAGAAAGCTCAAAGGAATAAAGGTTACTACATTTCCACAATAAGGAGTAATCATGGAGGAGAATGTGAAGCAAAGTATTTGAAAACTTTTTCAACAAAGAAAGATACTCTCATAATTTATTCTCTCCACGATCACTTCAACAAAATAGAGTAGTTGAGAGAAAAAATAGAACTCTTCAAGATATGGCTAGAACCCTCATCTGTGAACACTCTCTTTCACATCACTTTTGGGCAGAAGTTGTAAGTATTGTTTGTCATATTCTTAATAGGTGTCTGATAAGGCCAACTATGAAAAAGACTCCATATGAACTGTCCAAATGGAAAGAAACCAAATATTGTTTACTTCTATCCTTTTGGTTGCAAATGCTTTGTGCATGATAATGGTAAGGAAAATCTTGGTAAATTTGATTCTCGTAGCGATAAAGATATTTTTCTTGGCTACTCTAATACTAGTAGATGTACTTCTATCATTGAAGAATCCATACATGTTACTTTTGATGATTCTAATCATATTTCTGAGAAAAAGTGCAGCTCAAATGATGACAAATTTCTCAGCTCTCAAAGTGATGTTATGTCCTCAAAAGAAGTTCTTAATAAGGAGCAGTCGACTACTCCAGAAGAAAATTAGTTTATCATTGAATCTGTACCAATAAAGTGAACCTGATTACCCAAAGAAATTCATTATCAAAAATTCAAATGATGTTGTGAGAATGAGTGCCTCAAGCAAGAAATGTGCCAATGTGACACTCATATCTCAATTGAAACCCAAGAAAATTGATAAGGTCTTGAAGGACTGCCAGTGGGTAAAATCCATAATGGAAGAACTTGATCAATTTGAAAAGAATCACCCGTGGACTCTAGTTCCTAAATCATAAAATGTTTCTATCTTTGGAACTAAATGTCTTTTAAGAAATAAATTAAATGAGGCCGGACAAGTGAAAAGAAATAAAGCCAGACTTGTGGCTCAAGGGTATTCACAAAAAGGAGTTGACTATGATAAAACTTTTGCCCCTGTTGGCAAGGTTAAAATCTATTCATCCTATTTTAGCTTATGCTACTTTTAAAGATTTTAAGCTATTTCAAATGGATGTTAAAAACGCCTATTTAAATAGTTTTATTGAGGAAGAATTTTTTATTAAACAACCCTCGGACTTTGAATATCTAAAATTTTCATGTCATATTTTCAAAATCTTTATGCGGTCTCAAGCAGGACCCACAAGCTTGGTATGAATGATTGAATAAATTTTTATTATTTCATGGATTTTCTAGAGGAAATATTGAATACCACTCTCTTTGTTAAAAAAGTCTTCCTCCAACAATTTTATTATTCAAATATATGTTGGTGATATTATCTATGAAAGTACTAACGTTGTTTTGTGCAAGAAGTTTGCTAACTTAATGCAAAGTGAATTTGAAATGAGCATTGATAGGTGAGCTAACCTTCTTTTTGGGACTCCATAATTTTCAAACTAAAAGAGGCATTATTATTTTCCAAAGTATACTAAAGAGTTAGTACAAAAAGTCAAAATGGAGAAAGTCAAACCTATAAGTACTCCCATGAGTCCTTCCTACAATGTGGATCTTGACACATATAGTAAGAACGTTGATGAGTTCAAATATTGAGGTAAGAACGTGGATCATGTTTAGCATCTGCAAGTGTGCAAGATTTCAATTTGCTCTGAAAGAATTTCATTTAACCATCGGAAAAAGAATTATTTGTTATTTAGTGGAAACAATTTCTTTTGATCTGTGGTATGAAAAATCCTCTATTTTTAACCTTCATGAATTCTCAGATGCAAACTATGCAGGCGACAAAGTTGATAGAAAAAGTACCAGTGAATCTTTCCAATTTCTCGGAGAATCTTTAATCTCCTGAAATAGCAAGAAATAAATTGTGTATCTATATCTACTAGGGAAGATAAAGACGTAACTAGTGATTTGTGTTGTGGTCAAATTATGTGGATGATTCATCAATTGAATGATTATGACATAACAGTTAAACCTTCTCAATTTATTGTCACATTTCCAACATTATCAGTTTAATAAATTCTATGCATCATTCTAGAGCTAAACATATTGATATTACACATCATTTTATTGGCCCTCTGAGTATGATGTCTCTTTTGAAGATGTCAAAAGGTTATGGTATTAGATCCCTCTATTCCCTGCCTCTCTAGTCTGAGCTAAAAAAATTATCCTTTGAAGCTAGAGTTCTTGTTCACATTGTGGCAACCCCCCTCCTTCCTCATGTTGGGCCTTTGTCTACTCTGTTTGTTCGTGGTATCTTTTTTACCTACTGTCTCCTGTGTAAGAGAAGATTCAAGTTGTCCTCCTATATTCTTGTTTTATGGTTGACTATATTATTAATCTTCTTAGCCTTCCTTATGGTATGATTATCTCTCATATCTCGAAGGTTAATCATGTCTGCCTTGATGATATTCCTCCCCTTTTGGTCCAGCAAAGCTAGAATTCCAAAACTTTTGGAAGCATGGAATATGTTCATACCAATGGTACATGTATCCTCAAAATTAAAGTGCTAGTAGGTCCTGTTCAAGATTCTCCAAATGATCCCCCTCCTTCTAATCCTATGCCCTCAGCCTCTTGGACGCTAAAATCCTAGAAGATGCCTTAACTTTCTAGCATGGACGCTAAGTTTGAAGCCCTTCAAGACCGGCTCATCTCTACTCACTATAAGTTCGACTCCATCAATAAGTCTTTGGAAAAGGTTAGAGCAAACTAGTTCTTAAATTTTGCTTAAATTTTGTTCGAATCTCGATCAAGTTATCAAGGAATCCATCAAAGTCGCACATAACATGCAAACTAGTTCTGATGTTATGACTGCCGCTTTGACAAATCTGTTTGAGAACTTGAAAACTACTACTATTAACACCTTTACTTACTTTCTTCGGCTTCGCTTAAGACAATGTTTTTATTTTGCTGGTTTGTTTATTAGGGCTTAATTCCTCTCTTTTAGATATTTTTATTACTACTTTTAGTCATGTTTTGATCTTGTTCTATGTTCCCTACTCTTTTATTTTTGTATTTTTCTATATGCTTGCTCTATCTACTGTAATGTGCTTGTTATTTCCTTTTTGTTGATGCCAAAGGGGGAGAATATAATTATTTACTCAAGGGAAGTCAAGACCACTTACTGAGAAACTTCCTGAAGAATCTCTCAAAAGTTTAAAGGAAAGTCAACTACTAATAAATTATTGTTATCATCAAAAAAGGGGAGATTGTTAGTATTCTATTTTTGAATAATGACTGCTTGCAGGAAAGACATAAAAAAAACTCAAATAAATCCTCTCAGTAAAGAGAATAAAATCAATTAGGGATTGACAGATTGGAAGAAATCAAATCTAAGATGGAGAATTACAAAGGAGTTAAGGATCAAGAATGAAAAGACACCAAAACAAGGATTATGCATAAGTCAAGGGGAAAGATCTTCCACATTATTATACTTTCCTTTAAGCCTTTAACCTTATTCTCACTACAACATTTTTGGCTTTTAAGCACCCTGACTAAGTGTGGCCTAAACTATGAAAAAGTGTTGTCTTTGATCAAAGCCAACACCTTTTGGCTTTAGGCAACACTTTTGTAGGGGTGGCCTAAAGAAGCGTTACCTTTGACTTTAGGCAACACTTTGTAGGTGTCGCCTAAACAGCTACACTTTAAAAGTGTTTCCCATGGGTTGCAAAAGCAAAGCTTTGTAATAGCCATATAACAACACTTTTTTTACATACTACTACATTTTTAAGCGTTGCCTCGTCAGACTTATTGGCAACTCTTTCGAAGTGTAGCCATTTATAACATCTCTAAAACAACACTTTAAAGTGTATCCTTTGCTAATATCCATGCCATAATTGATGTTCAATTTTGAAGTTTTGCAATATTGACTAAAACAAATTTATATGCCAAAATTTTCTTATTGAATTTTTTTCTTTTATATATACTAATCACACTACGCATAATTTTGCTTACAAATAATTAAATGTATAGATATGCAATAAACTTCAAATAATAATGTCTTACAAATTCTTATAAGAGTCTTTTAAAGATGTGCATACTCGCAATGAATTCCACAAAATCAAATGTATTTAAACTCTAAAAATAGTTGAAAAACTCTTCTTATTCATTTCAATAAATCAAATTGACTTGTGGCTGCCATTCAAATTTGATCTCTCGCATTTTCCTACACATTACAAAAATAAACCAATTAGAGAGTTGAACAATTAGAGGGTAGAAATGTTTAGAGTTCATTAAAATAACCAAAGAAGCATTGCACTTTCAACAACAAAAGAAGCTGGATTGGATTTCTTCAATCACATAAAGCATGTTGACATCACATAATGCCTTAAAATAGTGCAGCTATAGGTCTACCTCCCTGTCTGCATCATACCATCATGCTATAAGGAACCAGATCTTATATGTAGCTCTATGTTCATTTAATCTAAACTAATACTCTCAAAGAAAAAGAAAATAGAAGAGAAGATCAGAAGGAGATCAGATGGAGTGATCTATTCTCATCCAAAAAATATTTCAAATGATTCAGCAAGGGACTATGTAGATCAAATTAGCAAAAGATCTACTTAAATTACCCTGTTTGTTAGCAAATGCATTACTGTAATTTTCTTATTATGGCTTTAATCATGTTTTTTATAATTTATTAAATAGCTCTTATATAAGTATTGTCTACACCCTTTATTAGCATATTGTAATTTCTCTATTGTGTTCTTCCAATCTGTTGTCCCAGGTTAGCCTCCATGCTTATTCAGGTATTGCCAAATGTGATTTCAGTGTCAGAAAATACAGAGCATATAACCTTATCCATGTAGAGGCAACAGACAATCAAGAAGATCTCTTGTTCGCAAATCCCACGGAAACAAGTGACATCAACATGTGACATAATGAAAAGCCAAAGTTCATGAAATGGAGCAATACAAGACTATGTAGCCTTTCTTTTTTAGTGTCCAGGACCATTCTAACCAGCCCAGTCAGGCTACACAAACTTATATTCTTATTTGAATGGACCTTGAGGGAAAACTAGATGAACAAACTAGAAAACAACTCCAGTGAAATGACAACAAACCACTTAGATTGGGGAGGCCCATATATGATACCAACAACCACATTTAAAAGAAAACAACCAACAAGAGACACTTGAAACGTAGAGAAAAATATTCACACAACTTCCACAATATTATTCCTAAACTTCGGGCCCTGTTTGTGCTTTTAATTCACTTCAAAAAATGGTGCTCAAACATGAAGCAATGAACCATAACTTTCGGCTGATTGTCTTTGTTGACATATGATTTCCTTTTATCAGTGGTTTTGGTCGACTTATGATCAGAATTGTATAGAACAGGAGAACAAAAAGAGTGTTGCAAGTCAAACACCAAGTATAGTTTACTAATACCAAGTAATGCCTTTGAACATCTACATTATTATATTGAGACCCTATTTATAGACACCACATTCGACTCTCACATATTCTCAATCATGAAACATTGGGTAACAAGATTACAACACAGGAGCACTGATTAGCCAACTCTCATAGATTCTCAATCATATAAGATATAGTTTTTTAGGATAAAATGCCTTTTGAGTTAACAATCGAAGCATGGGTTGATCCAGAAGAATGTAGAAGATTTTGACCTCTTACAGCTTGTGCACTACTTGCATCAGCAGGTGAAGCAAGATTAGATCTGACGCACCCAGGTATATCTTGAACATTCAATCCTGGGTTGTTTTGCAACAATTGACTAAATAAATTTCGCATTTCCTCTCTCATTTCTTCCTTTAGAGAATTTAATTCATTGGCATACTTTTGTTTAAGCTTGTTAATTTCCTCCTTTGTAAGAGAACTTGTTGTCACTGATCTACCATAGCATCTGAGTCGACCAGGTTGTTCCTTTCCAAACACTGCCCTAAATGCATCATATGGTGTTTCTCCAGCATTTTGGCGATTTTGAAGTTCAGCCTATCCAAAAAATTAACATGGCACAGTTAAATTTAACTTACTATTGCAACTTGGGTATCAGCCTCAAGTTCTTTTCACTATAAATAACTTACTATTGCAACTTGGGTATCAGCCTGAAGTTCTTTTCCTTTCTTTGTACGAGTTGCAATAAACATTTTAGACTTTGATGGTTCCTCATTGTTTTCATTAGCTGCACACTACAAATTACACGAATATGAAGCTTACCTAAAACATCAACATGTTCTAGTAAAGTACCAAAAAATAAAATTCAAATTTTATAAAGTGTATGCTGAGTATTACCAATGCCACGTGTACTCTTGCAAAATTAATCGGTCTCATTCGATGCCTCCACTTTTGTTTTTTTTTTGTTTTGGGAATTCACCTCAGAGATAGCCTAAATTTCAATACAAAAAGATGTATTAATTTATAAATTAAAAAAACAAAGAATAGAGATAACGCAAAATATATCGAAGAAAAAATGCATTATTATAGCCTGACTTGCACAGTTGGATGTTTCCAGTACTCAATCAACTGACGAAAATGAACTTCAGGAATGTCATCAGGCCGTTTTGCTAGCATATCCTCAATAGTACTATTTTATAAAAAAATCTCTCTTTAATATTTCCCTTGTGTCGCCTCCAAGCTTCACGAAGACCTGTCATCTCCCACTTCTCTCCTTCTATTGGAATTAAGAATTTGGACTATGCAAAATAAATAAATATTTAGCTTCAATCAATAATAAGCATACAATGAAATAAAAAATCTCAAAGTTTATTGTTCTTACATTGACGTATTCCCACATGCGCTTTTTAGTAACTTCTGGCACTGCATGCCAACTAGTGTAAATCAAGCTGATAAATCTAGAATTCCTTGCAATTGTTCCTAGAATTAGATCAGACACGATCTTATCAGTTGGTCCCACTGCTTGTCCGTTATCAAATGTCACCTCCTCTCTTTCTTCCAAATTTCTTGCATGAATTTTCTTACATGTTGTTTGTCCCCGAACATTTTTCTTCTCCGGTGTTCCTATATTGATGTAACAACTTCCAAATAAGAAATGTCATTTATAATGAGTAATAAATTTTACAAAGTTTGAGATATACCTTTTGTACTACGATCGATGTCAATTTCCTCTTCTATAGGACACCCATCCGCGCCAATTTCTTCTTGATCCACAAAATCATCCAATACTTTATTATGTTTATCAATAGGAGGAGCCTGCATACATTCGACATCATCTATTGTGCGGTTATGATATTTCATTTCATCACCTAGGTGTGTTCTTTATTTTTTCAGAAAATGATCAAGATCAGTAGCCGGTAGGACCGACTTCCTCTTTAGCACTTTGAAGTTGGGTAGCTCATGAATATTATGTTGTTCATTTGTTCCCTGTTCTTTCAGAAATTGACCAACACTGATGGGCCGTAAGACCGACTTCATCTTCACCTGTTTGATATTTTGCAGCTCCTGAATATCAGGTTGTTCCTCTCCTTCACATAGTGTTGTATCAATCACATGAGAAGTGTTAACAGCTACCTTTGAAGATGTTTGGAACCTAGAGTTGTGGCTAAACAGTTTACTCTTTTCTTCTTGTGGAATGGACCTTTCAAGAATCTGTATTTTATGCGCTATTGGTGCATGCTCTTTCCTCAGTTTATCATTGTGTTGTTTTTCAAGTTGTTCTCTCTTAATCTTAAACTTGTTGATCAATTCATCACTTGATCGGTATTGCAAATTAGAATTCACATTCTTCAATGGACTCTGAGCTTTGTTCGGATTCGAGACCTTTTTGTTTAGTATTCTTGCTTGATTCATTTTTTTCGTCTTCTTTTAATCTCACTACTTTATTTACCTACAAAATAAACAATACGTTAAGGACTTGTCAAATAAAAAAATTGTTTGTACATAAAAACACCCTCCAAAAATGATATTTTCAATAAATATTTGTGTATATAATCTCACCATTCATCTCCCTTTTCACCTTCTTCCCAACTATTACTAGAACAAAAAAAAAACATGTTTTTCAAACATTAGCTTTTGTTTTTTGATTAAAATGAAAGAACCCCAAGAATTAAAAATGCTACTACCCTTTTGATCTCCTTTTTTTATGCCCCAAAGTTTGGATCTGTAGCTACGCTGCAAATTGAGGCCAAATTTGTATTCAAAAAGTTGCCCACAAGTTGAATTCACTGTAAATATGCGTTGAAGAAACAATGAAACGAGAACCATGTCTGTAATTTTGTTAATCACAGATGGTCCACTACACACTATCTGACCATATGCATCAAGCAAAACTACAGCCACAGTTCTTTTATCATTGCTTTTTATCACATCGTTGACTATAGATTCAGCTCGTGGGCGACTATCAGAATAAAAATTTTTCCTTAATGTTGTCTCCATGGGAGAAAGCTTCAAACTTTAGATCACGAGATAGAAGAACAAAAGGGTATAATTCAATCTTGATTCTTAGGGTTCTTTTAGTATTTCCAAAAACAATAAGCTAGTGTTTGAAGAACTTTGTTGCTTTTTCTAGTCCAGAAGAATATGAAAAGGGAGATGAATGATCAAGGGTAAAATCCCTGATTTTCCCATAAATAGGTCCTAAGACCCCATCATTTCATATATTTTACATTCGGACCATTTTTATAGTGAAAATATTCAAGAACCTGACACTTACAACTTTGTTAATTTACAAAGTAGAAATATCCTCAACAATGAATTGTGAACCCCTTATCAAAACACAAATATCATTCATGTAACAGCTTTGAAAGGACCATCACCAAAAGGGTCTTCAAACATCTGTAAGTAAATAACAACCTTCTTGTATGCAGGTGTTAATGCCCTTTGTTAATAAAATCTTATTACTTAATTAAGAAAATACTTGACTAAAGTATCAGTGTGTAATATGATATAGGCTATATGTGATGGTATTGGAGGAAAATCACCAGTAGACAGTAGTTGGTATTGGAGGAAAATCAAGAAGATGATGCAGCATTGGTATACGCAAGGGAAGTTCCTCCTAACTGCTAATGGGAATTATTCAATCTCTAGTGCATACATGGACCTTCTAGGCCAACATATGGAGTTAGAGACTGCCGAATTGATATGGAATTCTACAATGGTTCCTAAGCAAAGGTTTATAATGTGGCTGGCAGTCCAGAATAGGTTACTTACCAAGGAAAGGTTGTTGAGGATACTAATTGTTGTTTATGTCAAGCTTCAGTAATGGACACAAGTAAGCACTTATGTTGATTGTGAATATGCTACGAGGGTGAGGAATAACATTCAACAATGGCCAAAAATCAACTGGAAAAAGTTTACGAAGGAGCTGATAGTGGCAATTCTGGGAGCCCTGGTACACTACATTTGGACTCCGCAGCTGCCGTTGCTTGTCATGCTGTTTTCTTAAAAACACGGCCGACTGTATTCACATGTAATGCTATCATCGGTGCTATGTATCGTGCAGGATGGTATAGTGATGCTAAGGCTCTGTTTCAGTACTTTTTCAATCAGCATAATGTCATTCCAAATGTTGTTTCATATAATCATCTAATTGTGTCACATTGTGAAGCTGGTGAGGTTGATGAAGGGTTGAAAGTATACAATCATATTATTGAAAATGTGCCTTTTAGTCCATCTGCTGTGACGTATCGACATCTTACCAAGGGATTAATTGAGTCTGACCGTATAGCTGAAGCTGTGGATTTGCTTAGGGAAATGCTTAATAAAGGACATGGTGCGGATTCTTTAGTTTCCAGGCTGTGAATTCTGACACTTTCAATTTAATGGTGAATGAGTGTTTTAGGCTAGGAAAGGTTTCAGAGGCATTGGAGACCTTCAAGAAGGTGGGAAAGGGACGTTGCAGGTTACAATAATATGATAACAAAACTTTGTGAGCTTGGAATGATGGAGGAAGCAGAAAAATACTATATGGAGTTGTGTAACAAGTCATTGAGCGCAGATTCACTAGAAGATTCACTAGTCTTACCAGTTCCCTCAGGGAGTTCCTGCTAGAAACCTTTGGTAATCAAGGTCGTCGTGAGGAGATTGAAAGAGTCTTTTCTACGAAACCTACTTACTTTCCACCTCCTACACCACCTCGAGGACAAGTTCCATGGCTTTCACAATTGCCTAGACAATCACCAAAAACTTCTCATGCTCCAGGTACTTTTTTCCATCTTTTGGTACATCTCATTATTTTACATTCTCCCTAGCATCATTAGTTTGACAGCATACATGCTGGGTTTGTATATATACAACTGAGTAAATGGAATGCCACTAATTTCTACATAAAAACCAAAATGATTAAAGCTTTTAGTAATATTCTTGGCTTAACTAATCCTGATGAATTTTTGTTTTTTGGCAACAGATGAAGAGTCCAACAGAGACAGAACAGAACAAGAACAGGACATTGACAACTCAGTAGATCAAGTGATACTAGACTCTCCAAGATCAAATGAACTAGGAAATTCAACTAATATCAATAGGGAAGACAATAAAACGAAGAGTTCATCCGAACGAGTGATCAATTTCCAGGGAAAAAGCTTGAAGATCCACTAGGTAAGAACAGAACAATTAAATCAATCTCTTTTTTAAATCAATTAAATCAATCTCTTTTTTGATCAGAAAATCAAGAATCAGACAACACAGTACAACAACAACAGCTGAAATCACAAGCCAATAGTATCAACAATAACAAGAGAAAGACCATTGAAGAAAATCTGTCAACAGACAGAACAAGACCAAGATTCAGCAGCCTTACTGTTTACCAACACATACTCTACAACTCCTCAAAGTAGAAAAATAAAAACATAATGTGATAAATAAGATATGTCTATCAATGTTTACTTCAAAACTAGAAACTAAAACAGAAAAATATTTCTGATTGGCAGTTAAATATCTTAAAAAAAAAAAAAGAAACAAACACCCAATAGAACAACAAATTTGCAGAATCAACGCACAGATAAGATGACTTGCCTTTAGAGGGATGCTCAACCCTGAATCCACAATAGCGCACAGTAGCTCTGGCTTTAAAAGAAAGTCTCTGAATCCAAAACTGTGAATTCCAACATAACCCCTATATTGACAAAGCATGAAAAAACAATTAGGCTCAATAAGAAATTCAAAACTTGCATATTCACTAGAAGATTCAACAGGTTGAATTCTTCCTATCCCTCTCCCTTTCACAATATCTTTATGACCAATAATAGCTCTAACTATGAATAGCAGAGATAAAAACACTACCTGTCATGAACAATAGTGCACTTTTCAATCTCACAACCTGTCAGCAGTAAAAGATACCAAATTCTTCAAGCCAGGCCTACAGAAGATATACATACTTAAAACAAAAAATGAAAGACAAAAAGTAAGAACAAACAGAACAGATTATAATAAATTTGTGTACCAGAAAAGTATTCAAATAACAAAACGACTGAATTAGAAATATAAAGTCATCCAAAGTAACTAAAACTCATGGTGTGTCATCTTCGATCTCCTCTTCAGAATCATCTTCAAACTCATTTATAGACTCATCTTCTAATTCATTTTCAGATACATCTTCATACTCGTCTTCAGACTGGTCTTCAAACTCCTCTTTGGACTCGACTTCCAGCACCTATTGAGCAACAAATTCCTCAGGAGGCACATCAATAATTGTTGCTGGTAGATCAGTCCTTGTTAAGAGAACTTCACCAATATCTTTTGGTATAGATGGTCCCATCAATTGTTCAAAGGGCTCATTTTCATAACTTTGTGGGAAATTAGATTCAACTTGATCGCCCATGTTAAACAAGTCTCTAGGAACCGTCTTCATAACATAATATCGATCTTAATCATATGGATCTTGCACATAGAAGCATTGGTGTACTTGAGATGCAAGCACAAAAGGCTCGTCCTGAGAGGACTTTTTGTTAAAGTAGACATAAGTAAGGCCATAAATATCACTTTCAACCTCATACCAATCACACTTAAATAAGACAACCTTAAAATGGCCATAATAGTCTAACTCAACTATATCAACTATTCTTCCATAGTAAGTCAAATCTGCATCAATCGGATTTTTATCCTTTGCGCTTGCAAAACTTTTAGTTGAGGCAACTAGCGTAACACCACTATTTTGTGTTTTGCACCTTGCATCACGCTGCCTTGAGTTGAATCTATATCCATTAATTAAGATACCCAGAATATCTTTTAGCAACTGAATTCGGTCCTCTGGATAATTGTTTTATCAGATCAGGCATATCCTCTTGCAGAGCACGAGTTTCAAACCATTGAGAGAAGTTTTGACTATGATTCTTGGCCCTATTCCATTTGGATCTTCGCGACTGCTTATTAAGTTTCCTTTCATGCTCTCTACATAAAAGATATTTTTTATTAGAATGATAAATGAAATAAGTCAAAAATTAATTATGCTAAACAAAATACTATAGTTCAATTAAAGTACGTACCTAATATATTCTTCAACCTCGTCACAATTGCCCAACAGATATGCATGTTCCTGACTTAGTGACTTGTTATCTAAAATAAATGGATCAGTTTTCTTAGCTCCTAAAGGACAACCTCCGTTAGGAAACAAACTGAAAGTAGTTGTATCACCTAGACCACATTCATCATTATTTCGAGCTCTTCTGTTAAATTTGGTATGTACACCCCCATGCATATATCTAGAGCAAAAAGTTATAATCTCTTTCACATTATGTGTCTCTGCTATACATCCTTCTGCATGACGTCTATTGCGGACATATGATTTCAATGTACAATTTTCTCTTTCAGGAAAATACATCCATCGGTTCTGAATGGGACCTCCTAATCTCACTTCATTCGCTAAATGAATAGTTAAATGAATCATTATATCAAAAAATGTAGGAGGAAAAATTCTCTCCAACTAATTTATTATTTCTATAATCTCTACTTCTAAGTAATCAAGTTCCTCTAATGTGATAACTTTTTTACATAAGCGACGGAAGAAGGAACTTAGACGAATCAAAGCAATTGCAACATGATCAAGAAGGATGCTTTTAATTGGTGTTGGAAGCAAGTAATGCAAATGAAATGAGCATCATGGGTCTTATAACCAAACAATTTTCTTTCATCCAACTGCACACACCTAGATATATTAGAGGCACTACCATCAGGTAACTTTGTTGTCTTCAAAACTCCACAAAAAACTGATTTCTCTCCATTTGTCATTGAGAAGCATGCTCTTGCGAATTTTGTTTTCTTACGATCCGTTGTATCAGGATGAAGATTCTTTCTAATTCCCATCTCTTGCAAATCATAACGAGCTTTTATATGATCCTTTGTTTTGTCAGGAATATCCAAAAGAGTTCCAAGTATGCTGTCAAATATGTTTTTCTCTATGTGCATTACATCAAGGTTGTGCCGTAATAAGTTGTGCAGCCAATAAGGTTGTTCAAAAAAGATTGGCTTTTTCTTCCATGGACCGTCATTTGATCTCTTCCTCTTCTTCTCAAACATATTTTCAAAATTTTGTAATATATTAAGCACATCAGGTCCCTTTAATAAAGATGGAGGAGGCCTAAATTTAGTTTTTCCATTGAAAGATCTTTTATTAGATCTCCATGGATGATCCATAGGTAGAAAAACACGATGGTCCATATAGCACATTTTTCGACTATGTTTAAGATAGAGAGAATTAGTGCCATAATTACAACAAGGACAGGCCAACTTTCCTTTTGTACTCCAACCAGATAACATGGCATATGCAGGAAAGTCATTGATTGTCCACATAAGAGTTGCTCGCATTTGAAAAGTTTGATTTCTTGAAGCATCATATGTTTCAACTCCACAATCCCACAATACTTTTAACTCATCTATCAATGGTTGTAAGTAAATATCAATGTCATTTCCAGGTGATCGTGGCCCAGGTATAATTAATGAAAGCATACAATATTCAGATTTTGTGATCATCCAAGGCGGTAGATTATACACCATCAACATAACTGGCCATGTGCTATGAGATATACTCATTGTATGAAATGGATTGAACCCATCACTTGCCAAGCCAAGTCTCACATTGCGAGAATCACATGCAAATTCTGGATATAAGCTATCAAAGTCTTTCCATGCTAGGCCATCAGCAGGATGCCTTAACTTTCCATCTTTACAACGTTCCTCATCATGCCACCTTAATGAATCTGCAGTCTTTGAGCACATAAATAGCCTTTTGATTCTAGGAATTAATGGAAAGTGTCTCAAGATCTTTGCTGAAACTCGATGAGACATTTTAGGAGGCTCAAGCTCGCCCTCTATTTCAGAATATTTGATATATCTCGAAGCTCCACAAGTATGACAAAATTCATCATCTTTATGATCATTCCTAAATAACATACAATCATTAGGACATGCATCAATTTTCTCATAATCAAGACCAAGATTCTTAATCACAGACTTGGCTTTATTGTACGACGGAGGAATGTTCAACTCGGGCATTGCCTCTTTTAATAACACTAAAAGAGAAGTAAATAATTCATTGCTCCATCTGTATAGGCACTTCAACAAATATAAACGGATTGTGAATGATAATCTAGAGAATCCTTTACAATCAGGATATAGTTCTTGCTTGCCTCTTCAACTAATTTATAAAATTTTTTGGCATCTTCATTAGGACCTTCATAAAATCCTTCAGCCTGTGCAACATCTCTAAATTGATCATTCAACAATCCATTGATGTCATAATGGGAGTCATCCATATCATCATCAACATTCGACTTGATTTTCCATTCCCCATGATTAATCCATCTAGTATAACCTTGAACAAATCTATAGCATATTAGATGATCATACACTACATCTCTTCGAGTCCAACGAATATTACAACACTTTGCACATGGACACTGAATTTCGTCACCTTGAGGATCCCCATAAGAGTAAGCAAAATCTAGGAAAGATTGAACACCATCAATATACACTTTGGTATACCTCGCTAAATTCATCCAATCCTTGGATGGGATACTTGGACTCCTAAAGATAAATATTGATATTAAATCTTTCAATAAACAATCATCAAGATACTAATTAATTTACAAATAACTTCTAAATGCCACGAGTAAGTTATTGAAATCATGTGTTGACAATGATAAGAATGTCTTACCTAGTCATGGCACTTATGTTAAGCCAAATCAATCCTCAAATCCCCCACGGTTGTTTTTGAATGTTGGCTATACTTCTAAGAAATAACAAGTAAAATTAATAGGATTACCCAAACTAAGAGATAGAGCAAAAAAAAAAGAAGATTTTAGGTAAATTGAAAAGTTTGAGTTCTCTAGCCGTTTTGAGTTCTGAGCATCGGAATTTGATTCTGTCAAATTCATTAGCTCCGAAATGCTGAATCTAGTCTAGAAGAACTTGCAGAAGTGAATATGACATTAAATTGGAGATTTTAGGTCCATAAATGTTTTCTTAGTTCTTTAAAGTTGAAAATTTCGAATTCTCTAGCCGTTTTGAGTTCTAAGCGCCGGAATTCGATTCTGTACAATCCATCAGCACTGAAATGCTAAATCAAGGCTACGAGAACTTGCAGAACTAAATATGGCATTAAATTGGAGATTTTAGGTCCATAGATGCATTTTTAGTTCTTTAAAGTTGAAAATTTCGAGTTCTCTAGCCTTTTTGAGTTTTGAGCGTCGGAATTCGATTATGTCAAATCCATCAGCTCTGAAATGCTGAATCTAGGCTAGGAGAACTTGCAGAACTGAATATGACATTAAATTGGAGATATCAGGTCCATAGTTGCATTTTTAGTTCATTAAAGTTGAAAATTTTGATTTTTCTAGCCATTTTGATTTCTGAGCGTCAGAATTCGATTATGTCGAATCCATCAGCTCCGAGATGCTGAATCTAGTCTAGGAGAACTTGCAGAACTGAATATGGCATCAAATTGGAGATTTTAGGTCCATAGATGCATTTTTAGTTCTTTAAAGTTGAAAATTTCGAGTTCTCTAGCCGTTTTGAATTCTGAGCGTCGGAATTCGATTCTGTCAAATCCATCACCTCTGAAATGCTGAATCTAGGCTACAAGAACTTGCAGATCTGAATATGACATTAAATTGGAGATTTTAGGTCCAAAGATGCATTTTTAGTTCTTTAAAGTTGAAAATTTCGAGTTCTCTAGCCGTTTTGAGTTCTGAGCGTTGGAATTCGATTCTGTCGAATCCATCAGCTCTGATATGCTGAATCTAGGCTACGAGAACTTGCAGAACTGAATATGGCATTCAATTGGAGATATGAGGTCCATAGTTGCATTTTTAGTTCTTTAAAGTTGAAAATTTTGATTTTTCTAGCCGTTTTGAGTTTTGAGCGTCGGAATTCGATTCTGTCGAATCCATCAGCTCGGAAATGCTGAATCTAGTCTAGGAGAACTTGCAGAACTTAATATGGAATTAAATTGGAAATTTTAGGTCCATAGATGCATTTTTAGTTCTTTAAAGTTGAAAATTTTGAGTTCTCTAGCTGTTTTGAGTTCTGAGCGTCGGAATTTGATTCTGTCGAATCCATCAGCTCTGAAATACTGAATCTAGTCTACAAGGAATGTAGAACTGAATATGACATTAAATTGGAGATTTTAGGTCCATAAATGTTTTCTTAGTTCTTTAAAGTTGAAAATTTCGAATTCTCTAGCCGTTTTGAATTCTGAGCGTCGGAATTCAATTTTGTCGAATCCATCAGCTCTTAAATGCTGAATCGAGGCTGCGAGAACTTGCAGAACTAAATATGGCATTAAATTGGATATTTTAGGTCCATAGATGCATTTTTAAGTCTATAAAGTTGAAAATTTAGAGTTCTCTAGCCGTTTTGAGTTCTGAGCGTCGGAATTCGATTCTGTCGAATCCATCAGCTCTGAAATACTGAATCTAGGCTAGGAGAACTTTCAGAACTGAATATGGCATTAAATTGGAGATATTAGGTCTATAGTTTCATTTTTAGTTCTTTAAAGTTGAAAATTTTGAGTTTTCTAGCCGTTTTGAGTTCTGAGCATCAGAATTCGATTCTGTCAAATCCATCAGCTTTGAAATGTTGAATCTAGGCTAGGAGAATTTGCAGAACTGAATATGGCATTAAATTGGAGATATTAGGTCCATAGTTGCATTTTTAGTTCTTTAAAGTAGAAAATTTTGATTTTTCTAGCCGTTTTGAGTTCTGATTCTGTCGAATTTATCAGCTCTGAAAAGCTGAATCTATTGTAGGAGAACTTGCAGAACTTAATATGGCATTAAATTGGAGATTTTAGGTCCATAGATGCATTTTTAGTTCTTTAAAGTTGAAAATTTCGAGTTCTCTAGCCGTTTTGAGTTCTGAGCGTCGGAATTCGATTCTGTCGAATCCATCAGCTCTGAAATGCTGAATCTAGGCTAGGAGAACTTGCAGAACTGAATATGGCCTTAAATTGGTGATATTAGGTCCATAGTTGCATTTTTAATTTTTTAAAGTTGAAAATTTTGAATTCTTTAGCCGTTTTGAGTTTTGAGCATCGGAATTCGATTCTGTCCAATCCATCAGCTCTGAAATGTTGAATCTAGGCTACGAAAACTTGCAGAACTGAATATGGCATTGAATTGGAGATTTTAGGTCCATAGATGCATTTTTAGTTCTTTAAAGTTGAAAATTTTGGTTTTTCTAGGCGTTTTGAGTTTGAGTGTCGAATTCGATTCTGTCAAATCCATCAGCTCTAAAATGCTAAATCTAATCAAGGAGAACTTGCAGAACTCAATATGACATTAAATTAGAGATTTTAGGTCCATAAATGTTTTCTTAGTTCTTTACAACAACAACAACATACACAGTGAAATCCCACAAGTGGGGTCTAGGGAGGGTAAGATGTACGCAGACCTTACCACTACCACATAGGTAGAGAGGTTGTTTCCTGAAAACCTTCGTCACAAAAACCCATCAGCAGAATAAGCTAGATATGTTAAACAGGCAAGAAAGAGAAGAACACATGATAATACATAGATACAGGATAGTAAACATATAAAGGTAGATAAATAACTTATAAAAGGCAGACAATTACCACTCCTTCCTATCCACCCTATTAGCCTGCTACTCTAATTCTCGATCTCCACTCCTTCCTGTCTAAGGTCATGTCCTTGGTGAGATCAAGTTTCACCATATCATATCTAATCACCTCCCCCCAATACTTCTTTGGTCTACCTCTACCCCTCCGTATATCTCCCAAATCTAGCCTCTCACACCTTCTAACAAGGACATCGGTACTCCTTCTCTTTACATGTCCAAACCATCGTAGTCTCGCTTCCCTCATCTTATCAGCTACAGGGGCCACCTCTAGCTTCTCCCGAATGACCTCGTTCCTAATCTTATCACTCCTGGTGTGACCACACATCCATCTTAACATCCTCATTTCTGCGACCTGCATCTTCTGAACATGTACATTTTTTATTGGCCAACACTCTACCCCATACAACAAAGAAGGTCTAACCACCATTCTGTAGAACTTACCTTTGAGTTTATGTGGTATCTTCTTATCACACGATACTCCAGAGGCCAACCTCCATTTTGTCCAAGCTGCCCCAATACGATATGTGACATCATCGTCGATATCCCCACTACTCTGGATGATAGACCCCAGATACTTAAAGCTTTCCTTCTTGGGGATAAGGTGAGCTACAAGTCTCACATCAATGTCTGCTTCATCCCTCAAAACACTGAATTTGCACTCCAAGTATTTTGTCTTGGTCCTGCTCAGTTTGAATCCCTTGGTCTCCAAAGTGTGTCTCCATACCTCCAACCTATCATTAACTTTGTTCCGGGTCTCATCAATCAGTACTATGTCATCTGCAAACAACATACACCATGGGACTAGTTCTTTAAAGTTGATAATTTCGAATTCTCTAGCCGTTTTGAGTTCTCAGCGTCGGAATTCGATTCTGTCGAATCCATCAGCTCTAAAATGCTGAATATAGGCTAGGAGAACTTACAGAACTGAATATGGCATTAAATTGGAGATATTAGGTCCATAGTTGCATTTTTAGTTCTTTAAAGTTGAAAATTTTGATTTTTTTAGCCGTTTTGAGTTCTGAGTGTCGGAATTCGATTCTGTCGAGTCCATCAACTCCAAAATGCAGAATCTAGTCTAGGAGAACTTGCAGAACTGAATATGGAATTAAATTGGAGATTATAGGTCCATAGATGCATTTTTAGTTCTTTAAAGTTGAAAATTTTGAGTTCTCTAACCGTTTTGAGTTCTGAGCGTCGGAATTCGATTCAGTTGAATCCATTAGCTCTGAAGTGCTGAATCTAGTCTAGAAGAACTTGCAGAACTTAATATGACAATACATTGGAGATTTTAGGTCCATAAATGTTTTCTTAGTTTTTTAAAGTTGAAAATTTCGAATTCTCTAGCCGTTTTGAGTTCTGAGCGTCGGAATTCGATTCTGTCGAATCCATCAGCTCTTAAATGCTGAATCTAGGCTACGAGAACTTGCAAAACTGAATATGGCATTAAATTGGAGATTTTAGGTCCATAGATGCATTTTTAGTTCTTTTAAGTTGAAAATTTCGAGTTCTCTAGCCGTTTTGAGTTCTGAGCGTCGAAATTCGATTCTGTCAAATCCATCAGCTCTGAAATGCTGAATCTAGGCTAGGAGAACTTGTAGAACTGAATATGGCATTAAATTGGAGATATTAGGTCCGTAGTTGCATTTTTAGTTCTTTAAAGTTGAAAATTTTGATTTTTCTAGCCGTTTTGAGTTCTGAGCGTCGGGATTCGATTCTGTCGAATCCATCAGCTCTAAAATGCTGAATCTAGGCTAGGAGAACTTGCAGAACTGAATATGGCATTAAATTGGAGATATTAGGTCCATAGTTGCATTTTTAGTTCTTTAAAGTTGAAAATTTTTATTTATATCGTCGTTTTGAGTTCTGAGCGTCTGAATTCGATTCTGTCGAATCCATCAGCTCCGAAATGCTGAATCTATTCTAGGAGAACTTGCAAAACTTAATATGGCATTAAATTGGAGATTTTAGGACCATATATGCATTTTTAGTTCTTTAAAGTTGAAAATTTTGAATTCTCTAGCCGTTTTGAGTTCTGAGCGTCGGAATTCGATTCTGTCGAATCCATCAGCTCTAAAATGCTGAATCTAGGCTAGGAGAACTTGCAGAACTGAATATGGAATTAAATTGGAGATAATAGGTCCATATTTGCATTTTTAGTTCTTTAAAGTTGAAAATTTTGAATTCTTTAGCCCTTTTGAGTTTTGAGCATTGGAATTCGATTCTGTCGAATCCATCAGCTCTGAAGTGCTGAATCTAGTCTAGAAGAACTTGCAGAACTTATATGACAATAAATTGGAGATTTTAGGTCCATAAATGTTTTCTTAGTTTTTTAAAGTTGAAAATTTAGAATTCTCTAGCCGTTTTGAGTTCTGAGCGTCGGAATTCGATTCTGTCGAATCCATCAGCTCTTAAATGCTGAATCTAGGCTATGAGAACTTGCAAAACTGAATATGGCATTAAATTGGAGATTTTAGGTCCATAGATGCATTTTTAGTTCTTTAAAGTTGAAAATTTCGAGTTCTCTAGCCGTTTTGAGTTCTGAGTGTCGGAATTCGATTATGTCAAATCCATCAGCTCTGAAATGCTTAATCTAGGCTAGGAGAACTTGCAGAACTGAATATGGCATTTAATTGGAGATATTAGGTCCATAGTTGCATTTTTAGTTCTTTAAAGTTGAAAATTTTGATTTTTCTAGCCATTTTGAGTTCTGAGCGTCGGAATTCGATTCTGTCGAATCCATCAGCTCTAAAATGCTGAATCTAGGCTAGGAGAACTTGCAGAACTGAATATGGCATTAAATTGGAGATATTAGGTCCATAGTTGCATTTTTAGTTCTTTAAAGTTGAAAATTTTTATTTTTATAGTCGTTTTGAGTTCTGAGCGTCGGAATTCGATTTTGTCGAATCCATCACCTCCAAAATGCTGAATATATTCTAGGAGAACTTGCAGAACTTAATATGGCATTAAATTGGAGATTTTAGGTCCATAGATGCATTTTTAGTTCTTTAAAGTTGAAAATTTCGAGTTCTCTAACCGTTTTGAGTTCTGAGCATCGGAATTCGATTCTGTCAAATCCATCAGCTCTAAAATGCTGAATCTAGGCTAGGAGAACTTGCAGAACTGAATATGGCATTAAATATGAGATATTAGGTCCATAGTTGCATTTTTAGTTCTTTAAAGTTGAAAATTTTGATTTTTATAGTCGTTTTGAGTTCTGAGCGTCGGAATTCGATTCTGTCGAATCCATCACCTCCGAAATGCTGAATCTAGGCTAGGAAAACTTGTAGAACTTAATATGGCATTAAATTGGAGATTTTAGGTCCATAGATGCATTTATAGTTCTTTAAAGTTGAAAATTTCGAGTTCTCTAGCCGTTTTGAATTCTGAGCGTCGGAATTCGATTCTGTCAAATCCATCAGCTCTGAAATGCTGAATCTAGGCTAGGAGAACTTGCAGAACTGAATATGGCCTTAAATTGGAGATATTAGGTCCATAGTTGCATTTTTAGTTCTTTAAAATTGAAAATTTTGAATTCTTTAGCCGTTTTGAGTTCTGAGCATCAGAATTCGATTCTGTCCAATCCATCAGCTCTGAAATGCTGAATCTAGGCTACGAGAACTTGCAGAACTGAATATGACATTAAATTTGAGATTTTAGGTCCATAGATGTATTTTTAGTTCTTTAAAGTTAAAAATTTTGATTTTTCTAGCCGTTTTGAGTCTAAGTGTCGGAATTCGATTCTGTCAAATCCATCAGCTCCGAAATGCTGAATCTAATCAAGGAGAACTTGCAGAACTCAATATGACATTAAATTGGAGATTTTAGGTCCATAAATGTTTTCTTAGTTCTTTACAACAACAACAACATACCCAGTGAAATCCCACAAGTGGGGTCTGGGGAGGGTAAGATGTACGCAGACCTTACCACTACCACATAGGTAGAGAGGCTGTTTCCTGAAAACCCTCATCACAAAAACCCATCAGCAGAATAAGCTAGATATGTTAAACAGGCAAGAAAGAGAAGAACACATGATAATACGTAGATACAGGATAATAAACATATAAAGGTAGATAAATAACATATAAAAGGCAGACAATTACCACTCCTTCCTATCCACCCTATTAGCCTGCTACTCTAATTCTCGACCTCCACTCCTTCCTGTCTAAGGTCATGTCCTTGGTGAGATCATGTTTCACCATATCATATCTAATCACCTCCCCCCAATACTTCTTTGGTCTACCTCTACCCCTCCGTATATCTCCCAAATCTAGCCTTTCACACCTTCTAACAAGGGCATCGGTACTCCTTCTCTGTACATGTCCAAACCATCGCAGTCTCGCTTCCCTCATCTTATCAGCTACAGGGGCCACCTCTAGCTTTTCCCGAATGACCTCGTTCCTAATCTTATCACTCCTGGTGTGACCACACATCCATCTTAACATCCTCATTTCTGCGACCTGCATCTTCTGAACATGTACATTTTTTATTGGCCAATACTCTACCCCATACAACAAAGAAGGTCTAACCACCATTCTGTAGAACTTACCTTTGAGTTTATGTGGTATCTTCTTATCACACAATACTCCAGAGGCCAACCTCCATTTTGTCCAAGCTGCCCCAATACGATATGTGACATCATCGTCGATATCCCCACTACTCTGGATGATAGACCCCAGATACTTAAAGCTTTCCTTCTTGGGGATAAGGTGAGCTACAAGTCTCACATCAATGTCTGCTTCATCCCTCGCAACACTGAATTTGCACTCCAAGTATTTTGTCTTGGTCCTGCTCAGTTTGAATCCCTTGGTCTCCAAAGTGTGTGTCCAAACCTCCAACCTATCATTAACTTTGGTCCGGGTCTCATCAATCAGTACTATGTCATCTGCAAACAACATACACCATGGGACTAGTTCTTTAAAGTTGATAATTTCGAATTCTCTAGCCGTTTTGAGTTCTCAGCGTCGGAATTTGATTCTGTCGAATCCATCAGCTCTGAAATGCTGAATCTAGGCTATGAGAACTTTTAGAACTAAATATGGCATTAAATTGGAGATTTTAGGTCCATGGATGCATTTTTAGTTCTTTAAAGTTGAAAATTTCGAGTTCTCTAGCCGTTTTGAGTTCTGAGCGTCGGAATTCGATTCTGTCAAATCCATCAGCTCTGAAATGCTGAATCTAGTCTAGAAGAACTTGCAGAACTGAATATGACATTAAATTGGAGATTTTAGGTCCATAAATGTTTTCTTAGTTCTTTAAAGTTGAAAATTTCGAATTCTCTAGCCGTTTTGAGTTCCGAGCGTCGGAATTCGATTCTGTCGAACCCATCAGCTCTGAAATGCTGAATCTAGGCTATGAGAACTTGCAGAACTGAATATGGAATTCAATTGGAGATTTTAGGTCCATAGATACATATTTAGTTCTTTTAAGTTGAAAATTTTGATTTTTTTTAGCCGTTTTGAGTTCGGAGCGTCGGAATTCAATTTTGTCAAATCCATCAACTCCGAAATGTTGAATCCAGTCTAGGAGAACTTGCAGAACTAAATATGGCATTAAATTGGAGATTTAAGGTCCATAGATGCATTTTTAGTTCTTTAAAGTTGAAAATTTCGAGTTCTCTAGCTGTTTTGAGTTCTGAGCGTCGGAATTCGATTATGCCGAATCCATCAGCTCTGAAATGCTGAATCTAGTCTAGAAGAACTTGCAGAACTGAATATGACATTAAATTGGAGATTTTAGGTCCATAAATGTTTTCTTAGTTCTTTAAAGTTGAAAATTTCGAATTCTCTAGCCGTTTTGAGTTCTGAGCGTCGGAATTCGATTCTGTCGAACCCATCAGCTCTGAAATGCTGAATCTAGGCTACGAGAACTTGCAGAACTGAATATGGCATTAAATTGGTGATATTAGGTCCATAGATGCATATTTAGTTCTTTTAAGTTGAAAATTTCGAGTTCTCTAGCCGTTTTGAGTTTTGAGCGTCGGAATTCGATTCTGTCGAATCCATCAGCTCTAAAATGCTGAATCTACGCTAGGAGAACTTGTAGAACTAAATATGGCATTAAATTGGAGATATTAGGTCCATAGTTGTATTTCTAGTTCTTTAAAGTTGAAAATTTTGATTTTTCTAGCCGTTTTGAGTTCTGAGCGTCGGAATTCGATTCTGTTGAATCCATCAGCTCCGAGATGCTGAATCTAGTCTAGGTGAACTTGCAAAACTTAATATGCATTAAATTGGAGATTTTAGGTCCATAGTAGAATTTTTAGTTCTTTAAAGTTGAAAATTTCGAATTCTCTAGCCATTTTGGGTTCTGAGCATCGGAATTTGATTCTGTCGAATCCCACTAACTCCTCCAATCATTATAGTAATACAATCTTGGGACTACCTAATACACCTAGGAAACGCACGATAAAATAGTCCTACATTTCATCCCGGAATTATTATCCCTTATCCCTCATACCAAATGACCCCTAAAAGTTAATTGCGGAAGTTTAGGGTTCTTGATAAACATGTAAATAGGAAATAGAAATATTTCGTTAAAATTGTTCGTTTGGATCCTGAGAAGCTACTTTTTATTGATTTATCCAATCCTTCAAATCCTTAATCCAACAGATTTCTGAACTCCAAGGAAACCAACCAAATTAAGTAAAAAAATAAAAGAATAATGTATTGTCTGTGTCATTTGACTACACGTTAACTGTGTCATGAAGAGCAGTAGCAAGGAAAGAAGAAAACGTTGACAGTGGCAAGACAACGAGACAATGCATAACAAGACAAGGATAGAATGTTGTTGCAGCTCCATCACTTTCCTTGTTTAAGAGTAATTGTACTACTTTGAGTACTTTCCCAACCAAAGATAATAACAACTTCAACCTTTCCAGCTTCCAATAGCTAAAAACTTCAGCATGACTATTTACAATTTCCAAAACATCAATCTACCTCAAATAGAATATTCCAAAAGAAGTTAAAACATAGAACACAGTCACAATACATAAAAACTCCAGTACTTTACGAAGAAACTACAAGCTGTCTCCAAATATGAACCCAAAATGTTTTATAGGATCAGATATTAATCGCAAGGTGAAGTCAGCCTTCAGTCCCCAGCTTGCGTTTGTTGCAGAGCATTCACAATTTAAAATTAAATTCTATGTATAATGGTTGCTTATTTGAAAGATCCAATTCTCATCTAGGTATTTTTTATGTTTATGTTTGTATTTGTTATGTAGTTGGATCAGCCTTTTAATGCAAAGGAAAACGAGAATGTGGTATTCAAGACAGGAAATAATGGGGAAAAAATGTACCTCTCCACAAGATCAAATTCAACATAAAAAAGAAAAACAAGAATATTGTAATAAACTAAGGACCACCAAGAGAAGTTTAATAGGAAATTCAAAAAGAAATCTTTTTCATCTTGAATTCCTAACTTGTCATTTCCAAATCTCATGAAAATCCAATCCCAAACATTTGATCATACTCTCTATTGGTTTATCCTATTATTCAAACCAAGGAAACCAACTAAATTAATTTTTTTTTTTTAAAAAAACATATCCAATATCTTCTTCACAAGTTTAAGTTCAACAAAGATTTGAACTATAACAAAGTAAAGGAGCAACAAGAGAAGTTCAATATGAGATCCAAAAAGAAATCTTCTTTTATCATGAATTCCATATATCATGAAGAACAAATTCTATACATCACTCATACTCTCTAATGAAATCCAAAAGAACCAACCAAATTAAGTAAAAAGACACATCCACTAACCTCTCCACAAGCTCAAACTCAACATAAAAAGCCCAGAAAAGCAACAAAGACTTGAACTTTACTAACTAATATAAGTAGAAAAGTTGTTTCTAATGTACCCTCGGCTCAAGTTTGATATAAGGTAAACAACAACAGTTATCTAGTCTTCTAATATAAGGTAAAACATACGACAAGTCAGGTGAATCAAATATAATGATGTATCTTATAGTTGAACAATATAGTATAAGGTTCTGCAATGGAACAGCAAACTCTAGTGGAGACTCAAGTGTTATAATAAGTCTCTAAACAAACACCATTCTACGTGAATAAGCATCTTGAAAACTATTAAATGTATCTGCCCTGCTAGTGCAAAAGTGTGAAGAGGGTTCCATTTTGCCTGGATTAGACACACACATTCATAAGTATCAGGAATTAACTAGTATATCCATGGATTTCTTTTGAATAATGTGGTTTTTGGTCTCTAAAATCTGTTGGTGGTATCTAATACAGTACGGATAGCAAGTCCCATCATTGCTTACTAATCTACTTATCAGATAAGAATGTAGGTATGAAAGAGGAAGTTGAATCTCCTTAGAACACTTACAGTTGATATCTTATCCAGCTCTGGAGTTTGATTACGATACAAAATTTCCCTTTCCTCTGGGCTCAAAAGCTGTTCAACCTCTGGAAAACCAAAAGAGAAAATGCTAGTTTCAGATACTTGAGATTCAAAAGATATCAGATAACTCTACTGAATCAATGTGAGACTACTAGAACAGATGCTAGCGAAGTAGTCTAAAAGACACCAGATACTGCACCACCAGAAAAAGATTAAATAAACCAGGTTTTCAAAAGATAAGTTGAATTGAATGGACTAGAGTTCCAGCTGACCGAAGCTTGTTTAGACGAAATTATGCAACAAAACTTATTAGCATCATTCATTGGAACCGTCCATTCTTCAATTTCTACTCTAGTTCTCCAAACAGAATATCTCTAGGATTTAGTTTCCTCGATTTATAACAATAGAAAACGGAGGGGGGGGGCAGCTAAATGAACCTGCAGAAGCAGAGATGGATTTGGGATTTCAATTTTATGGGTGTGAGTATGAAATTCTAACACAGCTCATCTAATTACTTGGTTCAAAATTAATCATATGTACTTTTAGTGCATCTTTTAACACATATACAACATCTGAAGTTTGAACCAAAACTACTAGTATTGGATAAACCTATAACATAAAAACTTCAATTTACTTTTCATTAAATCACTAATTTGTGTGTTGATTAACGAAATACCTGTAAATTGTAGTGACCCTTGAGATTTTAGATTTGGGGCAAAAGAATTCTGATCAAACTTGAAGCAATGATTTGGGGCAAGAACAGAGAGCAAAGATAGTAGATTCTCTTCTTAGTGGTACAGAGAGCGAAGGTTGAGCAGTATGAATCTTCGTTCTTAGCAGAGAGACATACAGCGAAGATGAATCTTCGTTCTTAGCAGAGAGACGTACAACGAAGATAAATCTTCGTTCTTAGTAGAGAGACGTACAGTGCGCGAAGATGAATCTTCATTCTGAGCAGAGAGACGTACAACGAAGAGCAGTATGAATCTTCGTTCTTTGTTCTTAATAGAGAGAGCGTACACAGAGGTCTTCTTAGAGAGAGAGAGGGGTTTTGTTAGCGTATTTTGGTCTTCTTAGAGAGAGAGAGCAGTATGAAGTTTTGTTAACAAAAATACTGTTTTGTTACGATATTTTTAATAATATAATGGTGGGAAAGTTAAATATGTTGGAGGGAATATAATATTTTTGGAAAATTTATAAGGCAACACTTATAAAGTATTGCTTTTATAATTATGAAAATAATACACTTTAAAAGTGTTGTCACATGTATAAATATGTGTTGTCAATTATAGGATGATGTGCCAACGTATATAAATGTTGCCTATACCATTAATGAGCACACTTTACAAGTGTTGCTAATATTATTGTTGCCAAAAGCTAAAAATTAAGGCAACGCTTTAAAAGTGACGCCAAAAATATTTTAGGCAACACTTTATAAGTGTTGTCAAGATTTAGTGTGGCCTTAGGACTAAAATGTTGTAGTGTCTTAGAAATAGGATTTATCATTGCCTAATTCGAAGAATCAAATTCTTTGAGTTGTTATCTCTTCTAGTTTAAGTATAGCAAGAAGAAATATGAAGATATACAACTTGACATACTCAACACTAATCTTCGCTACTTTCATCTTTACAAAATATAATAACTCTAATAGATTTACTGTGTCACAAAAAGGAGAGAAGTGAAAATTATTTATTTGATGTGAGGCATTGTATCAAAAAGAAAGAGAGAAAAAGAGTTGAGTGTAGATCTAAGTTCTATGCAACCCATTATATTACATTTCATAAACGGTTTAAGAGATCTCTCTTGTAATCTAGGGAGACTGGATTAGGATTCAATTTGGATATGAACCAGTACAAAAAATCAAGTGTTGAATTTTCTGTTATGCGCTTTATTTACTATCTTAAAGTAGGTATTACTTGACAACTAGGTAAACAAGTTGACTAAAATTAAAGATAAATTTTAAAAAAGGAAGATTTAATTCACCCCTCTTCCCTTGTATTTTTATTCTCCTGCAGATGGATCTGAATTATCGTTGTACTCGGGTAGGATAATAGAGTGTTCCTAGATCTCTCGTGAGGATGCGTGAATCTTTGTGCAGATCCAAACAGACAAATCAGACGCAATTAGTTTCTACAAGGAGGTTTTTCATATATCTATATCATTCTTCATTTACAACTTTTCAAACTATTATCAACTCAAGAAACATCTTATGGACAGGCAAAGCAAAACAAAGAGGGCAATATTACAAAGGATATCTTGTCAGAAGAGATTGATAAAGTTGCAGGTCTACCTATATACTCAAACTGGGCAAAGCATCACAGTGGAACTATTAGAAATTTCTGGAGAAGACAGTAAGGGATTTCATGCAGTTTCTTGTGATATGCTTTCACCACTGAGGGTTGAGTTGAGAGGTGGAGGAGGAGGTTATTAATGAGTGCAAGTTCTTTAAAGTCACCATTCATCATTCACCATTTAGGCGTATTTTTCTTGTCAATTGTGATTTGCCTATTTGAGAGAGTAACAATTTACGGATTTATCTTTCTTCCTGCAACCATTGAGGGATTGAGGTGGGAGGAAAAGGAGAAGTTTTTAGTCTAATTAAAAATGGCTGCAGATTCATTGGAGTCACCATTCATCATTTAGGGGGTATATTTGGTCTCATATCTGGGTTATGACGGAGACTAGTATTGGTCATACAAATTTTATATGCTCCTCCACAAGACTATAACCTCCTCCTGCACCTCTCAGCTCAACCCTCAGTGGTTAAAGCATTTCACAACAAACAACAAGAAATCCCTTACTGCTTCAGCAGACATTTCTAAAAGTTCCACTGTGATGATTTGCCCAATCAGAGTATATAGGAAGACCTGCAACTTTATCTATCTTATCTAACAAGATATCCTTTGTAAGATTTCCCCCTCTGGTTGTGCTTTACCTATCCATGAGATGTTTCTTGAGTCGATAATAGTTGGAAAAGCTGTAAAAAAAGGACGATGTTGCTATTTGACAAACCTCCGCGTAGACACTAGTATAATCAGGGTGTGATTTATCCTACCCGAGTACAACGATAAATCAGTTCCATCTGTAGGATAAAGTGAAAATCAAACCAAACTTAGTTTGAAGAGAACTTGAGGCGGCAGCCATATTATCTAAGCAACAAAATCTGCTAACCTTTCCTAATATAGAATTCCAGGGATAGATCTTCATATTCTTACAGCCAGCTGGAATAGATGGTCCTTGCAAATAAAAGACAATAGGAGATATCTTTTTACCACTGGTTCGGAGGAAGCAATCAAGGAGAAAAAGAGCAGATAATCAAACCTTTAAACATCACTCTACAACCTTCAATTAGTTTCTTATTTCCATGTTCTTGCAGATAAAGAAAATTACTAGTGTCAACTCCTACCTGCCAATGCAACCTAGTTAATCAAATTACCCTGGTACTAAAGTTATCACAGCTATTATGTGATGTTATCTCCGACTATTGGTGTGCAGATAGACAAAAGCTCAATCATATACACTCACAATATACAAATAGTTTGAGATCTAAAGATGACAGAAAATATAACAACGTCAAATAGAAAATCCACAGTATTTGTCCTGGGAAATTTCCATTTCAAACGTCCATCGTGTTCCCGTGGCACATAAGTTGCATTCCTCGCCTGTATTCTAAACTATCAGGTGCCAGAATCCAAATAAGTAAAGTTGCAAGCAATTTGAGGTCTAAAGCATATATTAGTTTCAGAATGTACCTACCATAACAAAGTGAGTTGGTGGTCCCAACAACTTTAAATTAAAACAAAAAATACGCACAGACCCCTCGAGAGGAGGCAACAATCATGTAAGTGAAGGTAATTACAGTAAGAAGTGTGAAGGTAATTACACTTAATTTTGGAGGATAAAATTAGTTCTGTCAAATAAGACCTATGAGAGTGAATCACTTGAGTGAATCTCTTTCTATTCCTGTCCCTTTTTCTTTAACTCCATAGCCTATCAGGTTCCTATTCCTTCATTAGATCTTTATTCTCTTTCTGTTTCTCCATTTGTTATTCCACTCAAAACCACAACCGGTTCTCTTTCTTTTCTTTTCTTTGCTATCTTGGAATTTTCATGCAATCGAGGTCAGCTTCTTTGCATAAAAGTCAAGTTCAGCATTCCAGCTTCTGTCCTTGAAAAATTGTTTTAAGTAGCATCATACACAGAGAGAGCAGTTCTAATGAGTTAAATCTCTGTCAATAGAAGTTCATGATCTACAATATTTTTACTAACTACAAATTTTTATGTCAAGAAAATGGAGTTAGTAATAATATTATTACCAACTCAATTCAGATCATTAAATTGAATTATATTAGCTAAAGTAACAGAATGCTGCAGCTGAACAGATCTTTCCAGGCCAAATGACGAGCTTGATCTATCAAATTACAGCCTACTGTCCCCGTGTCTCTCACTTTCTCATTCTTGGATAAATGGAAGAGGAGAGCTCACTAGCACAATTCTAAATGTACTGATATCTAAATGAGATACAAAGAAAGCTGGAAAACTATGGCCACTTCTGATAAGGTTGTGCCAATGTTTTTGTAAGTTGTATATATATGATCTTGATAAGACATACTTGATAAAGCAGTGATATGACAAACTTGAATATTAAATATGAAAGCAGACACAAGTACATCCAATAGAACCAGAAAGATAAGACCATCAGCTGAATGTGGAAGACTTGACATTATAACTTTTATGAGCCTAGAAGCTGCAGACAGAAAATACAAATCCTTCCTCCTAACCTGAAATCCACAAAACAATCATCAAACGGTAATGGATCGTAAACTTACGTAAAGTAGAAAGCCTTTATTGTGATCATACATACTTCAAATGGTTCCAGACCATTTTGGTAGTACTGATTTACATGTGTCGATAAAAGTTAACGTTTAATGTTTCGGGGACGGATCACCTCTTCTTCAATTTGCATTAATGGATCATGGAAAGGTCGCTGCATAAGTATTTGGATGCACAAATCATAAAATAACCATCTTTTCAGGAAAACTCAACCAAATTAAAATTATAATATATGCCAAAGTGTTGACTGTTATATTGTGTAGTCTTACATATTACCATTTATTATTATATTTTGTGAGCTTAGCTTACATATTATATTGTGTTGCTTTTACCATATATTTCTATAATTTACTACCCCGTTTATTCATTTGCATCCTGTTTATTCGTCTTGATTTTCGTATCCATTTTGTGATTATTGTAAAGTATATTTTATATTTTACTGTTCTGTATCATTGGGTTATTGATTTCGAGAGATTGTATCTTCTTGATTTTTTACAGTTTAGTGAGTTATTAGTTCTTAGTTTAGTAGCGTTGAGATCAGATGGTGAATTAGGGTCATGTCATCGGTTGGGGTTGGGGGCAAGGGGTAGTAGTGGTAAGAGGTGCATGGGCTTGCTTAGGTTAAGAGTAAGGACATGGAATATAGGATCAATTACAAGCAAGTCCATAGAGATAGTAAAGAGTCCTAAGAGGAGACAAATGAATACAGTGTGTGTTCAAGAGACCAGATGGGTAGGTACCAAAGCTCGTGACTTAGACGAGTTTAAATTGTGATACTCGGGTTGTTCTAGGCATAAAAATGGAGTATGTATCTTAGTAGATAAGAATCTTAGGGAGTATGTGGTCGAGGTCAGATGGATTAGTGATTGGATGATGTTTATTAAACTTGTAGTTGGTAGTCATATAATGAATATAGTTAGTACATGTGGGCCTCAAGTGGGCCTGGTATAATGACCTGGTTGGGCAGTTCTTGCTTTATCTATCAAAATTACCATTTTACCCTTTTGTAAGATGCTTTGGGCCTACTTTGAACTATTTGAAAGGTTGGAATTGGAATCCTGAGTTTTTAAAGTTAAAAATATGAGTTTTGGTTTTTTTGAAAGTTTAAGTTGTTGAAAAAGTGAGTTTTTTGTCATTCTGAATTTCGGAGGTCGAATCAGGGATTCGTCAATTCCATTAGCTTCGGACTGTCGAAACTGAAGTAAATGAAGTTACAGAACTGGATTTGGAGTTAAAATGAGGTTTTTAGGCCCAAAGTTTTGATTTTAGTTGTTTTTAAAATCAAAGTTTGACTTCGGTCAATATTTGGATTTCGGAAGCTTGGATCTTCCGACACTTCCAATAGTTTTGGATGGTGAAACTAACGCTAAAAATGGTCTCATCATAATTTTTGGATTTTTCGAGGGTAGTTTGATATTTTGAATTTCAAACTAGTTTTATTGCCTCTCCTTGGAAAATGTGTCTTGGAGACTCGGAATTGAATTTCGATGATTTCGTTGAGTCTGGATCGTCGGTTCTAGTATGGGTACAATATAAAGTTTGTGAAATTCTGAGTCCAGATGAGTTTTGGGGGTCCATTTTGAGTTTTGGCACTAGCTCATGTGAGGGGGTATTCGGTGTAACCTAAATTGTACTCCGTCTTCGTGGAAGGACCTCCGCCTTCGCGGAAGAAGGAGGCATGGGCGCTTTTGTGCTCCGTGATCGCGGACAAGGTTCCTTTTTCGCAGAGTACATTTTTATTGTGTCATTTTTAAAGACGTAAAAACCCCCATTTCCACTACATTTTCAATATTTCAAGCTTCGAGGGATGATTTTTTACGATGGTTTTCAGAGAAATCTTTTGGGTAAGTATTTCTAATAGCATTTTGATTAATTTCTTGGGTTTTTATCTTGATTTTGACTTGAATTTCGTGATTTTGAATGTCCGAAATTGGGGATTTTCGATCTATGATTTGGAAACTTTAAATGGGGATTTATCCATCGATTTGAACTCAATTTCAGGTCTCCATTTTTCATGTAGAATCTAATTTTGAAGTCGATTTCCAGATATGAAAATTTTAAATTTTAGCCCAATTTTGACCATTTTGCCTTAAGCCTAAACCATGCCAATATGGGTATCCAAATGCACCTCTTGATGCATAGTATCTGATTTTGATAGTTGTTGAGCGATCCGGGGATCAATTGGAGGCTTGAGTTTGCAAGCTTGTCCGAGTGTAGTTTTGGCATAATGGTAGGTTCAGAGCTAACATTTTTTGGACTGAATTTGAGTTATTGAGTGTGCTTATGTGATAATTGTAAGATGTAGATTGAATTATGAGTTGATAACCTGATATGATTGACAATCCTATTAATAACCTGAGATAAAATCATGAGAATCGAGATAACCTTGGATATCCTTATGATATTGTGAGACTTGAGATGTTTTGGATAGTACTGCAATAATATGAGACTGGTGAGACTATTTGGGGATTTAAGGGATAAATTGAGGATATTTTTTTTATGTATGAGAGGCTTACGATACTATCTTGGTGACTTGTGGAGTTCAACTACTTTGACAGTTGGGTATTATAGATGATAGGGTGATGATGAGAGCCTCGTTGATGATATTGATGTATTAGTTGATATACTTGACCTAGAATTTATGATATTATGGTCTTGTTATCCAATTGTCGTTATATATCTTGTTATCATATCTTGTACTCTATTGTTGCATTGTATGCACATATCCTATATTGACTAGTTGCATTGGTATGATTGTTGCATTGATAGACAGATATCTTATACTCCTTTGTTGCATTGTTATGCACATATCCTATATTGACTAGTTGCATTGGTATGGACATATCCTATACTCCATTGTTGCATTAGTATGCATGTAGTTTCCCACTTATGTTGTGGCATTGACATGCACATTTCATAATTACACTGTGGCATTGGCATGCACATATTTTACACTATATCTACTCTACTTGAGGCCCACAACACCTCGAGACACTACCTCCTAAGGCCTGCGACGCTTCGAAGTATTATATCTTAAGGCCTGTGATGTCTTGAGATAATTCTGTACATGGCCTGATCATCCTTTTGGTTCTGTGTTGTAGCTCAGCTCGACAGATATATACCTCGGCCCTGTGACGGTCATGATTACGCATATATGGCTCATGACGCCCCCGGGATCTATCTCGTAGCTTTGTCTAGGTAGATGTGTACATCGGCCCAGTGATGGTTGACATTTCATCTCATACATAGCCTGCGACGCCATTGCCTTCATGTATTGTAATGCATTGCATCATTGGATGGGTTTAGAATCTATAATTGCCATTATTAATAAGTTCATTATATTGTGTACTTACCATTTTGATTCTGGTGCTAAGATTCTCCGTTATTACATACTTGGTCTATTTATCTTACCCAGTTGGTTGAACCTACTGGGTATATTGCGATGTACTCACCCCTATTTTGTTTCCTCCGTGCAGATCGTGCACAGGGACTGGAACAAGCTAGTTGACTTATTCTACCTGAGTTTTTCTCCGGTCATCCAGATCTTTGAGGTGAGGTTTAAACTTTGAGTGTTAGTGGATCTTTGAGACTTCTTTTATTTTCTTTCATTCCGAACTGTATATCAGACATACCAACTTTGTATTCCATTTTGAGACATTCGTGTTTACTCTTGTAACTATATTTAGATGCTCTTGAACTCATGACTCCAGGTTTGGGGATTATCTAAGCTATGTTATGATTATTTCAGGTTTACTTTATTTTTCTATAGTTGCGATCCAATTTTGGGTCCTGATACCTGGATGAGGAAGTCAAAATGCTCTGTTTGAAAGATTTGGATGAGGTTGTGAGAGTTATACCGGATACAAAAAAAATCTTCACTGGAGGAGATTTTAATGGGCATATCGGTGCAATTTCTAGCAGGTTTGATGATGTTCATAGAGGCTTTGATTTTGGGGACAGGAACGGAGGGGGGAAGTCTCTCTTGGATTTTGCCAAAGCCTTTGAGTTGGTTCTTGCTAACTCATATTTATCGACGAGGAAAATCACTTCATTACTTTTTATTGTACAGTAGCTATGACTCAGATTGATTACTTACTCCTATGAAAGGGCAATAGAAGCCTTTGAAAGAACTGCAAGGTTATTCTGAGTAAAAATATTTTCACTCAACATAGGCTTCTAGTGATGGATTCAGAGATTAAAAGGGAAAAGAAGAAGTAGGTTATTTATGCCTAACCGAGGATTAGATGGGGAGGCTAGACTCCTGCCCTTTCTTGGGAGATGGGAGAAAAGTTGAGTAGTTTAGGGGCTTGGGGTAGTAATGGAGATGTGAATACCATGTGGGACACTACTGTTGGTCACATTAGAAAATTAGCTACTTTGGAATGGAGAAGTTCAAGGGAAGTGAAAGCTAAGAAGATTGCTTATACGAATGGGTTAGAATATAGGGATGCGGATGAAAAACGAGGACTTAAGGATATCTATAAGACAGTGAAGATAAAATCTAAGACGGCGGTGACAAGTGTTAAGACATCAGCATTTCAGTGCTTGTATGTGGACCTAAGTGTCTAAGTATCAGAGTTTTTTGCCTTTTGGGCATGATATCATTTATTTCTCTATGAGAAAGTAATGTACATTTATTTCTGAAATAGATTATTAGATTTTCAGGGTACAGACAACAATGTTTTTTATTTATGTCAAGCAATATTAACTCATCTCTTGATTTCAATTTCTGGAACTTTGTTGCTTTGCTTCAAATTGAAGGGACAAATTGCATCTTCTAAGCCAGCAACTCTACCATGTCACTAAGATTACTGAGGTACCACGACATATGATGTTAATAGACAGGGAGGGTTGTTATTTTATTGATCCGCAGTTCTATTTCACGAAGGTCCAGTTGCGATTTCCCTGCAAATATATCTATTAGGTGCTTTGTCTATAAAGGACCTCTTGTACTCTATCAAAAGGGAAACTGCTTCTGCAACTTTACGATTTCAGTCTTTTTCTGTTGTAGAAGATTTACATGTTTCCTCTAGGGTAGAGATGAAATTACTCATGACTGTACATTACTTGATGGAGAATTAATTACTTAGTAAGCCAGAGACACAAGTGAAGAGGACTATTTACCTCATCTATGATGTGGTAGCAATTAATGGATTAACACTATCGCATCATAGATAAGGTAAATAGTCCTCTTCACTTGTGTCTGGCTCACGAAGTAATCAATTCTCCAACAAGTAATGTGCAATCATGAGTAATTTCATCTCTACCTTACTGGAAACTTGTAAATCTTCTACAGCAAGAAAAGACTGAAATCATAAAGCTGCAACACTAGTTTCCCTTGTGATGGAGTACAAGAGGTCCTTTATAGACAAAGTACCTGATAGATATATTCACAAGGAAATCGCAACTGGACCTTCCTGAAATAGAACTGTGGATCAATAATATAACAACCCTCCCTGTCTAGTTACATCATGCGTCACGGAGATGTGAACACCATGTGGGACACTACTGCTGGTTGCATTAGAAAAGTAGCTACCGAGATACTAGGAGTTTCGAGAGGGACCTTTAATGGACGTCAGGGTGATCAGTTTTGGGATGGAGAATTTCAAAGTTAAGTGAAAGCCAAGAATATTGCTTATACGAAGTGGTTAGAGTGTAGGGATGAGGATGAAAAGTGAGGACTTAAGGATATCTATAAGACAATGAAGACAAAATCTAAGACGGTGGTGCCAAGTGCTAAGATATCAGTGTTTCAGTGCTTGTATGTGGAGCTAAGTGATAATGGTAGGGATAAGAGATTTTATATGCCAAAAGAAAGAGAGAGAGATAGAGAGAGAGCAAAGCTCGCGGATTGGACCAAGTGAAGTGCATCAAGGATGAGAATGGTGAGGTGTTGGTGGATGAGACTTCCATTAAGTGAAGATGGAAAACGTATTTTTTTTATTTGCACTGGGTCTCCGAGTCTCTTTGAGACCTGACCTGACTAACTTCGGTGGTGGACACACCCTCTACAAGGTATTTCCCGCAAATGCACCACGGTTGATTCAGGTTTTACCCAGTTCGATGCCCCTTATAATTTTTTTGCACCCAACGGCTTTCAAACTTGAGACCTTGAAAGGGAGCAAACCCCAGGCTCAAGTCAATTGCTACCAGGCCAACCCCTAAGAGGTTACTTTGTGCAGTGTATGAATGTAATTAAGAATTATTTTTCATTTTGGTTCTTTGTTCTCCTAATATATTTCAGGTTTTTAAGTAGAAAACAGGGAGTGTCTAAGTGTTATAGTTTTTTGCCTTTTCGGCATGATATCATTTATTTCTCTTTGAGAAAGTAATGTACATTTATTTCTGAAGTATATTATTAAATTTCCAGGGTACTGGGTACTGGCAGCATAATTTTGGATTTATGTCAAGCAATATTAACTCATCTCTTGATTTCATCTTCTGGAACTTTGTTGCTTTGCTTCAATTTGCAGGGACAAATTGCATCTTCTAAGCTACCAACTCTACCATGTAACCTGGATTGCTGAGGTGCCACGACGCATGATATTAATAGACAAGGAGGGTTGTTATTTTATTGATCCACAGTTCTATTTCATGAAGGTCCAGTTGCGATTTCCCTGAAAAAATATCTATCAGGTGCTTTGTCTATAAAGGACCTCTTGTACTCTATCACAAGGGAAACTAGTTTTGCAACTTTACGATTTCAGTCTTTTTCTATTGTAGAAGATTTAAAAGTTTCCACTTGGGTAGAGATGAAATTACTCATGACTATATTACTTGATGGAGGATTGATTACTTAGTAAGCCATAGACACAAGTGAAGAGGACTATTTACCTCATCTATGATGTGATAGCAATTAATGAATTAACACTATCACATCATAGATGAGGTAAGTAGTCCTCTTTACTTGTGTCTGGCTCACCAAGTAATCAATTCTCCATCAAGTAATGTGCAGTTATGAGTAATTTCATCTCTACCTTACAGGAGACTTGTAAATCTTCTACAACAAAAGAAAGACTGAAATCGCAAAGCTGCAGAACCAGTTTCCCTTCTGGTGGAGTACAAAAGGTCCTTTATAGAAAAAGTACCTGATAGATATATTTGCAAGTAAATTGCAACTGGACCTTCATGAATAGAACTGTGGATCAGAAATATAACAACCCTCCCTGTCTAGTTACTTCATGCGTCACGAAGATGTGAACACCATGTGGGATACTACTGTTGGTTGAATTAGAAAAGTAACTACCGAGATACTAGGAGTTTCGAGAGCGACCTTTGATGGACGTCAGGGTGATCAGTTTTGGGATCGAGAATTTCAATGAAAAGTGAAAGCTAACAAAATTGCTTATATGAAGTGGTTAGATTGTAGGGATGATGATGAAAAGCGAGGACTTAAGGATACCTATTAGACAGTGAAGACAATATCTAAGACGACGGTGACAACTGCTAAGATATCAACGTTTTAGTTCTTGTATGTGGAGCTAATTGATAATGGTAGGGATAAGAGATTTTATATGCCAAAAGAGAGAGAGAAAGAGAGAGGAAGCTCACGGATTAGGCCAAGTGAAGTGTATCAAGGATGAGAAGGGTGAGGTGTTGGTGGATGAGACTTCCATTAAGTTAAGATGGAAAACTTACTTTTTTTTTTATTTTCACTGGGTCTCCGAGTCTCTTTGGGCCTTGATTAATTCCGGTGGTGGACACGCCCTCGGCAACGCATTTTCCGCAAGTTCACCACGGTTAATTTAGGTTTTACCCAGTCTGATGGTCCTTAGAAATTGTTTGAACCCAATGTGTTTCAAACTTGAGACCTTGAAAGGGAGCAAACCCCAAGCTCAAGTCAATTGCTACCAGGCCAACCCCTAAGAGTTACTTTGTGCAGTGTTATGAACATAATTAAGAATTATGTTTCATTTTTGTTCTTTGTTCTCATAATATATTTAAGGTTTTTAAGTGGAAAACATCGAGTATCTAAGTGTCATAGTTTTTTGGCTTTTCGGCATGATATTATTTATTTCTTTTTGAGAAAGTAATGTACATTTATTTCTGAAGTAGATTATTGGATTACCAGGATACTGGCAGCGTAATTTTGGACTTATGTCAAGGAGTATTAACTCATCTCTTGATTTCATCTTCTTGAACTTTGTCTCTCTTCTTCAATTTGCAGGGACAAATTGCATCTTCTAAGCCACCAACTCTACCATATCACCTGGATTGCTGAGGTGCCACGACAAATGATGTTAGAGACAGGGAGGGTTGTTATTTTATTGATCCACAGTTCTATTTCATGAAGGTCCAGTTGTGATTTCCCTGCAAAAATATCTATCAGGTGCTTTGTTAATAAAGGACCTTCTGTAAACTATCACAAGGGAAACTGGTTCTGCAACTTTATGATTTCAGTCTTTTTCTGTTGTAAAAGATTTACAAGTTTCCTCTAGGGTAGAGTTGAAATTACTCATGATTGTAACTTACTTGATGGAGAATTGATTGCTTAGCAAGCTAGAGACACAAGTGAAAGGGACTATTTTCCTCATCTATGATGTGATAACAATTAATGGATTAACACTATCAAATCATAGATGAGGTAAGTAGTCCTCTTCACTTGTGTCTGGCTCACTCAGCAATAAAATTCTCTACAAAATAACGTGCAGTCCTGAGTAATTTCATCTCTACCTTACTAGAAACTTGTAAATCTTCTGCAGCAAAAAAAAAAAAGACTGAAATCATAGAGCTGCAAAACCAGTTTCGCTCATGATGGAGTACAAGTAATCCTTTATAGACAAAGTACCTGTTAGGTATATTTGCAAGGAAATCGCAACTTGACCTTCAAGAAATAGAACTGTGGATCAATAATATAACAACCCTCCCCGTCTATTAACATCATGCGTCATAGAGATGTGAACACCATGTGGGACACTACTGCTTGAGCATTAGAAAACTAGCTACCGAGATACTAGGAGTTTTGAGAGGGACCTTTGGTGGACGTCAAGGTGATTGGTGTTGAAATGGAGAAGTTCAAGGCAAAGTGAAAGCTAAGAAGATTGCTTATACGAAATGGTTAGAGTGTAGGGATAAGGATGAAAAGCAAGGACTTAAGGATATCTATAAGACAGTGAAGACAAAATCTAAGATGGCGGTGATAAGTGCTAAGAGATCAGTGTTTCAGTGCTTGTATGTGGAGCTAAGTGATAATGGTGGGGATAAGAGATTTTATAGGCTTGCAAAAGAGAGAGAGAGAGCGTAAAGCTCGCGGCTCGGACCAAGTGAAGTGCACCAAGGATGAGAAGGGTGAGGTCTTGGTGGATGAGACTTCCATTAAGTTAAGATGGAAAACTTACTTTTTTTTTATTTGCACTGGGTCTCTGAGTCTCTTTGAGCACTGACGAATTTCGGTGGGGGACAGGCCTTCGGCAAGGAGTTTCCATCAAGTGCACCACGGTTAATTCAAGTTTTACCAAGTCCGATGGACCTTAGAAATTGTTTGCACCCAGTAGGTTTCAAAGTTGAGACCTTGAAAGGGAGCAAACCCCAGTCTCAAGTCAATTGCTACCAGCCCAACCCCTAAGGGTTACTTTGTGCAGTGTTATGAAGGTAATTAAGAATTATTTTCATTTTGGTTCTTTGTTCTCATAATATATTTATGATTTTTAAATGGAAAATAGTGAGTGTCAATGTGTCATAGTTTTTTGCCTTTTGGGCATGATATCATTTATTTCTCTTTGAGAAAGTAATGTACATTTATTTTTGAAGTAGATTATTAGATTTCCAGGGTACTGGTAGCATAATTTTGGATTTATGTTAAGAAGTATTAACTCGTCTCTTGATTTCATCTTCGGGAACTTTGTTACTTTGATTCAATTTGCAGGGACAAATTGCATCTTCTAAACCACCAACTCTACCATGTCACCTTGATTGTTGAGGTGCCACGATGCATGATGTTAATACACAGGGAGGGTTGTTATTTTATTGATCCACAGTTCTATTTCATGAAGGTCTAGTTAAGATTTCCCTGCAAAAATATCTATCAGGTGCTTTGTCTATAAAGGACCACTTGTACTCTATCACAAGGGAAACTGGTTCTGGAAAATTACGATTTCAATCTTTTTCTATTGTAGAAGATTTACAAGTTTCCTCTAGGGTAGAAATGAAATTACTCATGACTGTACGTTACTTGATGGAGAATTGATTACTTAGTAAGCCAGAGACACAAGTGAAGAGGACTATTTACCTCATCTATGATGTGATAGCAATTAATGGATTAACACTATCACATCATAGATGAGGTAAATAGTCCTCTTCACTTGTGTCTGGCTCACGAAGTAATCAATTCTCCATCAAGTAACATGCAGTCATGAGTAATTTCATCTCTACCTTACAAGAAACTTGTAAATTTTCTACAATAAAAAAAGACTGAAATCATAAAGCTGCAGAACCAGTTTCCCTTGTGATGGAGTACAAGAGGTCCTTTATAGACAAAGTACGTGATAGATATATTTTTAAGGAAATACCAACTGGACCTTCATGAAATAGAACTGTGGATCAATAATTTAACAACCCTCTTTTTCTAGTTACATCATGTGTCACGGAGATGTTAACACCATATGGGACACAACTGCTGGTTGCATTAGAAAAGGAACTACCAAGATATTAGTAGTTTGGAGAGGGACCTTTGGTGGATGTCAGGGTAATCAGTTTTGGGATGGAGAATTTCAAGGCAAAATGAAAGCTTAGAAGATTGCTTATATGAAGTGGTTAGAGCGTAATGATGAGGATGACAAAATCAAAGACGGCGGTGACAAGTGCTAAGATATCAGCGTTTCAGTGCTTGTATATGGAGCTAAATAATAATGGTTGGAATAAGAGATTTTATAGGCTCGCAAGAGAGAGAGAGCGCAAAGCTTGCGGCTTGGACCTAGTGAAATGCATCAAGGATGAAAGTGTGAGGTTTTGGTGGATGGGACTTCCATTAAGTTAAGATGGAAACTTACTTTTTTGTATTTGCACTGGGTCTCCTTGTCTCTTTGGGCGCTGACTAATTCCGGTAGTGGACACGCCCTCAGCAAGGCGTTTCTCGCAAGTGTGCCATGATTAATTCAGGTTTTACACAGTCCGATGGCCCTTAGAAATTGTTTGCACCCAATGGGTTTCAAACTTGAGACCTTGAAAGGGAGCAAAACCCAGGCTCAAGTCAATTGCTACTAGGCCAACCCCTGATGGTTACTTTGTGTAGTGTTATGAACATAATTAAGAATTATTCTTCATTTTGGTTCTTTTGTTCTCATAATATATTAAAGATTTGTAAGTGGAAAACAGCAAGTGTGTAAGTGTCAGAGTTTTTAGTCTTTTGGGCATGATATCATTTATTTCTCTTTGAGAAAGTAATGTACATTTATTTCTCTTTGAGAAAGTAATGTACATTTACTTCTGAAGTATATTATTAGATTGCCAAGGTACTGGGAGCATAATTGTGGATTTCTGTCAAGCAGTATTAACTCATCTATGTATTTCATCTTCTGGAACTTTGTTGCTTTGATTCAATTTGCAGGGACAAATGGCATCTTCTAAGCCACCAACTCTATCATGTAACCTGGATTGCTGAGATGCCATGATGCATGATGTTAATATACAGGGAGGGTTGTTATTTTATTGATCCATAGTTCTATTTCATGAAGGTCCAGTTGTGATTTCCTTGCAAATATATCTATCAGGTACTTTGTCTATAATGGACCTCTTGTACTCCATCACAAGGGAAAATGGTTCTGCAACTTTACGATTTCAGTATTTTTCTATCGTAGAAGATTTACAAGTTTCCTCTAGGGTAGATATGAAATTACTCATGACGGTGTTTACTTGATGGAGAATTGATTACTTAGTAAGCGTGAGACACAAGTGAAGAGGAGTATTTACCTCATCTATGATGTGATAGCAATTAATGGATTAACACTATCACATCATAGATGAGGTAAATAGTCCTCTTCACTTGTGTCTAGCTCACGAAGTAAACAATTCTCCATCAAGTAACGTGCAGTCATGAGTAATTTCATCTCTACCTTACTGGAAACTTGTAAATCTTCTACAGCAAAAAAACACTGAAATCGTAAGGCTGCAGAACCAATTTCCCTTGCGATAGAGTACAAAAGGTCCTTTATAGATAAAATACCTGATAGATATATTTGCAAGGAAATCGCAACTAGACCTACATGAAATAGAATTGTGGATCAATAGTATAACAACCCTCCCTGTCTAGTTACTTCATGTGTCACGGAGATGTGAACACCATATGGGACACTACTGCTAGTTGAATTAGAAAAGTAGCTACCGAGGTACTAGGAGTTTTGAGAGGGACCTTTGGTTGACATCAGGGTGATCAGTTTTGGGATGGAGAATTTCATGGCAAAGTGAAAGCTAAGAAGATTGCTTATACGAAGTGGTTAGAGCGTAGGGATGAAGATGAAAAGCAAGGACTTAAGGATATCTATAGGACAGTGAAGACAAAATCCAAGACGGCGGTGACAAATGCTAGTATATCAGCGTTTCAGTGCTTGTATGTGGAGCTAAGTGATAATGGTAGGGATAAGAGATTTTATAGGCCAAAAAAGAGCTAGAGAGAGAGAGAGTAAAGCTCGCGGATTGGACCAAATGAAATGCATCAAGGATGAGAAGGGTGAGGTATTGGTGGATGAGACTTCCATTAAGTTAAGATGGAAAACTTACTTTTTTTTATTTGGACTAGGTCTTCGAGTCTCTTTGGGCCCTGACTAATTCCGGTGGTGGACACGCCCTCACCAAGGCATTTCACGAAAGTGCACCACGGTTAATTCAGATTTTACCAGTCCGATGGCCCTTAGAAATTGTTTGAACCCAATGGGTTTCAAACTTGCGACCTTGAAAGGGAGCAAACCCCAGGGTCAAGTCAATTGCTACCAGGCCAACCCCTAAGGGTTACTTTGTGCAGTGTTATGAACGTAATTATGAATTATTTTTCATTTTGGTTATTTGTTCTCATAAGATATTTTAGGTTTTTAAGTAGAAAAGAGCGAGTGTCTAAGTATCATAGTATTTTGCCTTTTGGGCATGGTATTATTTATTTCTCTTTGAGAAAGTAATGTACATTTATTTCTAAAGTAGACTGTTAGATTCTAGGGTACTGGCAGCATAATTTTGGACTTATGTCAAGCAGAATTAACTCATCTCTTGATTTCATCTTCTTGAACTTTGTCTCTTTGCTTCAATTTGCAAGGACAAATTGCATCTTCTAAGCCACCAACTCTACCATGTCACATGGATTACTGAGGTGCCACGACGAATGATGTTAATAGACAGGTAGGGTTGTTATTTTATTGATCCACAGTTCTATTTCATAAAGGTCCAGTTGCGATTTCCCTGCAAAAATATCTATTAGGTGCTGTCTATAAAGGACCTTTAGTACTCTATCACAAGGAAAATTGGTTCTGCAACTTTACGACTTCAATCTTTTTCTGTTGTAAAAGATTTAGAAGTTTCCTCTAGGGTAGAGATGAAATTACTCATGGCTATACGTTACTTGATAGAGAACTGATTACTTAGTAAGTGGGAGACACAAGTGAAGAGGACTATTTACCTTATCTATGATGTGATAGCAATTAATGGATTAACACTATCACATCATACATGAGGTAAATAGTCCTCTTCACTTTTGTCTGGCTCACAAAATATTCAATTCTCCATCAAGTAACGTGCAGTCATGAGTAATATCCTCCCTACCTTATAGGAAACTTGTAAATCTTCTACAACAAAAAATGACTGAAATCATAAAGCTGCAGAATCAGTTTCCCTCGTGATGGAGTACAAGTGGTCCTTTATAGTCAAAGTACCTGATAGGTATATTTGCAAGGAAATCGCAACTGGACCTTCAAGAAATAGAACTGTGGATCAACAATATAACAACCCTTCCTGTCTATTAACATCATGCGTCACGAAGATGTGAACACAATGTGGGACATTACTGTTGGTTTTATTAGAAAAGTAGCTACCGAGATACTAGGCGTTTCAAGAGGGACCTTTGGTGGACGTCAAGGTGATTGGTGTTGGAATGGAGAAGTTCAAAGAAAAGTGAAAGCTAAGAAGATTGCTTATACGAAGTGGTTAAAGTGTAGGGTTGAGGATGAAAAGCGAGGATATAAGGATATCTATAAGAAAGTGAAGACAAAATCTAAGATAGCGGTGACAAGTGCTAAGACATCATCATTTCAGTGCTTGTATGTGGAGCTAAGTGATAATGGTGGGGATAAAAGATTTTATAGGGTCGCAAAAGATAGATAGAGAGCAAAGCTCGCGGCTCGGACCAAGTGAAGTACACCAAGGATGAGAAGGGTGAGGTGTTGGTGGATGAGACTTCCATTAAGTTATGATGGAAAACTTACTTTTTTTTTATTTCCACTGGGTCTCCGAGTCTCTTTGAGCCCTGATGAATTTCGGTAGTGGACAGGGCCTCGGCAAGGAGTTTCCATCAAGTGCACCATGGTTAATTCAGGTTTTACCCAGTCCGATGGCCCTTAGAAATTGTTTGCACCCAGTGGGTTTCAAACTTTAGACTTTGAAAGGGAGCAAACCCCAGGCTCAAGTCATTTGCTACTGAGCAAACCCTTGAGGGTTACTTCGTGCAGTGTATGAACGTAATTAAGAATTAATTTTCATTTCTGTTCTTTGTTCTCAGAATATATTTAAGATTTTTAAGTGGAAAACAACGAGTGTCTAAGTGTCATAGTTTTTTGCCTTTTCGGCATGATATCATTTATTTCTCTTCGAGAAAGTAATGTACATTTATTTCTGAAGTAGATTATTAGATTTCCAGGGTATTTACAGCATAATTTTTTATTTATGTCAAGCAGTATTAACTCGTCTCTTGATTTCATCTTCTGGAACTTTGTTGCTTTGCTTCAATTTGCAGGGACAAATTGCATCTTCTAAGCCACCAACTCTACCATGTCACCTGGATTGCTGAGGTGCCATAGACAGGGAGGGTTGTTATTTTATTGATCCACAGGTCTATTTCATGAAGGTGCCAGTTGCGATTTCCCTGCAAAAATATCTATCAGGTGCTTTCTCTATAAAGGACCTCTTATACTCTATCACAAGGGAAACAAGTTCTGCAAGTTTACGATTTCAGTCTTTTTCTCTATTGTAGAGGATTTATAAGTTTCCTCTAGGGTAGAGATGAAATTAGTCATGACTCTACGTTACTTGATGGAGAATTAATTACTTAGTAAGCCAGAGATACAAGTGAAGATGACTATTTACCTCATCTATGATGTGATAGCAATTAATGGATTAACACTACCACATCATAGATGAGGTAAATAGTTCTCTTCACTTGTGTCTGGCTCACGAAGTAATCAACTTTCCATCAAGTAACGTGTAGTCATGAGTAATTTCATCTCTACCTTACGGAAACTTGTAAATCTTCTACTACAAAAAAAAACTGAAATCGTAATGCTGTATAACTAGTTTACCTCGTGATGAAGTACAAGAGGTCCTTTATAGACAAAGTACCTGATAGATATATTTGCAAGAAAATCGCAACTGGGCCTTCATGAAATAGAACTGTGGATCAATAATATAACAACCCTCCCTATCTATTAAAATCATGTGTCACGGCACCTCAGCAATCCAGGTGACATGGTAGAGTAGCTTGCTTAGAAGATGCAATCGTCATTTCAATTTGAAGCAAAGAAACATAGTTCTAGAAGGTGATATCAAGAGATGAGTTAATACTATTTGACATAAATCCAAAATTAAGTTTTCAGTATTCTGGAAATCTAATAATCTACTTCAGAAATAAATGTACATTATTTTCTTAAAGAGAAACTAATGCTATCATGCCCAAAAGGCAAAAAACTGTGACACTTAGACACTCTTGTTTGCCACTAAAAATCTTAAATATATTATGAGAAGCAAGAACAAAAAATGAAAAATAATTCTTAATTAGCTTCATAACAGTGCACAAAGTTACCCTCAAAGGTTGGCCTGGTGGCAGTTATCTTGAGCCTTGGGGTTTTCTCTCTTTCAAGGTCTCAAGTGTGAAACCCACTAGGTGGAAACAATTCCTGAGGTCCATCCGACAGGGTAAAACTTGAATTAACCGTAGTGCACTTGCGGGAAACTCTTTGTCGAGGGCTTGTGCATCCCCGGGATTAGTCGGTGCTCAAAGAGACTCGGAAACTAGGTGCAAATCAATAAAAAAAGCAGTGCACAGAATGCCTCTCTACCCCACAGGTTTTGCATACTTCTCATCCTCCCCAAATCCCACTTGTGGGATCGCACTAGGTTCATAGTTGCTATAATGGGGCTCAAAATATTCCTTTCACAATGCAACAAAAAAAAATCTAAAACCTATGCTTCAACGTTATATAGAGCATGGAAGCATGCTATTAGATGTACAATGAGAAATCCAATTCAAGTTATCCAATCATCAACACAAGGTGAATGATTAAGGGACAAATCAATTTTCAAGGAAGTAACAACAGTCCACACAAAATGAAACCATGATTGTTTTCAAAAAGCATCAGCTTAACAATAATTTATTACAAATATTAGGTTTCCACTAAATCCAAAAAATTTGCTTAGCAAACCTATTAGCATCCCTTCTTCATCAACATATACGAGTACTCCATCTCCACCACCAATGTTCCGGCTCCACCTCTTTTGAGTTATCATCGTCACAAGCTTTCCACATCAGTTCCAGATGACCCACGCACTAAATCAGTTCCTGCGCCTGTAGTAGACTTCTGTTCTCCTATTTTTTTTAATTACCCTTTGGAAAGATATTCGCTCCACTCTTAATCCTAATCCCAATTATACTTGTCTGAGGTGTCATTGTCTAGCATCATTGTGTTTTCATCTCATCTTTGTCTTCTATTAGTATCTCCAGTGGTGGAACAAGGATATCCGATAAGGGCATTGAAAATTTGTAGAAGAGTAGAAGTAGACACACGAACTAGCTAGAGAAGTTCTACATCTACTATACATACATTAAAAGTTATTTTAACCATGTGTAAATAATATAATTTTTTGTCGAAGAGGTTCGAATGAACCAGATGAGCTCGAGGTGGCTCCGACCTTGAGTATCCCTAAGTCTACAGGTATAACCATCTCTCCTCCGGAAAAAAGGACAAAGACTATGACTGAGGAGATATTTTCTTTACACTCTAGTAATACTTGGGAACTTACTCCTTGACTTTCATGTAACTCTACTATAATTTGGTCACATAGTAACATTGGTCGACTTAAGGCACCACTACTGGCCAAAGATTTTACTCAATATTTTTAGGCTTTGATTACTTTGACACATTCGCTCTTTGGCTTAAATTTCATCATTCTGTTTTCACATCCATAGCTGTTTGTCATGTTGCCTCTTTATCAGTTGGACATTAAGAATGTTTTATCCACAGCAGTAGATGAAGTGTATGAACCAACCACCTAGTTTGTTGTTGCTCAAGGGAGTCTGGTGGTCTGACAGGACAATTCTGATGGTCCCTATATGGGTTTAAACAATCTTCTTGAGCATGGTTAGGTATGTTTAGCATAGTTTTTAAGAGTTGGGTATGACTAGCAATAAGGTTGATCGTTTAGTATCCTATAGACACGTTGCTCCAAATTGGTTCAGTTATTTGGTAATTTATGCTTATCATATGATTATCTTGGACAATGGTAAGGATGTTACAACTAAAAGCAACATCTTTCTAAGCATTCCAGAATAATAATCTAGGCAGATTGGACCATTTCCTATGTATTGGTGTTTCTCAATTCATATCAGGCAGTGTCATCTCATAGTATGGTCGAAACATTCTTGAGAAGACATGAACGATAGTTTGTAGACCCATCAACTCCTGTTGATACAAATTATAAGCTTTTCCGGGTAAGGGGCACCTCATAATGATACTGACAAGTATAAGTGGTTGGCTGCTAGGGTGAATTACTTTATAATCACTCGACCTGTTGTCTTTCCAATGAGTGTTGTAAATAAATTTATGGGATCCTTGTGTTATAGTCATTAGGATGTTGTTCGTATTCCTCGATATATAAAATTATCAGATGGTAAAGGATACTTTCTGGGGATTGAGGCAATGAACAGATTGCTCGATACGTAGATGCGATTGGGCAAGAACACTTTATGATTGACAACCCTCTTCTGGATATCGTATTTTTGTTGGAGGTAACTTAATATCTTGAAAAGCAAGATAACCTTCCCATTCTAAAAAATGAAGTATGTTGGAAAGCAAGAAACAAGACAAGGTTTGCTCAGTCAAGTGCAAAACCTAACTATCAATCAACGACTATGGCAACTTGCAAAGTGAGATATAGATTGTCATTTTATTAGAGAAAAGAACTCTCAGTATACACTGTCACACAATTCTTGATCTCAAATTATAAGCTTGCATATGTTTTCACTCAGTCCCTTACTTGTTTACAGATTATTTACATTTGTAGCAAGCTTGGTAATCAATTCGAGTGAACCAACTTGAGGGGAAGTGTTGAGAATTTTAGGTATTATCAAATAGGAAAATATTGTTTAGTCGCAATTCTGTTGTCTTGTTTCTTTCCTATCTAAGATAGGTGTTGTATTATTCAAACACCTATTATCTTGGAAGAATAATCAGGACATACATTCTTCATTCCTTTCTTCCATGTTATATTTCTCACCGCCTTATACAAAATATTGGAAGCATAGAGTTTGGTTCCAGCCAAACTTTGCAGATATGAAAAACAAATAGTGATGCTAGCTTTAATGTCAACAACATCTAGTGAAGTCTATTGGTGGAGTAGAATGATGAGAGGCATTGCCGAGTTTTTTTCTAAGTGCCTGAATTACTAACAAGTTAAGGTTGAGCATCAAATGCCATGTGGAGCAGCTCAAAACTTTAAGATTCCATAACAGAAATAATAGATGATCAACATGGATTTCATCACAGGCTTACCGAGGTCCCGCAGACAACATTCTTTTTAAAAACACCGTCAGTCAAAATTTACCAAAACTGGACAATTTCAGTCAACACTGAGTACCCCACCATGTTCCCCTAGGACCGTAGAGCGGTTTAGGCTCATGTTTCACTGAATTTTGTCAAGAATCAGCTACGATATCAACGCATAATGTTTTCACCAGTTTTGAGAAGATATTAAGCTAAAACAGTGAATTTACCTCAAAATATGCGTCGAAACCCAATCTAACTTCACCACAATATTCATAGCAAAAAACTGAGTCACGTGGTTGTTTGAATCATAAAAAATGCACTTGAAATGTTATTTTTACAACCTCTGAAAGTTGGGTGTAATGGTTCTTCGCAAAGGGGAAGGCCTATTTATAGGCCACCCCTATAGCCTCCGCGAACGCAAAGCTCTGGGGGCACTACCCTTCTCCGCAGATGCGGCCCTAAGCTCTATAAACGTGCAGCTCTGGCCAGCCCTCCTCCACGGTCACACATAACCCTTCGCGTTTGCGGATGCGTATTTTACCAGGTGTTGCACCAGCAATGTTTAATACTTCCCCGTGCCATTCCTGGGGCACCCGATATTCGTTTTACGCAAACAAATACTGCAACCAAATGTATTTCGATGTTCTAGATCCAACGGTGCAGTTGAATTTTCCAATGCAGTATCCTATGGAAAAATGAGGGTCCCACTTCCTTCCGGCTGATTTCAGCTAAAAGAACTGAGGGGGTCAAAATTTAACAGGGTGCCCCCGTCAATTGATGAAGGGTCGATTTAGACTGTTTTTGATATTCCGGAGTTGACCGCACCATCAGTTTTCCATTCCAAGTGTGTTTAGGTGGTTTTTTGTTTACAAAAAACACACTTTTTAGTTTCCAATCAAACTTATTTTGCAACTTTTAGCTTAAAATCATACTGGACTCTCCATCCTTGAACCAACCACCCCCTAGCACGAATCGGCCATTCCGGAAGTGATGAAACAGTTAGAATCCCATTCTGAGTCCGTTTACTAGGATTTGTCAGAAATCTCATTTTCGTAGCTTTAACTTCCTGCTAACTTGCAAACGTCCACAATTCACAACCAAAACACCTTCTAACCATCCCGACAGTCCCAATAAGTAATAAAAATTCCAAGGTTACTATACAAAAGTTCAAAACAGCAAAAATAGTACAGAAACATAGAATTGACCTAGAGGATCATTACAACATCCCTCACTTATAAGACTTTCATCCGCAAAAGTAAAGTAGAAGGCATACCTAATGGATCAAATAGGTCGGGTTGCTACTCCTGCATCTATGCCTCTATTTCCTAGGTAGCCTCCTCGACCTTAAGATGATGCCACTTCACCTTAACCATTGGTATGACCTTGGAGTGCAACTGTCTAGCATCCCAAGCTAAAATGGACACTGGCTCCTCAACAAATGTCAGATGGTTACCAACTCAACCAAATCATACCGCAGCTTATGCGACTCATTTGGAATGTACCGACGCAACATCGACACATGGAAAATGAGGTGGATAGTAGAGTAAGCTGCAGTTAGGGCTAACTCATAAGCAACTGACCCAACTTGTCTGAAGATATCAGAAGGCCTGATGTACCGGGGACTCAATTCACCCTGTCTCCCAAACCACATACTCCCCTTCAAGGGTGACACTCTAAGGAATACTCGTTCAACAACAGCAAACAGCAAGAATCGACGTCTACAATTAGCATAATTATAGTGCCAAATCTAAGCTATCCTCAACCTATCCTGTATAACCCAGACTCTGGCTAGGACATCCTACAACAGATCCATATGGTACGAACCCAGCGTTGTAGACTAAAACCATCCAATTGGAGTACGACATCGTCAACCATATAGTGCCTCAAATGGGGACATCTGAATGCTAGTATGATAGCGCACGACAGAAACTAAGCGGATTTACCACTAAAATCTAACACACAAGCCCGTAACATATCCTCCAGAACCTGTATAGTGTGCTCAGACTGGGCATCAGTCTATGGGTTAAATGCTATGGTCTAATTAACTCGGGTTCCCAACATTAACTCGATGAAAAGCCCTCTAAAAGATAGAGGTAAACTAGGACCCTCAGTTGAATATGATAGATATGGGCCCCCGGTGCGACCAGACTATCTCCATAATGTAAATACGAGCTAACCGCTCAACACTGATGTAGAACGGACGAGAAGGAAGTGTGCAAACTTAGTGAACCGATCAATTATCACCCAAATGTTGTCATAACCTCTAAAAGTATGGGGCACAACGAAGTCCATAGTCACACATTCCTACTTCCACTTGGGAATGAGTAACTGTTGAAGTGTCCTACCAAGCCATTGGTGCTCGGCCTTTACGTGCTGGCAACTGAGACAACTGATACATAATCTGCTATATCTCTCTCATGCTATCCCATCAGTAGTGCTGCGTCAGATCTTAGTACATCTTAGCTTTACAAGGATGAATAGAATATCGGGAGTTATGTGCCTCTTGTAGAATCAACTTTATCAAATCACCCACTTTAGGAATGCACAAACGACTGCCAAATTTGAGGACTCATCTAAATCAACTGTATCCTGACCCCCAATACCCTATAACACTCTATCTCAGAGACCCACTAACGACTTATCCTCGAACTTTCGGGCCCAAATTTAATCAACTAGTGAAGATTGAGTCTGAAATATTCAATTGGACAAATCTATTAGCTAGGGATTTAATGTCCGATGCTAATGGTCGCTTCTCGACTGCCCAGTGTGCTAGGTGCCCATACTCACCGTTTTTAGACTCAAGGCATCTGCTACCATGTTTGTTGTGCCCCGATTGTGTAGAATAGAAATATAATAGTCGGCTAGCAACTTAATCCACCATCTCTGATGAGGATTTAGGTCCCACTAATTTATAATATACTGTAAGCTTCGGTGGTCTGTATAAGTATCACAATGTAGGCCATATAGATAATGACACAAAATTTTGAGCGCAAACACTGTCACTGGAAACTCTATGTCATGCGTGGGGTGGTTATGCTCATGGGCCCATAACTGACGAGAAGCATATGTAATAACCAGACCTCGCTGCATCAATCCATAACCCAGCTCGATATGGGTGGTGTCACAATATACCATAAAGCTCTCTCCCTCAACAAGGAGGGTCAGAACAGGAGCAGTAGCCAGCAACTCCTTCATCCTTAGGAAGTTAGCGTCACATTTATCAGACCATACAAAGGGCATACCCTAGCGAGTATACTGATTCAACGAGGTAACAATGATGGAGAAGCCCTCAAAAACCATCTACAATGACCTGCTAACCTGATAAAACTCCAAAGTTCTTTTACTAAAATGCGCCTAGGCCAACCACGAATCACCTCAACCTTAGCCGAATACACTCTAATACCCTCGCCAAAGACCACGTGACACAAGAAAGTCACAGACCCAAGCAAAAACTCACACTTAGAAAATTTAGCATAAAACCTGAGATCCTTGAGAGTCTATAGTACAATACGGAGATGCTAGGCGTGCTTCTCTTGACTCGCAAATATACAAGAATGTCATCAGTAAAATCCACAACAAAAGAGTCATAATACGGCCGAAATACCTGAGTCATAAAATCCATAAATGCTACACGGTCATTAGTCAACCCAAATGGCATGACTAGGAACTCATAATGCCCATAACGGGTTCGGAAGGCTGTCTTCTGAATATCCTCTACCTGAATCCTCAACTGGTGGTACCTCGAACTCAAATCAACCTTAGAAAACAATGAGGCTCCCTGTAACTGATGAAATAAACCAATAATACGTAGCAAAGGATAAAGGTTCTTCACCATCACCTTATTCAGCTGCTGATAGTGAATACACATCCAGAGAGTCCCATCTTTCTTTGTCACAAACAAGATAGGATCAACCCAGGGAGAAACACTCGATCGCATGAACCCCAAATCTAGTAGATTCTGAAGCTGTGAACTGAGCTCTTTAAGCTCTGTAGAAGCTATCTGGTATGGAGGAATAGATATAGGCTCAGTGCTTAGTTCAACCTCTATAACAAAATCAACCTCCCGCACAGGTGGAAACTCAGGAAAATCTTCTAGAAACATATCGGGGAACTCAGATATAACCGGCATGGATTCTATAGTAGTAGTCTCAACTGTCAGCTCACGCACATGAGCTACATAAGTTGAACACCCTATAAATATCAATCTTCAATCCTGAATGTATGATATAACACCTATCAAAACTCGAGTCACGGACCCCTATGAAACCACTGGAGATATCCCCGGTATCACAAAGGTAATAGTCTTGGCAAAACAATCTATTATAGCATGATGTGGCACCAACAATTCCATACCCAAAATAAGGTCAAATTTCAACATATCAAGTCAATATAAGTGTCAAAACCCTGAAAAGTAACTATACAACCTCTGCAAACTCGATCTACCATAAGTAAATACGCCAATGGGGTCGATACCCAAATTCAAGAAGAAAGAGGCTCACGAGTAACACATAGGCGAGGAATATAACACATAGACACATAAGAATATGTGGAACCCGGATCAAATGAGAGTGAAGTTGGTTGCTGACATATAATGATCATACCTGTGATGACCTTATCAAAAGCCTCAACCTCGGTGTATACTGGCGCGACGTAAAAGAGGCCCTGATAACCTCCCCCTCGAACATAACACTGCCCCCAGTTCTACCGCTGCTGGCGATCTCTCTAGAATCTTGTTGATAACCTTGTCGTTCCGTTAAATAATCATGCTAGCGTCCATGATCTTGACCCCTACCATTGCAACCTGGTGTAGGAGCTGACCTAGTGGGATGTGGGGTGACAAGTGTTGCCCTATTCTCTGGACAGTCTTTGAGCCGATGATCTGGCACCTCGCACTCAAAGCAGCCCTATCTTAGTGATCACGATCGTACTGCCCCGTTCCAGCTACCTTATAACCCAGGCTACTCGGGAATGATGACCCCGCTAGCCTTAAAGAAGCTGAGTCACTCTCACTTTGTCAGCGCTTAGTGGTATAGGGGGAACCACCCTTATTGGAAGTACCCACGCCTTGATAGCCACCCTTAAAAGCCTTTCATAATGCCTGATATAATCAATTGGTCTGACCTTGCCGACCACTCCTCGGAGTCTTGTCCCTCGCCACCGGAAATGCTATCAAGGAGCCACTGAACTCTCCCTCACGTCTACCCTACTTGTCTTTGTCCCCTTAGGCCTTTCAACTAATCTGCTCCAGAGAGGGAGCATGATCAGCAATATCAAGAAATGATTGTCCTAAAGTCACCAATGCATATGTGTCTATCCTCAGCTGAGGGCTCAACCCTCGCACAAAAAAGTGAATCCCCTCCTCCTCGGAATGCAAAATAGTTGTAGCACATCGAGAGAGCTCCGAAAACCTAACCTCATACTGGGACATGGTCATCTACCCTTGCTCAAGTCACACAAACTGATCCTAGCGATGGTCTCTGAAACTCCTGGGCACAAATCCAGTCATGGATGCCTCTGTAAACTCTGCCCAAGTCATTGATGTAGCCCTTGCAAGCCTAGTATCTGAGCAAGTCCACTACCACTATCTAGCGATACCATTTAGCTTATATGCAGCAAACTCAACCCCTAGGTACCCTTGTAGTCGTAAGGCCTGTGACCGCTCCATGTAGTTTGTCAGAAACTCTTGCTCATCTTACCCTACATCTCCTAAAACCCTAGGCGGTATCAATCTTAAAAGGTATCCAAGTAGCCGCTGGTCTTGGAACTGTACAGCTCCCTCCGATTGAGCCAGGACCTCAGTAACAATAGGCTCCGTTGGTGCCGTGACTAGAAGGAGCTAGAGCTGGAGTTGGCGCTGCACCCAACAGTAGGGATCCAAGGGCTGCCCATAAATTTCTAAGGACTGCCTACACATCTGGTGTAACTGCAAAAGCGGTTAGGGAAGCTCACAGAACCCAGCTCTCCACATAATCAGATCAAGGGTTGGCGGTATGTGGTTGTAAAGCCTTATTGTCTATGCTTGAACTCCCCCTAAGCCCCTATAAGCCCAAACGGTAAACTCACATGCTATCAGGGTGTGAATAGGTGTGTAGATCCACGGGTAACCAATCATGGGCCTTGACCCAAAAATCACATGTCAACAGGTCCCTGACCCTGTGCAAGAACGTGGCACCTGATCCAAATATATATGCATATCGAGGGGACATATCCCCCATAAGAGAAAGAATCACCCTCACATACAAAATGGTGTCTCATCTCAGAATGTCAATCATGGGGACTCGCCTCCAAAAGGAAATTAACGAGGTCCTCGATCTGTAACTCAGTCGGTGCTCGTACTCTGTGTCTGCATTTGCCTCCTTTCTTCTCAGTTGCGGCCACCGAGACTAAGACTATAGGGAACGTCACATAGGACTTGGGCTTTTGGACGTGGCCACTAGGTTCAACAATGACGAGGAGCATCATTTGGGACCTGAGATAACAACAGTCACTCACTCAGCCAGTATATCTAGATTCAAAACACCAAAGCCATATTGTGCCTAGAGTCAACATAGGCAACAACGCTCATAATATACATATCCCAACTATTACTATCCCTCTATTAATGACAACTAAACCCCTTTCTCAGATATACAAGACCAGAACCTAGTAGCTGACAATAGTACACAAGAGCGTATATCTCAATAACTAGTGTAAAATTTGGTTTGATAGTTCAACATGTTACAATCTAGTCGACCACAAGTAACAATAGTGATATCATAAGCATAAACAGTACCCAAGCCCAATGAATCACATTTAAGTCAGAAACAAGTCATAGTGCTGCAATTACTCAGCAAGTAGCCTCACAGTCATCATGCCTCAATAACATCAACAACATGCTTCAACAGACAATAGTTTAGGTAAAAAAACATACTTGTCTCATGGTGTCAGCTGATGTACAACCCTTATCGGGATTTCCTGTAAGCAATAGTATGCAAATATATCGAATCTACAATACTCACAGCCAACAACACATAGTACAACCCCACCACAACATATACTACACATACAGGGCACATCTAACATTTCATATACATCTTAGTTCAACATGCATATAGCTTCACCCAATCTAAGGTTAGGGAAAACCTAGCGTACCTGGCAATGAATGCCTCATGCTCCGAATCAAACCAATCGAGCTTTTCCTCTCTTGATAGCTTCCCGGCACTGCTCAATTGTTAAGTTATAGTTCACCATGATTAGCATGGACACATTAGCTATAAAAACTGGAAGAACACGTGAAATTAGGCTAAACGGGTCCATAATGGAAAAAATAGGGACCATGCCTCAAAATCCTAAACAAAATCCCACAAAATTATTCCCACGACAACCCAAGGCTACAGCTGAAATCTAGCCTAAAACGAACCCAAAAGCCGGAGAAAAGCCCAAAAATGAAGTTAAAAACATTCTTTTTCAACACTCGTTCAGACAAAATTTACTAAAGCAACACAATTTCAGTCAACACCTAGTACCCCACTACGTTCCCCTCAAATCATAGAATTATTTAGACTCACATTTCACTTAATTCTTTCAAGAATTGGCTACAATATCAACACATAAAATTTTCACAAGTTTCAAGAAGATATTCAGCTAAAACACTGAATTTACCTCGAAATACATGCCAAAAACTAATTCTCACTTCACAATGATGTTCCTTGTGAAAGAACGAGTCATGTGGACCTCTTTCGAAAACAAACTTGAGATATGGTTTTTATGAGCTTTTCAAAGTCAGGTGTAATGGTTGTTTGCAAAGGGGAAGGCCAATATATACGCCACCCTTTAGCGTTCGTGAAAAAGCCACTAGGCACTACAGACACATAGCTCTGGGGTGCCGCCCTTCTCTTCATACATGGCCCTAGGCTCCACGAATGCTGGAGCTTTTGCCAGCCCTCATCCACGATCGTGCCTAACCCTCCGCGTTCGCGGATTATTATTTTACATGGTGCTATACCAGCAATGCTTAAAATATCTTAGGTTCATTCTCGGGGCACCCAATGTCTATTTTATGAAAACGAATAATGCAACCACATGGATTTTAACGTTTCAGATTCAACGATGCATTCAAAATTTTCAATGGAGCATCCTACAAAAAAATGAGGGTCCACTTCCATCCGACTAATTTCAGCCAAAAGAACTAAAGGGGTCGAAATACAACCGGATGCCCCCTGTCAACTCACGAAAGGTGGTGTCAGACTGTTTTTGATGTTCTAGAGATAACAGTGCCATCTATTTTCCATTTCGAGCACGTTTAATTGGGTTTTTATAAAAACTCATTCTTTAGCTTTTGGTCGAACCCATTTTGCAACTTTTAGCTCAAAATCGTATCAAGAGGCTCTATCCTTAATCCAACCACCCTCCTAGCACGAATTGGCCGTTCCATAACTAATGGAATCATAAGAATCCCATCTCGAGTCCTTTTACTAGAGTGTTGTCATTAATCTCATTTTAACAGCTTTAACTTCTTACTAACTTGCAAACTTGCACAATTCACAACCAAAACACCTTATAACCATCCCAACAATCCCAACAAGTCATAAAAGGTCTGAGGTTACTATATAGAATTTTAAAATAGCAGAAATATTATAAAAACACAGAATTGACCCAGAGGGTCATTACATGAATGGTCGAAATAGTGATTCCCTTTTTGTACGCGACAACAATTGCTTCCTCATGATACTTTTGTCAACCTTACACCTACTGCATTTGAGCCTGAATTGAGTTGATTATAAGAAAATACACCCATTCTTCTCGAAAAGTGAATAACCACCGGAGAAAGTCAAACTATTTAAAAAGTACATTACTGCCAACATAATAGTGCCTTAGCCTAACGAATCCAAATTTTTACCTATATCATCTTCTTCTCTAATCCAGGATAAAAAGGGTGACACAAAATATGCACTTTGGTTATGTGATTGGATTCAATATGGGTAATGGTTTTACCTCTACTTTGGAACCATAAAGATGGTCACAAAGGGCTGAAAGGAGGACATAAGCTGGTGAGGGGGAGTGGTGTAGCCTCAGGGGCTTGTAAGGGGAACATGTGATTGGAAAGGCTTGTCTTTTAAGATGGAAGGAGTAGGGACCATTCAAAGGCAATTTCCTATACGGAGTACATGATCAATACAACAAATAAAGTAGGAATCACAGGTTAGCTCATATATTAGAAACTCTTAAGTTAGGAAACCGAAAATTTCAAATGGAACAACTGATCATCATATTTCCAAAAAGTACAAGAAGTTCAGTTCCCGAATGAATCTCAATCATAATTTCAAATTGAATAAGAAAAAAATCCTAAAGCAAAAGACCTTTACGATATTAAATCACACGAAATAAGAGAAGTTCCTTAATTCTTGGGGTTTATGTCTTAGGAAATAATCCTTAAGAATATTCTACATAATAAAATGCTTATTTTGACTTTTAACACGACCAGACAAACTAAAAGTGGGTTTTATTAGTGCTTAGTTTGAAAACAAGATGTATACTTTCAAATATCATTTGAATAGCGAATAAAATCATCAGAAAGAAAAGGGTGGTGAAATCCTCCCCGTGAAAATCATTGGTGATTTCACAATAAAAAACCAGCAAGTGCTTCTTAATCCAAAAAGCGGTACTGGGATGAAATCTTTGAATGTCATGGACTTAGATTTATTTTATTGTTGGAAAGTAACTGAAAAAGTTGTTGGACTAAATAGAGGTGGAGAACGACTTGAGTGGACCAAAAGGATGTTCGACGTTGTTAGAATAAATACAAAGAAGAAACACAATACCTCTTGAATGGTTGCCATAAATAAAACCTGATGCTACTGCCAGTCATCGGAAAGAGGAGTTGTGCAACATGGCATGTTATCAACAAGAGGTAAAATAGTACAATTCAAATTGAAAACTGCAGCAGAATCGACAGTGCAGGATGCTGGTAGTGGAAGCTAATTATGTCTCAACAAGATCAAGAAGATTCTATTACCAAAAAACAAAAAGCATCCAATGAAATAAGATGTAAAAATATGAGAGAGCTTCATATGTAAAGGATTGAATATATGAAGGATTGAATTCCCGATTGTTGAGGAATTCCAGAGAGTTTCTTGAGGAATTCCAGATAGTTGTGACATCACCATTAAGGATTGAACCACTCATGATAAAGAAAAATAAATTTACAACTTCAACAATAAATATCATTACAAAATGCACTCTCTTTCTTTGAGGGGAAGAAATTAATTAGGAAATAGATATAGCTAACATAGGTAGAAATGTTGAGAAAATTGTAGAAACTTCGAAAAATATAAGAGAAATTAGATCAATAGGAAAAAAACATGAAAACCAAAGAAGCTTTTAATGATGAGTGCCGAGAGAAGAGAGGAAATTAGTTTTTGAAGCTAAGTATTAAAGAAAAAAATATAGGCATAAATAACTTGTTAAAATGACCAAAAGGGTTCCGTGTGCTCACAAACCTATAAACTTTAGGCTTTATGGAATCTAACTGCGACCTGAGACTGCATTTGTGTTAAGGCGGTAGACCTTGAGCCTACCTGAACCCAAAAGTTAGTTCAAGACTAATTTTCTGTTTATCATATGGATGTAATATCAATATTCAAGAAAAATATTGGCTTGCTAAAAAGTATGAGGTGTTTTGATAATAACAAAGTGAACAAGGTTCAGAATTTGTTAGCATGCCGAAGACTAGGTGTTTTGATAATGATAAAGTAAACCAAGTTCATATGGTGGAACGAGAGGCTGAATGAAAGGCTGAAGAATGCTATGAAGACATCCCCAAAAAAACAAGTGAGTCGGATATAGTGAACCAGGTTCACCAAGAAAAAGGTAAATAAGAGAAAAGAGCGGGAATAGAAGAAAACCTTGAGTGACGTCGACAAACTCCTAAATAAGGTAAATAAGGATTCGGGCCAAGAATTGCACTTGAATAGAATTCTTCTAGTTTGAACTATATAAGGATCAATGAAACCCTAGAAGAGTAGCTTTGCACCATATAAACATTGACAATATAGCAGCAAAGGCAAGGAGCAATCATTAAGCAACATTTAGAAGAAAGAAGATCTAGAGTTAGAATTTCTTTCTGAAAAGTCTATCTTGTTTTCTATTTTTCTACTTATAACTATTCATTAGGGACAATTATTGTAAGTGTGAACCTATTTTTAGAGGGTTGTAACAAGAAGCGGGTTTTGCTTCTTGGAGAGTAGAGTAAGCGATCGGAGTAGATCGTTAGAGTTGTCAAGTGAGAAGTGAGTGAGTGATTGCTGATTTGTAATCTTGACATTGCTTAGTTTAAAGTAGTGAAGTTGTTGAAATCCTACAAGTGTAGGTAATGGTTGTTTCTCCCTTGAGCTTGGAGTTTTTCCACTATAATTAGATGTGTTTATTTGATGTTACATTTGTTCTTAATTTGTGGCACTGCTAACGAACCTGGTTTACTAGTAAGACATCAGCAGAAGTGTTTTTAAAAATACAACAAAAACAAATGAATCCTCACAATTTTCATGAAAAAAAAGCTTACCAAACTGAGATGCCTCATTGGATTTCTTTTATTTTGGACCTGGAACTGGAATATCCTCTGCTGGTATACTAACTATATTGGTTGCCATGAGTCCAGCCCTGAACTTTGACAACAGTGCTTTTGAATTTAAGTTGCCCATTTCAACATTTAAATTTGGTTCTTCTTGTGATCTTAAATTTGTTTCAAGATGATTATCCTTTTCGGTGTCACCTTTTATAAGGCTGCTAGTTCCTTCTACAAAAGGTTTGCTTGCTGGCATTTTAAAACTTGACAAATCCAAGCACAACCTGTCATCTTCTTGATCATACTGTGAATTTCCATCAATCATACAAAATGATTCATCCACATTCATAGCTGAATGTACTGACTGTCCCTTCCCAGTTTCAGCATCAATGTTTGTTGCAAAATCAGAGATATTTGGCTTGTATGTGACCTTTTCAGACTCTGATTCATCAGATTTTCTTATTTTTTTCTCAACTAAATTTATATCAAATGTTTCAAACAGCTTTGATGGGGTAGTTGCTTCAGGGTAAGTCCTTGCTCTTTTTTTCCCGTTGCCAATATCACTGAAAGATTTCTTTTTACAACCATTTGGCCCATATATTTTAACAATGAAGTGTTGACCCTAAACATAGTGGAAACCCCAGAAGTCGCCTAAATCCATATCATGGTCTGATATAAATTTAGGCCATCTATGCTGGATAGAAAGTGAACCGTGATGTGGTTACACACTCTTACCCTCCATCGTTGTCCACTTGAGTCCTCAAGATAAGTTTCATGGTTAGCCAGGCGTGAAACAGATCGAGCAAACATTGGGGGGGGGGGGTGGGGGAACTTAAAAAAAATGTAGTAATTAAAACAAACGAATGCCACATACTGATACACAATTCAAATGCGAAGTTAACCAAACATATTTACGATCATATCCTTGGAAGTCTTTTGAGCTCTGGATGGCACAATTATTTTTTACACAAATGCCGAAGAGAAGCTTAAGACTAACTAATGCATTTATGCAAGATATTTTCTATGGAAAATATAGCATGAAAATTGGTTTGTTAATTGCATTATTGCCAGAAACCACAACGTAGTCTATCACAAGTTAAGCTTCACAAACATACAAATTCCTCAATACCACTGTTGAGTATCTTCCTTTAAGATGAAACAAAGGTTAATAAATAATCTTCTCTAGTTTTGCTTTCTATCTATATTCTCCTGTTCTAACAGGATATCAGAAGCCGCTCCTACCTCCTCTATTTCTTCGCAATCTTCAGAAATTCCACAGTCCTCTTCCTCTTTGTCGGTTAACCATGCTCATCACTTCATATCTATCAAATTATTAACTACAAATTACTTAATTTGGCGAACACAATTATTGTCTTTTCTTCATGAAATGAACCTCCATCGTTACATTGATGGATGCGACCATTGCCCCGCTGCATTAGTCTTCATAGATGGTACAACCACCTCCAATCCAAACCCAGCATATACACAGTGGGTACAACAAGATCAGATGATCCTGAGCCTATTAATTTAATCCCTCTCGGAAGAAACATTACCCATAATCATTGGACTGGATACCTCGAAAGCCATCTGGGATGCTGTAGTAGCTGCTTTCTCCTCTCCATCCAACGCACGCAACCTTAACCTTCATATGCAACTACAAAACCTGAAGCAAGATAACCTTACTGCCGCTGGATGCCCTCTTTCTCTCGCGAATCATAACATCTACATCCTTAAGGGTCTCCGCTCTGAATTTAAGGATCTTGTTACTACTTTGTCTGCAAGAACAAAACCAGTGACTTTTTCTGAGCTCCACAGTCTTCTATTGAACCATTATTTTATCCATGGTTCATCATTGTTAACACTATCTATTTACTCCACTCGGTGACATGATACATCTAGCGCACAAGCTCCTTCACCTAACTGCACCCAATGCAAAAATACCTGTGATCACTCCTCTAATTCTAATTCTTGTATGGGCGTGGCAGATTTCATAGAGGACGTGGTAGTAGAGGTGATCGCTCGTACAATTCACTGAATTATTCACCTCATCTCGCACAAGCCTCACAGTCTCCATATCAACGTCAAATGTGTAAAATTTGCAATGGCACTAACCATCTTGCTTCAACATGTTTCCATGGTTACAGCCCTAATATGAGCCCTGCAGCTTACCTATCACACCAAGCTCCTGTTTCTGCTAGTTCGCAATGGCTCCCCGGCACAAGTTCTATACATCAAATTGCCCTGGTTCTCACCAACTTCCATCAGGTTATAGGGGATCTGATCAAGTTCATATTGGCAATGACAATGGCCTTCCCATTCATCATACTGGTAATTCTTTTCTTTGCACTCCTTCACGAGACTTCTCTCTTAAAAATATTCTTCATGTCCCTTCAATTACTAAAATTTACTCTATGTTCAACGTTTTGCTCGTGGTCATGCTGTCTCTTTTGAATTTCACCATTATCATTTTCTTGTTAAGGATCGGAATACCAAGATACCTCTTCTTTCTGGCCTGAGTAATGGTGGTCTCTATACACTTCAATCATCTCATCTGCGGTTTATATCCAGTCCATCGGCTCTCTACTTAGTCAAGGCTTCACCCTCAGGTTGGCATCTTTGCCTTGACCACCCACTCATTATGTGAAGCTTGCCAATTAGAAAAATCACGAAAATGACTCTTCCGTTTAGAAGTAATAAAAGTTCTTCAATTTTGCAATTATTATACGTGATGTTTTGGGTCTTGCACCTTTGCTTTCATTTCAAGGTCATAAGTGTATTCTCGTTTTTGTCAATGATTTTACTAATTATTGTTGGGGCTATCCAGTTGCACTTAAATCTGATGTTCTACCTGTGATCCATCAATTTAAAGCCCTTGTTGAACGCCAATTTAATACAACTATTAAAGCCATTCAATCACTCTGGGGTGGGGAATTTCATTCAATGTCTCCGGTTCTCACTAAACTCAACATATCTCATCGTGTTTCATATCCGCATACGCATGAACAACAAGGTAAAGTTGAAAGAAAACATTGACATATCGTTAAAATGGGTCTAAGCCTTCTTGCTCCTAGCTCAACCCCTTCCTGTTATTTGCACTATGCTTTCGAATCTGTAGTTTTCCTTATCCACCGCCTACCTTCAGTTTCCACCCATAGCCTCTAACCATATGAATTGGTTCATCGTTCCAAACCCGATTACTCATTTTTCAAAGAATTTGGTTGCTTGTGTTTTCCCTACTTACGTCCTTACAACAAACATAAGTTTTGACTTTCGGAGTAAACCATGCATTTTTCTTGGCTATAGTTCTGCTCATTTAGGCTGTCGTTGTGTTGATCGTTCCACTCATCGGATCCATATTGCCAGATATGTGAGCTTTGATGAAAGCAAATTTTCTTTTGCTGAAACCTCCATTCTCGGTCCTCCTCCACTTCAGCCATCCCCTTCTACACTGTGGATCTGCATTCTGGTTATTACTCATTCATCCCATATTGTATCCCCGAGAACACTTCCATCTTTTCCCATCTCAATTCCATTACCTTCTGACAACTATCCCTCAAACACCACCTCCAGCCCCACTTCGACACCCAACATCATTACATCACCAGATTCACCACCCACGGTGGCTGCCTCACTACCACTACCTCCACCACCATTGGTGGTTGATTTTAGCAACTATAATCTTGTACCTATTCAATTGCAACCCTCTATTCCATCTGCCAGTCATACTCCTTGCACAATCCAACTACAATGTACTCACTCGATAAAGTTCTGGCACATGCCAGCCTCTGCATATTTAGTCACTGTTACACATCCTTTAGCATCATCTCTCTCTGCTAATAAACTCACCTGCTTTACTGAAGCAAATAAATTCCCAAAACGACGCGCGACTATGGCGTCGGAAATTAATACATTTCTACACAGTGATACTTGTTCCTTTGTGCTCTATAATTCCTCCATGAATGTGTTAGGTTGCAAATGGATGTTTAGAATCAAGAGAAATTCATCAGGTAATATCGAGCACTATAAAGATCATCTTGTTGCAAAAAGATTTAACCAACTTGAGGGACATGATTATTATGAAACTTTCAGTCCTGTAGTAAAGCCAACCACTATTCGTATTATCTTATCTCTTCCAGCAATATACAAGTGGTCTCTACGTTAGTTGGACATTTAAAATGCTTTTTGTCATGTTGAGTTACAAGTGCATGTATTTATATCTCAGCCATCGGGTGTTGTTCATCCTCTCTATCCTAACCACGTGTGTCATCTCAAGAAGTCTTTATATGGGCTCAAAAGCACCTCGCTCTTGGTATGTAAGACTTCTTCAATTTTTAGTTGCTGCCAGATTCGATCTCTCTAAGTCCGACATATCGCTATTTGTCTATAACAAACAACATGTCATGCCTATCTTTTGGTGTGGGTGGATGATATCATTATTACAGGCAGTGATGCCTCTCTCATAGAATCAATCATCTTGCAACTCAGGCTGAATTCTCCATTCGTGACTTAGGGCCACTAAGCTTCTTTCTTGGTGTTCAAGTACTACAACAATCAAATGGCATCTCATTGTCCTAAGATAAATATATTCAATATCTTCTCTCTAAAGCAGGTATTCAAAATTGTAAGCCCACTCTAACTCCTATGGCGGTCAACTCCAAGCTACATGATGGTGGTAGTCCCTTATTCCATGATGCAACTTTATATCCGCGCATGGTTGGGGCATTGCAATATGTTATACTTACTCAACCTGATCTCGCCCTTGTAAGATTAAAAAGAGTTTTGAAAAAGGTTTTCTTTATGTATTTTAGAAAGGGTTGGTTAGGGGTGGGAGGTATCTGTACTTGAATAACTTTAAGTGAACCCTTCTAGATGTTTCGATGCTTGACACTCGAGTCGGATTGAATCTAAGATGGATACTTGGTTTACGTTTTGGAAGAAAGACATGTATATGTGATATTAGATCTTGCCTAAGGCTAGTTATATATGAAATGAACTAAAGATATTATTTTACTACTCTAGGGGATTCTAATAGACTAGAAGTCCTTCTGGTCCCTTATGACTTTGAATTGAATAAATAAACGGATCCAACCAAGAAATAATTCAATTAACAATTTTAACCAAGAACAAGAAATGGAAGAACGAAAGTCGTATGGGTGCATAATCCCACGGTGAATCAGTGGGAAGCAGTGAACCAAATACTTCTCTATTTAAAGAACACTCAACAATTTCATTTCCATTTTCCCCGCTCCCTCACATTCTTTGCTTCAAGCCTTCACTGACTCATATTGGGCTGGGTCTGTGGATGATAGAAAATCTACCGGTGGTTATGCCATTTTTATGGGAGCAGATCTAGTGTCTTGGTCCTCCAAAAAGCACTAAACTGTCGCTAGATCATCTACTGAGTCTAAATATAAGGCTCTAGCTGATGCAGCCGCTTAACTGACCTAGATTCAATCCCTTCTGTCTGAATTGGGTATCCCTATTTAACACCTCTGCTCCTATGGTGTGACAACATTGGAGCTGCTTATCTTTCAATAAACTCAGTATTTTGTGCACGCACAAAGCATGTTGAGATAAATTTTCAGTTTGTGCGGGATAAAGGAGCTCGTAAAGATCTCAAGGTTCAGTTCTTATTGTCAAAGTATCAACTAGTTGACATCCTCACCAAACCTTTAACGTCTTCCAAGTTTGAACTACTTTGATCCAAGCTGATTGTGTCTTCACCAACATTAGCTTGCACGGTGAGTGTTGAGACATGTAAATTAGTCTCCAACTCTAACAAGAGTTCCATAGACAAAGGCTAGGCAAAGGAAAACATTTAGTCTCCTTATACAACTGTAACTCTACATTAGAATATTATAGTTATACATTAAAATATTATAGCACATAAATATATATGATTCTGTATACTTCAAATGTGTGGTGAGTGAGAAATACAACACTGCAATTTGCAGCTTCTCCAACTTTGCTTTCTATTTATATTCTCTTGTTCTAACATACATGATTCTCAAGTAAGATTCTCCAGTAACTGAAAGAAGATACACAATCACGTAGTGATTGATTGGAAAGGTTTGAGAACATGCTCTACAAAGTGCAAGGACTGTCTGAGACGAAGAAAGTCCATGGAAACACTATGGAATGCTAAAGTTGCTCATAAGTAGATCTTTTTTCTTTCTAAAATTTATGAGCATGAAGCATTTCATTTTTGTGATAAGCTCTTTGAAAACTGAAAAGTGGCCTTTTAAATCCTTCAAGCAAAATGATTTTATGTAATATAATGTACATCTTCGTTTTCGATGGGGAGTAATATATACTTAGTACACCATATAGAAGCAATAGCTCACGATATATACTTAGTACACAAGCAGCGGTCCCTCAAGCACGGGTCGCTCAAGCACGTTAGTGGCCTAAAGCAAAAATCAAAAGAAGTCCATAAATTTAAAAAAATAAACTAATGTATTTCCTTACGACGTTTATTCTTCTAGATCCTTGAATCTCAAACTTGTTACTTTTTCTTATAAAAGATTTCCTTCAATAACGTTTTTTTTTCAATTGATAATATAACCAATCAATTTTATCTTTCTAAGTTTCTTGGACTCAGGTGCGGATGTCCGATACGGGTGCAGAACTAGAGGTCGGATAATTCAAGGATATGGATACGAGCATGTGGATTAAGTTAAAAATAATTCAAATATTTAAAAATAGAGTTATAGAGCCTAAATTATGAGAAATGCAGAAAACTTGAAGAGAAAATATTGATCAAGAGGAAAATAGAGATAAAAAGAAAGGGTGTGGCAATAGAAATTTCTATATACAAGGTATTCCATTTTCTTCAATTTTACTTAGTTTTTGTTTTGATTAGAAAAAACATTGAGCCTCTAAAAATTTCTCTCTTGAATTTTGTCAAAATATACAAAATCGATTGACCAAATTGGGTACAGATCCCACACCCATAACCATAACAGTGTCGCGTCGACACGGATGCAACATCGAAAGTGAAGAGTCCAAGCAGCTTAGCCAGATGTGCGAAACATATTCTAACAATTTTCTCCTATTATATGAAAAAAAATATTTTTTCTTATAAATATTACTTGTGCAACTTTTTTAAGAGTCTATAACCTATTACTATTTTAAAAAATAATAAAGCCCCTCAAATTTAGGGACTAATACACTCAGCTTTTTTCTAACCCTATCGAGCCGCCCCTGAACTCATGAGTCATTACACTAAAAATTCAATATCTAGCACAAAAATTGACCAACTTAAGCAGTCAGTTTAAGCAAATGATGGATTTCACCCACAAATAGAAATTTTACTACAAGAATAACTAATTACAAATGAGGTGATCCAATGTCAAAACCAACTATACATTTGAATGAGCTAGTACTTTAAACTATGTCGAGGAAACAAGCTTTAAGAAGGAATAAAACTTTACCAGAACTTGTAAGGAACGGTTGTCCCCCCTTTCTATGAATCAAGCAGCAGTTCTTCTTGCGCCCATCACATGCTTCGTTCTCACATTCCATTTCCTCCCCACTTCCCAAACAATTTCTAAATCCTACAAAGTATACTCATAAAATATCAACTAAAAATTTAAGTTCAAAAAAAAAAAATGAAAACATTTATCAAGTAAAAGCCATTAGTCACAAGATAAGGATACCTACTAGCCGATCAAGCTTGAGAATTTCAACATGCCTAAACTCTTTAATGCGTAGATTGCAATTTAAGGAGGGCATGTAAACTATGCACCGAAAATACACCCCTTTCTTCTCCAATCCGACTTTTGGACAAAAAAGGTGATGCGCTTTTGTAACCGTTTTGTTTCTATTTTGGAAGCATTAAGCTGGTGAGGGAACATGTGACAATTCGTCTTTTCACGTGGAAAGAGTAAGTCTCAAAATATTTATGTGCCACACCTATTTTATATATATTACAAGTAATGAATAGACATTTGATGAAAAGTATGGATATAGCACATATTTTAATATTATATATATGAATATATTTCACTTTGTGTTCGAAGAAAATTTCTATCAGTAGCTTTAATTGTTATTTTATATTTTGACATGACAAAAACTTAGGATTAGAATACTTGAATATAAATTAAAATTTACTTTATAAACTATGTTATATCAACATAAGAAAACAAAATTTGTAGTTCACATTTAAATCCTCCCTAACATTTTATCTATCAATGATTTACACCGAACAAGTAAAATCTTTTCTATGCTCAAAGGACCTCCAAAAAATTTGAATGATAAGCTTACTTTGTGAAAAAAGTCAAAAATATAAGATTCATATATTGATCATGTTCACTATCATTTTCCAAGTTTATAAACATTTTTAGCATTTATTATCAATTCAGAAAGTTGAGAGAATTTCTAAAGCAAGAGTGCAATTATTGAACTATAATTTTTTTTTTCTGGCATCAGTGCATATGGATTTTGTCCCAGAGATGACCTTGGTGATTCGGTATATGCTGAATCAGGCAGCATTGGTGGGGGTACTAGCATCATTACGGAGATCACAACTATACTAAAAGCTTTAACTCATTGTAAGCTAAAAGATCTAGGAAATGTAGTAATTGAAACTGACTCCTTGGGGATGAAGAAGATCCTTACACAAGAGTGGACAATCCCATGGGAAATTGTCCACATTGTGGAGAGATACACAAAATAAGGGAAGGAAGTATCAATCAGCTACATCATGTCTTCAGGGAGGGTAACTATCTTGCCGACTATGTAGCAAACATAACTATAACAGGAGGCATGCAACAGTTCACAACATTTGAGCAATTACCATCATGGCCAAAAAGATCCTCAACATGGATAAACAGCAAATACCTCAGTTAAGGATTTTAACAAAAGTCAAATTTCGTTAAGTCCAACATTAGTAGAGTCCCATCTATAGTTATATACTAGTGGGAGGTACAAACAAGGGAGCTTGGGTGACTACAGAGATTCATCTGTCACAAGGAGGAGGGAACATATCAACACCATCAAGGACGGTCCACCAATTCCTTCATGATAAAACGAATGTTAGAAATCTGAAAAATGGTCCGGTAGGAGTACAACAAGTTGATACTTACAGACCAATTTTCGCAGAGACGCATAGTCTCTTCTCTCAACGGAACGATGAGATCAATGGGGAGGCATCGTATGCAACACTGGTAGAACTCAAAGATAAGAAGGAGCAAAGATGTGGGAGAGGTGAAAAGGAAATCAGAGTAGAAAGCTTACCAGAGCAACCAGAAGAGAACCATGAGGAGCACCAACATAAAGAGCCATTTTGGGGTCTGGGCAAAGGACACGAAGAAGGCATTGAGAAGCTTTGGTGTTAAGTTTAGGAAACAGTGAACTAAAATTTCTAGAAATAGAAAACCCTATTGTCTAGGGTTTGAGAAGATGTATCTGGCTGGGTTGGGCCTCCAAAAAACCCGTTTGTATTATTTTGAGTTAATTTAATAAAATGGGACATCAACCCAGTAGTCTTATTTAAAAAAATATATTAAATCATCAACAGAACTTAGTTAAACTAAGTTCATTTTAGAGCATTTGGGATAATAATAAAAGTATGAGATCTTTTTTAGATTTTTTAAGGATTCGTGTGAGATGCTCAATAACACACGAAAATAAAAATGGAAAGGGTGCCTCCATTTTCTAATCATAAAATAAAAGGTTAGCTTTGATAATTAATAATATAAGTACAATGACTTCCTCTCCATTTTAATGAAACTTCATACCTTACTTTTTGTAAAGAATACATTCTTCTATCAAGTTGCAATATCAAATTCACATCCTAATATTTTTAATGTCGAAAAAGTATTATAGAAATCTCTTTTTTTAATTAAAAACATAGTAAATAAGAGATGAAGAACTAAAAAAAATAGAAAAAATAAATTGAAATGAAAAACGAAAAAAATAATTATTTATAAAAAGTTTAAATATTTTTCCGATGATTGTTGTTGAAAGAATGAGTTAATGATGATAAACCTAATAACTATAGATTGTGTTGAAGAAAGTAATGGCTCTTCGTCGTGTAAGTAAAAGAGTATCAGTATTATAATAATCATCAAAGAAGTGATGGAGACGACAATAAGGAGATGATAAAGAGAAACAATGAAAAAATAAAAAATATACTTAATCAAAAATAAAAAAGGGTAAAATTTTATGTTTTATTTTCCACATTAGCATTAAGGAAGTAAATAATTTCATTTTAAAATAGTTTAAAGATAATAGGAACCCCGCTCCTCCCATAAGAAAAACATCGTTGAAATTTGATGATACGTCTAGAAAATACGTGTGCCTTTTTAAAAATTCATTAAAGCAATTAATAAAATCACTTTTACTTTTTATCGAAAAGCATAATATGTATTAATCAAACTCAGTAATCATTATGCAAAATTGGAGGAAGCCTCCAATAATTCAAATACGAAGGTGTTAAAATAAGAAATTTCACAAAGTAGTGATAATTATAGTAAATTTAGCTAACTTAAATATAATCATAATTTTCAAATGAATTTAATCCCGCCCAAATGGATGACAATACCTAAAGTAAGTTTCGCTTTCAAGTTCAGGGGGATTTTTTTCCCTGTATTTTCTCTATTTAAAAGACATCTCCTAAAAATAAATTTATTTTTATTCTTTATGGACTATCGATAGATTTCCAAAAAAATCAAAAAACACATAAGAACTAACTTCAGATAGTTAGACTTTACTTCATATTTTTTGAATTAATAAAATATCAAGTTGTCTATCGTTATCCCATTAAAAAAAACTAAAATCGATAAAACGAATTCATCATCTGAATTTGAAGAAGTATTCATAAAAAAATCTAAAAGGTTAGTGCCATCGTGTGCGATTAAGCAAAGTATCACGACCCGGAGTCAGGGCCTAGATATGACACGACGAATAGGGACCCGAGACTTCCCAAACAAGTCTCAATTATCAAAACCCACATAATGGGTTCAAAGGTATCTAAGCACATGTAACAAAAGACAAAAAAGAATTTCGGAAATCCATTCATTTATAGCTAATTAAAGATTTACAGAGTGCCCAACGTTCACTTCTAGTCAAGGAACGGGGGCCAGGATAAGTTCCGGGCTCACCCTCAAAAGAAGAGGACATACAAAAATACATACAAGAAATAACTAGCCTGCCACAGATGATGGGGCTCACCACAAAAGAAGTCTTCTAGAACGGACTATTCGTCCAATGGCTGGTATCCAAAATGCTTGGTCCCTACATGGTAAAATCATGTAGGCATAGAGTATGCATTAGTACGTTTAAATGTACTAAGTATGTGGGCATGTAATGCATATGACTTACCAAAACTGCATACAAATGTTAGACGAAAAGGGCACATAATATACAAGGATCATATAATCAATGGAATTTAATATACAAGATGCTATGGAATTCATGATGCATGCAATGCGATAATGCACCTATATAACGGGTATGGACTATAATCGACAACCCAAATCCATGCGAGCTATTACACGAATTGGACCGATTGGGACCTCCCACCGGTAGGGAGAAGATTATTTGCCAAGGGTAATCTACATCACACCTTACAACCATGATTTTCGGTGGATGGTCACCTTCCTTATGACCACGCTTTCGGAAGGATTTACATAATCATATCAAGAGATGTCATATCATAAACAAGATAGACGAATAACATTTATCCCTATGTTGGCACATAGTTCAGGGAAAGGGAGAGGACCCCCAATCCATCGGTGCTAAGTAAACAACATCCCACTAGAATACTTGTATATATATATATATATATATATATATATATATATATATATATATATACATGTGTGCTTTCAAGAGAGAGGGAGTAAAGTATCCATTTCAAATGTTTAATGTGCATGTAGGCTCAAATGCCAAATCACAGGGTAAAAATCACAAGGTTCATGCAAGGAATAACTCATCTATATGTACAAGATTGTGCAAGCACCCAAGATGCTCCAAGAGCCAAAATACAAGGTGGTGCAAGCACCCAAGATGCTCCAAGAGCCATAATCATAGACATACCGGTGATCACCTTCTTATCATATCCAATGCCTTACCAAAATCATATCATAATTCTTTTCTAGAACGAAATTGGGCTTAATCCACCTTCAAAATTTTCATGTATCAATGCTATGCATGTAATGTAATGCGTGATGTAGGAGTGACATGGGCAATGTAGAGTATATCTAAAACATAGTAAGAAATCTAGAAAACCCACAATAAAAATCCATATGAAAATCGTAGTAGAGATCACCCATGCATAATAACATTTTAAAGGACATGCATATTCATAATTGCATGGTTCCAAAGTAATTCATCATACTAGAGCTTAACAGAACTTAAAATTCGGAATAATGTACATCACATGCATTGTTCAAAGTTACCAAGATCAAGTAGTAAAAGTTCACATTTTAGTAGACAATTCCATAAAATGGCTTGAAAGAAATTTTGGGTCTTCTTGGTTGAAAGTGACCAAGAATCAATCCCACATACCTGACTTGAAGATGAACTTGGGGAGAAAATGGACTTCAAATTGAGGGCCTTGACTTGATGATCTTAGAGGGAGGTCGGAGGATCCTTGAAGTAGTGAATTGTAGAGAGAGTGAGAGTGAAATGAGGAAAATGGCTGAAATATAGTGATGCCCAACTGATATAAGGAATTCGGAGGGGTGGAAAAGACCAAAATCACATTTAGAACAACCCAATATTTCAGAAATGGCATTAATAAAACGGACCCAAATTTGGTCCGCCTTGGTCACACGGTTCATTACACGGTCCATGTGGCTTAGCACGGACCGTGAATAGGACCGTGGTCCATGACATAAATTCTTAGAGGCAAAATTTCCCCGAACTAAGTAGCATCTCACGGACAAATAAACGGACCATCTGGGGTCACATGGACCGTGACCCCATCTGTGTATAGGAGACCTTCCACACAGTAAACTAAACGGAAGGCTACACGGACCATGTACCCGTCCTAAGTTTTTGCCTCTACAGGGAACAGACCACTGTCACTCCACGAGAGGCCCATACGGACCATGTGGCTCCACACGGGCTGTGTAGGCCTTTTAGTGAAGGGGCCACTGTCACTCCACGAGAGGCCCATACGGACTGTGTGGCTCCACACGGGCCGTGTAGGCTCCTCCGTGGAGTGATACCTGGCAGGTTTTCCTGGGGAACAATTTTAGACATCAAGGTAATGCTAGTCTGGGTCTTTACACCAAGCAACAACTAAATGTTGTTAAAAAATTATTAATGAGAAACTTCTAGAGCTCAGAAAAGTACAACCAAACAAGAATCTTGAAAAGCTTCACCTTATTGGCTTAAAATACAAAACAAATTTCTCCACAATCTTTATGAACAACGAAAACTCAAAATATATTAAAACATCCAACAACAAAACTGGACAAAACCACCAAGAATCTTGGAATCTTGACCTACAACTTAAACAAGATGAATTATTTTTTACACTTAAGCCTCTGAAAAAAAAAGAACCCAATTCTTTAAACAAGAAGAGAAGTTGGACTAGTAACCATTTTGTAGTAAAAACTAGTGAAAAACAGAAGAAATGTAGTGAAACATACATTAAAGCTTCAAGAACGGTGCAAAAGTAAGAAAGCTATGGTTGAGCATCTTATACTATCACCTTATTGGACCATTTTTGTTTCTCATACATTTTCTTTAATACTTAAATTGATCATATATGCAAACGTATTTAGACATAATTACATTTCTACAATAGTTTTAGCAAGTATCATCCAAGGAAAGCAACTTTTTCTTGCTCGTATTGTCCATGATGTATCTTGATGGTGCTTAGAGAAATATTTTAATTCGATTTTGTATGTTGCCTAATATACATTTTTCTATTTGTACATCTTATAATCAAGAATTCAAAAGGCTGAACACACACATAGAGATAAAATTAAGGATTTAGAAAGAAACATCAAGAAAACCTAAACATAAAAAACTAATATGAAGGGGGGGGGGTTCCAGATTAGGTAGAAAATATCCCAAAGATCATAACTTTTACCAAACAAGATAAATCAAAAGGCTTATAATTTAAATTATCAAGATTATGTAAAGAATCATAAACAGTGTATAAAATAAGAAAAATACAAACGGAAAACATATAATGAAGAAGAACCCAAGCTTCATAAATAATGTAAAGAGAGCAGCGGGGGAGGAGAGCGTAGGAGTGGCGATGGTGATTTGAAAAAATGAAAACGAAAAGAGTTCGTTATTTGTTTATTTTATTTAGGGGTATTTTTGAGATTATGAAAATATATTTAGGCCTGCTGAAGATACAAGCAACTACGTCTCAAGTGATCCAAAGGCTCGATCTTGGATTTGAACATTCTAATAATAAGAACTAGGCTCACAATCTACAAAAATGTAGCAAGGGGTGAGCACCAAACAATATGGTACTCAGCAAATGAAAACTAACCTAAAGTAAAGGAATGAAGAGAACAAGTACTCTATAACACCCTACCACATATCTCGAACTATACACCTGCACTCAGAAATGTCCCAGAATAATATATATAAATACATATCACAGAATATAAATACAAACTCGATAAATAGATTCATCTCTCAGAATATCCAAGTGATACACAATTCAAATAGTATAATAGATATCCAATCTCATCACAATAAATATAATCATATCAAGGAAGGGTGATATGAGATAAAGTGAATGGCATGAGATGTAAATAATGCGATACAATGTCAACTAATCATGATGCTTTTCTATCCTATGATGCACATTCATTGATAACCACCAACCAGCACCCATGGTGGCCACGCAAGGACCATATATCCATGAACATTGGCGGTAATGAACTCGGCCAATGCTCACCCATCCAAAAATGACCTCGGACCAAAACTCAATCGCCATATTACCTCGGCACGCCAGCAGAAACCTCATCTAATCATCGGCCAGTAGAGACCTCGGCCACCAATCCATATGTTATCTTACTCATCTCTCGGTCGTAGCTATCACACTACCAATGCACAAATAATAGTCAATGCAATGTGCATGATATCACACAATATCAATATCATAATGATTTTAATATCATTTTAGTCCCAATATCAATCACATCTCAATATAAGTACCACCTCGATATCAATATCAAATAATTCACAAGATCACAAGTATTATGAATCCACAATTACTTCACTAGTAAAGGTATCACCACAGGAACAATTACTCAATCTAAAATCTCATGATCAAAGCCTATGAAGATACCATTCTACCCAAAAGTACTTGATTCCACACACATAGTAGCATACAAGGTTCAATTATACCTAACAAAAGGTTAGAAGTTCACTTACCTTAGGAAAACACTCGAATCATGTCAAACCAATGGTATTCCCCCTTCCTCGATAATCCAAATTACCACAATGTATTCAAATAAAGAATCACAATTACTTAACGAATCAAACGACACCAAAATCAACCTATTCGGATGAAAAGGGAAAAATGATAAAAAAAATCCCATGCCAAAAAGTAATCGAAACTGGAAATAAATACATGAAAACTTTCTTCAAGTGATAAGGAATTCAACGATGAAAATCATTTTGAGAACGGAGTTAAATGAGGTAGGAATCATCAATTTAGGATTAGGAATCAATATCAAGAAAATCTTCGATTTCATCAATTTAATATCCAAAATTATAAGTTAAATCAATGAAATTTGAAGAAATAGGTTACAAAATAGTTACCCAAGTTACAAAATAGTTACCCAATACGTTTTCCTTGAAAAGCATTGAAGAATCTCTTGAAATTAAAGCGTGAAGTGTTGAAGATGGAGGAATATTAATGAAACTCATCATTTAAAACATCACATTATGCAGGAGGACTTAATGCTCCACGAACGCGGAGCCATATCCACGAACGCGGAGAACCATGAGGCTCAACACTCTATGAACATGTAATGACCCTCTGGGTTAATTCAGTGTTTCTGTTTGTATTCTGCTAATTTGAACTTATGTATGGTAACCTCAAACATTTTATGACTCAATGGGATTGATGGGATGGTTATGAGTTGAATTCATTGGGAGTTCTGTGAAATTGTGAGTTAATGAAAAGCTATAATTGTAAAAATGAGAATTCTGATAAAGTCCTAGTAAACGGCCTTAGAATGGAATTCTTACGGTCCTACCAGTTCTGGAAGAACCGATATAGGCTAAGAGGCTTGTTGGTACGAGGGTTGATGGTCCCAGTATAAATTTGAGTAAAAAGTTGCAAAATGAGTTCAACCGAAAGCTGAAAAGGACTCTGTAAAAACCTAGCCAAACATGCTCAGAATGGGAATTTGATGGCATGGTCAGCTCTAGAACATAAAATATAGCCTAGATTGGAACTTTTTCGATTTGGGGGGGGGGGACTTCTAGTTAAATTTTGGACCCCCTCAATTTCTTTACCTAAAATTAGCTGAAAAGAAGTTGGACGCTCACTTTTTCATAGGATACTCTTTTGGAAATTTTGACTGCATCGTTGGATAAATACTCATCAATAGCCACGTGAATAATTACACAATTCAAAATCTTATGATCAAAGCCTATGAAGATACAATTCTACCCCAAAGTACTCGACTCCATACACATGCATAGGAGCATACAAGGTTCAATCATACTTAACAAAAGATAGAAGTCCACTTGCCTTAGAAAAAGTCTCGAATTTAGTCAAATAAGTAGCCTTTCCCCTTCGTCGATAATTTAAATTACCAAAATCTATTCAAATATAGCATCTTAATCAGATAATGAATCTATTGACATCAAAATCAATTAATATGGATGAAAAAGGCAAAATGGTTAAAAATCCTATGTCGGAAAAAGTAGCCAAAAACTGAATATTAATACATGAAACACTCTCTAAGTGATTAGGAATTGAACGGTGAAAATCATTTTGAAAACAAATTTAAAATAAGGGAGGAATCATTAATTTAGTTTTATGACCTTTTCTAGACCAAATTACACGTTCCAGAGCTAATGAAACTGACGGATTTCCGTTCTGACACTCAAAATACAGAATGGTACAAAAACTCACCTTTTCAACAACTTAGGCTTCCAAAAATTCTAAAACTCATAATTTTCATTTTCAAAACACAAGATATAAGTTCCAACAACACATATAGTTCAAAATAGGTCCAAAGAGACTTATGAAAAGGCCGAATAGTAATTTTTACAGATAAGATAATAAATGGTCGACAAGGTCATTACATCATTCACCACTAAAAACAATGTTTGTACTCGAACATAAGGGAAAGAAAAGTGTATGAAGCCCTAAAAAGTCTGGGATATCTGGCCCGGATGTTTGACTCTAATTCCTAAGTAGGATCCTAAATGGGTCGGTGCCGCCACTGAACCTTCACCGAAGGTATGTCCATGGTCCTCAACCTATGGATCCACCTATTAAAAATAGCTACCGGATCCTTCTCATATATCAAGTCTAAACCCAACTCAACTGAATCATAGGATATCACATGTGACTCATCTGGAATGTACCAGCAGAGCATGGAGAGGTGAAATGCAGGATGAATTGTTGATAGTCTCGGTGGCAACGCTAACTCATAAATAACCTCATCTACCCTCCTCAAAATCTCAAATGGAACAATACACCTAGGGTTGATATTTCTCTTCTTTCCAAACCTCATCAAACCCTTCATGGGTAATATCTTCAGCCACACCCGATCTCCAACCATGAACTCTAGAGGTCTAGTCTTCTTGCCAAAATAACTCTTCTAACTTCGTTGGGCTATCAACAACCTACTCTATATCAATCAAACCTAACCTATAGAATCTCTGAGTAAGTCAACACCTAAAGCATCAGCTGAACCCCAACCAAACCACTCGATAGGCGATCTACATCTCTTGCCATATAATGCTGCAAATGGTCCCATCTGAATGCTTGAATGATAACTTTTATTGTAAGCAAACTCTTCCAAGGGAAAACTCTAACCCCATCGAGCCACAAAATCTATCACACATTCCCGAAGCATATCCTCTAACACTTGAATTGTTTGCTCAAACTTGCCATCAATCTAAGGGTGGAAAGCTGAACTCAAATCCAAGAAAGTACTCAAAACATGTTGTAGAGCCTTCTAAAAATGTGAAGTGAAAAAAGATCCTTTGTCAGATACTATAGTCATTGGCACTCCATGCAATTTAACAATATCACGAATATGCAACCTAACGGTAAGGACCCAGAATTTTGTACAATCTCAATAAAGCATGAAAATTTGGTTTCGAAATGGTTTTGGACCAAGGTAACACGTCATGGGAGCCATCGTGATCCGTGTGAGGTCACACAGCCCGTGTGGACGGAGTGGCCCTTGGCCCAAGGAGGATGTTTGGCCCTTAAACGTGGTGTTTTAAACTAAGGCACACCACACTTGGACCCCTCACGGTCCGTGTGACACTTCACAGACCGTGTGGTGGGCTGTGTGATGGCCTTGGCTTGAAATCCTACAGCTTTGGGACCAAGTATGGTTACATGGCTAAGTACACGGCCCGTGTGGGATGGCACGGCCCGTGAGGCCATTCGTAAAGCTTTCGAAGTGAAATTTTTTTAAGTATGGAATCACCGTCTAGTAACTTGATCGTGAAATTTTTCTAAGGAGAGAGGTACGAGCAGTGACATGGTCCGTGTGACCCTACACGGTCTGTGTAATCTTCCGTGAAGGTGACTCCGTTGAAAAAGATTTTATGTATGGGATCTTCGTGCTCAAGTTAAGTTTACTTTCAATCCTACAATTCAAGATTATTTATGTTGTTTAAGGTTATCATAGGTCTCCTACATCAAGTCAAGTTCAAAGGAATTCCATTGGCTAAGTTTATAATAAGTACCGATAGAAGGGTCAAATTCAAATGATCTAATCTCATAGCACAAAAGAACTGGGTGGTCTACGACCTATAAAATTGATGCTCTTTGAATTATCTTTCCAACACATCTGGTCTCACCTTATTTCGAGTTCAGAACAAGAAGTTATGCCTTTTTTGGTAGTATCTGTTTGGGCTAGACGTGAGGCTTTCACGGGCCGTGAAAGAGCTTCATTGACTGTGAAGCCAACCGTGTTAGCTTCAGTTGAAAATTTAAGGAGGCGTTTTATTGAGGTGTTTTTTATATTTTGACCCATCCCCAAGGCTTTTAAGACCTTTTTAACCCCCTTTATATTTCTAAACTCCTCCTACACTAATTCTAAACCCTCATTAAGGACAAACACTTAGTTTCTAGAATTAGATTCTCAAACTTCTCTCCAACTCTTATCTTCAAGATTCAAGCTAGGATACAATTGGGGTTTCAAATTCAAGCTAAATTCTTCTCAAACTCATATTCCTAATCAAGGTATGTGGGATTGATTCTTGGCCCCTTTCAACCAAGAAGACCCAAAATTTCTTTCAATCTATTTCATGAATTCTAGTCACTTTAAATATGAAATTGCATCATTTGATTTTATTAAATCTAATTAGTGTATTCGTTGTATTTTACCAATTATTTCAATTCATTATGATTACTATTATAATTATTTACATTGAGTTATGAAATTATGAATATGCATGTCCCCATTAATATTTGGTTTGTGAATGGGTGACTATTACTATGATTTAGATGCTGATTCTAATTACAGATTTATTCAATTTCGTATTATGATGATCATTTTAACTTGACTCTATGTTACCATGCTATCCTCACATCATGCATTGCATTGCATTCATGAGCATTAGTTTATGGAAATTATGAAGTGGGTTAAGTCCAATTATGTTTTTATGAAATGATTATGATATGATTTTGGTAAGGCAGTGGTTATGAAAAAAAGGTGATCACCGGTATGTCTATCGTTATGTATCATTGAGCATTATGGGACCATCTCATACATGTAGATGTGCTATTCCTTGCCTGCGCATTATGATTATGATTTATAGTTTGGCATTTGAACCTACACATGCTTTGAATGTTTTGAAAAGACTATTGAATCTCTTCGAAGCACGTATATGTATAAGTATTCATGTGGGATGTTGTTGACTTAGCACCGATGGATTAGGGGCATCAGGGCTATCCCCAAGGGCCCTCTCCCTTTCCTTGAACTATGTGCTAACATAGGAATGATCTCAATTACTGAAAAGACTGGGTGGTAAGGAATGAATATTCGTCTATTATGTTTTTGAAAAATCCTTTTGAAAAGTGGGTCGTAAGGAAGGTGACCATCCACTAAAAGGCGTGGTCATAAGGTGTGATAAAGATTACCTTTAGCAAGTAATCTTCTCCCTACCGATGGGAGGTCCCAATCGGTCTAATTCATGTAATAGCTCGCATAAGTTTGATTTGTCAGTTATAGTCCATCCCCAATATATATAGGCATTATTGCATATCATGCATTATAATTTCATAGAATCTTGTATATAAATTTCCATTGAATATACAATTCTTCTATATTATGTGCCTTTGTCATCTAATATTGAAATGCAGGTTTCGTAAGTCATATGCATTGTATGCCCACATACTTAGTACATTCAAACGTACTAATGCATACTCTATGCATATATGATTTTACCATGTAGGGATCGTATATTACGATCATCCACCGCTTGATGGGTAGTTCAAATTTGGAGAATTGATATCGTGGTGAGTCCTATCTTCCAAGGAAAAACCACCTTCCTTCTTCATATGCTATTTTTTGTTTATCTTTTTAATTGAGGGTGAGCCCGGTACATGTCTTGACCCCCGTCCCATCTTATGGCTGAAGGCGTTGTTGGACATCTTGTAGACTCTCGTAGATTCTATATGTTATGTGTTGTATTTAAAGTTTATGATTTCGATTATCTATTGGATATGGCTAGCATGAAATGATTATGGGAACTATGATATGTATGCATGTTTTATGTGGAAATGTGGAAGATCCTAAGCCCCGTATTGCCTCTATAACGTGAGTCCTACTTTCCCATCCCTTAGAACTATGTGTTTACTATTTGAATGTGCTTCCAAATCAATGATGTGGATTTGGATACTTTGAGGATTGTTTGGGGACTCTCGGCTTCCCATTCGCCATGTTATATTTAGGCTCTTGGTCCGGGTCGTGACAAAGATGGTATCAGAGCACTACGTTTATAAATTATCCTCAGAGTCCAACATGTCGCGTCAAGTAGAGTCTTATTCATGGGTGTGAAACGCGCTACATCTAGGGCTAGGAGGCAACAAGGCATTTTAGGAAATGTTCCACTTTTCATGATTCTAATGGTGCCATGGTGCGTGTCTTAAGATTTTTTGTCTCGATCCCTCCCTATCTAATAGGGAGAGTTACCTTGAGCTAGTAATGCAATCAAGGGGAGGAAGATGTTGTAGCGATCTTATAGATGAGGTCAAAAAGGGAGTTGGTGAAGGATGTGCATTGTTTGACATGCTTGCTCCTTTGGATATTCGAACTTTTCTTGGGTTGGCTGGTTATGATGGGAGGTTTGTCGAAGGTTTCTCATCTATCATCTCCATTGACCAGGTTGACTTGAAAGAAGTCCAGGTTGGTATGGTCGGATGAGTATGAGGTGAGTTCTCAAAATTTTAAAGGTCGACTTACATCAGCTTCTATTGTGACTTTACCGGATGGCTTAAATAGGTTGGTGGTGTATTGTGATACTTCTCGATTTGGGTTGTGGTTCTTATTGTTAAGGGTAATCAAGATCAAGATTTGTCATTGGTTGGATTGAAGAGGTTGGTTGCCAAAATAATAAGATAGAGGCTTTCTCCCAAGGGAGATGGTACATTTCGGTATCAAAGTAAGTTATGTGTTTCGGGCATGGGTGATCTTACGGAAAATGATCATGAGTGGAGCCCATAACTCTCATTATTTGATTCAATCGGAATCTACTATGATGTGGTTGAATTTAAAAGAGGTGCATTGGTGGCATGGTATGAAGAAGGACATAGCGGAGTTCGTACCCGAGTGCTCGGGTTGTCGACAAGTGAAGATAGAGCACCGAAGGCCTGGTGGTGTGGCTCAAGACATTTAGATCTCTACTTGGAAGTGGTTTGAGTTAAGATTAAATGAATTCTATAGGGTGGATTTATTGTTGGAGGCTTCAAAAGAGTGAAATTGATTAAGGAAAGGCCAAAGATGGTTCAAGGACTTCAAAAGTCTTATTTGGATATTAGAAAGGGGACCTTAAGCTTCATGTTGGTAATTGGGTTTATGTGAAGGTCTCACTTATGAAGGGTATGGTGCATTTCGGGAAGGAGGGAAAGCTAAATCCTCGGTATGTAGGTCCTTATGAGATTGTTGAAGCGGATTGAGAATGTAGCTTATTGGTTGGGTTTGCCTCCGAAATTGAGCTCTAGTCACTTGGTTTTGCATATATCTATGTTGAGGTAGTTGTTGGTGATACTAGTGTTATTTTTCCTTTGGAAATTGTTGAGGTTGAGAAGAATTCGTCTAATGGAGGAAGCTTCGATTGAGATTTTTGATAAGACAAGTGAAGCAGTTTCGTGATAAGGATGTAGCTTCGGTTAACATACTATGGAGAAATCAACATGCGAAAAGTTCAACGTGGGGAGTGGAATCAAGTATAATGCATTGATATCTTTATCCTTTTCGATCTACTCAAGCCTATGATATTAGGTTCTTCCTATTCTCGGTGGTCCTTATTCTTTCAATCTTGAGCTTCATGACATGACATGCATACATGTGCACGAAAATGATTTTTATGATGTTTTGAATGATTTGAAAACATTTTAATATGGGTTTTAAACGCTTTAGGATTTTCAAATGATGAGCTATGCATTATACCTTGTGTTTGGATTTTTCATGTTCTAAGTCAAGCCTTTAAAGCCTCGTTCCACCATATTCAAGGACGAATGTTCCCAAGGGGGAGATTATGTAAGGACCCAGAATTTTGTACAACCTCAATGAAGCAAGAAAATTTGGTTTTGGAAAAGTTTTGGACCAAGGTGATACTTCATGGGAGCCATCACGGTCCGTGTGAGGTCACATGGCCCGTGTAGACGGAATGGCCCTTGGCCCATGGAGGATATATGGCCCTTAAACGTGGTGTTTTAAACTAAGGCACACCACACTTGGACCCCTCATGGTCCGTGTGACACTTCATGGACCGTGTGGTGGGTCGTGTGATGGCGTTTTCTTGAAATCCCAAAGCCTTTGGACCAAGTATGGTTACACGACCAAGTACATGGCCTGTGTGGGGTGGCACGGCCCGTGAGGCCATCTGTAAAGATTCCGGAGTGAAATTTTTCTATGTATTGAATCACCGTCTAGTAACTTGATCGTGGAATTTCTCTTAGGAGAAGGGTACAAGCAGTGACACGGCCCGTGTGATGCTACACGCTCCATGTGAGCTCCTGTGAAGGTGACTTCATTGAAAAAAAATTCTAAGTATGGCATCTTTATATTCAAGCTAAGTTTATTTTCAAGCCTTCGATTCAAGCTTACATATGTTGTTTGAGGTCATCATGAGTCTCCTACATCATGTGCAGTTCAAAGGAACTCGATTGGTTACGTTTTTCACAAGTACCGATAGATGGTTCAACTTTGAATGGTCATATCTCTTAACACAAAAGGAACTGGGTGGCCAACGACCTATCACATTGAATCTCTTTGAATTATCTTTCCAACGCATCTGGTCTCACCTCATTGCGAGTTCGGAGCAAGAAGTTATACCATTTTTCGTAGAATATGTCTTGGCTAGATGGGAGGCTTTCACGGGCCGTGAAGCCAACCTTGTCAACGTCAGTTAAAAATTTAAAGGGGCATTGTTATTGAGGTATTTTTGATATTTTGACCTATCCCCAAGGCTTTTAAGGCCTTTTTAACCCCCCTTTATGTTCCTAAACTCCTCCTACACTAATTCTAAACTCTGATTCAAGACTAACACTTAGTTTCTAGAATTAGACTCTAAAAATTCTGTCGAAGTCTCCTCTTCAAGATTCAAGCTAGGATTTAATTGGCGTTTCAAATTCAAGCTAAATTCTTCTCAAACTCATCTTCCTAATCAAGGTATGTGGGATTGATTCTTGGCCCCTTTCAACCAAGAAGACCCAAAATTCCTTTCAATCTATTTCATGAATTCTAGTCACTTTAAATATGATATTGCATTATTTGATTTTATTAAATCTAATTAGTGTATGGGATGTATTTTACCTATTATTTCAATTCATTTTGATTACTATTAAGATGATTTACATTGAGTTATGAAATTATGAACATGCATGTCCCCTTTAAAATTTGGTTTGTGGATGAATGACTATTACTATGAGTTAGATGTTGATTTAAATTACGGATTTATTCAATTTCATATTACGATGTTGATATTTACTTGAATCTATGTGACCCATTCTATCCTTACATCATGCATTGCATTGAATTCATGAGCATTGGTGTATGGAAATTATGAACTAGGTTAAGCCCAATTATGTTTTTTTGAAATGATTATAATATGATTTTGGTAATGCATTGGTTATAATAAAAAGGTGATCACCGGTATGTCTATGGTTATGGCTCTTTGAACATTATGGGTGCTTGCACCATCTCATACATGTAGATGAGTTATTCCTTGCATGATCATTATGATTATGATTTATAGATTTACATTTGAGCCTACATATGCATTGAACGTTTTAAAAAGACTATTGAATAACTTGGAAGCACGTATATGTATAAGTATTCATGTGGGATGTTGTAGACTTAGCAGCAATGGATCAGGGGCACCAAGGCTACCCCCAAGGGCCCTCTCCCTTTCCTTGAACTATTTGCCAACATAGGAACGATCTCCATTCCAAAAAGACCGGGTCATAAGAAATTAATAGTCGACTATTATGTCTATGATATGATTATGAAAAATCCTTCTGAAAAGCGGGTCGTAAGGAAGGTGACCATCCACTGAAAAGCATGGTCGTAAGGTGTGATGTATATTACCTTGGGCAAGTAGCCTTCTCCCTATTGGTGGGAGGTCCCAATCGGTCTAATTCATGTATTAGCTCGTATGAGTTTTGTTTGTCGATTAAAGTCCATCCCCAATATGTATGTGCATTATTGAATTTCATGCATCATAATTTCATGGAATCTTATGTAAAAATTTCCATTGAATATACCATTCTTCTATATTATGTGCCTTTGTCATCTAACATTGAAATGAAGGTTTGGTAAGTCATATGCATTGCATGCCCGCATACTTAGGACATTCAAACGTACTAATGCAGACTCTATGCCTACATGAATTTACCATGTAGGGACCGTGTGTTACGATCATCCACTGCTTGATGGGTAGTTCGAATTTGGAGAATTGATATCGTGGTGAGTCCTATCTTTGAAGGACAAACCACCTTCCTTCTTCCTATGTTATTTTCTATTTATCTTTTTAATTGAGGGTGAGCCCAACACATGTCTTAGTCCTTGCCCCATCTTATGACTACAGGCATTGTTTGACATCTTGTAGACTCTCGTAGATTCGATATGCTATGTGTTGTATTTAAAGTTTATGATTTTGGTTATCTATTGGATATGGCTAGCATGAATTGATTATTGTAACTATGATATGTGTATGTTTGATGTTGAAATGTGGAAGATCCTAAGCCCCGTATTGTCCCCATAGCGTGAGTCCTACTTTCCCATCCCTTAGAACTATAAGTTAACTATATGAATGTGCTTCTGAACCGATGATGTGGATTTGGATACTTTGAGGCTTGTTTGGCGACTCTCAGGTTCCCATTCGCCGTGTCACATCTAGGCCTTAGGTCCGGGTCGGGACACTACCCAACTGCTCTGCACCGTAGCTAGTCTTTATTGGTAGGAACTGAGAAGGCTTATTCAATCGGTTTACAATCACCAAAACAGAGTCAAACTTTCCCAAATCCAGGGGAAAACTAGGAACAAAATCAATAGTAATGCGTTCCCACTTCTACTCAGGAATGGGCATCCTCTGTATTGAACCTATAGGTTTGGTGCACATATTCGACTTGTTGATAGTTCAAGCACTTTGCCACAAACTCCCTCGAACTCATCCACCAAACGTCGGGCTTTAAGCATTGGCATTTGGGAAGAAGTAGTAAATTAGACACTTTCAAAACAATTGATATGGAGAAACACATGAATAGAAGCAAGACTGAAAACTTTTCCTATCAAGTGCCCTGTAGCCTCCTGAATATGGGTATCGATGTCTACATACTAATCTGTTAGACTCTACTAGACACCTCCCTCTTGACTCATGAGCTTAACGAACATAGTGCTTTGATACAAAACTTGTCAGGACCAAAAACTGACTAGCAACTAAAAGAAGCGAGAGAAAAATAGAACCACCAGCAACACTTAATCAACATCCTAAAACTTGGAGTCATGAGTACAAGAGCTTTTAAATAGTATGAGAGAGAGTCAATATAATGTTTTCTCATAAAGGAAGTACATAGTCAAGAACAAAGATACAACTAGAAAATGAATTCAACAGTATAACAGAAGACTTGATTACTAAGACTCACTGCTGTAATCTGTGGAAGGAATAAGAGATCTTCGCTCGAGAAGATCAACTACCATGTGGGTGTAACTAAGCTCAATATACAGGGAGGAAACATAGTAGGGGTCAGTACAACAAAATGTACCCAATAGGTTTAACCGACTAGATAAAAGTAATTGTTTAAGCATGTAATAATTAAGAATCTCTTTCACCCGTAATAGAAGTTCAAATGAAATGAATTAATGCAATGCTTGGGGTGGAGTCACAATTGCCGCATAACCGATGTACACATCTACCAAGCTGGAGCTACTAGGTAGAACCCATAGGTGCCTCACAGACCATATACAAAAATCTCTCAACCTCGCCACTTGCCTATGGTCAAGGGGTGTTACAATATCTTAACCTTGCTGGCTGCCCATGGTCAAGGGGTTTCAAAAAGGTGTTACAATCTCAACCTCGCCACCTACCTGTGGTCAAAAGGTTTTAAAAAGGAGTTATAATCTCAACCTTTCTACCTTCCTATGGTTAAAGGGTTTTAAAAAATAGGTGTTACAATTTCTACATTGCCACCTGCCCGTGGACAAGGGGTTTTAAAAAGGTGTTACAATATCTCAACCTTGCCACGTACCCATGGTCCAGGGGTGGTACAAATGCAACATGGGATAAATACATGTAAACGCCACAAATCAATGTATATCTTAACAATATAGTAAAATAACAAATAAATAATGATCATAGAATCAGAAGTAAAGCAAAGCCCCACAATTGGTACCACAAGCGATCAACATTTCTCAAATCACCACATTTTCACCAATAATCAAATATATCACTATCACCGGACATTGCAAGTCCCATAATATGGACACGAGTCTCATCAAGTATCTCAAATACCATATATTATCGCAATGTTACCCAAAAGATATCACAAGTCTCGTATTACCACAACAACATCCAAAAGTATGTGAAGTGTCAAAGAAGCATCTCAATTTGCCAACAAGTCCACAATTTACCCAATATCAAGCACAACCGGTATCATATTTTTACAGAAATACTATCATACCAATCCAATTACTCATGAAGCAATCCTAATCTTACAATTATCACATTAACATTGCCAATAACTCATATCCAATCCCAAAAAGGTTAGTCTACTCTACCTCGATGCTGAAACCTCACTCGAACTAAGCTTCGGGTCACTTCAAGCCTAAGGATTGAACTCAAATCAATCAACCACTAACAAGAATCGATAAAGTCCATCAAGGGATGAATTTCGATACCCATATTGGCATGAACTGGATCCAGGGGGAAATGGTCAAAATTTGGGCTAAAAATTCGTAGTTCACAAATATGAAGAAATTGTGATTTTATGGGAGAAAAGGAGTTCATGGGTGAAAATCCCACTGAAATTGAGCTCAAATTGAAGGAGGAATGAGCAACTAAAGTTTCCAAAACTAGACATGAAAAATCCAATTTTAAACATTCAAAATCATGAAACTCAAGATAAAATCAAGAGAAAAGTCATGGAAATTAATTAATTTGGGTTAGAAACAACTAACCAAAAAGTTTCCCACGAAAATCCTCATTAAAAATCTTCCCACAAAGCTTGAAAGTGTTGAAAATGATTGAAAATGGTGTTTTCTAAGTATTAAACTAATCAAACATAAAGTGTACTCGACGAACATGGGAATGAGTCCGCAAATGCGGAGCTTATGTGTGTATAGACCTCCTTTAACGTGGAGAGGTCATCCACAAATGTGTAGTAGAAGGAGGTGAACCTCCACGAATATGTAGAAGGCTTCTGAGAGCACGAAGCTTAAGGTGCATAAACCTCCACAAACGTAGAGAATAAGACCGTAAATGCAGAGAACAAGTTACAATTTCCAACTAGAAACAAACCCCCATGATTCGTTCAGAACCCTTTTCAGAAAAATTAAACATGTATTCCTAACAAAAATCGCTTTTCGGACTCAAAAGAATTATCGGAATTCGATTTCAAGGTGTCCTTGACTCGATTCCTGATAAAGCTCATTAAAACTAATTAAAACACAAAATACCAAAATTGTCCTTATAAACTCAAAAAGTTACAACGAGACCATTTCTAGCATTAGTTTCATCATCATGAATTAGAGCTTTTGAATTCCAAATGTTGGCCAAAGTCAAACATAGGCTTTGACATCAATTAAAAATGCATCTTTGGGTCCAAAATCCATGTTTCAACTCCAAATTTAGTTTGTAACTTCTCGTATATTCAATGTGCCGGAGCTAATGGAATCGGTGAATTTTCGTTCCAACACCTGAAACTCAGAGTGGTACAAAACATTTTTCACAATTAAGGCTTCCAAATGTGCAAAAACTCATATTTTTCATTTTTAAAACATAAGATCTAAGTTCCAACAACACAGATAGGTCAAAATAGGTCCAAAACAATTTAAGGATGGGCAGAATAGTAATCTTCACAGATAAGCTCAAAAATAATTGCAAAGTCATTACATATTGGACATGAAGGTTATCCCACTCAAAATATTCTTGTCGTTGTAGATTTTAATATGTGTTTTAAATTTGCGTGGACTGGGTGGGAAGGCGCATCTCATGATAGTCGTATATTTGGTGAGGCTCTTTTTAGACATGAGCTAAACTTTCGAATCCATTGGGAAACAAATATTATTTAGTTTATGCAACATGTTCACAAATGAATGGATATATGGCTCCATACATATCAGAAATCGAAATCTGGGTATGATGTTACTCACCTAACCCACCAAGGTGAGTCAGTACAAACCTGAACAAACTAATATAATAATAAAAGCATGATGAAAAAAAAGTCTAATGCAATGGATAACATAAGGAAGCAAAAACTACAACTATCCAAGAACTAGTGTTACATGTACAAACCTTTAGATATAGAATACTGAATAGAATATAAGTCTCAATGTCCAATTCCAAAATAGAACAAAACATAATATGGAATCATTAAAGACCTTCTGAAGATATAAGCAACTACCTCAAAAGTGATTTAAATGATCGTGCTATAATAAAGAAGTCTAGCAAGAGGGACCGGGCTCACAACCTACAAAAACATAGCAAGGGGTGAGTACCAAATACACAGTACTCAGCAAATGAAAACCAACCTATAGTAAAGCAATGAAAAATACAAGTACTCCTATCCCCCTACCACATACCACCGAACTACAAACTTGCACTCATTAAAGTCCTAGCACAGTACAATATACAAGAATAAACAAACATAAATATACATCACATAGCATCAATACCAAAATATCCATCTTAATATACGGAGTCAAATGATATAGTAGATATTCATTATAATAAAAATTTTTAGACTATTCACAATTTTCACACCATACCATAATAATATCAAAAGAGAATGATATGAGATGGAGTGGATTCCATGTGATGTAAATAATGCAATGCAACGTCAAATAATCATGACACATGTCTCTCCTACGGTACACATCCTTTTGATCATATCTGTGTCAGATCACAACCCATGGGGCGCACAACGACCATGTATTAGCGAACATTGTTAGTAATGATCTTGGCCAATGCTTACTTGATTAAAAATGACCTCAACCACAATATCAGCTGCCATATTTCCTAGGCTCACCAGAAGCAACATTGACTAATCATCGACTATTAGAGACCTTGTGCACCATACAATATGTTACCTTACACATATCTTGGCCGTAGCCATCACAAGTACCAATGCACAAATAATAGTGAATGCAATGTACAAAATCTCAGTCTCATATTAGTTTCAATATTATCAAGTTCTCAAAATCATTATAGTTTTAATGTCATCATGATCTTAATATCATCACTGTTTTAATATCAATAAGTTCTCAATATCATCACAGTTTCAATATAAGCACCATCTTGATATCAATATCAAATAATTCATAAGATCATATGTATCACAATTCCACAGTTAATTCACAAGTCAAGATTTTACAATATGAATAAGTACTCAACTCAAAACCTCATGATCAAAGCCTATGAGTGTACAATTCTACCCCCAAAATACTCAATTCCACACACATAGGAGCATACAAGGTTCAATCATACTTAACAAAAGGTTAAAAATCCACTTGCCTTAGAAAAATCTTGAATCAAGTCAAATCCCCTACTCTCCTCCTTCCACTATAATCTAAATAACCACAATCTATTAAAATATAGCATCACAATCACATAATGAATCTGATGACACCAAAATCAATCAATTTGGGTGAAAAGGGTAAAATAGTCAAAGACTCCATGCTGGAAAAAGTGTCAAAAATCTTAATATTAATACATGAAAATATTTTCCAAGTAATAAGGACATCAACGGTGACAACCGTTTGAAAAATGGAGTTAAAATGAGGTCAAAAATGTCAATTTAGCATTAGGGATCAATATGCAATAAATCCCTATTTTCTACAATTAAAGACCCCAAATTCTAAGTTAAAATCAGAATTTAATCAATGAAAATTAAAGAAATAGGTTAGAAAATAGTTACCCAATATATTTGCCTTGAAAAACCTTGAAGAATTTCTCAAAAATGAGGCTTGAAATATTAAAAATGGTGGATAAGTAATAAAACTCGTCACTTTACAAGAGCTCACTATTTTAGGCATAATTATTCTTTGCGAACGCGGAGAATTAATCTGTGAATACAGAAGCCACATAAAACCAGGGCTCCCAAATAAGGATGGTTAGGTGCGTGTACTTTGCAAACATGGAAATCACCTCCGCTAATGTGGAGGTCAAGGACCTCAAAATTCGTGAATGCAGATGGCATCCCGCATACGTGAATCACTGAGATGGCTATACGTGATTGCAACAAATGCAACATAGGAATATCATGGAATGGACTCTCCAAATTCGTTCAAATCCTCGTGAACAAAAATCAAACACCGAACCCTACTAGAAAAGATGTTCTAGACTCAATGGAACTGTCAGAATTTGATTCCAAGGTCTCCTCAACCCGAAACTCAAAAAAAGCTCGTTAAAACTAGTTTAGGAATCAAATATCCAAAATATTCGCGGGATCTTTAAAAATTACAATGAGACTATTTCTAGCGTTAGCTTCAGCATCAAATATCACTACAATCATTAGAATTTAGATTCGAGCTTCAAAACTATGAATGTTGACCAAAGTCAAACTATGTCAAAATGAATGGAAAATGCAAATTTCAGACTAAAATATCCATTTCAACTCCAAATTCAGTTTTGTAAGTTCTTCTAAACTAGATTTGGCATTTGGATGATTGATAGAATCGCATTCTGACATTTTAAACTCAAGATGACCATAAAACTCAAAATTTTCAACTTAAAGCCTTCAAAAACTCTTTCTTTAGCAAAACTCTAGGTTTTTATAAGGTTTGATGCTCTTTAAATTATCTTTTCAACACATCTGGTTTCACCTCATTCCGAGTTTGGAGCAAGATGTTATGCCCTCCTTCGTAGAATTTGTCTGGGCTAGACGGGAGGCCTTCACGAACCGTGAAGCCAACTGTGTCAAGTTCAGTTAAAAATTTAAAGGGGCATTTATTGAGGTATTTTTAATATTTTGACCCATCCCTAAGGATTTTAAGACCTTTTAAACACCCTTTATATTTTTAAACTTCTCCTACACTAATTCTAAACCCTCATTCAAGTCAAACACTTAGTTTATAGAATTAGACTCTCAAAATTCTCTCCAAGTCTCATCTTCAAGATAAAAGCTAGGATTCAATTGGGGTTTTAAAGTCAAGCTAAATTCTTCTTAAATTCATCTTTCTAATTAAGGTATGTGGGGTTGATTCTTTGTCAATTTTAACCAAGAAGACCCAAAAAATCTTTCAATTGATTTCATGAATTTTGCCTACTTTAAATATGAATTTTCATTACTTGATTTACTCAAATCCAATTGATATATGGGTTGTATTCTACCTATGATTTCAAATCACTTTTATCACTATTATAATGATTTACATTGAGTTATGGAGTTATGAACATGCATGTCCCCTTTTTAAAGTTGATTTATGCATGGGTGACTTATACTGTGTTTAAGATAGTGATTTAAATTATGGGTTTACTTAATTTAACATTATGGTATTGATTTTAACTTGAATCCATGTTACCCATGCTATCCTCACATCATGTATTTCATTGCATTCATGAACCTTGGTATATATAAATTATGAAGTGGGTTAAGCCCAACTATATTTTCTTAAACGATTATGAGATGATTATGATAAGATATTGGTTATGACAAAAACGTGATCACATACATGTTTATGATTCTTTCTCTTTAAGCATTCTGGGTGTTTGCACCATTCTGTATATGTGAAAGAGCTATTCCCTGCATGAGCATTACAATTATGATCTATGATTTGGCATTTGAGCCTAAATGTCTATTGAACAGTATGAAATGAGCATTGTATCTCATGAAAGCACGTATATGTATAAGTGTTCAAGTGGGATGTTATTGACTTAGCACCGATGGATTGGGGGGTTAGGGCTATCCCCAAGGGCCCTCTCCCTTTCCTTGAATTATGTGCCAACATATAAACGTTAGTTATTACTGAAATGACCAATTCATAAGGAATTGTTATTCGTTTATGATTATGATATGTTCTGTATGATTTCGACAAATCCTTCTGGAATGGTGATTTCCGTAAGGAAGGTGACATCCACTAAAATGGTGAGTTCCATAAGGTATGATGTAGATTACCTTTGGAAAGTAGTCTTTTCCTACCGATGGGAGGTCTTTATCAGACCAATTCATGTAATGGCTCGCATGGATTTGGTGTGTCGATTATAGTCCATCCCACTATATATGAGCATTGTTGCATTTCATGCATCATAAATTTCATGGCATCTTGTATATACTCCTATTGGATATATGATTTTTTTTATATTATGTTCCCTTGTCATCTAACATTGAAATGCAGGTTTGGTAAGTCATATGCATTGCATGCCTGCATACTTTGTACATTAAAACGTTCTAACACATACTCTATGCCTACATGACTTAACCATGTAAGAAATGTGTGTTACGACCATCCACCGCTAGACGGATCGCTCGAATTTCGAGAGTTAATATTGTGGTGCATCTTTTCTTCCAATGACAAGCCACCTTCCTTCTTCCTATGTTGTTTTCTGTTTATCATCTTATTTGAGGGTGAGCCCGGGAAATTTCTTGGCCCTCGTCCCATCTTATGACTAAACGCATTATTGGACATCTTGTAGACTCTCTTAGATTCTATATGCTATGTGTTATATTTAAAGTTTATGATTTTTGTTATCTATTGGATTTGGCTAGCATGGATTGATTTGTCTAGAGCATATGCCTTGAAAGGTCATCTTACATCGGCTTCGATTTGGCATTTCTGGATGTCTTAGAAAGGTTGGTGGTGTATTGTGATGCCTCTCGATTTGGGTTGTGGTGGTTGATGTTAAGGCTAAGCAATATCTAGATCTGTCATTGGTTGAATTGAAGAGGTTGTTTGCAAAAATAATGAGATAGAGGCTTCCTCCCAAGGGGGAGATAAAGCGTTTCAGTATCAAAGTCAGTTATGTGTCCTAGATGTGGGTGATCTTAGGGGAAAAATGATCATGAGTAGAGCCCATAACTCTCGTTATTTGATTCACCCAGAATCTACTAAGATGTGTTGGGATTTGAAGGAGGTGTATTGGTGGCACGGTATGAAGAAGGACAAAGCCAAGTTCGTACCCGAGTGCTCGAGTTGTCAACAAGTGAAGGTAGAGCACCAGTCTCCACCTTGGGTTGCCTCCTACGTAGCACTTGATTTATTGTCACGACATGACATAGATGGCTTGAGTACTTTGACTTCCTCAAGGTATTATTCTTCTTTATTGACTGTTGTAGAATGTTCGAAGGTAGTCCCCTGACAACTAGTCGTACATATCTTGTATTGTCTAGTATTCTTTAGATCTTCAGCTATGGTGCCAGACATTATGCCCCACTAGATTTGATTTTGTTGCGTTGATACTTGTCCACACCAGCAGTCGAGCTGTTTGATCAGGATAGAATAATGTTTGATTTTCATATTTATACTAACGACGTCAGAGTTAATCTCCCTCAAGGTCTCATCATGTGCGTCAGCCTTCCTCAACTACTGGCTAAACATCTCCTCAACTCTAAAATTATTAGTAGCTATATCACGATTAGGGGGGCACATAACAACCGCTCCTACAGTTATCCCTGTGATCCCCTTCTATGCTTCCTTCTCATCCCCTCTGCCTTGTGTGGTAACCTACCTGGATGTATCTAGAGCTAGCTAGTTCCTACGTTTGCTTCATTAGCACCTTTGTGTTAGTATTAGTTTGCATGAGCATTCGCATGATACCTTCATTTATTATTTCTTGCTTGGGGTTATGCCAATCGTACCTATGCGTTCGATAAAGGGCTTATTCATAGGCCCCCACACATGATTCATGTTGGCCACCATATCTAGCTCCTCAGTGATTTTTGTGAATGGATGGTTAACAAATAAGACTCCAAAGATAGTGTCAGCATACACTTGGCTATTTTCATCCAACGCTCGGTAGAAGATCTCCACCAAGACATTGTGAGCAACTTCATGGCCCCTTATATTCGTCAAACACTTAGTGAACCGCTCCCATGTAGTACTGATCGAGTCACAAGGAAGTTGCTCGAAGTTGTTGATCTGGTCTTTCAAGATGAGTTCTTCGACCTTGGGAAGTACCTCTCCAGAATGACCCTCTGGAATTCAGCCCAACTAGTGATCAAACTTTGCAGGAGCTCAGATAGCCGTAGGGCAACATTGTTTGTAAGTGATAATGCGAATACAAGAAGTCCCACAACATACATATACAGAGTCTATGTTCCCATCACACTCATGTAGACAAATGCAATGTTGTGTAAATGGTTAATTATGAGGATCCTCCAATTGTAAGCTCGCAAATAGCCCACGATTATGCAGTATCTGAAGCAACACACTTGAAACCACGAACTTTGTGTTAGCCGGTAGCGATGGCAACAAAATAGCTCTTGTCACCTCCACAACCATAGGATTTAGCACTAATAAGCATTGGAATTAAAATCCTATGGCTGTGGAGCAATGTCCTCAAAAGGAGGTGGGTTCTCTTTATTAGCATTCTCATTGCCGTTCCTACTCGGAGCTATATTAATCGTGTTATTGGCATTATCTTGGGAAATTCTCTTGAACATTCTATGGATATCCGGATCAAATGGAGTCAAGGCTATGCCTCGACTTCGCATGTTGGGCATACAGTACAATTACACCCTGAAAAGAAACAAAAACAACCAAAAAAGGTAAAATGTGGGAAATAAGGATTAATACCCAAATCACGATGAATTAACTAAGTCTAGTAGTATTTCCCGGCAACAGGGCAAAAATAATGATGTCTCCCAAGTTACACCTCGTTTATGAGGATACAGCGGCTGTTGTCAAGAAATAGAACCTAACCAAGGTTAGGGTCGAACCCAAGAGACTACCTATACTTAAGAGAATTCAATTAACACAATTTGAGTAGTTAACCAATTCACTTCCCCAAAGGGGGTGGGGGTTCACAATAATCAGTAGAAAATTAAACCTAAATAACACAAGAGTTAAATCAATATGGAGGAAAACTAGGGTATTGTGTTCCCCATGAGTCCTTAACATAGTAGCACCAAATATCCTATTTCTTTTCTAGTGTGATGCATGCAGGACGACAAGTTAAGTTCACCAAACCCTTTGGTCTAGGTGAGAAACGAATTTCATTACGTGAGTTGGCCCATCTCTGTAGTGTGCATTACTAACCCCTACCTATAAGTCCCAGTAAAACCTCCCTTGGCCTAGTTCGGTTGACTAGACCAGAACACATAAATCGAATCCTGTTAATTAATCTTTTTTCCTATTCATTACTACCCTTGTCCAGTCATTAACAATAGGCGAGCTCTAATGTTGGCCACCATCAGAAAACATACAAAATGAAGAGAATTAACTAATACGCGCTTACACGCTTTCCAAGAATTGTGAATTATCCGGTTTTACCTCGTTAGTTCTTCATGGTTCTCACAACCCTAGTTGTGGATTTAGCCACTCATGATTTGTGTAGATGCAAGATTTATGAATTGGAATAACATAATAGAGTACTTACACAATTGAATTAAAAACAAGCAAATCCAAACTTCAAAGAGAATCACAAGATTAAAGATCAAACCAAAGTACAACGTTTCTCAAAACTCTGTAATGTTACCTCTATCAATCTCACTATTTTTCCTCTCTAACTCTTGAGCTCTCCGTGTACTATGCGTATTCTATATGAAAAAATAACTTAAAAAGCTATTTATAATATTTAAAATATAATTACTACACACAATAGAATAGCTGGGTCGGTACGCCACACAAAAAGGTTTACGGGTTGTATTGAATTCCATGGCCCTTAGTTGGGGTCTCATACAGTGCTGCTGGACAACTAGACTTCAAGTCTACGATACCCCTCTATGACACGTAAAGTTGTTTCCGACCCGTAGCAGGGTTTCGTCTAATGAATCTTTAGAAAGTTCCTTATCGCTGATCCTTAAGGCATGAAACATGTTCTGCGACTCATTAATCAATCCACGACCCATCTGTATGTTCATAGAATAAATTTCTAAAATTAAGTCCCTCACTGGAATCGTCCACAAAACCCACTTCACGGCCCGTAATGTGACCTATGGACCATAAAGGGTCTCGTAATGCATCAAAGTTTGCAACTTCTGTAATTTCTTTCAAAAATCAAGGACAACCCTAGAATGCTTCAAACATAATATAACAACATATAAAACCAACTAACATCACATTAAGAACAAACAAAATTCCAACTTTTAAGCATCAAAAGTACTGTATTATAACAGCAAATCTGTTGTCAATAGTTGAACTACGTGACCTTCAAGAACAAGTACCTACTCCCTCGTATTAAGGACTTGTTTTATCAGCTTCAAGGATATGTATTATTTTTAAGATTAACAAGAGACAAGGGTACCATTAGTTATGGATTCAGCCATCAGATATTCCTAAGTCAGCCTTTTAGACCAAGTATGGCCATTATGAGTTTTTTATTATGTCCTTTGGTCTGGCTAACGCCCCTTCAACATTTATGGAGTTGATAAACAGGGTTCTCTAATCGTACTATATTCGTTTGTGAGGATCAAGTCAAGTATTTGAAGATTGTGCTTCAGAGTCTTAGGGAGCAGAAACTCTATGCTAAATTTTCTAGGAGTGAAATTTTGTTGAGTTTCATAGAATTCTTGGGGAACATCGTGTCCATAGAGGGCATTCGAGTTGACCACATAAATATTAAGGCCATTCATGGTTGGACTAGGCCTATGTCAGCTATAGAGAATCATAGCTTTTTGGGTTTGGCTAGTTATTATCATTTTTTTTAGATCTTCTCTACTATTGCAGCTCCACGTACTAGAGTCGCTTAGAAGAATCTTGTATTTCATTGGTCCAATGAGTTTGAAGAGAGCTTCCAAATGCTCAAGTTATAGTTGACTACAACACCTATTTTGACATTGCTAAAGGAGGGTGTGGATTACCTTGTTTATTGTGATGCTTCGGGTATGGGGTTCAATGATGTGTTGATGTTGTAAGAGAAGGTTATTGCCTATGCTTTGAGGTAGGTGAAGGCCCATGAGAAGAAATCCCAGCCATGATTTGGAGTTAGTTGCGGTTGTATTTGTCTTGAAGTTGTGGTGTCACTATCTATATGAAGTCCATTGTGTGATTTTACTGACCATCATTGTTTATAGTATGTTTTCAGCCAACAGGATCTAAACTTAAGAAAAAAGAGGTGGATTGAGGTCTAGAGAGACCATCATTTGACTTTTCTCTATCATCTCAGGAATGCCACTGTGGTGAATGATGCATTGAGTAGAAAGATTTCCAGCATGGGGAGTCTAGTAGCTATTCGGGTTGAGAAGCGACCATTGGCCAGAGATGTTCAGAGATTGGGTAATGGATTGGTGAGATTACAACTTTCAGACTGGGGTGGGATGCTTGCTCTTATTGAGGCTCGCTCATCTTCTACGCTTCAGGTTCATGAGAGGTAGTTTTAGGATGAGAAGTTTTGTATCATTAAATATGAAGTGGCTAGAGGTGGAGCTAGAGAAGTATTACATGATTTTGTTGTTGTTTCTAGGATTAATAGTCGCATTTGTATGCCCATGTTTTGTGAGTTGACCACATTGATACTTGAGGAGCCTTATTATACAAGATATTACATTCAACCAGGGGAAACAAAGATGTATCATCACTTGAGCCAGCATTACTGGTGGTGTGGCATGATTAAGTATATCTTAGAGTTCGTGGCTAGATGTTTGACATCCCAGCAGATCAAATGCGATCATTTGAGATCAAGCGGGGAGCTATAAAGGATGCCTATTCCCGACTAGAAGTGGAAGCATAATACCATGGACTTAATAGTTTGGTTGCCCACTACAGTTGGGGTTTTTGATTCCATTTGGGTATTGGTGGATCAATTGACCGATTCTGCCCTCTTCATTTTGATAAAGGTAAAGTTTATAGTCGAAAGGATAGCCCAACTCTACATTAGTAAGATTGTGAAGCTTTACAAAGTCTCAGTTTCCCTTGTGTCAGATTGTGGTCGTTGTTTACTTCATATATTTTTAGGGCTTTACAACATGGTTTAGATATCCATTTGGATATGAGTATAACTTTTCACCCTCTGATCGATGGGCGATTTGGGAAGACCATTCAGGTGATTTAGGATATGCCACGGGTATGCGTCATTGATTTTGGTGCCAGATGGGTTCAACATTTAGCCTTGGTGGAGTTTGCTTACAATAACAGTTATCATTCCAACATTCAGATGGACCTCTTAGAGGCATTATATACTAAGAATTGTAGATAACCCATCACATGGTTTGACTCAGTAGCGGTGGAGAGCATAGGTGTATATATGCTGAGAGATGATCTAGAGAATGTACAGTAAATTAAGAGTAGGTTTGTTATAGCCGAATTGCTGAAAGAGCTATGCTTATAGGTGGGTTCGACCTTTGGAGTTCATAGTTTGTGACATGGTATGGTTAATGGTCTCACCCTTGATGGGTTAAGATTCGACATGAAGGAAAATCTCAGTCCGAGGTTTAATAGTCCTTTTGAGATCCTGGATAGAGTGGGAGAGGTGGCTCATAGACTTGCCTTTCCACCCAACCTCTCTTCATTTAAGCCACTATTTTATGTCTCGATGTTGCGGCATCACTTTCCGAATGATTCACATGTGATTTCCTTGGATTCAATTGTGTTGAGCCTAGATTTGACTTATGAGGAGAAGCCGGTGGCCATTTTTGATAGGCAGGTGAAGAAGTTAAGGACTAAGGACATCGCTTCAGTAACGGTCCAGTGGATCCATAAGCCCGAGAGTGAGGCTACGTGAGTGATCAGACATGTGTGCCCGATACCCTTAGTTTTTTGAGCCTTCATGTATGGCCCTTATCTTATGTTCGAGGATGAATATTGTTTTTAGTAGTGGATGATATAATTACCTCGAGGTCATTTTTGGCATTTGAAAACAAAATAACCATTTTTCCCTTCCCAAAAGTTTCCTTGGGTAATTTTTGGTTTAGTATAAAAGTCCAAATTTTAAAACCTTGAAAAAAGTTGGAGTTTTGCTAAAGAAAGATTTTTTGAACGCCTAAAGTTGGAATCTTTGAATTTTGTCGTGCCTCCATCACGAACCATCACTTATATCTTTTTGAAACTTTTTGATGAGATTGAGAAAACTCGTTAAAAAACGTTCTCCTAAAAATACATCGTGCGCGACTAGTTTGCGTCGAGGACTGGGTCATCTCCAAGTTGAAATTTTTTAAATTATTACGAGAGGCATTCTGGTCAATTTGCAACCCCTCCTTAAACTTGATACATGATCTTATAAGGTCGTTTTAACATAAAAAGGGGCTAAAGCCCCCATTCTAAGTCCTATTCCAATATTCTAACAAGGCAAGGGCTTAAGGAAAGAGGAGAAAAGCTTGAGTTTGAGAGGTTCGAGAAGAAATCCTTGATGTGCTTGATTGATAGCTTCATCCCAGGTATGGAAGGGTAAACCAAAAGCACAGGATTGTTCTCTCGTGTGCCCCATAGATGGTCATTGATGAGTTGATGATTTGGAGTGTTTACATGCATGATCTTTGATTTTTTTCTTGAAATTTTATTTGAAATTACATGTTTTCCTTTGTTGATGATCATCATACTATTTGTTTTCTTTAATTGAATATTTTCATGAGAACTTGCATAACCCTACATGACTAATTTGAAGAGCATGCATAATGAACTTAAGAATCGAGTCTAGAGCTTTAAGTTGAGATTGTTGATTTAGATGAGAGAATAATAATGAGTTGATAGAATTTGATTTTCTTATGAGTCTCTAAAAATGAACTCTACCGATGTGTCAGTTCGATCAGATTCCTAATGATTGTTCAAATCTTGAGTCACTGATGAGATTGATTGATGAGAGGGTTAAAGTCCCTATGAGTTGAAAGATGATGGGGTTGGAGTCCTTATGAGATACCGATCGTTGATAATGATTTTGAATGATGATGGGGTTCGAGTCTCTTCCGTAGAATCATAATTTCTAGCTAATTTCCAAATTTGAGAACCTCAAATTTTGACCATTTTGGCGCTGGATCCACTTCATGCCAATATAGGTATAAAAAATTCATCCCTTGACCCATATTGTCTAGTCTTGATAGTGGTTGATTGATTTGATCTCGTCTTTGAGGCTTGGAGCAACCGAAAGCTTAGTTCGCGTGTGGTTTCGGTGAGGCAAGTTTGGCTAACCTTTTTGGGAAAGGATTTGACATGAGCCGAACCTAGAGTTGAGGAGTGACATGACGAATGGGAACCCAAGATTCCCCAAACAAGCCTCATAGTATCCATATTAACATCATCGGTTCAGAAGCGTATAAAAGATAGTAAACACATAGTTTTAAGGAAAGAGAAAGTAGGACTCATACTATGGGGATCTCATAGGGATAGGGGTTAACATGGATTCACATAACACATAGCACATAAGGTCTAAGGGGCAGGTATGTATGAATCACTCTATGGGAGAAAAATGGGACTTAGGATATTCCTCATTTCCACATCATAACATACATACACATCCAATCATAATCGAATCATACCTGTCATACCGAATAGATAGCCATAATCATAATTTCCAAGTATCATCCCATAACATGTATCTGTAAAAGAGTCAATATGTCCAACAATGCCTCTAGTCATAGAATAGAACTGGGGCTAAGACATGTCCCAAGCTCACCCTCAAAGTAAATAGCAAAACAGAAGCAACATAATGTATATAGATTGTGGCTTGTCCTTTGAAGATAGGACTCACAACAATAATTACTCTAATGTGATTTAGCCGTCAAATGGTGGATGAAAGTAGTCTCTGGTTCCTACATATACAGATTATATAGACCAAAGTATGCATTAGTATGTGTCAATGTACTAAGTATGCGGGCATGCAATGCATATGAACTCATTAAACCTGCATTCAATGATAGATGACAAAAATACATACATAGAAAGAGATATATAGCAAAGAAGTGTAATATAACAATAGGTCATGAAATCCATGATGCATGAATTGTCATAATGCTTCATATAGAGGGGATGTGACCATAACAAACATCTCAAACCCTTGTGATCTATTACATGAATTTTCCCGACGTAGACCCCCTATCGGGTGAGAGAAGATTACTTGCCAAAGGTAATCTATACAAAAAGCTTATGACCTGGTCATTTCAATATGATGGCCACCTTCCTTATGACCCAGTCATATTTGAAATATTTCAATATCATATCATATTTGTAACCATACCTTATGACTCGGTCATTTCGGTAAATGTTACTATACACCTGTGCGAGCACATAGTTATGGGACAATGGGATTCACTTCTAGTGGGTCATGCCCCAACTCACGGGATGAGCCTCTAATCTCAAGGTCCTTTCGGTGCTAAGTCATCATCCCAAAAGAGTACATATAGATGCTTTCAAAAGAGGCATAAGTCATTTCAAAACATTACAATGCACTCTTAGGCTTAAACGCCAGACATTCTTCATAATCATGCACACTTGGGCTCAAAAGTCAAATCATACTTCATATCATACTTTTCATGCATAGGAATAGCTCATTCACATATATCATAATTGTGTAAACACCCTAAATTTGCTCAAAGAACCATATCATAGACATTTATGTGATCACATTCTTGTCATATAATACTTTTATCAAAAGCATACTCATAAACATATATGGGCTTAACCCACCAAATAATATTCATCAAAACCAATGCATATGCCATGAATGATAAGAGAATAGCATAGGAAATAGAGATTCAAACTTAAATCCATCAATAAAATATTAAATTCAAGCAAATCCATAGGTAAATCAAAATTTTATTCATAATTAAGATTAGCCATGCTTAAATCCCATTTAAAGGGACAATGCATATTCAAATCTTCATAATATTCATATAATTCAACATATTAGGGCTTAAATCACTTTTGAAACAACAATTAAACATAGCTTAAATCTCAATTGAATAAATAAACAATAATCTAAAAGACTCACGTTTAAAGTAAGCTCCATTTCATAAAATAAAGTATAAAAGATTTTGGGTCTTCAGGATTGAAAGGGACCATGAATCAATACCGCAAACCTTAGTTCACGAAGAAGAAACAAGAAGAATTTGATGAATAAAAGAGCCTTTCCTTAATTCCCAAGGTAAGCCTTCAATAGAGTTTTTGAGAAGAGTTCTTGAGAGCGAGCTTGAATAAATTATAAGTGTTGAATGAATTTGATTGAGAGAAGAACAGTATAGGTCATTTGAATGTCTTAGGATAGCATAGAAAGTCACAAAAGTCCCTCGGGAGTAGCAAAAATTACAAAAATGCAATCGATAAAATGGAGGTTAAAACCTTGCAAGGGGTCCATACAAGGGTCACATGGTCCATACCAACGCACACACACCATATGCTCTTTCGTGAAGCCACACTTAATGAAATTCTCACTGGCGAAGTTCTAAAATAGTGATTCTATACATAAAACATTTTCACAACAACACTCACATGGAGGCCCATGTGGATTGTGAAGGGGTTATACGGTCTGTCAAAGGTTCATGTGTTAAAATCCTTGGAAAAAATATGGTTTCAAGGCCAATGCCACTCACATAAGCCACCTCACGGTCTGTAAAGTTCCACACGAACCGTGTGGGGTTTATGTGGTTCGTGCCTTGGTTATAAACTCAAAAATTAAGGCGAACACTTACACACAACACCAAGGTTCACCTCAAGGCACCACCATGCGGCCTGTGGTAAGTCACATAGCCTGTGGTGGTGCCCATACGGTGTCACCTTGGTCAAAAACTGTTTAGAACCAAATTCGAACCACCTTTAAGGTCATATCAAGTCTGGGTCCTTATAAGATTTGAGTATTGGATATGTTAATGTGATAATTGTAAGACTACAATTGCTTCATGAGTAATTGGATTTATATGGTAGTATTTTACTGAAAATATGATATCTGTTGCATTGGATTTTGGGTAAATTGTTGACTTGTTGGCAAATTGAGATGTTTCCGTGACACTTGACATACTTTTTGATGTTGTTGTGGTAAAATGAGCCTTGTGATATCTTTTGGAAAAAATCCTGGTAACTAATGGTGTTTGAGATACTTTTTGAGTCTCATGTGCATATTTTGGGACTTGCAAAGTCCGGTGAGAGTGGTATATTTTATTATTGATGAAAATATAGTGATGTGAATCATGTTGATGGATTGTTGTACCAATTGTGGGACTTGGCTTTCCCTTCTGATTTTATGATCGTTATATATTTATTATTTTACTGTATTGTTTGCATATATATTGATTTGTGGCATTGAAATGCATTCATTTAATATTGCATTTGTACCACCCCATGACCATTGGTAGGTGGAAGGGTTTAGATATTATAACACCTTTTCAAAACTCCTTGACCACTGGCAGGTGGCAAGGTTGAGCTTGTAAAACCTTTTTAAAACCCCTTGACCACGGGCAGGTATCAAGGTTGAGATTGTAAAACCTTTTTAAAACCCCTCAACCATGGGCAAGTTGAAAGGTTAAGATATTATAACACCCCCTGACCATGGGTAGGTGGCAAGGTTGAGAGATTTTTGTACACAGTCTGTGTGTCCCCCATGGGATCTATCTAGTGGCTCTAGCTTAGTAGATGCCTACACTGGTTGTGTGACAATCATGATTCCACCCCATGCATACATTCATTCATTTAATTTGCACTCTTATTATAGGTAAAAGAGATTCTAAGTTATTACATGCTTATCTGATTTCTCCTATCTAATCAGTTGAACCTATTGTGTACATTATGGTGTACTCATCCCAAATATGTTTCCTCCCTCCTGGTCGAGCACAGGGACTCCCAGGTAGTAGTTTGTCTTCTCGGGTGGAGTTTTCTTAATTCTTCCCAAGATTACAACAGTGAGGCTTCCTGATCAAGTCCCCATTGTACTTTTTACATTCACTTTCTAGTTTTATCTTTGTTCACAACTATGTACTTTTTTTATGAGACAAGTTTTTATTTACTCTTTTTCATACTATTTAGAAGCTCTTGTACTCATGAATCTAGGTTTTAGGATGTTAATTAAGTGTTGTGATTGTTCTATTTTTCTCTCTTCTTTTAGTTATGATTTGGTTTTGGGTCGTGACAAGTTGATATCACAGCTCTAGGTTCGTTGATATCATGAGTCAAAAGCGGGGTGTCTAGTAGAGTCTTAGGGATTAGTATGTAGGCGTCCATACCCATCTTTAGAAGGCTATGGGGAACTTGATGGGAAAAGTCTTTAGTATTGCTTCTATTCATGTGTTTCTCCATATCAACAGATTTATGAGTATCTAATCTACTCCTCCTACATAAATGCCAATGACTAGAGCCCGATGGTTGGCGAGTGAGTTCGACCAAGCTGATATGGCCCCCACCCGTGGTCGAGGCATGGCCTGTGGAAGGGCCAGGGTCATGGATGTGCTAGAGAGGTGGCTCCACCCAAGGGACATCCTAGAGCAGCTTCATCAGAGCCTAAGTATGAGTCTGAGGGATCTACAGACCCTATTCCACCACCATTAGCTTCTATGAGTATTGACCAGACTTGAGGGAGCTTCTTCTGCTACCATTATTCTTAAAGCACTGGCTCCTACAAAGCCGGTTGGCCCTTCTACATCTCCAGTTGATCCAACTATAGCACATGTTTTACCATCATCAACTCTAGTGGATCCTCTCAAGGTTTCGATTATTCCTCCTCAACTTGATTAATCGAGTACCGAGTCACAACTTTTGAATTTGTGTATTGCACTATCTATCATACTGCCTAGGCTTAAGGTACAACCAACTTCTTCTAGCCTTGCTCTGTCTACTATCGAGTAGAAGAGTTTTGAGAGTTTTGTTCAGTTAGCCCCTCCCAGGATTTATGGTACACCTAGTTACAAAGCTTATGACTTTATATTAGAGTGTAGGATAGGTTGTGTAATTTGGCTATTCTTGAGACTCAGGGAGTTGCTTATACCTTCTATTAGTTCACTGACTTCGCCAAGGAGTGGTGGAGATCAATTTTGGCTCGTAGACCTATTTAATCACCAGATATGACTTAGGGCTAGTTTACTGCGATATTTTAGATAGGTTTGCGCCTTATAGCCTTTAGGATGACTAGCGAGATGAGTTTGATCAGCTAAAGCAGGCATCTATGTTAGTCTTAGATTATGAGGCTAGGTTTAATGAGGTTTGTAGATGTGCCTTACCTATCCTGCCTACGGATTTTGAGAGGATTCGATGTTTTACCGACGAGTTAACAGGATATCTTCACGAGGCTACAACTTCACTGGTCCAAGTAGGTGGTACTTTCTAGGGTATAGTGGATGACACTCATATGATAGAGCATATTAGGCATGACCCTTAGGGAGGACAAAAAAGTTATTTATCCAACATTTTCAGTTCAGTGGGCATGCACCATGAGATAGATAGTTTTATAGGTAGGTTCACCAGGGTAGAGTAGTTCATGCAGCTATTTTAGCTACTGACATTATTGAAAGATCTAAGCCTATTCAGATGAGCCACAACAACTCATTAGGTACAATAAGGTGTGGTGGTTTCTACGATCAGTCATCTTAGGGATAAGATACCAAATCTTGTTTTGTTTATGATAAGGTTGTGCACTTGGATAACTGTTGTCCTCATGTTGCACCTCCCACTTAGTCATCAGGCAGCCTGTCCCGCCTCAGTACCAACAACAAGGGATACTTTTCAAGGCATGAAAGGTGGCACTGGAGGAAGTAGATGAAGTGTGAGAGGTGGAGCTCGTAAAGGCCCACATTCGAGTGGAGGTCACAGGGTATGCTATGCAGTTCCAGAACAGGTTGAGACAAAAGCCTTTGATATTGTTTTTATAGGTATGGTTTTGGTGAGTCACAATTCTGCTTCAATTTTATTTGATCTAGTCTCTACCTATTTATATGTATTAGCTCATTTTGCCATAGACTTTAGAATTATGTGTGAGCCTATTACAAAGCCTATAAGTGTTTCAACCCTAGTAGGTGAGTCTTTAGTGGTGAATAAGGTGTATCGAGGTTTTATTGTTAGCTTTTTGAGGGGTGAAACAAAGGCAGCTATTGTTGATTTGGAGGGAGTTTTGAGGATTAATGGTCGAATTTGTGTGCCTAAGGTAGGAGATTGGGTGAGATTCATATTGGAGGAGGTGCATTGTGCTAGATATTCGATCTATCACAGTGTGGCAAAGATGTATCATGATTCGAAACAACATTATTGGTGGTATGGGATGAGGAGAAATATTGCAGAGTTTGTGGTGAAGTGTCTGAACTGTCAATAAGTCAAATATGAGCACAAAAGGCATTGAGGTTCATTGCAGAGAATGACTATTCTTGAGTAGAAGTGGGAACACATTACTATGGATTTTGTTACTGGTTTGCCATTGCTTTGGCCATGTTTGACTCAGTTTGGGTGATTGTAGACCGATTCACTACGTCTGCTAACTTCCTACCAATGAAGATTAGCTACAGTGTGGAGCAGTTTGCTAGGTTGTGTATCTTTGATGTTGTTTTATTGCATGGCATGTCGTTATATATAGTATCTGACAAAGGATCTTTGTTCACTTCCAATATCTGAAGGATCTAAATCATGGTTTGGGTACTCGGTTGTATTTAACTTTAGCTTTCCACCCTCAGCCTGATGGACAGTCCGAGCACACTTTTCAAGTGTTAGAGGATATGTTTTGGGCATGTGTGATAGATTTTAGTGCCCAATGGGATGAGCATTTGCCTTTTGCAGAGTTTCCTTATAATAATAGTTATCGTTCTAGTATTCAGATAGTACAGTACTGTTTCGGGCATTATATGGATAGAGGTGTAGGTCGCCTATCAGGTGGTTTAATTTGGGTACAACTAATGCTTTGGGTGTTGATTTGCTCAGAGATGCTATGAATCGAGTCCGATTGATACAGAGTAGGTTGCTAATAACCCAGAGCCGCCAGAAGAGTTATGTGGACAGGAGGAGTAGACCTTTAGAGTTCATGGTTGGAGATAGTGTGTGGCTGAGGATATCACCCATTAAGGGTGTGATGAGACTTGGAAAAAAGGCAAAGCTCAGCCCTAGGTGTATTGCATGGTTTCAGATCTTGAGAAGTGTAGGTGAGGTTATTTATGAGTTAGCATTGCCATCGAGACTATCAACAATTCATCCTGTATTTCATGTCTCCATGCTCCACTGATACATTCTAGATGAATCACATGTGATTTCCTATGATTCAGTTTAGTTGGGTTCAAAATTTCCATATTAGGAGCAGCTAGTAGCTAATTTGTATAGATAGGTACGGAGGTTGCGGACGAAGGACATACCTTTTGTGAATGTTTAGTGGCGGCATCAACCCATTGAGGAGGCTACTTGGGGTTGGGTCGAGGCATGCAGGCCAGGTATCCTAGGCTTTTTAAGGCATCGGCTACCTTTCTTTCCCATATGTTCTAGGTCAAACATTGTTTTTAGTGGTGAATAATGTAATGACCTTGCTGGTCATTTTTGAGCTTATCAATAATTATTATTCTGTCCTTTCGTAAGTTGCTTTGGACCTATTTTGAACTATTTGTACTATGGGAACTGAGATCTTGTGTTTTAAAAATGAAAAGTATGAGTTTTAGTATTTTTGGAAGCCTATATTATTGAAAAAGTGAGTTTTTACACCTTTCTGAGCTTTAAGTATCGGAACAAAAAACCATCAATTCCATTAGCTCTGAAATATTGAATTTGTTCTAGAAGAAGTTACGAAACTAAATTGATGATTCCTCCATCATTTTAACTTCATTTTCAAAACGATTTTCATTTTTCAATTTCTTATCACTTAGAGAGCATTTCATGTATTAATATTCAGTTTTCGGCTACTTTTCCCGACATGGGACTTTTGACCCATTTTGCTTTTTTATCAAAATTGATTGATTTTGATATTGGTAGATTTGTTATGTGATTGTAATACTTTATTTGAACAAATTGTGGCGATTTAGATTATCATGGAAGGGGAAAGGTCATTGATTAAAATTAATTCGAGTCTTTTTCTAAAGCAAGTGGATTTCTAATCTTTTTGATAAGTATGGTTGAACCTTGTATGCTCCTATCTTTACGGAATCGAGTATTTTTGGGTAGAATTATATCTTCGTAGGCTTTAATAATGAGATTTGGAATTGAGTAATTATTCATTTGGTGATACCTTGACTAGTGAAGTAATTGTGGATTCGTAATACATGTAATCTTGTGAATTATTTGATATTGACATCAAGGTGGATCTTATATTGAGATGTGGTTGGTATTGAAACTACGATGATATTTATATAATTATGATATAGATACTGTGATGAAACTGATATCATGCACATTGTATTAAGTATTATTTGTGCATTGGTACTTGTGATTGCTATGGCCGAGAGAAAAGTAAGGTATCGTATGGATTGGTGGCCGAAGTCTCTATCGGTCAATGATTAGCCGAGGTATCTACAAGCGAGCCAATATATGTTAGCTGATTTTGTGTCCGAGCTCATTTTTCGAACGAGTGAGCATTGTCCGAGGTCATTGCCGATAATGTTCACAGATACATTGTCCTTATGTGGCTCCCGTGGGTTGCAATATAAGGTTATCAGGGAATGTGTATCATAGGACAAACATGCATCATGATTAGTTGACAGTGCATCACATTATTTATATCTCATGGAATTCACTCCACCTCATATCATCCTTCCTTGATATTATTATTTGTATTATGATGAGATTGGACATCTATTCTACTATCTAACTTGTGTATCAGTAGGATATTTTGAGAGATTATGCTAAGTGATGAGTTTGTATTTATATTATGCAATTTGTATATATATTATATTATTTTGGGACTAGTCTGAGTGCAGGTGTGTATTTCAGTGGTATGTGGTTGGGTGTTAAGGAGTACTTCTGTTCTTCATTACTTTACATTTGGTTAGTTTACATTTGCTGAGTGTCGTGTTGTTTGGTACTCATCCGTTGTTGCATTTTTGTAGGTTGTGAGCCTGATGCTTCTTATTAGACTGTTCGGATTAAGGATTGAGCCCTCGGATCACTTGAGAGGTACCTTACGATACAATTCTTTTGGTAGGAGTCAAGGGATTTCCATACCTTATGATGGGTGCATGTACATAAACTTGAAATCATGCAATTCAAGAGTATCAGATATACATGTAATAAAACATGATCATTCAATAACCATTTTAACAACCTATTATCATCAAAATAATTTGATCATGAAATTCATATCAAAACCCATATTCATTCATAAACCTTCATAGCACATGAATGGATCCTCATCATTTGGAAATCATATTTCAAGACACATAGTGAAAATCATTAGAGTGAATCATTTTTACTTAATTTATCCTAATTATATATGTCATCTTCAAAAACATGGACATGGGAACATGAAACTCATCTTACAAAAGCCTCATATTCATAGCTATAGTCATATCATGCATGATCTCAAATAGCTCAACATTCATCAAAGAGTAGCACATGTATCACCCCATAAGACCTATAACCACATAGGAAGTTTGGAATACATCTTTGGTCAAAATATGGTGGGTATGCATTTATGCTTAAATTAAACAAAGACCAAGGATTACGACATCAGAAGTGTAAATAAAGTCCCTCTTTTAAAATCATTCAAAGTAGTTAACCTTATGAAGTAAAACCTAGTTAATACTTCCTACACACTCATAAAAATCAAGAAATTTTGCATGATACTTCACTTCATGATAATGCATAAAAATAAACTATCATAGATTGTATAATAGTAAAATCATATGCAAGAGTTCATAAAATACCCATAAATATCCATAAATTTTATGTAGTTAGAGAAGAAGAATGGTTGGACTTGTGGGAAGGAAGGTTTCCACAATCAAACGCACTTACCTTATTAACTAAAGAAGAGAAAATTCGATTTGGGAGTGAAGAAACCAAAACCCTAACTTATTTCCCTGTTCACAGAAGCTTGAAGGCTTAGGAGTGTTTTTAGATGATTAGGCAGTTATGATATTTTTTGAATGAGGAGGAAGGGCATGAATTAGGGTTGATATAGGGCGTACATGAGGTAAAATGACACAGTTTTGGGCATAGGCTATGGGGAAAGGTCAAAAACACCCTTTTTAAAAGTTGTCCGGACAGTTTCACGACACCCCATTTATGGGCCGTAATTTATTCCACGGCCCGTAGAGTGGGTCGTAGAAACTGACAGCTTGACAGTGCTTCATTACAATGGGCATAACTTTTTGGTCTAAATTCCGAATAAGGTGAAACCAGTTGCGTTGGAAAAATAATTTCAAAAGGTTTTCATTTGGTCAGTCACCGACATCTAATTCATTGTGTGCTAATAGATAGGACAATTTGAAGTTGACACACACACGAACACATGCTAGAACATAGGTGATTGGAATCGTTTGCACTCGACTTGATGAGAGAGGGGCTTGGAATTGCATGAGGGGCCATGGAAGGACTAGATGAGATTGTTAAGAGAATAGAAAAAGGTTGGAACTTCACTTTATAAAGATCCACTGGACAGGACCATGAGACCCCATCTACGGGTCATAGTCCATTCTACAGGCCGTAGATGGGGTTCGTCAGATAGAGTTTTAAAAACCCCTTCTCTGATTCTCACTCAATGATATGGTCTACGACTCGTAAAGCCTATACGGGTCATCTGATGAGGCCTAAATATAATCCCTGAAAGTTCCCAATTTCACCATGTTTAACCTTCAATCCACGAGCATAACTTAAGACTTCTGGGACTCTCAATAGCTCGTAGGACCCTTTATACATCGATGGCCTCCCAAATTTAGTCACTGGAATACATAATTTGTACCCACGAACCGATGTATAGCTCATATATCCACATACGTCCTGTAAGGCCTCTTGTAAGGACCTTTGATACTTTGAAAATTTCCAAGGATCCATTTTCCTTTTGCACCATCATATGTTTCAACATGTCGGGCCTTACATCTTCCTTTTCTTGTACCACCTCTCATGCCCCGAGAAGTATCCCTTGTTGTTGGTGCTGGGGCTGGACTAGTTGGTTGCATCCCTAATGACTAAGTAGAATATGCAAGAGGAGGATAATATTTGGCCAAGTGCCCAACCTCGTCACAAACAAAACACGCTCTAGGATCCCATCCTTGAGATGACTGTTCGGAGAAGCCACCATACCTTGTTGTACTTGATGAGTAGTCACGACTAATCTGAATAGGCATAGATCTGTAAGTATTGTCAGTGGCTAGAATAGTTGCATGAACTACTCTACCTTGTTGACCCTACTTATGAAACTCTCTATCTCATAGTGGGTGCCCACTGAACTGACTATGCTAATGGAATCTCTTCCAGCCTTCGTGACGATCATGCCTAATACGCTCTATCATACGAGCGTGATCCACTACACTTTGAAAAGTACCACCTGCAAAGACCAATGAAGTTGTCATCTCCTGAAGATATCCTCCTCACCTCTTGGCAAAACGCTGAATCCTCTCAAACTCTATGGTGATGCTAGATAAGGAATATTTAGAATGCTCATGAAACCTAGCCTCATAAGCAGATACTTGCATAGATCCCTGCTATAGCCAATCCAACTCATCTCGCTAGCTGTCCCAGAGGCTATAACGCACAAACCTTTCTTAAAACACCTTAGTAAATTGGTCCCGTGACAAATCTGGCGCTCCAAAAGGTCTACGACTGAAAACGTATCTCCACCACTCTTTGGCCAAGTTAATGAACTTATAGGAGGTATAAGAAACTATGTGAGTTTGAAGAATAGCTAAATTACACAAACAAACTTGACATTACGCTAGAATGTCATAAGCTTTATTACTAGGTGTACCATCAAACTTAGGAGGGGCTAATCAAACAAATCTCTCAAAACACTTTTGCTCAATAGTAGACATGGTAGGGCTAGCAGAAGCTGGTGGTACCATAACCCTTGGTGGTGTGATAAATGGTGCAATAGATAAAGCCGAAAGCTATGACTTGGTACTCGATTGAACGAGCTGAGGCAGAATAATTAAAACCATAGGAGGACCCATTGGAGATAATGAAAGACCAAAAAACACTATAAGTGGATAAACTGGAGTTGTAAAAGGGCCAACAAGCACTGTAGGAGCTAGTGCATTGAGAATAAAAGAAGTAGGAGAATCTCCCTTAAGTATGGCCAATACTTGTTGAAGTAGATCCTTAACTGAAAGCATGGCATTTGGGGCTGATGGTAGTGGAATAGGGTATGTGGGTCCCTCAAACTCATACACATGCTTTGATGACGCTTATCTTTCTTGTCCCTTAGGTGGAATCAATCCTCTAGCACGTCCATGTCATCGGCCCTACCACGGGCCTTCCCTCGACCACAAGTGGAGGCCATATCCTCTTGCTCGAATTCACCCACCAACTTTCAGGCTTTAGTCATTGGCATCTGCATAGAAGGAGTAGATTATATAGTTTCAAAATAGTTGATATAGACAAACACAAGAATAGAACCAAGATGGAGAACATTTTCTACCATGTTCCTTGTAGCATCTTGAAGATGGGTGTGGATGCCTATATACCAATCCTTGAGACTCTACTAGACAACTTGATCCTAATTAACGATCCCAACGAACCTAGAGCTTTGATACCAAACTTGTCAGGACCAAAAATCAAATTGCAACTAAAAGATAAGAGAGAAAAATAGAACAATCACAAATAGTTAATTAACATCCCAAAACCTAGAGTTATGAGTATAAGAGATTCTAAAGAGTATGAAAAAGAGTAAATACGACATTGTCTCAGAAAGAAAGCACATAGTCGAGAACAAAGATACGACTACAAAATGAATTACTGAAGTACAATGGAGACTTGATTACTAAGCCTCGCTATTGTAATCTTGGAAAGGAATAAGAAAACTCCACTCGAGAAGATCAACAATCATATGGGAGTCCTTGTGCTTGATCTGCAGGGAGGAAACATAGTTGTGGTGGGTACACAAAAATGTACACAATAGGTTCTACCGACTGGATAAGAGAAATTGGGTAAATATATAATAAATAGGAATCTATTTCACCACTAAGAAAAGTGCAAATGAAATGAATGAATGAAATGCATGGGGTAGCAACTAGGTAGATCCTATAAGGGCCTCGCAGACCATATACAAAAATCTCTCAATGTGACAACCTTTTCACTGTCAAGGAGTGTTACAATGTCTAAACCTTGAAACTTTCCCTGATCGAGGGGTCTTAAAAAGGTGTTACAATCTCAAATTTGCCACCATCCCATAGTCAAGGGGTTTTAAAAATGTGTTACAATCTAAACCTTTCACCTGCCGGTGGTCAAGGGGTTTTAAAATAATATTACAATATCTCAACCTTGCCACCTACCCGTGGTCATTGGGTGGTAAAAATGCAATATGGAGTGAAGTATGTTAACGCCACAAATCAATGTATATGCCAGCAATATACTAAAGTAATTGATAAATAATGATCATAGAATCCAAAAGGAAAGCCAAGTCGCACAATTGGTACAACAAGCCATCAACATGCCCCAAATCACCACATTTTAAACAATAATCAAATATACCGCTATCACCAGACTCCGCAAGTCCCAAAACATGCACATGAGTCCCAAAGGATATCTCAAATGCCATTAATCACCATGGTATTTCCCAAAAGATATCACAAGTCTCATATTACCCCAACAACATCAAGAAGTATCGCAATTATCATTGAAACATCTCAATTTGCCAACAAGTCCACAATTTACCCCAAATCCAGTACAATCGATATCATATTTTCACAAAAATACTATCATACTAATCCAATTACTCATCATGAAGCAATCCTAATCTTACAATTATCAAATTAACATAGCCAATAACTCAAATCCATTGCCAAAAAGTTTAGCCGAACCTACCTCAATACTGAAACGACACTCGAACTAGTCCACTGGTCTCTCCAGGCCTAAAAGACAAGCTTGAATCAATCAACCACATTCAAGAATAGATAATATGGGCAAGGGATGAATTTTGATACCCATACTGGCATGAATTCGATCTAGGGAAAAATGGTCCAAATTAGGGCAAAAATTTGTGATTCATGAATTTTGGAATTAACTAAAAATTATGATTTGACACGAGAAAAGGAGTTCATGGTGAAAATCCCATTGAAATTAAAGTCAAATTTATGAAGAAATGAACCATTAAAGCTTCCGAAATGTAGACATAAAAACCCCAATTTGAAACATTCAAAATCATGAAATTCAAGAAAAAATCAAGAGAAATGTCATAGAAATTAATCAATTTGGGTTTGAAACACTTACCAAAATGTTTCCCACGAAAATCCTCGTTAAAAATCATCCCATAAATCTTAGAAATGTTGAAAAATAGTTGAAAATGGTGTTTTATCATTATTAAACTTATCAGACATAGAATGTACTTCGCGAACGCTAGAATGAGTCCGCGAATGCAGAGCTTTACATTTGTACAAACCTCCACGAATGCAGAGGGGTCATTCGTGAATGTTTAGTAGAAGGGGGTGAACCTTCACAAATGTGAAAAAGGCATCCGCGATTAGAGATCAAGGTGCATAGACCTCCACGAACACGGAGAATAAGAATGCGAATACGGAGAACAGAATGACCTACAACAAAATTTCGAAACCAGTTATAATTTCCAACTCAAAATAGATCCTCGGGGTTTGTTTGTAACCAAATTCGCACAAACTAAACATGTATCCTAACAGAAATGGCTTTCTGGACTCAACAAAATTATTAGAATTCGATTTTGAGGTGTCTTTGACCCGATTCTCGAAAAATATAGTTAAAACTAGTTAAAATACAAAATATTCAAACTACGATGAGAAACTCCAAAAATTACAACGAGACCATTTTTAGCATTAGTTTAATCATGTGGAACCATTGGAACTATAAAAATTTCAATTAGAGCTTCCGAACTCCAAATGTTGATTAAAGTCAAACTTAGGCTTTGAAATAAACTGAAAATACTACTTTGGGTCCAAACTCCCAGTTTTAACTCACAATTTAATTTTTATCTTCTCCCAAATTTGATGTAGCAGAGCTAGTGGAATTGGTGAATTTTTGTTCTGACACCCAAAACACAGAATGGTATAAAAACTCACTTTTTAAAAACATTGGCTTCTGAAAATGCTAAAATCTATCTTTTTCATTTTGTAAAACACAAGATCTCAGTTCCAACAACACAAATTGTTCAAAATAGGTCCAAAGCATTTACAAATGGGGAAGAATAGTAATCTTCAGTGATAAGCTCAAAAATGAAAGGCAAGGTCATTATATGTTAGACATAAAGGTTATCCTACTCAAAATATTCTTGATGTTGTGATTTTGATATATGTTTTACATTTGCATGGGATGGGTGGAAATAAGCAACTCATGGTAGTCGTATATTTGGTGAGGCTCTTCGTAGACATGAGCTCAACTTTTTGAAGCCATAAAGAAACAAATATTATTATTTAGTTGATGCAGGATATTCACACATGAAAAGATATATGGCTCCATACATGTCACAACCTGAAATCTGAGTGTGATGGCACTCACTTAACGCACTCAGTGAGTCAGCGCAGACTTGAACAACCTAACACAATAACAAAAGCAGAAGATAAAACAGTCTAACACAATGGATAACATAAGGAAGCAAAAAGTACAACTATCCCAGAACTAGCTTCAAATGTATAGGCCTTTAGTTATAGAATACTGAATAAAATATATGTCTCAATGTCAACTTCTCAAATAGAACAAAATATGAAATGTAATTCTCGAAGGCCTGCTGATGATATAAGCATCTACCTCTCCAGTGCTCTGAATGCTCGTCTTTTAAAGAAAAAGTCTAGCAAGAGGGACCGGGCTCACAACCTACAAAAATGTAGCAAGGGGTGAGCACCAAACACACAATACTCAGCAAATCAAAACTAACCTAAAGCAAAGCAATGAAGAACACATTTACTCCTATCCTTCCTACCATAGACCGCTTAACTCTACACCTGTACTCAGTAAAGTCCTAGCACAGTACAGTATATAAGAATACACATATGAATATACATCATATAACATCAATTCAAAAATATCCAACTGAATATATAGAATAAAATGATACAGTAGATATTTCTTATCATAAACGGTTTCAAACTTTTCACAATTCTCACACAACACCATAATAATATCAAGAGAGAATATGAGATGGAATGGATGCCATGACATGTGAATGATGAGATGCAATGTCAAATAATTATGATGCATATCTATCTAATGATACCCTTTGCTGAATACATCTGTGTCACATATGAATCCATATGTGTCGTACAAGGACCATGTATCCGTGAATATTGCTAGCAATGACCTCGGCTATAATATCAGCCGCTATATTACCTCGGCTCACAAATGGAAACCTTGACTAATTATAGATGGGTAGAGACCTCGACCACACAACCATATGTTACCTTACTCATCCCTTAGTCATAGCCATCACAAGTGCCAATGCACAAATAATAGTGAATGCAATGTACACAATCTGAGTCTCATGACAGTTTCAATATCATCAAGTTCTCAAAATCATCACAATTTTAATGTCATCGTGATCGCAAATATCATTAGAGTTTCAATATTATCAAGTTCTCAATATTATCATAGTTTCAATATTATCAAGTTCTCAATATTATCATAGTTTCAATATAAGGACCATGTTGACATCAATATCAAAGAATCCATAAGATCACATGTATCACAATTTCACAATTAATTCACAAGTCATTATTTCACAACATTAACAAGTACACGATTCGAAATATCATGGTCAAAGCCAATAAGTATATAATTCTACTCCAAAACACTACTTAACAAAAGGGTACAAGTCCACTTGCCTTAGAAAAGTCTCGAATCAAGTCATATCCACAACCTTTCTCCTGCCATGATAATCAAAATCACCACATTGTATTCAAATATAGCATTACAATTACATCACAAATCTAATGACAATAAAATCAATCAATTTGGGTGAAAATGCTAAACTAGTAAAAAAATCCCATGCTGAAAAAGTTCTTGGAATCTAAAAATTAATACAACATTCCCCAAGTAATAAGGACTTCCACGGTGAGAGTTTTTTTTATAAAATGGAATTACAATAAGGTCAATCATCAATTTAGCATTAGGAATCAATATGCGAAATATCCCCACTTTCTACAATTAACAACCCCAAATTCGAAGTAACAAACATAATTCGATCAATGAAAATAGAAGAAATAGGTTAGAAAATAGTTACCCAATAGATTTGCCTTATAAAACCAAGAAGAATCTTTTAAAAAAATGAAGCTTGAAACATTAAAAATGATGGAAAAGTAATAAAACCTGTCACTTTAAAAGAGCTCACTAAAACCCGTCTCATTAAAAGAACTTATTATTTCTTGCGTAATTATGGTCTACGAACGTCAAAGCTACATAAAACCAGAATTCTGCAAATGTGAAGAGTTAGGCACGTTTACTCTATTAACGTGGAGGTCAAGGACCTTAACACTTGTGAATGCAAAGGGCATCCCACGAATGTGTTGCACCAGATTCAAGCAAACAAAGCATAGGAAAGTCATAAAAAGCTCGGGATTCATTCAGAATCCTGGGAACACAACCCTGACAAGGAACAAAACTAGAAATGAAGTTCTGGACTCAATGGAACCATCAGAATTCTATTTTGGGGTGTCTTCGTCCTGGAACTCAAAAAAGCTCGTTAAAACTAGTTTAGGACTCAAATATCAAAAATAATCTCAGGAACTCTATAAATTTGTCATGACCTGAGGTTAGGGCCTAGATGTGACACAGTGAATGGGACCCCAATTGTCGAGGTCTAGATGTGACACAGCGAATAGGACCTAGATGTGACACAGCGAAACAAGACGGAAGTATCTATATCCACATCATTGGTTCAAGAATAACATTCAAATGGTAACACATAGATCTAAAGGAGAGGGGAAATAGGATTCACACTATGGGTCAAAATGGGGAAATTGGGACTTTCCACATTATTAACCATAGATATATAACCAAGGTACGAGATTTTCATAAATCAATTCATATGGGTATGTAAACCTAATATTTCACATAGCATAAAGACATTAAGGAGTCTACATGATGTCCAACAAATGCCTCTAGTCAAAACAAAATGGGGGCCAGGACAAGATCCTGGCTCACCATAAGGAAGAACATTTTGAAATATCATAAAGGAAAGACAGTTGGCTTGTCCTTAGAAGATGGAACTCACCACAGTATACTTCTGGATCAGACTATTCATCAAATAGTTGGTAATCAAAGTGTTTGGCCCCTACATGGTAAAATCATGTAGGCATAGAGTATGCGTTAGTACATTTGAATGTACTAAGTATGCGGTCATGCAATGCATATGACTTACCAAATCTGCATCTCAATGTTAGATGACAAGGCACATAGTATAGAAAGAATCATATATTCAATAGAAATATATATACAAGATGCCATGAAACTTATGATGCATGAAATGCACAATGCTCATATATAGTGGGGATGGACTATAACCGAAAAATCAAATCCATGCGAGCTATTACATTAATTAGTCAGATAAAGACCTCGCACAGGTAGGAAAAGACTATTTGTGAAAAGTAATCTACATCACACCTTATGGAACTCACGATTTCGGTTGATGGTCACCTTCCTTACGAAACACACCATTTTGGAATGATTTTCCAGAATCATACCTAAAATATCATAATCATAAACAAATAACCATTCCGTACGACTCGACCATTGTAGTAATGGTTAACGTTCCTATGTTGCCAAATAGTTAAAGGAAAGGGAGAGGGCCCTTGGGGATAGCCCTAACGCCCCCAATCCATCGGTGGTAAGTCAATAACATCCCACATGAATACTTATACATATACGTGCTTTCAAGAGATGTAATGCTCATTTCAAACCGTTGAATACACGTTTAGGCTCAAATGCCAAATCATGAATTATAATCGTAATGCTTAGGCAAGGAATAACTCATCCACATATACAGAATGATGCAAGCACTCATAATGCTAAATGAGCCATGATTTTAGACATGGATATGATCACATTCTTGTCATAACCAATGTCTCACCCAAAATCATATCAAAATAGTTTCATAAAACAGAATTGGGCTTAACCCACTTAATAATCCATGTAAACTAATGTTCATGAATGCAAGTGCATGTAATTCATGATGTGAGGTTGGCATGGGTAACATTGATTCTAGTTAAAATCAATATCATAATGTTAAATTAAGTAAATCCATAGTTAAATCTGCATCTAAAACATAGTATAAGTCTCCTATGCATAAATCAACTTTGAAAGGGAACATACATTTTCATAACTTTATAACTCAATGTAAATCATCATAATAGTAATCAAAGTGAATTGAAATCATAGGTAGAATGTAACCCAAACATCAAATGGATTTAATAAAAAAAACAAATAATGAAAACCCTTATTTAAGTAAACTAAAATTCATGAAATCAATTGAAAAGACTTTTGGTTTCTTGGTTGAATGGGACCAAGAATTAATCCCACATACCTTGATTGCGGAGCTAAATTTGAAGGAGTATTAGCTTGAATTGAATTTCAATTGAACCTAGCCTTGCACATATGAGAGGGTAGAGTAGAGAGAAATTGGGAGGTAATCTTATGAGGGGTAGAAGGTTTTAGGAGAATGAATCAAGTGGGGAGGGGTGTCGGCTGAATTAGGGGTTTAGGATAGATAAAAGGTCATAATTCATAATTAAAATAAATTAAAACTACATAAACTCCATTAATGTAACGGGCAAAAATCGGAACCATCAGGTCCACATGGTCCATTACACGGTCCGTGAGACATCACATGGACCGTGAACAGTGGTCGTGGACCATCACTTAGAAATTTTGCAGAGGGAAATTATTCAAAGTTTAGGGGTACCACACGGACGACCAAATGGTCCGTGTGACTCCATACGAGCCGTGATATTGTGTAAGGACCCGGAAATTTGTTTAACAACCTCAAAGGAATTCCCTTGGCTAAACTCTTCTCAAGTTCCAATAAGAGGGTCAACTTTGAGTGAGCATATCTCTTAGCTCAAATCGAACTGGGTGGCCTATGACATACCAAATTAAATCTCATTGAATTAGCTTTCCAACCCACCTGGTTTCACCTAATTCCGAGCTCGGACCAAGGGGTTATGCTCGTTTTCGTTCAGACTATTTGTGCAGGAAATCCACACGGCCCGCCACACGGACCGTGTGGCATCAAACGGTCCGTGAGGCTACTTTGACCCACGAATTTCTTGCCAAAACTTCGTTCTAAGTGTGTGTACTTTCTTGGTACCTTCATACGGGCACGGTCCGTGTGACCTTAAATGGTCCATTTAACGGACCGTTTGGTGACACTTGGTCCGAAGGAAAATTTTTCTGAAAAATTCTAAGTCTGGTGAGATGGTCCAACACACGGGCCGTGTGACACGAGATGGTCCGTTTACTGGATAGTGTGGATTGACTTAGTTAAAAAAAATATTGCCTCCGAAAAATCTAAGTCTAGTGTCACGGACCAGTAGACGGTCCGTGTGGAGTCAGACGGTCCGTTTACTGGACTGTGTGACCCACACGGACCATTTTTCCGGTCCGTTTCATTAATGGCAATTTTGTAATTTTGGTTTATTCCGGTGCAAATATGGTCTTTTCCACCCTTTCCTGAGCTTCCTATATATTTTACACCACCATTTTTCAGCCACTTTCACACTTCTCTCTCTCTCTCTCAAAAATCCACTCCTCAAGAACTCTCCATCCTCTCTCTAAGGTTGTTCAAGCTAGGGGCCAAGGTTGTAAGTCAATTTCACCTCAAGTTTGTCTTCTACCGGGTATGTGGGGTTTGATTCTTGGTTCCTTTCAACCAAGAAGACCCAAATTCTTATTAAAACTAATTTGTAAACTTGTGTACTTAAAATGTGAATTTTTAGTACTTGTTCTTAGTATGTTGAACCATGCATGTGTTAGTTAAGGCTCCCTATCATGATTTAGGGTGGTTTTATGAAAATGAACTATTTGGATTTATGGAATTATGAACTTGCATGTCCCTTTAATTATGTTTTATGCATGGGTGATGTTACTACTATTTTTACTAATTTTACTATGGATTTTCTAGTTTTTTCCTCTTATTGCTACATTTGAATATACTCTATATTACCCATGCCATTCTTACATTTTTGCATTGCATCATACTCATGGCATTGATATAAGCAAATTTGGAAATGTGGGTTAAGCCCAAATTTTGTCCAAAAAGGAAACTATGATGTGAATTTTGGTAAGACATGGGATATGAAAAGAAGCTGATCACCGGTATGTCTATGATTATGGCTCTTGGGCAATATGGGTGCTTGAACCATTATGGTATATGTGTAGATGAGCTATTCCTTGCATTGGCATTTTGAATATGGTCTTATAAATTAGCATTGAGCCTAAATATACCTTGAACTTTATGAACTTGCACTTGGCTCTCTCTTGAAGCATATGTATATATATAAGTATTCTTGTGGGATGTGTAAGACTTAGCACCGATGGATTGGGGGCGTTAGGGATATCCCCAAGGTCCCTCTCCCTTTGCTTGAACTATGTGCCTACATAGGGATGGCTATAATTCGTCTATCTGTATATGATTGTGATTTGTCTTGTTCTGATTCTGTAAATCCTTCCGAAAAGCGGGTCGTAAGGAAGGTGTTCATCCACCGAAAAGCGGGTCATAAGGTGTGATGTAGATTACCCTTGGCAAGTAATCTTCTCCCTACCGATGGGAGGTCCAAATCGGTCCAATTCATGTAATAGCTCGCATGGATTTGGTTTGTCTGTTATAGTCCATCCCCGTTGTATAGGAGCATTATCGCATTGCATGCATCACGCATTTCATGGCATCTTGTATATTAAATTTCTATTGTTTATATATATTCCTTGTATACTATGTGCCCTTGCCACTTAACATAATGACGCAGGTTCGGTAAGTTGTATCTCCGTTGACCAAGTTGACTCAGAAGCAGACTAAGTTTGTATGGTCGGATGAATGTGAGAGGAGTTTCCAAACTTTGAAGGATCGGCTTACATCAGCTCCTGTTTTGACCTTGCCAAGTGGTTCAGAAGGGTTCGTGGTGTATTGTGATGCCTCGAGGGTCGGATTGGGTTGTGTGCTTATGCAGAATGGTAAGGTGATAGCGTATGCATCAAGACAGTTGAATGTGCATGAACGAAACTATCCCACTCATGACCTTGAATTGGCAGCAGTGGTATTTGCCTTGAAAATTTGGAGGCACTATTTGTACGGGGTCCATGTTGATGTATTTACCGATCACAAAAGTTTGCAGTATGTGTTCACTCAGAGGGATCTTAATCTCAGGCAAAGGAGGTGGTTGGAATTTTCGAAAGATTACGACATGAGTGTGCTGTATCATCCGGGCAAGGCCAATGTTGTAGCCGACGCCCTTAGCAGGTTGTCTATGGGAAGTGTGGCACATGTTGATAATGAGAAAAAGGAGTTTGCAAGGGATATTCACCGGTTGGCTAGGTTGGGTGTCAGGTTGACTGATTCTAGCACAGGTGGTATTCGGGTTCCGAACGGGTCAGAATCTTCTATGGTGAATGAAGTGAGAGCTAAACAAGATCTAGATCCATCATTGTGTGAGTTGAAGAAGTTGGTTGCTGCAAAGGAGATCGAGACTTTCTCCCAAGGGGGAGATGGGGTACTCCGGTACCAAAATCGGCTTTGTGTTCCCGACGTGGATGACCTTAGGAAGGTGATTATGAGTGAGGCTCACAACTCTCACTACTCTATTCACCCGGGGTCTACCAAGATGTACCGGGACCTGAAAGAGATTTATTGGTGGCATGGTATGAAGAGGGATGTTGCCAAGTTTGTGTCGGAATGTCCGAGTTGTCAGCAGGTAAAAGTTGAGCACCAGAGGCCCGGTGGTTTGGCCCAAGACATCGAAATTCCCACCTGGAAGTGGGAGGATGTGAATATGGACTTTGTGGTTGGATTGCCTCGGACCCGAAGGCAATTCGACTCCATTTGGGTTATTGTGGATCGGATGACGAAATCAGCCCACTTTTTACCGGTCAAAGCTACTTTCAGTGCCGAGGATTATGCGAGGTTGTATATCCAAGAGATGGTGAGGTTGCATGGTGTACCTAGGTCCATCATATCGGACCGTGGTACTCAGTTCACTTCCCACTTTTGGAAATCTTTTATGAAAGGCCTTGGGACAAAAATTAAGTTTAGTTCCGCTTTTCATCCTCAAACCGATGGCCAAGCGGAGCGGAGTATTCAAACCTTGGAGGACATGTTGAGAGCATGTGTGTTGGAGTTTAAGGGAAATTGGGATGATCATCTTCCACTCATCGAGTTTGCCTATAATAATAGCTTCCATGCTAGTATTGGCATGGCTCCGTTTGAAGCCTTGTTTGGGAGACGGTGTAGATCCCCGGTGGGATGGTTTGAAGTGGGGGAAATGGCCTTGGTTGGTCCGGACTTGGTGATGGATGCTACGGAGAAGGTAAAGGTGATTAGGGAGAGATTGAAAGCAGCCCAAAGTCGCCAAAAGTCCTATGCGGATAGTAGGAGGAGGGACCTCGAATTTCATGTAGGGGATTGGGTTTATGTAAAAGTCTCTCCTATAAAGGGCGCTATGCGTTTTGGCAAAAAGCGCAAGTTGAGCCCCCGGTATGTTGGCCCTTATGAAGTGGTGGAGCGGATTGGAGATGTGGCTTATAAGTTAGAGTTACCTCCGAGTTTGGGTTCCATACATCCGGTCTTTCATGTATCTATGTTGAGAAAGTTTGTTGGCGATCCTAGCTCCATTGTGCCTTTGGAAGGGATTGAGGTTGAGGAAAATTTGACTTATGAGGAGGTGCCGGTGGCAATTTTAGATAGGCAAGTTAAGAGACTTCGCAACAAGGATGTGGTTTCGGTAAAGGTATTGTGGAGAAATCAGCTAGTGGAGAGTGCTACTTGGGAGGCGGAGCTGGACATGATGAAACGATACCCCCATCTTTTCCAATCTACTCAAGCCTAAGGTACTAGGAATCTTTCCCTATCAACTGTGTCGTTTTCTTGCTCTCTTGAGTCTCATGGCATGACATGCATATGTGTACATTAAAGGATTTTCTTTTCTTGTAAAATGTGTTGAATACAATTTTGGCATAAATTGGTTTTGAGCTATAATTTGATTTATGATAAAAAGCTTTTATGTACCACCTTGTAATTTGCATTGAATTGTGCATTGTGTCCTGTCTCGGATGAACCTTGTCTTGGCTCTAGCTTTCCAAGCCTTGTTCCTACACATTCGAGGACGAATGTTCCCAAGGGGGAGATGATGTAAGGACCCGGAAATTTGTTTAACGACCTCTAAGGAATTCCCTTGGCTAAACTCTTCTCAAGTTCCAATAAGAGGGTCAACGTTTAGTGAGCATATCTCTTAGCTCAAATCGAACTGGGTGGCCTATGACATACCAAATTAAAGCTCTTTGAATTAGCTTTCCAACGCACCTGGTTTCACCTAATTCCGAGCTCGGACAAGGAGTTATGCTTGTTTTCGTTCAGACTGTTTGTGCAGGAAATCCACACGGCCAGCCACACGGACCGTGTGGCATCAAACGGTCCGTGAGGCTACTTTGACCCACGAATTTCTTTCCAAAACTTTGTTCTAAGTGTGTGTACTTTCTTGGTACTTTCATACGGACCGTTGCACGGTCCGTGTGACCTTAAACGGTCCGTTTAACGGACCGTTTGGAGACACTTGGTTCGAAGGAAACTTTTTCTGAAAAATTCTAAGTCTGGTGAGATGGTCCATCACACGGGCCGTGTGACACGAGATGGTCCGTTTACTGGACAGTGTGGATTGACTTAGTCAAAAAAAATATTGCCTCCGAAAAATCTAAGTCTAGTGTCACGGACCAGTAGACGGTCCGTGTGGAGTCAGACGGTCCGTTTACTGGACCGTGTGACCCAGACGGACCATTTTTCGGGTCCGTTTCATTAATGGCAATTTTGTAATTTTGGTTTATTCCGGTGCAAATATGGTCTTTTCCACCCTTTCCTGAGCTTCCTATATATTTTACACTTCACCATTTTTCAGCAACTTTCACCTTCTCTCTCTCTCAAAAATCCACTCCTCAAGAACTCTCCATCCTCTCTCTAAGGTTGTTCAAGCTAGGGGCCAAGGTTGTGAGTCAATTTGACCTCAAGTTTGTCTTCTACTGGGTATGTGGGGTTTGATTCTTGGTTCCTTTCAACCAAGAAGACCCAAATTCTTATTAACTAATTTGTAAACTTGTGTACTTAAAATGTGAATTTTTAGTAATTGTTCTTAGTATGTTGAACCATGCATGTGTTAGTTAAGGCTCCCTATCATAATTTAGGGTGGTTTTATGGAAATGAACTATTTGGATTTATGGAATTATGAACTTGCATGTCCCTTTAATTATATTTTATGCATGGGTGATGTTACTACTATTTTTACTAATTTTACTATGGATTTTCTAGTTTTTACCTCTTATTGCTACATTTGAATATACTCTATATTACCCATGCCATTCTTACATTTTTGCATTGCATCATACTCATGGCATTGATATATGCAAATTTGGAAATGTAGGTTAAGCCCAAATTTTGTCCGATAAGGAAACTATGATGTGAATTTTGGTAAGACATGGGATATGACAAGAAGGTGATCACCGGTATGTCTATGATTATGGCTCTTGAGCAATATGGGTGCTTGCACCATTATGGTATATGTGTAGATGAGCTATTCCTTGCATTGGCATTTTGAATATGGTCTTATAAATTAGCATTGTGCCTAAATATACCTTGAACATTATGAACTTGCACTTGGCTCTCTCTTGAAGCATATGTATATATATAAGTATTCTTGTGGGATGTGTAAGACTTAGCACCGATGGATTGGGGGCGTTAGGGATATCCCCAAGGTCCCTCTTCCTTTCCTTGAACTATGTTCCTCCATAGGGACGGATGTAATTCGTCTATCTGTATATGATTATGATTTGTCTTGTTCTGATTCTGTAAATCCTTCCGAAAAGCGGGTCGTAAGGAAGGTGTCCATCTACCGAAAAGCGGGTCGTAAGGTGTGTTGTAGATTACCCTTGGCAAGTAATCTTCTCCCTACCGATGGGAGGTCCAAATCGGTCCAATTCATGTAATAGCTCGCATGGATTTGGTTTGTCGGTTATAGTCCATCCCCGTTGTATAGGAGCACTATCACATTGCACGCATCACGCATTTCATGGCATCTTGTATATTAAATTTCTATTGTTTATATATATTCCTTGTATACTATGTGCCCTTGCCACTTAACATAATGACGCAGGTTCGGCAAGTCACGTGCATTGCATACCCACATACTTAGTACATTCAACGTACTAACGCATACTCTATTCCTGCATGATTTTACCATGCAGGGACCGAGCAGTTTGAGCAGTATCCACAGGACGCGTAGCTTATCCCTTCCTAGATATTTTGTGGTGAGCCCCGTCTTTCGAGGGCATGCTTTTGATTTATTTTGTACACCTCATCTATGTATGTATTTTGACTGAGGGTGAGCCCGAAACCTGTCCCGGCCCCCGTTCCTTGATTAGAGGCACTTATTGGACAATTGTATAAACTTCTCATTTTGTTATCTATGGAATATGTCCTCCCTTTTGGTTTTAAGAATGTTCTCTTTAATCTTGTCTTTAATCTTCTGCAAATTTGAGGCTTGTTTGCGGGATTTCCGGTCCCCATTCGCCGTGTCACATCTAGACCCCGACCCCGGGTCGTGACACATTGACCATATGATGGTACATGAAATAATTCTGCATGACAAAGTTACGAGACGGTACTTCCATATTTAGAATTTTTTTGACGTATCGAGTTACATGGAGGACCACACGGACTGTGTAAGTGGCCGTATGCCCTCACCTGGTGAAAAATCTCCTTCATCTTAACACTGCCCCTGCCGTGAACTGGACCCAGTGTCCCTCCATGGGAGGCCACACGGTCCATGTGGCTTCACACGGCCCATGTGGGCCTTCCATGGAGTGATGCCTGGCAGTTCACTTGGGAAAATTCCAAGAGATTAGGAAGCGCCAGTCAAAAAATCCGGGTCCTTACATCATCTGCCCCTTGGGAACATTTGCCTCCAAATGTACAAGAGCAAGTCTTGAAAAACATGATAGAGCATGAAATACCCAACATATGGTACGATGCATAATATATTATTTGAAAAATCATAAAACCTTTTAACTCATATCAAAATCGTATTCAAGTCACTCAAAACATTATAAAAATATTTTTCCGTGCACATGTATGCATGTAATGTCATGAGACTCAAGAGGAAAGAAATGGAACAATTAGAAAAGGAATAATCATAACGCCTTAGGCTTGAGTTGATTGGAAAAGATGAGGGCATTGATTCACCATGTCCATCTCTGCCTCCCATGTAGCATTCTCCACATGTTGTTTTCTCCAAAGAACCTTCACCGAAGCCACGTCCTTGTTACGAAGCCGCTTTACTTGCCTATCTAAGATTTCCACCAGAATTTCCTCATAAGACAAGTTTTTTTCTAATTCAATCCCTTCCAAGGGAACAGTGGTGCTAGGATCACCAATTAGCTTCCTCAGCATAGACACATGAAAGACTGCGTGAATGGAACAAAGATCCAGAGGCAACTCCAACCTATAAGCCACACCTCCAACTCGCTCAAAGAGCTCATAAGGGCAAACATACCGAGGGTTTAGCGTTCCCTTCTTACAAAAATGCATCACACTCTTCATAAGCGAAACCATCACATATACCCAATACTGCCACTAAATTCAAGATCCCTACTCCTAACATCCGAATAAGGCTTTTGACGACTTTGGGCCATTTTCAACCTTTCCCTAATTACTTTCACCTTTTCCATGGCCTCCATCACTAGATACGGGCTGACTAGTGCCATCTCTCCCACTCAAATAACCCCACCGATGACCTGCACCGTCTCCCATATTTAGCCTGAAACAGCACCATACCAATGCTAGCATAGAAGCTATTATTATAAGCAAACTCAATGAGTGGAAGGTGGTCATCCCAGTTTCCCTTAAACTCCAACACACAAGCCCTCAACATATCCTCCAAGGTTTGAATAGTCCTCTCACTTACCCAACAGTTTGAGGATGAAAAGTGGTGCTCAACTTAATCTTATTTTCAAGTCCCTTCTAAAATGACCTCCAAAAGTGGGAAGTGAATTGAGTACCACGATCCAATATAATCGACCTAGGCACACCATGCAACCTCACCAACTCTTGGATATACAACCTTGCATAATCCTCGGCGCCAAAAGTAGTCTTGACCCATAGGAAATGAGCCAACATTGTCATCCGATCAACAACAACCCATACAGAATCAAATTGCCTTCGAGTCTGAGGCAAATCAACCACAAAATCCATGTTCGCATCTTCCCATTTCCATGTGGGAATCTCACTGTCTTGGGCCAAGAAACTGGGCCTTTAGTGCTCTACCTTCACTTGTTGACAACTCGGGCATTCAAATACGAACTTAGCGATTTCTTTCTTCATACCATGCTACCAATACACTTCCTTCAAATTCCAATACATTTTTGGTAGACCCCGGTGGCATAGAATAATGAAAGTTATGAGCCTCACTCACAATTATCCTTCTAAGATTATCCACATCTAGAACATAAAGCTGGTCTTGGTACCAGAGTACACAATCTCCCCCATGGGAGAAGACCTCGATCTCCTTTTCGACAACCAACCTCTTCAACTCAAGTAACGAAGGGCCTAAATCTTGCATAGCCTTTACATCACTCACCATGGAAGATGCTGCCCGCTTTGAACATCGATACCACCATCACTCGAATCAGCCTACCGGATACCCAACCTAGATAACCGGTGAACATCTCCTGCTAACTCCTTTCGTTCTTCCCCAACATGCGCCACACTTCCCATAGATAGCCTACTGAGAGTATCGGCCACAACATTGGCCTTGCTGGGATGATACAGAACACTCATGTCGTAATCCTTTAGGAGCTCCAACCACCTCCTTTGTCCTAAATTGAGATCCCTCTAAGTGAATACATATTGTAAACTCTTGTGATCAGTGAACACATCAACATGAACCCCATAAAAATAGTGTCTCCAAATCATCAAGGCAAAAACCACCACGGCCAACTCAAGTTCGTGCGTTGGATAATTATTTTCATGCACCTTCCACTGCCTTGATGCATACGCTATTACCTTACCATGTTGCATAAGCACACAACCCAACCCAATCCACGAGGCATCACAATACACCATGAACCCCTCTGCACCGTCTGTTAAAGGCAAGACGGGGGCTGATGTAAGCCGATCCTTTAAAGATTGGAAACTCTACTCGCATTTGTCTGACCACACAAACTTAGCCTTCTTTTGGGTCAACTTAGTCAATGGAGATGCAATAGATGAGAATCCTTCAATAAACCTTCTATAATACCTGGAAAACCCAAGGAAACTGCGAATATCCTAAGGAGTCAATGGTCTGGGCCAATTCTTCACGACCTCGATCTTCTTTGCATCCACCTTGATACCATCAACGGACACCAGATGTCCAAAGAAAGACACTTTGCCCAACACAAATTCAAATTCATTAAACTTGGCATACAACTTCTTCTCGCTCAAAGTTTGGAGGACCATCTTGAAGTGATCCCCGAGCTCTTGCTCACTTCAGGAGTAAATGAGAATGTCATCAAAGAAGATCACAAAAAAATCTCAAGGAATGGCTTAAACACCCGAGTCATTAGATCCATGAACACGACCGGAGCATGGGTTATGCCAAACGACATCACCACAAACTCAAAGTTCCTATACCTTGTCTGAAAAGCTATTTTGGGAATGTCACACTCCCTAACCTTCAACTGGTGATACCTGGAACAAAAATTATTCTTTGAGAAATGAGTAGCCCATTGATGCTAGTCAAACAAGTCATCAATCCTAGGCAACATATACTTATTCTTAGCAGTCACCTTATTAAGTTTCCTGTAATCAATACACATTCGAAGAGATCCATCCTTCTTTCTTACAAACAACACTAAAGCACCCCACGACGACTACTAGGCTGAATGAAACCTTTCTGCAATAGATCTTTTAATTGCTCCTTTAATTCTTTCAACTCCGGTGGCGCCATACGATAAGGAAGAATAGAGATAGGTTGAGTATCTGGGAGAAGATCTATGCCAAAGTCTACCTCTCTTTCAAGAGGAATGCCCGGTAAGTCTTCGGGGAACACATCTGAAAACTCATTCACCACAGGGACCGACTCAAGAGTAGACACTTCAGACTCTATATGCTTGACCCTCACAATATGATAAATGTACCCCTTAGAAATCATTCTCCGCGCCTTGAGGTACGAAATAAACCGACCCTTAACAGAGGAGTCACCACCCTTCCATTAAAGAATGGGCTCACTGGGTGGTTGGAACTTGACCTTCCGAGTCATACAATTTATAGAGCTGTATGATGCATGCAACCAATCCATCCCAAGAATCACGTCAAAGTCAAACATATCAAGTTCCACAAGATCACATAGAAAGCTTTTGTGCAACAAAGAAACAGGGCAACCATGATAGACTCTATGTGCAACAATAGATCCACCCATGGGAGTATAAAATGAGAAAGGGTCCCTCAAAACCATGGGACTTAAACCAAATTTAACAGCCAACAGAGGAGTCACAAAAAAAAAATTTGCACTCGGATCAAGCAAAACATAAGCATCAAAATCAAAGAGTTTTAACATACCGGTCACGACATCCAGAGCTTCCTCGATATCTTGGTGGGCATAGAGCGCATAGAACCAGTTGTTCTTTGGGGAAACACCTTGGGGAGCTCTTTGTTGGCCTTGCCTGCCTTCAGCCGCCTTACCTTGGCCTTTATGGGAATTACTAGGACAATCAGCAATTTTATGATTTTTATCACCACACCTGAGCAAATAACCAAATCTCCCCAATAGACTCCCGTGTGTGGTCGCACACAAGATACCCTTGACCGCCACTAACCGGTGCTCTAGGAGGAGGCACTTTATCATTAGCAACCCGAGTAATAGAACCTTCGGCCTGTATAAAGCGATTGATATCACCACTCTGAGAGCCAGAGAATCAACAATCAAAACGGATCCTCTTAGGATCGTGAAACCTTCTCTCCTTGAGTTTCTCCCCCTCGATCTGTTCTGCAGATACCATGAATCTAGAAATATCCATATCCCATACGAGCATAGCAGTACGACATTTTTTATAAGCAAATCAAAGATACCTGAAACAAACTTGTGCATCCTTGAACGGGGGTCAGCCACAAATGACAGAGCATACTTTGAAAGCTTTATGTATTTGAGGGCATAGTCCCTCAAACTCATACTTCCTTGCTTGAGATTGATAAACTCTGTCATTTTGGCCTCCCTAAGATCAAGTAGAAAGAAGCAACCAAGGAACGTAAATCTGAACTCTTCACAATTAACACCACCACCACAAACTCTCTCCAAATCCCATTGAGTGTACCACACCTGAGCCACATCTTTTAGTTGATAGGTAGCCAATTCACCCTTCTCTTAAGAAATGACACCCATGATGTTCAGTACTCTTGGTAAGCTCATCAATGAACTCCTGAGCATCCTCATAAGCCTTTGACCCAAGGAAATCTAGAGGATTCATCCGGGTGAAATCCCTCACCCTAGAAGCAGGCGTAGGATCTCGTGGCATTTTAGCCTGCCTTGTCTGAGAAGTCACCACCTGCGCCAACATGGCAAAGGAGGTACAGAACTAACCGTTCGAGATGGGTTCATTCATAGCTTCGTGGGGAGCCTAGTCCTCATTAGCCAAAGTTGGCCTTGGTAGGAGTGGTCTTCCTCGAGGCATCTTCTGAAATGGATCAACGATACTGTCAAGATAAGGGAACCAAATATACTACTCGTAGCATGACATAAGACATGACGAAGTGAGGCAATTCCTAGAATGCCTTCGTAACCTCCCACTTAAACGCATGGTACTTCACACCCTTGAATAGGACTCTACTTGACACTTAATGTTGGACTCTGAGGACCATATGTAAACCTAGGGCTCTGATACCATCTTTTGTCATGACCGGGGTGAGGGCCTAGATGTGACACGACGAATAGGAACCTGAGAGTCCAAAAACAAGCTTCAAGTATCTATATCGATATAATCGGTCCAAGAATATCATTCAAATTGTAACACATAGTTCTAAGGGACGAGGGAAATAAGATTCACGCTATAGGGCAAAACGGGAAATTGGGACATTCCAAACTATTAACCATAGACATATAATCAAAGTATGAGATTTCCATAAATCAATTCATAGGGGTATGTAAAAAAAATATTTTGCATAGCATAAAGACTGTAAGGAGTCTACCTGATGTCCAACAAATGCCTCTAGTCAAACAGAACGGGGGCCGGGACAAGTTCCGGGCTCACCCTCAAATAAGGAAGAACATTATGAAATAAGATAAAGGAAAGGTAGTTGGCTCGTTCTTGGAAGATGGGACTTACCACAATATACTTTTGGATCAAACTTTTCCTCAAACGGTTGGTAATGAAAGTGCTCAGCCCTTACATGGTAAAATCCTGTAGGCATAGAGTATGCATTAGTACATTTGAATGTACTAAGTATGCGGGCATGCAATTCATATGATTACCAAACCTACATTTCAGTTTTAGATGACAAGGGAACATGGTATAGAAAGAATCATATATTCAACAGAAATATATATACAAGATGCTATGAAATTTATGATGCATGAAATGCATAATGCTCATATATTGTTGGGATGGACTATAACTGACAAATCAAATCCATGCAAGCTATTACATGAATTAGTCCAATAAAGACCTCCCATCGGTAGGAGAAGACTACTTGCCAAAGGTAATCCACATCACACCTTACAGAACTCACGATTTCTGTGGATGGTTACCCTCCTAACAGAACTCTCCATTTCAGAAGGATTTTCCAGAATCGTACATAACATAACATAATCATAAACGAATAACCATTCCTTAAGACCTGATCATTTCGGTAATGGTTAACGTTCCTATGTTGGCACATAGTTCAAGGAAAGGGAGAGGGCCCGTGGGAATAGCCCTAAAGCTCCCAATCCATCAGTGCTAAGTAAATTACATCCTACATGAATACATATACATATGCATGTTGTCAAGAGATATAATGCTCATTTAAAACCATTCAATAGACATTAAGGCTAAAATGCCAAATCAAGAATCATGAATCATAATCATGATGCTCATGCAAGGAATAGCTCATCCACACATACAGAATTTTGCAAGCACCCAGAATGCTCAAGGAGCCATAATCTTAGGCATGTATGTGATCACATTCTTGTCATAACCAATGTCTTACCCAAAATCATATCATAATAGTTTCATAAAACAGAATTGGGCTTAACCTACTTCATAATCCATATGAACCAATATTCATGAATGCAAGTGCAATGCATGATGTGAGGTAGGCATAGGTAACATAGATTCAAGTTAAAATCAATATCATAATGTTATATTAATCAAATCCATAATTAAATCCACATCTAAAACATAGTATAAGTATCCTATGCAAAAATCAACTTTACAAAGAAACATGCATGTTCAGAACTCCTAACTCAATGTAAATGATCATAATAGTAATCAAAGTAAATTGAAATCATAGTTAGAATGCAGCCTGTATATCAGTTGGATTTAATAAAAAAACAAATAATGAAAACCCTTATTCAAGTAAACTAAAATTTCATGAAATCAATTGAAAAGACTTTTGAGTCTTCTTGATTGGAAGGGACAAAGAATCAATTCCACATACCTTGATTGAGGAGATGAATTTGAGGGGAGAATTTCGCTTGAATTGGACTTTGATTGAACCCTAGCCTTAAACCTATGAGAGGAGAGAGAAGAGAGGAATTGGAAGGTATCTTATGAGAGGTAGATGGTTTTAAGAGAATGAATTAAGAGGGGAGGGGTATCAGCTGAATTAGGGGTTTAGGATAGGTAAAAGGTCATAATTCATAATTAAAATCAACTGAAATTGCATAAATGCCACTAATGAAATAGAAAAAAATTTGAACTGTCAGGTCCACACTGTCCACGACACGGTCTGTGACACGTCACAAAGATCATGAATAGTGGTCGTGAACCATCACTAAGAAATTTTGCAGAGGGAAATTATTCGAAGCTAAGGTACAACACGGACAACTACATGGTCCGTGTGACTCCACATGGGCCATGACATTGACCATATGATAGTGCTTGAACTAATTCCGCATGACAAAGTTATGAGATGATACTTTCATACTTAGAAAAAATATTTATGTGGTGAGTTACACGGAGGGCTACATGGCCAGTTACACATCACATGGACGATGTGAGTGGTCGTGTGCCATCACATGGTCAAAAATCTCCTCTGTCTCAACACTCCCCTGCCGTGAACTGGACCAAGTGTCCCTCCACGGGAGGCCACACAGTCTGTGTGGCTTCACACTTCCCGTGTGGGCCTTCCGTCGAGTAATGCCTAGCACTTCACTTGGGACAATTCCAAGAGATTAGGAAATGTCACTCGAATAATCTGGGTCCTTACAAAATTACAATGAGACCATTTCTAGCATTAGTTTCAACACCTAGAATCACTAGAATTATCGAGATTTCAATTCAAACTTCCGAACTATGAATGTTGAACAAAAATTGAACTATGATCAAAAATGCAATTTTAGGCCTAAAATCTCCGTTCCACTCCAAATTCAATTTCATAAGTTCTCCAAAACTAGATTCGTCATTTTGGAGATGATAGAATCGACAGAATCACATTTTAATACTTGAACTTCAAGATAACCAAAAAACTTAAAAAATTCAACTTTAATCCTTCAAAACCTCTTTCTTTAGCAAAACACCAATTTTAAGATTTTCAAAATTTGACTTTTAGACTCAACTTAAAAAGACCCAAGACAACATTTGTGAAGGGAAAATGTTAATTTTGTTGAGAAATGCAAAAAAATGACCTAGGAGGTCATTATATTATCCACTACTAAAAATAATGTTCATCCTCGAACATGAGATAAGGGCCATACCTGATGGCTAAAAAAACTGAGGATATCAGCCACACTTATTTGACTCTATCTCCCATATAGCCTCACTCTTAAGTGTATGGCTCCATTGACCTTTACTAAAGTAATCTGCTTTGTCCTCAACTTCCTCTCCTGCTTGTTCAAAATAGCCAATGACTTCTCCTCATAAGTGAAATCTGCGTTCAACTCACTAAATCATGGGAAATCATATCAGACTCATCCAGAATGTAATTCTGCAACATTGAGACATGAAATACTGGATGAACTGAAGATAGGTTGGGTTGCAAGGGAAGTCTATTAGCCACCTCTCCAAATCTATCCAGGATCTCAAAAGGACCAATGAACCTCATACTGAGTTTTTTCTTCTTATAGAATCTCATAACACCCTTCAAAGGTGAGACCTTTAACCATACCATCTCACAAACCATAAACTCCAAAGGTTGAATCCACCTATCAGCATAGCTCTTTGGCGAATCTGGGTTGTCCCCAACCTACTCTAAATCAATCTCACCCTTTATAGGTTATCTCTCAAGATATTTACACCTATGCTCTCTACCGTTATTGAGTTAAACTATCTGATGAGCGATCTACACCTCTTACCATAGAAGGACTCAAAGGGTGGCAATCTAAATGCTGGAATGATAATTTTTATTGTAAGCAAACTCGTTACGGCTAAATGTTGATCCCATTTGCCACAAAAATCAATGATGCATTCCCGTGGGATATCCTCAAACACCTAAATGGTCCTCTCAGATAGACCATTGGTCTGAGGGTGAAAATTTGTACTCATATCCAAACCATTAAAGAATGTGAAGTAAATAATGAACCAAGATATGACATAATGGAATCCGGGACTATGTAAAGCCTCACAATGTTACTAATACAAAACTAGGCTAACCTCTCAGCTATAAACTTCACCTTGATTAAAATAAAGTGTGCAGACCTAGTTAATCGATCCACCAATACCCAAATGAACTCAAAACCCCCAACTATAGTGGGTGACCCAACAATAAAGTCCATGGTAATACACTTCTACTTCTAGTTGGGAATAAGTATCCTCGGTAGCTCCTCTACTTGATCTCAAATGCTCCCATTTAACCTACTGCCATGTGAAGTATCTAGCCACACACTCCAAGATATCCTTATTCATGCCACACAACCAGTAATGCTGGCTCAAGTCATAATACATCTTTGTTTCCCTAGATGAATGGAATATCTAGTACAATAGACCTCCTCAAGTATCAGTCTGGTCAATTCAGCTATCTTGGGCAAACAAATTTGACTCCCAATCCTCAAAATGCCATCAAAATCATGTACTTCTTCTCTAGATCCACCTCTAGCAACATTTTCCCAAATGATACACATCTTCTCATCTTCAAACTGCCTCTCATGAATCTGATCCATCAAAGATGAGTGAGCCTTAGTAAGAGAAAGCATCCCACCCTAGTTTTATGTTGGAATCTCACCAACTTATTGACAAATATATGAACATCTCTAGCCAATAGTCACTCCTCAACATGAATAACATCTAGACTTCGCATGTTGGAAGCCTTCTTACTCAATGCATCAGCCACCATATAGGCTTTCCTGCGATGATAAAAAATAGTCGAATCATATTCTTTCGGGAACTCCATCTACGTCTTTTCCCTAAAATTTAGATCCCACTGGCTTAAAATATACACTTTAAATAACGATGGTAAGCAAAGATCTCATAATGGACTTCATATAGATAGTGACGCCACATCTCAACACAAACACAATCTTAGCTAACTCAAAATTGTACGTGGGGTAATTCTTCTCATTAACCTTCAACATCCTCAAAGCATAAGCAATAACCTTCCCTTTCTATATCAACACACCACCTAACCCCAATCCTGAAGCATCAAAATAAATAGTAAAATCAACACCCTCCTTTGCCAATGTCAAAACAAGAGTTGTAGTTAAAAATAACTTCAGATTTTGGAAGCTCTCTTCACACTAATTAGACCAATGAAATACAACATTAGTCTAACTGATTCTTATTAGCAGAGCTGCAATAGTTGAGTAGCCCTGTACAAAATGATGATATAACAAGCATAACCCATAAAATTATGAATCTCTTTAGCCAAGTTAGGCCTAGTCCTACCCCGAATGGCCTTAGTCTTCATTGAGTCAACTTAAATGCCCTCCTTGGACACGACATGCCCCAAGAAAGCCATGAAACTCAACTATAACACTCACCTAGAGAATTTAACATAGAGCTACTCCTCCCTAACCCTCTGAAACACAATCCTCAAATGCCTCGTTTGATCCTCATCGATCTTGGAGTAGACCAAGATGTCATCAATAAACATCATCACAAACGAATCCAGACACAGCCAAAACACCATGTTTATCAATCTATAAATTCTGTGGGGGCATTCGTCAAACCAAAGGACATATAAAAAACTTATAATGGCTATACCTGGTGTCAATGACTGACTTAGGAATATATGATGGTCAAATCCATAGCTAATAGTAGCCCGACCTTAAGTCAATCTTAGAAAACAATATCGCTCTTTGATGCTAATCAAACAAGTCATTAATACGAGGGAGTTGTGCTTGTTCTTGATAGTCACCTGGTTCAATTGTCGGTTATCTAAACACATTCTCATGTATCCATCTTTATTCTTCATGACCAAGACTGGGGAACCCCTAGGTGAAATACTAGGGATAATAAATACCTTTCTCAATATGTCTTAGAGCTATATATCTCCTTCAATTCATCTAGATCCATACGATAAGGAGTGATAGAATTCTATTAGTGCTCACCTCAAGATCGATAGAAAAATCAATGTCCCTGTCGGGTGGGACTCTCGATAGATCGGAAGAGAACACATTCAAAAACTCACAAATCACCAGAATTGAACAACAATATTATTAATGAAAGACAAATAAGCCAAACACCCCTATCAATCAACTTTTGGGCCTGTATATAAGATATAACTATACTACGATAAGAACCCCTCAAACCTGTCTACTCCATCCTCAGTTTACTTGGTATGGCTAAGGTAATTATGCTGCAAAAATACAACATTTTTTATGCTTAAAACTTATGATTTTATGTGTTCTCAATGCGATATTTGTGGGTCTTATGTGTTTTTGGGTTTAGATTTTCAGGATTATAGTTGGCTATATTTTTGGGGAAAATTATAGAAGATGTTGGTTTTTACTCTGTACCAAATACTCTACGTGTCGTAATGCATTCAACGAGTCGTACATTGGTTTCATGAGGAATTCCAGTGAGGGGCTATTTGCTGAAGTTGATTTCTATAACATGTAGACATGTCGTGGAGCAGCTTATGGGTCACAAAATATCTTTCATGCCCTGAGGATCAAAGAGCTGGATATGCAAGAAAGTTAACAGATGAACCCCCCTTTAGGGTCGTAAACCATTTTATGAATCATAAAAGGGTGGCGTAGATGTGAAGTCCAAAATTCAAGTAGTTGATTATGAGACCCCTACTATGAGCCGTAGAAGATAATACGGGTCGTAAAGTGCTTCCTTGGAGTGTGTCGACTTGATTTCCTAATTTGTGTAGGACTTGTTTTCAATTATTATAAATAGGTCTTTTACGTTATTTTTCAGAAAAACACATGAGTTACCACCAGTTCATGTAGGTTTAGCTTAGTTTTAGGTTAATGCTTAGAGTATTAAATATTCTTAGAGAGATAATTGAGAGATAGTCTTTGAAAACAAATGTGGTTTAATTCAATCTTCAAGCTTGTCATTTTCATTGAAATTTGATTTTCTTGTTTATAATTCAATTGTGTAAGTGTTTAACTATGTCTTCTATATTCATAATCTCTTCATCTATAAAAAGCATGAGTAGATAAATACACAAGTTGGATTGTGGGAACTACGAAGAACTAACAAAGTAAAACCGAATAATTCAGGATTCCTGGAAGGTGTATATGCATGTATTAATTAACTCTCTTCGTCTTGCATGTTTTCTGACGATGGCCAACATTAGAACTAGCGTAGTGTTACTGACTTGACAAAGGTGGTAATAAATAGGAAAAAAGATTAATTAATAGGATTCGATAGATAAGAAGCATGATTTGAGAGTCTTTCATTGATAATGTATGCAGTTCCATGTGAGTGTGAGCTTTATTTGATAAATTCATATATTTTGTCCTAATTCAGAACTTGCGTGGTTACTCTAAGTAAGATGGTAGATAAGTTGGATTAGGAAAGGATATTAGGCTATTGCTGTTAAATATTCCACTTTAGCATAAAAATAACCAACCAAATCGATGATATATCCCTTGTTCCAAATGGTTGAGCCTAACATGTATCTATTCTTTCAAAACACTTGATTAACCCTGCCTTATCTCATGAAAAATCCTGAACTCCCAGGTCCTTCCTTGAACATTGTGTACCTTGACTGAGGCAAAAAGCCTAAGTTGAGGATGGCTACAAAAAGTGGCCCTAGTTTAAGGATGGACAATCTGTACCTCAACACATGCCAAAAGACTATGTTGAGGATGGCTAGTATAAGGGTAAAGCACAAAATTAAGGGAGGTGAGTTAGGAATACAAAGAAAAGGAGAAATATCACATACTAGGCTCAAGAAAAATGAAAGATGCCTTAATTGAGATCTAAAAAGCTAAAGGAACTGTAAAAACAAGGCAAAAAGATGTAAAATGAAAAGAAAGCACCAAGAAAAGCTATAAAGAGGAAAAAAGGAGAGTAAGGTGAAAATAACAGAGTTGGTAGGGCGAAAGTGAAGATAAACGAGGTTTCTAGGAAGGCCTTTAGTCACTATTTCTATAAAATACCATATCAAAGCCCTTTGAGCCTATGTTACATAATTAGAAAGTCCTAGAGTGATCCTAGTTCGATTAGTTGAAGGTTTGAGTCATGAGTATAGGGGCAAGCCTATGGTATTAGTCATTATGCATGAATATCTTTTGTAAGAGTGAATTAGTTTGCACAGTCCCAATGCTAAAATATGGGGATATCATTGAGTGTCAGATACGGGTCTTCTTTCTGTGAGGTCACTTGCATTGCATTATTAGTATTAGACTTGCTCAACCATTGTGGATTGTTAATAATACCTTACCTGTCATTGTTGTGTTTTCACATGCACCAGTTTGCATTGGTTTGCTAAATCGCTATCTAATTCTATTTTAAAATGTTGGTTTGGGTATCTGAGTTTGAGATGCATGTGATGTATGACTTTTGATGCTTAAAACATAGGATTTTGTGTATTCTCAATGACATATTTGTGGGATTTTATATGTTTTTGTGTTCAGATTTGCAGGATTATAGGTTGGCCATGATTTGGGGAAAAATTACAAAAGTTATTTTTTTTACTGTTGTACCAGACAGTCTATCGGTCGTAGAGAATTCTACGAGTTTTAGATTTGTTTCATGAGGAACTCAAGTGAGGGACTATTTGCTGAAGTTGAAGTCTACAAACATGTACACAAGTCGTGGAGCAGTTTGAGATTCGTAAAATACCTTTCGTGCCCTGAGGATGAGAGAGGTAGATTTGTAGGAAAGTTATCAGACAAAACCCCCTTTAAGGGTTGTAAACCATTTTACGAATCGTAAAGGGTTGCCTTAGAAGTGAAGTCCAAAATTCTAGCAGCTAATTACGAGATCCCGACTTTGAGCCATAGAAGACAATATAGGTTGTAAAGTGCATTTGTGGAGCTCGCTAACCAGTTTTCCAAATTTTGTTAGGACTTATTTTTAATTATTATAAATAGGTCTTTTAGGTTATTTTTTCAAAAAACACATGATTTACCACAAGTTCACGTAGTTTTAGGTTAGTGCTCAAAGAACTCAATATTCTTAGAGAGAAAATTGTGAGAGAGTCTTTGAAAACACTTGTAGTTTAATTCAATCTTCAAGCTTATGATTTTAATTGACACCGGATTTGCTTGTTCTTAATTCAGTTGTGTAAGTGTTTAATTATGTCTTCTAAGTTTATAATCCCTTCATCTACACAAAGCATGAATAGCTAAATCCATAATTAGGGTTGTGGGAACCATGACGAACTAACAACATAAAACCAAATAATTCACGATTCTTGGAAAGTGTATATGCATGTATTAATTAACTCTCTTCGTCTTGCATTCTTTTCGATGGTGGCCTACATTAGAACCCGCCCAGTATTACTGACAAGAAAAAGGTAGTAATGAATAAGAAAAGGGATTAATTAATAGGATTCAGCTGATGTGTTCTCGTATAAATAACCAAACTGGGCAAAGGGGAGGTTGTACTAGAACTTATAGGTAATGGTTATTAATGCACACTATGGAAATGGGAAAAGATGCATAGAGAAAGTCGCCTCACCTTTGACCAAAGGTCTTGGTGAACTTAAATTACCGTGTTGCATGCCATACACTAGACAAGTACTAGGTTATCCGGTGATATTGAGTTAGGGAATCATGGAGAACACAATACCCTAGTTTCTCTCCTTTATTGATCTTTCTCTCGTGATAGTTAGTTTATTTTTCTCATTGATTATTGCAATATCCCCCCTTTTTGGGGAAGTGAGATATTTAACTACTCGGATTGCTTATTGGTGAATTCATCTTGAGTCTATGTATTCCCTGTGGATTCGACCCTAACCTTGGTTAGGTTCTATTTCTTGATAGCGACAACTTTATCCTCTTTATATAGCAATAAAGAATAGCATAATACAGAGATAGCAAATCCATAAAAAAGATAACATCGAAATCTATCATATCTAATATAATCATATCTACCTATGTTTCATAACCAACCAAAGTCACAAGACATGATCGGTAAACTTGATCTACTACTGAGGGCTCACCTACTAGGGTCAAAACATGAAAAGGCATAGATATGGTATCACATGGCAAATCAAACCCCATGTAGAAATATGCAGACATATGAGAATATGTAGCTCCAGGATCAAATATTACTAATTCAAGGCAATGACAAATCGGAATAATAATTGTGATGACAGTATTAGAGGCCTCAACCTTAGGTTTACCAAAGGAAAACATAGAAATGGCTTGCCTATCCCACTACTTGAGGCTACCCCTCTACCACTAAAAGAAGTGGAAGTATCACCTCTCCTCTACCTATTGGGAATCCACCTCTATCGGCCTAACCTCTACCTCGGCCCCTTGTCTGCGAGTAGTTAATGGTGTTGGATCCCTAACTGGTGTTGCGGAGTAAGAAAAATTGGTCCTAGAATGAGTCTGCATGGGGCACTATCATGTCATATGATGAGGAGATCCACACAAAAAACAAGATCTAGGGGTGGATGGTTGTTGTAATAGAACATAAGGTATATTGTAACTGCCCCAACCCATAAGCCCCTGCTGGAGACCAGAGGAACTCTAACCTAAGCTATAAAAATCAAGAAGACCTCTTCCTCCCTCTAAATCAAACAAGGCTACATGAACCCCGCGGCGTTGAAACAAACCACCTACCATAGTCATAACATTACCTCCTAATAACGTCTCCAAGAACTTTCCGGATGGACGGACCCCTCTGGGGTCCCCAAACTCCTTCCTCTACTAAGCTCTACCTCCTTGGCGGCACTAACCGCTAACTAAAAAGAAGCTCCATTCCTAGACACCCAACAACTGCCTAATATTATAAGCAAACCCTTTTAAAAGTTGACAAACTCACTTTGACTCCATAGGAATAATCGATGTAGCATGTCGGGCCAGCTGGCAGAAATGATCTCATACTCAAATATTATCATAGTGCCCTATCTCAAACTCTAGATTCTCAGAGGACTCTACTCACGGCCAGTCCAAGGAACAAATCGATCATAAAAGGCACTAGAAAATGTCTCCCAAGTCATCAAAGGAGACCCACCTGTAAATGATCCCAAGTAGGTCCTCCACCACTTCCTGGTTGGCCTATAGAGCTAGAGGGTAACATATTGCACACCATGAGTCTCTGTCAACTCTACAATCTCAAGTAGCTCCCTACAAGTAACCAAATATTCATGTGCATCCTTGGTCTTTCCCCTTTAGGATTAAGGTGGATCCATCTTCCTAAACCTTTTATATCGATACTTCTCCTAATCAGTAAAGGCACCTACTGGAGAGATCTCAATAATAGGTGTTTCTAGTGGTTGTTCCACCTATATTTTGGCGATGAGGGCCTACTGCTAATCCAGAGGCTGAACCCTAACCCGTGTTAGTGATTTACTTGATGTATCATCTGGGCCACCTGACTGGACTATGGTCTTAAGTACACTCAAAACTCTCTGATGCATATCTTATAGTAGTGGTCTTGGAGTATAGTCATGAGGAATCTACCCCTCTCTAGGCTCTATAGCTGGCTTGGAGGAGATGCCACTCTCAAACTTCGTAACCATGCTGCTCCTCGGCCCTAGCCTCTACCTCGACCTCTAGCTCGGTCCCTACCTCTAGCAGCAGTCTCAATAGAAATCTTAGGGGTTACCTCTCCTTATCTAGTAGCTGTTGCAGCTCAAGTCCTAGACAACATCCAAAACGATATATGAATGCTCAACACTTAAACAAAACCCACACATGAATTGATTAGAAAGAATCAAAAGAGAACTTCCAAATAGTCTCCATAGCCCCTTAAGAATAAGTAACAGCCCCTTAAGAATAAGTAACAGACGTCTCCTTACTGATCCTCAAACTCTACTAGACTGGATTTGTACACATGTGAGACCTATGATCCTATAACTCTGGTACAAAATTGTCATGACGAAAAATTTTGGTGAGATAGTACTCACCTAACCCACCAAGGCATGTCATCGCAGACGTGAACAAGCTAACATAATAATGAAACCGAAAGATAAATAGTGTCATACAAAAAAAACATAAGGAAGCCAAAACTACAACCATCACAGAACTGGTGTCATATGTACAAGCCTTTAGATATAGAATACTCAATAGAATACAAGTCTCAATATCTAGTTCCTAAATAGTACAAAACATAAAATGGAATCCTCGAAGGCCTACTAAAAATATAAGCAACTTCATCTCAAGTGGTCCAAATTCACAATCCTATGATGAAGAAGTCTAGAAGAGGGTCCGGGATCACAACCTACAAAAAATTAGCAAGGGGTTAAATCCAAGTACTCTTATTCTTCCTACCACATACTGAGGAACTATACACCCGCACTCAGTAAAGTCCATGCATAGTACATTACACAAGAATACGCATATATGAGTATACATCACATATCATCAATTCCAAAATATCCAACTGAATATATAGAGTCAATTGATACTATAGATATTCCTTATAATAAATAGTTTCAGACTATTCATAATTCTCAAACAATACTATAATAATATTAAAAGAGAATTATATGAGATAGATTTGATGCCATGAGATATGAATATGTGATGCATATCTATCCTACAATACATATATACTGATCATATTTGTGTCATATTAGATCCCATGGGGGCCACACAAAGACCATGTATCCATGAACATTATCATCAATGACCTCGGCCAATGCTCACCTGAAAAAAATGACCTCGACCATAATATCAGCTGGCATATTACCTTAGCTCGTTGAAAAGAACCTTGGCTGATCATTGACCGGTAGAGATCTCGGCCACCGATATATATGTTACCTTACTCATCTTTTGGTCATAGCCGTCACAAGTACTAATGCACAAATCATAGTGAATGCAATGTACAAAATCTCGGTCTCATCACATTTTAATATCATCACAGTTTCAATGTTATCATGATCTCAGTATCATACCAATTTCAATATAAGCACTATCTTGATATCAATATCAAATAATGCACAAGATCACATGTATTAAAATTCTATAATTAATTTACAAGTCAATATTTCACAACATGAATAAGTACTCAATCCAAAATCTCACAATCAAAGCCTATAAGTATACAATTCTACTCTAAAATACTCAATTCCACACACATAGGGGCATACAAGGTTCAATCATGCTAAACAAAAGGTTGGAAGTCTAATTGACTTAGAAAGGTCTCAAATCAAGTAAAATACACGCTTTTTCTCTTGCCACGACAATTCAAATCACCACAATCTATTCAAATATAGCATCAACTTCACATAACGAATCTAATGACATTGAAATCAATCAATTTAGGTGAAAAGGGTAAAATGGTAAAAAATTCCATGTTTGAGAAAATGCTCACAATTTAAAAATTAACTCATGAAAACAGTCCCTAAGTAATAAGGACTTCAACAGTGAAACCGTTTCGGAAACGTAGTTAAAGTGAGGCCAAAATCATAAATTTAGTATTAGGAATCAATATTCGAAAAATTGCCAATTTCTACAATTAAAATCCACAAACTCTAAATTAAAAACACAATTTATTCAATGAAAATTGATTAAATAGGTTAGACAATATTTATCTAGTAGATTTGTGATGAAACACCTCGCTATATTTATCCACTATTTTAGGCATAATTATGCTCCATGAATGTGGAGAATCAGTCCGTGATCGTGGAAGCCACACAAAACCAGAGATTCGTAAAGGTGGAGAACCTTCCACCAACGTGGAGGATTGGGCACGTGTACTCCACAAACATGGAGATCACATCCACGAACGCGAAGGTCAAGGACCTCGAAACTCCATGAATGCAGAGGGCATACCACAAATACAGAGGGCATCCCGTGAATGTGGAGCCCTAAGATTGTTGCACCGGATTACAGCAAAAACAACACAGGAAAATCAAAGAAAGGACTCTCTGAATTTGTTCAAAACCTAATGAACACAAACCAAACATGAAACCCTACCAAAAATGACATTTTGAACTCAATGGAACCTTCATAATTTGATTCAACGGTTTCCTCGACCCCGAATCCAAAAAAGCTCATTAAAACTAGTTCAGGATTCAAATATCTAAAATAAAGTCAAATATTCAAAAAATTACAATGAGACAATTTCTAGTGATAGTTTCACCACCAAAATAACTAGAATTTTTGAACTTTTAGTTTGAGCTTGTAAACTCTAAATGTTGACCAAAGTCAAACAATGATCCAAAATGAACTAAAAATGCAATTTTGGGGCTAAAATCTCCCTTTCAACTCTAAATTCAGTTCTGTGAGTTCTCCTAGAACACATTTGGTATTTGGAAGCCGATGAAATTCACAGAATTATATTTTAACACTCAATACTCAAGATGACCACAAAACTCAAAATTTTCAACTTTAAGCCTTCAAAAACTCTTTCTTTAGCAAAACATCAACTTTCTACAAGGTTTTCAAAATTTGACTTTTAGACTCAACAAAAATTACCAGCAGCGACTTTTTGGAACGGAAAAATTGTAATTTTGTCAAAAAACACCAAAAATGAACTTTAAGATTATTACAATACAAAGGAGATAATATGGATATCACCTTTTGAACATTCGTCGTGCTGTAACTTTGCCATTGTGAGAGCCAGGATGACGCATTAAAAATTATAACTACTTGCATTCTTCGTGTAGAAATACAGTAGAGCATACATTTGGTTTTTTGAAAGCAAGGCGGTTTATTTTGCAAGACATCATAACCTCGAAGGTTATTTTTGGCATTTCGACAAAATTAGCATTTTGCCCTTCGTAATGTTTTCCTTGGGTCATTTTTGGTTGAGTTTAAAATTTTGATTTTTTAAAAGCTTGTAAAAAGTTGGACTTTTCCCAAAGAAAGAGTTAATAAAGGCTTAAAGTTTAAAATTTTGAGTTTTGTGATCATTTTGAGTTTCAAGTGTCGGTTCTCAATTCTGTCGATTTCATTAACTTCAAAATAACAAATCTTGTCTAGGAGAACTTGAAAAACTAAATTTGGAGTTAAAAAGGAGATATTAGGCCCAAAGTTGTATTCTTTTGTTTATTCTAGATCATAGTTTGACTTTGGTCAACATTTAGAGTTTGAAGACTCGAATTAAAATCTTGCGAGTTCCATTGCTTCTAGATGGTGAATTTTAACACTAAAAATTGCTTTGTTGTAATTTTTAAAGATTCCGAGGTTATTTTTAGTGTTCGACTCCTAAATTAGTTTAAACCAACTTTCTCATGTTCCAAGACTAGGAGGTCTTGAATTTTAATTTTAATGGTTCCTTGAGTATGAAATATCATTTCTAGTAGGGTTCCATGTCTAGTTTGTGTTCATCGGGTTCCAAATAAATCCCGAGGGACCATTTTGTAAGTTTCCTATGTTGTATGATTGCTGGTGTGAACATTTTCTAGTGCATCTATTATTACTCTATGTAGTCGCGCCTCCAGCTACTTATTTGCGAAGGTCAAATTATATAGATATTCATGTTCGCGGAAAAGGGTATACGTTCACGGATGTATTGGAACCAAGTTCCATAGACATTCGCATTTGCGGGGTGCTAGACCATGTTTGTGGAGTGCGCCCCTTTCCTTTAGTCTCGGTGTTCACATAAGTGACTCCTGCGTTCGTGGAGTGGGGGCTTTTTGCTCTCTGCATTCTTGGAGCATTGATCATGCCTAAACAGAAAGTCATTTTTAAATGATGAATTTAGATATTTTCAACCATTTTAAATCTTCTAAGATTTGTTGTAGAGAGGATCTTTAAGGTTTTTAAAGGCAAATCAATTGGATAACTTTTTCTAACCTATTTCTTTAATTTCCCCGAATTAAATTATGTTTTTAACTTAAAATTTGGGGATTTTAATTGAAGAAATTAGGGATTTTTTGAATATTGATTCATAATACTAAATTGATGATTCTTACATCATTTAAACTTTGTTTTAAAAATAATTTTTTGAATGACCCTATGAGTCATTTCTGTATTTTTATGGTTCTTCTGATAATTTGATCTAATTAATATATGGTAACCTCAGAGAAGTTATGACTTTGGGGACTGGTGTGATGGTTATTGGTTAAATTAGTGCATTATGTGAATTTTTTAGTTGATTAAAAGTTATAACTATAAAAATAAGATTTTCGATAAATTCCTAGAAAATGGCCTCAGAATGGGATTAGGCAGCTCCATAAATTTTAAATGACCAAATTAGACTAGTAGCGTGGTTGGCCTGAAATTGGAGAATCTCGATGTAGATTTAAGTCAAAAGTTGTAAAATAAGTTTAACCAGAAGTTAAAAAGTTCTTTTCTATGAAAACCTTGCTAAACATACTTGTAATGGTGGTTTGTAGAATGATCCACTGAGAATTTTTGTTGCATAGTTAGAAGCAAAAGGTTGAAATCCATGTGGTTGCGATATTGATTTGCATATAATGGACATTGGACGGCCTGGGAACGACTTGGGGAAGTTTTGAAAATTGTTGCTGCAGCAGCAGGCAGCAGACCCTCCGCGTTAACGGAGGTGCTGGCGCGTACGCGGATAAGGGCCAGGAGACTCTTAGCAATTGGGAGACTTAGGCATGTTTGTAGAGCCCTAGAACATGCACAACTAGTGTGCTCACGAACCCAGTCCCGTGTTCGTGGAGACCTTTTGGTGGGCGGTACTAATCCTATTAAAGGCTGCTGCGGACAATCATTTATCATATTTTCCCCAAAGCATAAAAATTTCTATGTAACTCTATATTTAGATATTCAAAAGGCTAAGTGACTTGAATTTTCTCAAGGAACATTGTGTAGGTGTCAGATTCTGATTTAGGCACATATTTTGAGATAAAAATATTGTTTTAGCTAGTTATATTCTCGGGAACATGTGAAAACTTTACACTGTGATATCTCGATCAATTCATGATGGAATTAAGTAACATTTGGATCTAAGTTGTTTTATTTTCAAAGAGGAACATTGTGATATGCTTGGATTCGAATAAATTTTGTTATTTTTCTATAAAATCTGGCAGAGAAAGTTTTCTAAGGAATGTTTTCTGGTAAAGAATGTTACTTCATTTTGAGTACTTTCTCAGCCTTCTTGTATCTTTTTTGAGCTCAACCTTTGGTTGTAGACTCAAGGTGATGTGGAAAACATTTTACAGGAGTTTGTTTGGGATTTCTTGTGTGGTGTCTATTTTCCCCATTTTGGACATAATTACTATCATTTTCCCTATTCTGGAGTTTTTATGGTTAAATCAGCCAAGATAACCTTTTGATTTATATTTTGATGGATGAGTATCGTCGAGAAGTGACCAGGAAGAAAAAGCTTGGGTGAATTGACTGAGGGCATTAGGAATCATCTTCCAAGTAGGCTACGCTTCTCTACACCTTAGACTAAGTTGAATTGCATGTATATTGAGTTAGAATGTGATGGTTATGGGTTGAGCTGTTGAATATTTCTGGTATATTGCTAATTGTGTTTTGTATGAATACTATATGATATTGTTGGACAATACTCCCTATGTTGATGACTGTATTAGTTGTACCTTTGGTAGTTACAAAATTCGAGCACTGTTGACTTTGGTAGGGCCTGGTAAAGGTCTAATAGGGGATAATCGTGTGGGATAGGTATGTCTTCTAACCTAACTCTTATCTGTGTGAATGTCTGGCCTGAGGCTAATGAGATATTCATGCTGTGAGGTTGTTTATTAATTATATGTCATAATGTGGGATGAATTTTGTATATATATGACTCTACTAAGCTGGATTGTCTAGGATACTAAAGATATCACTATAATTGCTCATGTTACTCCATGTACTTTTTGATGAGGGGGTTATAGTATGGCCTTAGTTGGGAAAGACTCTACCTTATTCTGTAACACATACATTTTTGTATACAGTTGTTAGTTATTATGCATCCGTTATCCTTGCATGACACTAGGGTTAGCTGCTATAGTTTGAGAGAGGAGATAGTTACACTATGTAGGGTTGTGCAATTCTTGTCTTGAGATGTGATGTTGTTGGATCTCTAGATAGACTAGTGACTGAGTGGTTATTCTTATGCCTCGAGTCTTTAATGATGCTCCTCATGCCTCAACCTCTTGTGGCCACGTCCAAGTGTCCAAGACTTGGGTGATGCTCCCCTCACTCTATGTGGTCTCCTATGGCCACGATTTAGATGCTGAACCACAAATGCCAATTTTGAGGTCCTGGCACTAGTTGACGATAAGGTCTTGGACCCCATTAATTATATTTTGGGTTTAGGACCACGCTGGTCATATTTAGGGTTTGGGACTTCATTTGTTGCATTATTGGTCCGGGGCCTTAACACTTGTTCGTGGATCTAGGACCTTGTTGATTGCCTTAGGTCTGGGACCCTATTGATATTTTAGGTTTGGGCCCCTATTGATCATGTTAGAGGGATTTTTTCTCCCACGTGGGATTTGTCCCACCATTATATATGTTAAGGCACTAGGGTTGTGTATCATGACATGACATGATATTGTACATTGGGTTGGGGACCTAATTGATATACGCACTACTGGAAATCTGATATATGGCAATGGTTATTTGGCAACGGTTTCACAACCGTGGCAATATGCTCCCTGTAGCTACGTTTTGAACCGTGGCAATAAACAATTAACATTAACCATGCTATTAGAAAGAAAACCGTAGCTATAAATTTGGTATGGCAACGGTTCAGTGTAATCGCTGCAATAGAACACATATGGCAACGGTTTCCAACCGTGGCCAAATAACCCAAAATAATTAACCCGCGAAATAAATTATATTTCCCTCCACTCACACAAGAGGCGGCCCCCAAAATTAATTCTCTCTCCACTCACTCATACGCCCCCAAAATTTCCACTCTTCATCGTCTTCGTCGTCTCCAGTAAGCTTACTGGTCGAGAGAGCTTACTGCCAAAATCTTCAGCATTCCGTCCTCATCTTCGTCCTCATCTTCAGATTTCTGTCAATTTGTCAAAAGAACAAGATGAAGATGAAGAAGATGAAGCTTCGTTAGGGCGACATTCCTCATCTCAGATACATCTTCGTGTCCACATCAGAAGACCCGAGAAAAGGTGAGTTATTTCACTCCTCGTCTCCGGTAAGCTCTGTTAGGGCATTTCATCGTCATTGTTTGAAACACCCAAAACCCAATTGCTACGTCTCTCAGGTGAACCACGTGAAAGGTCGAGCTCCAGTGGGTTTATCGGAGGTACAAGGTCGTTGAGCTGCAAATCTCTCAAACATCTACAAAACACATCTCCAGTTCTCAAGGTCGTTGCAGAGAGGTACGATTTTTGATATACGGGCGTATTTCTTGATTTCTAATTCCCCACAATGTGTAATTTGTTGTGCATGTACTTTATTTTTCAAATGCTGAAATTTCATTATAGGGTTTGTTGTGCGTTTTCTTGTATATTTCCCCCTTTTGTCTCGTACTGCGTTTATTGATTCTTTGCGTCTTAGCGGAATTGCTTTGTTTCAATTTCGAACCTGTTGGAGTCAGCTACTTCCTTTGTTTCCATTCAAGTATTGAGTGTCAAAACGCTTAATTTTGATCATGAATTCGGGTATGCATCTATCCAATATTTATGAATTTAGCTTACATATTTGAAACTACACTATAAGTAATACAATCAACATAGCTAGCGATTTAAAATATTTTAAAGAAGTTTGAGAAAATTATAATCAAAGGAAAAGAAGTTTGAACCCCCACTTAAATCCCGATGGAGGTAGTATATGAATTCTCTATAGGAATCCAAGCAGTGTGTGTATTAAGTTCTGTAGGTAACGTAAACGTAATATATGTGAGTGTGTCAAGAGTTAACTTGTAAATCACACCTCTGGTTTAAGCTCTTTCAAAAGTCTGTAATCAACTTTTTCAGACAACTGTTGGAACAAAAGCATCTGCTTTAATGTTAAGAGTTCTTCTTTGTCTAGTGTGAAGTATACTATCGCTACTCTATTATTTTATTGCCTTGTCTTGTCAATAGCTGTGAAAAAAGCAAGAAGGTTCTCCATATGGTGGTTCATTATTCTTGGGTATGAAGGCAGTCAACTTAGAGTAATGGCTCTCACATTGAGTGTAGTTAGTACCAGAGTATCTGAAACTGAGAAGATACGGTAAAATAGATGAAACAGGTTTGATCACACACGGATATAGTTGCACTTTGAAGTCTACTTTTTCCAGTTGATATCTTCCACTGTACAATGTTGCTTGTCCTTGGGAAAGAAGTAAGAAACTTGGGTAATACATGTAAAATTTATCTATATGAAGAACTCTTCTTTATGCCCCATTGCCTTGAATAATTAAGGTGCTACTTAATACATGAAGCAAACTAAGGAGTTCTATTTAATAGAGCAACAAATTAAGGTCTTGATTCAACAACTGTAGCATAAGTGCTTGGCACACCATCCATATCCTAATACTTCCTCACCAAGTTTCATTTTTGTTTCTTTGAAAATGCGTGTGTTAAAATTTTAATTGCTTTTATGTTGTCACAGGTGGTGCATTTCTGTAACTACGGGTAAATGAAATTATCCTGCTGGTGAGAGTACAGAATTCGTATTAGTAAATGATTATACATACACCACGCCCTAAGGGAGAGAAAGAAGCAGAAGAGTTAATGTTGGAACCGGATACTCATGCCCACATTCCCCCTTGATCTATGCGAAAGGTTGTCTATCAAAAACTATCTAATAGACTTCTGTCCATGCGCTGTGGTTCTTCTTTATAGAATTTGGTCATAATGTTTTCCTTATATAAGAGCTGAATTGTTTTTTAAGGGAGAGAGTGGGAATCTTCCTGAAGTTATTTATAGAAAGGATAGCCCGCCATTGGTAATTTTTTGATCTGTGGCCTTTTCTTGAAATGATTTGTGTATTGTGCTTGCTATGATATGACAGCCACATTTTTTGGACCTGGAACTGTGGATACAGTTAAATGCCATGTAAATTCTTTGGATACTCAGGTAGAGGATTTAATATATGAATGTGATTTAGTAAACTCATTAATTCTCCTAGAATTATGGAACTGTTAATTGCTGATCAGGCTGATATGGAACTGTTTGTTGTAGCATAAAGTCATTGCCTAATTGATGTTTTTCTGTGGTTTTTGTAAACTTAGCAAGCTGAACTTGAGGAACTAAAATTGGGTAACCAGATTTCCTCCTCAAATGAGATCTAATCCTTTTGAGAGTTAGGTCTGCAATAGTGTTAATAGCAATTTGAAGAAACCCCTAATACTCTAATCAACTTCCATCACCCAATTACCCCAAGCTTCTTCTAATCTAAATTAATTGTCGTGACTCAATTAATTCATCAAAATCTACACAATGTGTAAGTCAGTTGATTTACAATCATGATTTTGTTAGAATAAAAAAGGTAAAAGAATATCTTGAAACATTTAAATATAATTATCAGCTTTAATATTTTGTGTAATGTCACGTAGGGTGCTCAATGGATACCGGAGATAAAAGTTGGATGGATCTCCAAAGATCCACCGCTGAATATATTTGTGGAGTTACTGATTTTCTTGATAAGGCATTTGAACGAGCCTCTCAAGGAAATGAAATATTATGCCATTGTAAAAAGTGTTTTAATCGTTATTGGCATTGTAGAAATGTGGTTGAGGATCACTTAATTTGTCACGGATTCATTCATAGATACACCAAATGGGTTTTTCATGGAGAAGGATTTTCCTCAAGAGAAGAGCCATCTCCAACAAATGATGATGAAAGTTCTGACAAGCATGACAATATTGATAAACTACTTCATGATACTTTTATAAATGTAGAAGATGACTTGGGGCATGAAGGAATGAGGGAGGAACCATCTGAAGATGCAAAAAAGTTTTATAAATTGGTTGAGGAAGGAAAACAAGAGTTCTATCCAGGGTGTAAGAACTTTTCTAAGTTGAGTTTCACCATCCGATTATACTTGTTTAACTATCTTCACAAGTTGACTGATGTTGCCTTTTCAGACTTGTTAGACTTGATAAGAGAGGCATTTCCATTTGCTCAGATACCTGAGTCTTTTTACAAGGCAAAAAAGGTGATAAAAGATTTAGGTCTTCATTATGAGAAAATTCATGCATGTACTAATGATTGCATGTTATTTTGGAAAGACAATGCAAAGTTAGATAATTGCTCCGTGTGTGGATCTTCAAGATGGAAGAATGTTAATGATGGCTTAACTAATAAGGGCACTAAAATTCCAGCAAAGGTTTTAAGGTACTTCCCTTTAAAGCCTAGGCTTCAGAGGATATTCATGTATGCCGAAACATATGTAGCTATGAGATGGCATGCTACTGAATGCCCCAAAGATGGAAATTTAAGACATCCTGCTGATGGAGAAGCTTGGAAGGATTTTGACTCCTTCCACCCTGACTTTGCTCGTGATGCACGTAATGTTAGATTGTGTCTTTCAACTGATGGTTTTAACCCATTCCGAACTATGAGCATTTCCCATAGCACATGGCCGGTTATGTTAATGAACTATAATTTATCACCATGGATTTGTATGAAGCCGGAGTATATAATTTTATCGATGATTATTCCAGGTCCATCATCTCCTGGAAACGATATAGATGTATACTTACAACCATTGATTGAAGAGTTGAAGGAACTATGGGAAGTGGGAGTCAAAACGTATGATGCCAAAACTAAAAAATCATTTACTATGCGTGCAGGTTTATTGTGGACAATAAGTGATTTTCCAGCCTTAGCAATGCTTTCCGGATGGAGCACCAAGGGGAGATGGGCATGCCCCACTTGTAATTATAATACTTCTTCTCAATATCTCAAACATAGTCATAAGATGTGTTACATGGGCCATCGGGCATTTTAACCTCTTGATCATCCATATAGAAGAGATAAAAAATCATTTGATGGTAAAGAGGAGCATAGAGCTGCACCTACTCCCTTATCAGGCATACAAGTGCTTGAAGAACTTCATGAATTCAATAATGTTTTTGGAAAGGGCCAAAAGAAAAGAAAACGGAAGAATGATGGTCCATGGAAAAAGAGGTCTATATTTTTTGAATTGCCATATTGGGCAACCAACAAACTGAGGCACAATCTTGATGTGATGCACATAGAGAAGAATCTTTGTGATAGTTTGCTTGGAACTTTATTGGATATACTTGGAAAGTGCAAAGATCACATAAATTCTCGCTATGACTTGCAAGTGATGGGGATACGCAAAGAGCTTCAACCGGTAGTGGATGATGATACTGGAAAGATTCATCTTGCTAAAGCTTGCTTTTCCATGAAATCAGAGGAGAAAAAGATATTTTGCACCGTTTTAAAAAATGCCAAATTACCAAAAGGGTATGCCTCTAACATATCAAATCATGTGCAAATTGAAGAGATGAAAGTATCGGGATACAAAAGCCATGATGCTCATTTTATACTGCATTACTTGCTCCAAGTTGTTGTCAGGAAAGTGTTACCCAAACATGTGTCTTTGATTCTAATTAGGTTGGGAAATTTTTTTAGAGCTATATGTAGTAAGGTTGTAAGAAGATGTGATCTTGATAAGTTGAAGGATGAAATCATAAATATAGAATGTGAGCTTGAAAAGATTTTTCCTCCCTCCTTTTTGATATAATGACACATTTGCCTATCCATTTAGTAGATGAAATTAAACTTGGGGGCCCGACTCATTTGCGTTGGATGTATTCTTCTGAAAGAAATATGTGTGAATTCAAGGGGCTTGTTCGTAATCGAAAAAATCCAGAAGGATCAATAGTAGAGGGATTTTCAGCTGTGGAGTGTTTGACTTTTTGTTCAAGATACCTACCTGATTGCGTAAAGACAAGATTCAGTAGGTATCAAACTGAGGATGATGACGACACTCAAGCAGAAGGAGATGATTTATCACCTTTATTTCCTAAGATAGGTCATCCAATCAGAAGTGATAATAAAAGGAAAGGCAAGACTTTCAACACGGAGCATCATGAGTGGTTTGAAGCACATCGATATGTTTTGTTCAATACTGGAGATGTGCAAGTCGAAACATTCATCAAGTAAGATAAAATAGTTGTTTGATTTGGATTTTATTTATACGTTGTGATAATGTGTTTTAGATTTTATTTGTAAATTCATATTAATTAGATAGCAATATATACTTGCAGGGAACATAAGAATTTACTTGATAATCGTACTCGAGGAAATGCATGGGTAAAGGCAAAGATCCATAGCAGAGAATTTGGTGATTGGTTTAGGGAAAAAGTTCAAAATATTGAAGTGTCCAATCACTTAAGATGGCTAGCCAAAGGGCCTAACTTTGTGGCTAAAAGATATACTGGATATTTCATTAATGGATATCGATTTCATACAAAAACACGGGATGTCCCATGTAAGAGTCAAAATAGTGGAGTGACTTTGTCAGCAACAACAGATATTTTTGCTAGTACAAGGGACCAAAACCCTGTCGATGGAATGGTTGTCTATCATGGAATTATTCAGGATATCATTGAGATTGATTATTGGGGTTGTTTTAGTGTAGTACTATTCAAATGTGATTAGTTTCATAATGAAATCGATGAATATGGTTTGACTCGCATATACTTTAACAAAAAATGTAGTACAGATGATCGTTTTGTATTAGCATCTCAGGTGTATCAAGTATTTTATGTTGAAGATCCAATTGAGAAACATTTTACTATGCGATAAATAAGGTCCCTGCTGATTTATATGATTTGGAGGAAGAGAATTGTCCTAATATTGAAGAAACATTTTGGAGGGAGACTAATCATGATATTGGTTCATCAGAAAGATTAATTGATATTGATGATGTGAGATGGTCGAGAGAAGATCTCCCTGTAGATATCATTGCTATGCCTTCCGTTGCACAACATTTACAAGATGTACCTACGGAAACATCGGAAGAGGAGGATGACTTTGATGATACTGATTGGGATTGGATGGAGGCAGATGATTGACAAAGGATTTTACGAACTTATTCAAATATGTAGTCTTCTTTTTTGGGTGGTAAGTTCTAATAAATTCGTTTCTGAGTTGCAGCATAGCAATGTGAACAGCTGATTGCCTTCTAATTTTATCTCTTTTTGTTAATTTCTATATGAATGTGCTTGTTTTTCATTTTAGCTAAAAGAAGTACTTTTTCTTTTCATGTCCTTCTAAATTATCATTTGTGGCTATATAGTAGACCTCTTCTTAGAATCTACCATGTGATTCTGAACTAAAGTAACCTCTAGTATCATGTTGTATGCACCAAGTAATCCTAAAAGTTGCTGCCTTGAAGTTGAATTTGGGTTTCTTGTAAATGTTAAGAAAATGTGGGTCTATTTCTTGTAATCCTCAATATATATGAGCTGGCTTTGTCTCTGTATACCACCAACAGAAGTGAAATTGATGTCTGATTCTTGAAAAGGTATGAGCAAGGTATTGACTTTATTTCTGCTGTCTGATTGTTGTCTGATTGCTGTCCGATTCTTGAAAAGGTATGTGTTGTCTGATTGTTGTCTGGTGTTTTGCATTTGCTGTCGGTTTGCTGTCTGTTTTGCATTTGCTGTCTGTTTGCTGTCTGTTTTGCATTTGCTGTCTGAGACTTGGCAAGTTCAAGAACACAAACAATGGTCTTGTTTTGCATTTGCTGTCTGATTGTTGTTCTATGACTACTACAACTACAACTACAACATTGGTTTATGTACTATGGGTGGAGACTTAGAAATTTTGGTCATTGTTTGCTTCACTGGTTGCCTCATTGACTTTTTGACTGATTTTGTCTTACTTTTTTTACAGATTCAGACAGTCATGAGTCAACAAGAGCCTTCAAAAGGAAATAAAAAAGGCAAAAATAAGACATTTGCTAAACCTGGGTCATTATCATTCTTGGCGAATAAAAAACGACGGGTTTTGACAACAAATGATATTGTTGAAGCTATACAATCAGAGAAAGGGCATCTGCTAAAATTTATTGAGGAGCAACAAACAGAAGCACCAGAATCTGAAGCTGATGGACAATCTATAGAGGAGCAGACGCTAGAGGAGCAAGTTGTAGAGGTGCAACATCAAATGAATTCTGTCGCTCCTCAAGTAAATGAATAATCAGTAGAACAAGGTAATATATAAGCTTAAACACAAACATGGGATGCATCTTCGATTTCTTATTCCCTCTATTTTATTTATAGATGAAGGCATTTCCATTAAGAAGACAAGAGGTATAACGCAAATGCCTATGGTACATGCCCGAAAAGAGCGTAAACTGATCGCAATCAATGCCCAAAATCAGCCCGTTGGTCCTACTGATGAAGTTGTAACAGAGTTAAGTAGCTTCCTAGGTACATTGGCAAGAACTGCGACTCTTTGCCCATTTGATGTATTTGACTGGAAGAACATGAAGACGAAAAAGGATTTATGGGCTTATACGAAGGTCTGGAATTTTCAATTTTTAATTCTTTGTTAAAGTTTTTTACACTTAATTAGTAGCTAACTGAAAGATACTTAATTGTAGGAGAAATACATTATTCCTGAAGCTGCAAAACCATGGACTTTGGCTACAATTCGAGAGGCTTGGAGAAGGCATAGAAGACAACTGAAGTTACATCATTACGACCCATATGACAATGATGAAGTTATCATGTCAAAGAAACCGGCTCATATTCCAGAATGTCAGTTTAGAGAGCTTCTCAAATATTGGAAGTCTGACAAATTCAAGGTAAAATGTATTTCGAATATTATAGTTGCAACTTATTATAGTCATATACTTTCAGTTATGAAGACTGTACTGTAGTTACTATAACACCCATATACTTTCAGTAAACATTGTTGATTTATATATTTTTGTAGAAAATGTCGGAAACTAATACTAAGAATCGAAAGAAGCTGTTGAATCCACACACTGCCGGCAAAAAGAGTTTTGCTTTAGTTCGTAATAAATTGGTGTGTTCTTTTATTTATTGTGAAGTTGTTAGCTGTCATTTATGTAATTCTTACTATATATTTTTATGTGAATAGGAAAAAGAGAAGGAAGTTGTGTCACAGAAGGAGGTCTTTGTTGCTACAAGAACAAGAAAATCTGGACGTTCGTACAAGGCCTCGAATGAAAACACAATAAGTAAAATTGTATCATTGCTGATGACTTCAATCTTTAATTGACATCATTATTTATTGTAAATTTTATTTACATGGTTTTGCTTGTTGATGTACTTTCATTTTTTAGGCTGAAATGGAGAAAATTGAAAAAGAAATGAGTGTGAATGGTCAGTCCAGTGATGCATTTTCAGTCGTCATGGGCCCTGAACATCCGGGTCGTCTCAGGCTATGAGTCATTTCTGTATTTTTATGGTTCTTCTGATAATTTGATCTAATTAATATATGGTAACCTCAGAGAAGTTATGACTTTGGGGACTGGTGTGATGGTTATTGGTTGAATTAGTGCATTATGTGAATTTTTTAGTTGATTAAAAGTTATAACTATAAAAATAAGATTTTCGATAAATTCCTAGAAAATGGCCTCAGATTGGGATTAGGCCGCTCCATAAATTTTAAATGAACAAACTAGACTAGTAGCGTGGTTGGCCTGAAATTGGAGAATCTCGATGTAGATTTAAGTCAAAAGTTGTAAAATAAGTTTAACCAGAAGTTAAAAAGTTCTTTTCTATGCAAACCTTGCTAAACATACTTGTAATGGTGGTTTGTAGAATGATCCACTGAGAATTTTGTTACATAGTTAGAAGCAAAAGGTTGAAATCCATGTGGTTGCGATATTGATTTGCATATAATGGACATTGGACGGCCTGGGAACGACTTGGGGAAGTTTTGAAAATTGTTGCTGCAGCAGCAGGCAGCAGACCCTCCGCGTTAATGGAGGTGCTGGCGCGTACGCGGATAAGGGCCAGGAGACTCTTAGCAATTGGGAGACTTAGGCATGTTTGTAGAGGCCTAGCACATGCACAACTAGTGTGCTCACGACCCCAGTCCCGTGTTCGTGGAGACCTTTTGGTGGGCGGTACTAATCCTATTAAAGGCTGCTGCGGACAATCATTTATCATATTTTCCCCAAAGCATAAAAATTTCTATGTAACTCTATATTTTGATATTCAAAAGGCTAAGTGACTTGAATTTTCTCAAGGAACATTGTGTAGGTGTCAGATTCTGATTTAGGCACATATTTTGAGATAAAAATATTGTTTTAGCTAGTTATATTCTCGGGAACATGTGAAAACTTTACACTGTGATATCTCGATCAATTCATGATGGAATTAAGTAACATTTGGATCTAAGTTGTTTTATTTTCAAAGAGGAACATTGTGATATGCTTGGATTCTAATAAATTTTGTTATTTTTCTGTAAAATCTGGCAGAGAAAGTTTTCTAAGGAATGTTTTCTGGTAAAGAATGTTATTTCATTTTGAGTACTTTCTCAGCCTTCTTGTATCTTTTTTGAGCTCAACCTTTGGTTGTAGACTCAAGGTGATGTGGAAAACATTTTACAGGAGTTTGTTTGGGATTTCTTGTGTGGTGTCTATTTTCCCCATTTTGGACATAATTACTATCATTTTCCCTATTCTGGAGTTTTCATGGTTAAATCAGTCAAGATAACCTTTTGATTTATATTTTGATGGATGAGTATCGTCGAGAAGTGACCAGGAAGAAAAAGCTTGGGTGAATTGACTGAGGGCATTAGGAATCATCTTCCAAGTAGGCTACGCTTCTCTACACCTTAGACTAAGTTGAATTGCATGTATATTGAGTTAGAATGTGATGGTTATGGGTTGAGCTGTTGAATATTTCTGGTATATTGCTAATTGTGTTTTGTATGAATACTATATGATATTGTTGGACAATACTCCCTATGTTGATGACTGTATTAGTTGTACCTTTGGTAGTTACAAAATTCGGGCACTGTTGACTTTGGTAGGGCCTGGTAAAGGTCTAATAGGGGATAATCGTGTGGGATAGGTATGTCTTCTAACCTAACTCTTATCTGTGTGAATATCTGGCCTGAGGCTAATGAGATATGCATGCTGTGAGGTTGTTTATTAATTATATGTCATACTGTGGGATGAATTTTGTATATATATGACTCTACTAAGCTGGATTGTCTAGGATACTAAAGATATCACTATAATTGCTCATGTTACTCCATGTACTTTTTGATGAGGGGGTTATTGTATGGCCTTAGTTGGGAAAGACTCTACCTTATTCTGTAACACATACATTTTTGTATACAGTTGTTAGTTATTATGCATCCGTTATCCTTGCATGACACTAGGGTTAGCTGCTATAGTTTGAGAGAGGAGATAGTTACACTATGTAGGGTTGTGCAATTCTTGTCTTGAGATGTGATGTTGTTGGATCTCTAGATAGACTAGTGACTGAGTGGTTATTCTTATGCCTCGAGTCTTTAATGATGCTCCTCATGCCTCAACCTCTTGTGGCCACGTCCAAGTGTCCAAGACTTGGGTGATGCTCCCCTCACTCGATGTGGTCTCCTATGGCCACGATTTAGATGCTGAGCCACAAATGCCAATTTTGAGGTCCTGGCACTAGTTGACGATAAGGTCTTGGACCCCATTAATTATATTTTGGGTTTAGGACCACGCTGGACATATTTAGGGTTTGGGACTTCATTGGTTGCATTATTGGTCCGGGGCCTTAACACTTGTTCGTGGATCTAGGACCTTGTTGATTGCCTTAGGTCTGGGACCCTATTGATATTTTAGGTTTGGGCCCCTATTGATCATGTTAGAGGGATTTTTTCTCCCACGTGGGATTTGTCCCACCATTATATATGTTAAGGCACTAGGGTTGTGTATCATGACATGACATGATATTGTACATTGGGTTGGGGACCTAATTGATATACGCACTACTGGAAATCTGATATATGGCAATGGTTATTTGGCAACGGTTTCACAACCGTGGCAATATGCTCCCTGTAGCTACGTTTTGAACCGTGGCAATAAACAATTAACATTAACCGTGCTATTAGAAAGAAAACCGTAGCTATAAATTTGGTATGGCAACGGTTCAGTGTAATCGCTGCAATAGAACACATATGGCAACGGTTTCCAACCGTGGCCAAATAACCCAAAATAATTAACCCGCGAAATAAATTATATTTCCCTCCACTCACAAAAGAGGCGGCCCACAAAATTAATTCTCTCTCCACTCACTCATACGCCCCCAAAATTTCCACTCTTCATCGTCTTCGTCGTCTCCAGTAAGCTTACTGGTCGAGAGAGCTTACTGCCAAAATCTTCAGCATTCCGTCCTCATCTTCGTCCTCATCTTCAGATTTCTGTCAATTTGTCAAAAGAACAAGATGAAGATGAAGAAGATGAAGCTTCGTTAGGGCGACATTCCTCATCTCAGATACATCTTCGTGTCCACATCAGAAGACCCGAGAAAAGGTGAGTTATTTCACTCCTCGTCTCCGGTAAGCTCCGTTAGGGCATTTCATCGTCATTGTCTGAAACACCCAAAACCCAATGGCTACGTCTCTCAGATGAACCACGTGAAAGGTCGAGCTCCAGTGTGTTTATCGGAGGTACAAGGTCGTTGAGCTGCAAATCTCTCAAACATCTACAAAACACATCTCCAGTTCTCAAGGTCGTTGCAGAGAGGTACGATTTTTGATATACGGGCGTATTTCTTGATTTCTAAGTCCCCACAATGTGTAATTTGTTGTGCATGTACTTTATTTTTCAAATGCTGAAATTTCATTATAGGGTTTGTTGTGCGTTTTCTTGTATATTTCCCCCTCTTGTCTTGTACTGCGTTTATTGATTCTTTGCGTCTTAGCGGAATTGCTTTGTTTCAATTTCGAACCTGTTGGAGTCAGCTACTTCCTTTGTTTCCATTCAAGTATTGAGTGTCAAAACGCTTAATTTTGATCATGAATTCGGGTATGCATCTATCCAATATTTATGAATTTAGCTTACATATTTGAAACTACACTATAAGTAATACAATCAACATAGCTAGCGATTTAAAATATTTTAAAGAAGTTTGAGAAAATTATAATCAAAGGAAAAGAAGTTTGAACCCCCACTTAAATCCCGATGGAGGTAGTATATGAATTCTCTATAGGAATCCAAGCAGTGTGTGTATTAAGTTCTGTAGGTAACGTAAACGTAATATATGTGAGTGTGTCAAGAGTTAACTTGTAAATCACACCCCTGGTTTAAGCTCTTTCACAAAGTCTGTAATCAACTTTTTCAGACAACTGTTGGAACAAAAGCATCTGCTTTAATGTTAAGAGTTCTTCTTTGTCTAGTGTGAAGTATACTATCGCTACTCTATTATTTTATTGCCTTGTCTTGTCAATAGCTGTGAAAAAAGCAAGAAGGTTCTCCATATGGTGGTTCATTATTCTTGGATATGAAGGCAGTCAACTTAGAGTAATGGCTCTCACATTGAGTGTAGTTAGTAGCAGAGTATCTGAAACTGAGAAGATACGGTAAAATAGATGAAACAGGTTTGATCACACACGGATATAGTTGCACTTTGAAGTCTACTTTTTCCAGTTGATATCTTCCACTGTACAATGTTGCTTGTCCTTGGGAAAGAAGTAAGAAACTTGGGTAATACATGTAAAATTTATCTATATGAAGAACTCTTCTTTATGCCCCATTGCCTTGAACAATTAAAGTGCTACTTAATACATGAAGCAAACTAAGGAGTGCTATTTAATAGAGCAACAAATTAAGGTCTTGATTCAACAACTGTAGCATAAGTGCTTGGACACCATCCATATCCTAATACTTCCTCACCAAGTTTCATTTTTGTTTCTTTGAAAATGCGTGTGTTAAAATTTTAATTGCTTTTATGTTGTCACAGTGTTTGTGGTGCATTTCTGTAACTACGGGTAAATGAAATTATCCTGCTGGTGAGAGTACAGAATTCGTATTAGTAAATGATTATACATACACCACGCCCTAAGGGAGAGAAAGAAGCAGAAGAGTTAATGTTGGAACCGGATACTCATGCCCACATTCCCCCCTTGATCTATGCGAAAGGTTGTCTATCGAAAACTATCTAATAGACTTCTGTCCATGCGCTGTGGTTCTTCTTTATAGAATTTGGTCATAATGTTTTCCTTATATAAGAGCTGAATTATTGTTTAAGGGAGAGAGTGGGAATCTTCCTAAAGTTATTTATAGAAAGGATAGCCCGCCATTGGTAATTTTTTGATCTGTGGCCTTTTCTTGAAATGATTTGTGTATTGTGCTTGCTATGATATGACAGACACATTTTTTGGACCTGGAACTGTGGATACAGTTAAATGCCATGTAAATTCTGTGGATACTCAGGTAGAGGATTTAATATATGAATGTGATTTAGTAAACTCATTAATTCTCCTAGAATTATGGAACTGTTAATGGCTGATCAGGCTGATATGGAACTGTTTGTTGTAGCATGAAGTCATTGCCTAATTGATGTTTTTCTGTGGTTTTTGTAAACTTAGCAAGCTGAACTTGAGGAACTAAAATTAAGTAACCAGATTTCCTCCTCAAATGAGATCTAATCCTTTTAAGAGTTAGGTCTGCAATAGTGTTAATAGCAATTTGAAGTAACCCCTAATACTCTAATCAACTTTCATCACCCAATTACCCCAAGCTTCTTCTAATCTAAATTAATTGTCGTGACTCAATTAATTCATCAAAATCTACACAATGTGTAAGTCAGTTGATTTACAATCATGATTTTGTTAGAATAAAAAAGGTAAAAGAATATCTTGAAACATTTAAATATAATTATCAGCTTTAATATTTTGTGTAATGTCACGTAGGGTGCTCAATGGATACCGGATATAAAAGTTGGATGGATCTCCGAAGATCCACCGCTGAATATATTTGTGGAGTTACTGATTTTCTTGATAAGGCATTTGAACGAGCCTCTCAAGGAAATGAAATATTATGCCCTTGTAAAAAGTGTTTTAATCGTTATTGGCATTGTAGAAATGTGGTTGAGGATCACTTGATTTGTCACGGATTCATTCATGGATACACCAAATGGGTTTTTCATGGAGAAGGATTTTCCTCAAGAGAAGAGCCATCTCCAACAAATGATGATGAAAGTTCTGACAAGCATGACGATATTGATAAACTACTTCATGATGCTTTTATAAATGTAGAAGATGACTTGGGGCATGAAGGAATGAGGGAGGAACCATCTGAAGATGCAAAAAAGTTTTATAAATTGGTTGAGGAAGGAAAACAAGAGTTCTATCCAGGGTGTAAGAACTTTTCTAAGTTGAGTTTCACCATCCGATTATACTTGTTTAAATGTTTTCACAAGTTGACTGATGTTGCCTTTTCAGACTTGTTAGACTTGATAAGAGAGGCATTTCCATTTGCTCAGATACTTGAGTCTTTTTACAAGGCAAAAAAGGTGATAAAAGATTTAGGTCTTCATTATGAGAAAATTCATGCATGTACTAATGATGCATGTTATTTTGGAAAGACAATGCAAAGTTAGATAATTGCTCCGTGTGTGGATCTTCAAGATGGAAGAATGTTAATGATGGCTTAACTAATAAGGGCACTAAAATTCCAGCAAAGGTTTTAAGGTACTTCCCTTTAAAGCCTAGGCTTCAGAGGATATTCATGTGTGCCGAAACATATGTAGCTATGAGATGGCATGCTACTGAACGCCCCAAAGATGGAAATTTAAGACATCCTGCTGATGGAGAAGCTTGGAAGGATTTTGACTCCTTGCACCCTGACTTTGCTCGTGATGCACGTAATGTTAGATTGGGTCTTTCAACTGATGGTTTTAACCCATTCCGAACTATGAGCATTTCTGATAGCACATGGCCGATTATGTTAATGAACTATAATTTGTCACCATGGATTTGTATGAAGCCGGAGTATATAATTTTATCGATGGTTATTCCAGGTCCATCATCTCCTGGAAACGATATAGATGTATACTTAAAACCATTGATTGAAGAGTTGAAGGAACTATGGGAAGTGGGAGTCAAAACGTATGATGCCAAAACTAACAAATCATTTACTATGCGTGCAGGTTTATTGTGGACAATAAGTGATTTTCCAGCCTTAGCAATGCTTTCCGGATGGAGCACCAAGGGGAGATGGGCATGCCCCACTTGTAATTATAATACTTCTTTTCAATATCTCAAACATAGTCATAAGATGTGTTACATGGGCCATCGGGCATTTTTACCTCTTGATCATCCATATAGAAGAGATAAAAAATCATTTGATGGTAAAGAGGAGCATAGAGCTGCACCTACTCCCTTATCAGGCATACAAGTGCTTGAAGAACTTCATGAATTCAATAATGTTTTTGGAAAGGGCCAAAAGAAAAGAAAACGGAAGAATGATGGTCCATGGAAAAAGACGTCTATATTTTTTGAATTGCCATATTGGGCAACCAACAAACTGAGGCACAATCTTGATGTGATGCACATAGAGAAGAATCTTTGTGATAGATTGCTTGGAACTTTATTGGATATACTTGGAAAGTGCAAAGATCACATAAATTTTCGCTATGACTTGCAAGTGATGGGGATACGCAAAGAGCTTCAACCGGTAGTGGATGATGATACTGGAAAGATTCATCTTGCTAAAGCTTGCTTTTCCATGAAATCAGAGGAGAAAAAGATATTTTGCACCGTTTTAAAAGATGCCAAATTACCAAAAGGGTATGCCTCTAACATATCAAATCATGTGCAAATTGAAGAGATGAAAGTATCGGGATACAAAAGCCATGATGCTCATTTTATACTGCATTACTTGCTCCAAGTTGCTGTCAGGAAAGTGTTACCCAAACATGTGTCTTTGATTCTAATTAGGTTGGGAAATTTTTTTAGAGCTATATGTAGTAAGGTTGTAAGAAGATGTGATCTTGATAAGTTGAAGGATGAAATCATAAATATAGAATGTGAGCTTGAAAAGATTTTTCCTCCCTCCTTTTTTGATATAATGACACATTTGCCTATCCATTTAGTAGATGAAATTAAACTTGGGGGCCCGACTCATTTGCGTTGGATGTATTCTTCTGAAAGAAATATGTGTGAATTCAAGGGGCTTGTTCGTAATCGAAAAAATCCAGAAGGATCAATAGTAGAGGGATTTTCAGCTGTGGAGTGTTTGACTTTTTGTTCAAGATACCTACCTGATTGCGTAAAGACAAGATTCAGTAGGTATCAAACTGAGGATGATGACGACACTCAAGCAGAAGGAGATGATTTATCACCTTTATTTCCTAAGATAGGTCATCCAATCGGAAGTGATAATAAAAGGAAAGGCAAGACTTTCAACATGGAGCATCATGAGTGGTTTGAAGCACATCGATATGTTTTGTTCAATACTGGAGATGTGCAAGTCGAGACATTCATCAAGTAAGATAAAATAGTTGTTTGATTTGGATTTTATTTATACGTTGTGATAATGTGTTTTAGATTTTATTTGTAAATTCATATCAATTAGATAGCAATATATACTTGCAGGGAACATAAGAATTTACTTGATAATCGTACTCGAGGAAATGCATGGGTAAAGGCAAAGATCCATAGCAGAGAATTTGGTGATTGGTTTAGGGAAAAAGTTCAAAATATTGAAGTGTCCAATCACTTAAGATGGCTAGCCAAAGGGCCTAACTTTGTGGCTAAAAGATATACTGGATATTTCATTAATGGATATCGATTTCATACAAAAACACGGGATGTCCCATGTAAGAGTCAAAATAGTGGAGTGACTTTGTCAGCAACAACAGATATTTTTGCTAGTACAAGGGACCAAAACCCTGTCGATAGAATGGTTGTCTATCATGGAATTATTCAGGATATCATTGAGATTGATTATTGGGGTTGTTTTAGTGTAGTACTATTCAAATGTGATTGGTTTCATAATGAAATCGATGAATATGGTTTGACTCGCGTATACTTTAACAAAAAATGTAGAACAGATGATCGTTTTGTATTAGCATCTCAGGTGTATCAAGTATTTTATGTTGAAGATCCAATTGAGAAAAATGTTTACTATGCGATAAATAAGGTTCATGCTGATTTATATGATTTGGAGGAAGAGAATTGTCCTAATATTGAAGAAACATTTTGGAGGGAGACTAATCATGATATTGGTTCATCAGAAAGATTAATTGATATTGATGATGTGAGATGGTCGAGAGAAGATCTCCCTGTAGATATCATTGATATGCCTTCCGTTGCACAACATTTACAAGATGTACCTACGGAAACATCGGAAGAGGAGGATGACTTTGATGATACTGATTGGGATTGGATGGAGGCAGATGATTGACAAAGGATTTTACGAACTTATTCAAATATGTAGTCTTCTTTTTTGGGTGGTAAGTTCTAATAAATTCGTTTCTGAGTTGCAGCATAGCAATGTGAACAGCTGATTGCCTTCTAATTTTATCTCGTTTTGTTAATTTCTATATGAATGTGCTTGTTTTTCATTTTAGCTAAAAGAAGTACTTTTTCTTTTCATGTCCTTCTAAATTATCATTTGTGGCTATATAGTAGACCTCTTCTTAGAATCTACCATGTGATTCTGAACTAAAGTAACCTCTAGTATCATGTTGTATGCACCAAGTAATCCTAAAAGCTGCTGCCTTGAAGTTGAATTTGGGTTTCTTGTAAATGTTAAGAAAATGTGGGTCTATTTCTTGTAATCCTCAATATATATGAGCTGGCTTTGTCTTTGTATACCACCAGCAGAAGTGAAATTGATGTCTGATTCTTGAAAAGGTATGAGCAAGGTATTGACTTTATTTCTGCTGTCTGATTGTTGTCTGATTGTTGTCCGATTCTTGAAAAGGTATGTGTTGTCTGATTGTTGTCTGGTGTTTTGCATTTGCTGTTTGTTTGCTGTCTGTTTGTTGTCTGTTTTGCATTTGCTGTCTGAGACTTGGCAAGTTCAAGAATACAAACAATGGTCTTGTTTTGCATTTGCTGTCTGATTGTTGTTCTATGACTACTACAACTACAACTACAACATTGGTTTATGTACTATGGGTGGAGACTTAGAAATTTTGGTCATTGTTTGCTTCACTGGTTGCCTCATTGACTTTTTGACTGATTTTGTCTTATTTTTTTTACAGATTCAGACAGTCATGAGTCAACAAGAGCCTTCAAAAGGAAATAAAAAAGCCAAAAATAAGACATTTGCTAAACCTGGGTCATTATCATTCTTGGCGAATAAAAAACGACGGGTTTTGACAACAAATGATATTGTTGAAGCTATACAATCAGAGAAAGGGCATCTGCTAAAATTGATTGAGGAGCAACAAACAGAAGCACCAGAATCCGAAGCTGATGGACAATCTATAGAGGAGCAGACGCTAGAGGAGCAAGTTGTAGAGGTGCAACATCAAATGAATTCCGTCGCTCCTCCAGTAAATGAATAATCAGTAGAACAAGGTAATATATAAGCTTAAACACAAACATGGGATGCATCTTCGATTTCTTATTCCCTCTATTTTATTTATAGATGAAGGCATTTCCATTAAGAAGACAAGAGGTATAACGCAAATGCCTAAGGTACATGCCCGAAAAGAGCGTAAACTGATCACAATCAATGCCCAAAATCAGCCCGTTGGTCCTACTGATGAAGTTGTAACAGAGTTAAGTAGCTTCCTAGGTACATTGGTAAGAACTGCGACTCTTTGCCCATTTGATGTATTTGACTGGAAGAACGTGAAGACGAAAAAGGATTTATGGGCTTATACGAAGGTCTGGAATTTTCAATTTTTAATTCTTTGTTAAAGTTTTTTACACTTAATTAGTAGCTAACTGAAAGATACTTAATTGTAGGAGAAATACATTATTCCTGAAGCTGCAAAACCATGGACTTTGGCTACAATTCGAGAGGCTTGGAGAAGGCATAGAAGACAACTGAAGTTACATCATTATGACCCATATGACAATGATGAAGTTATCATGTCAAAGAAACCGGCTCATATTCCAGAATGTCAGTTTGGAGAGCTTCTCAAATATTGGAAGTCTGACAAATTCAAGGTAAAATGTATTTCGAATATTATAGTTGCAACTTATTATAGTCATATACTTTCAGTTATGAAGACTGTACTGTAGTTACTATAACACCCATATACTTTCAGTAAACATTGTTGATTTATATATTTTTGCAGAAAATGTCCGAAACTAATACTAAGAATCGAAAGAAGCTGTTGAATCCACACACTGCCGGCAAAAAGAGTTTTGCTTTAGTTCGTAATAAATTGGTGTGTTCTTTTATTTATTGTGAAGTTGTTAGCTGTCATTTATGTAATTCTTACTATATATTTATGTGAATAGGAAAAAGAGAAGGAAGTTGTGTCACAGAAGGAGGTCTTTGTTGCTACAAGAACAAGAAAATCTGGACGTTCGTACAAGGCCTCGAATGAAAACACAATAAGTAAAATTGTATCATTGCTGATGACTTCAATCTTTAATTGACATCATTATTTATTGTAAATTTTATTTACATGGTTTTGCTTGTTGATGTACTTTCATTTTTTAGGCTGAAATGGAGAAAATTGAAAAAGAAATGAGTGTGAATGGTCAGTCCGGTGATGCATTTTCAGTCGTCATGGGCCCTGAACATCCGGGTCGTCTCAGGCTATATGGATTGGGGGTTACAAAAAGCAGTTTGAAAAAAAATGACAATTCCACACCAACTTTAGATGCAACAAATGATGTGGTACAACAAATGCAAGAAAGGATGCAAAAAATGGAGAAACAAATGGAGGAACAAAGGAGAACTATGCGACAAGAAGTAATAACAGATGTAGTTGCACAACTTCAGCGTGTAGGATTAATTGATCCAATCATATTAGCAGCGTTATCTGTTCCTTCACCAGCAGAAGGAACATCTGGACAAGCGGCTGATCAAGGTTATTCTTTGTCTATTTCAAATTTTCTTCTTCTTTTCTTGTTGATGCTTCTTCCTCTTCTTGTGCTGCTACTGTTGCTTCTGCTTCTTCTTCATCATCTTCTTCTGCTTCTGCTTCTGCTGCTACTGTTCCTCTTCTTCCTCTTCTTTTGTTCTTTGTTGCTTCTGCTTCTTCTTTTGGTTCTTTACTGAACTGATTGTATTGTTGTGAATGAGTCAAATTTCTAGTAGTGAATGAGTAACTTTCACTCTATGAGAATTAGGAAGATTAACCATAATAGATTTAGATAAAGGTTTGAAACTGGGGAAGAAACTTCTATCAAAAGTCATGTGCTTAGATGCTCTTCATTCTTCTAATTCAGTTTTTGCAGAAGTTGTAGGATTTATGCTACATTCTCCTCACTTAGAGACATAGCATTTGCAGGATTATCCACTGCTTGTTGACTTCCTTCAACTGGCTGAAAGTGATTGTTAACCATAGCTCCTTTGTGGTACCTTTTGACTTTAGTGAATTTGAAATCTTCTGTCTATCTTTAGTTTTCCAGCATACTTTGTCTTCTTTCTTTTTGGCATCTTTTCCTTAAACTGATAGTCTATCGGAAATAATATCTCTGTCTTTAGGATAAGGTTTGTGTACACTAGTGGGATTACATTGAGTACGTTGTTGTTGTTGCGCATCATCTCATTTGCTACCAAAAGAGTTGCCTTTTCATCACATAGATATGACAAGGAGATTCAAACTCAAGCTCTCTATGCCTTCTTTTCGCTTTTGTCGATCCAAAAAGCTTCTTTTTTGCCTAAAAGTCCAAAGCCAATTTCAATATACAAATTTTCCCATACCAATATTCATGATAATTTCCCTGTTCCTGTACCTTCCTCAACCCCAAATCACCCTTACATAATCAGAAAAGCTCACAACTTGGCAAATAAAACGTACAATTCGCCGAGTTCTGAATATTCTGATCATGACAATAACAACATGAGAAGGGGTAAAAGTAGATTGAATATGAGTTTTTCCTCTGTTGATAGTGGCTGGTTCAGTTTCAGTAGTGAATGTGGTGATGAAAAGCCTAAAGATGAAACTCAAAGCCTTATTTCTTCGCCAAGTTTTGAATCTTCATTCGATGTAGATCATCCGATAGACCCTTTAACAGAGTCCAGAAGTAGGAAAAAGATTAATAACACGAAAGTAAGGACTGAGTTCTTGAAATCAGTAGCACCATTTTGGCTCAATTTCTACACAGGAAAATAAATTAGACTTAATGACAAGTAATGAAGTTCATATTTTAATTTGGAGAAGTTTGACAAGCGATTATGAATAATACAGAAAATGGAAGGTACCAACCATGATTTTACAGAATCTGGTGCAGTCCCTAGTCATCATGGACAACCACTTTCGTGTTGTCTCTTCGACTTTTGAAGCACCTTTTATGGCATTCCTCACCTGTCAAACACAAGATACTAGCACTTGAGAACAATACAATTACATGCAAAGTAATTCATCCAAGCATGTCATTCTAGCATAATCATTTCACATGAAAATGAAAACTGCACATCCTCTTTTTCCTCCTTTTTATTCATAGGCCTTTCCCCTGTCTATCAAATGTCAATGTTAATGAACATTCCTCATAAAACTAAAATAAAGATCAAACTGATATGTTTTCAATTATTAGATGAGGTCTTGAAAAATCGGAACATCACTGGTACTTGAGATTTTAAGAAAACATCATTTGCTAGCTATATCAGAGATAACAGGTTAGCTATGATCTTTTCTTTGGTTGTTTAACCTCCAATATACCAGTTATATCGAAAATAACATACCTCATCAGCATCATTTTTCAAAGAGCTGGTTCGATAGGCTTCAAAGAGTAATTTGTCTTCTACCATATCCTTCATGGCCTTCAATTCATTCATAAGCTTCAATGCTAGAGATTCAATATCTTGCATCTGCCGCTGTGAAATTGCTATAGCACTTTCTAAATTTTGTATAATTGAGGTCCCGGTGCTAAGCTGAGGTAAAGAACGAGATAGACGAGGACCTTCTAGACTGCCCTTCAGAGGGCTGCTTCGTTTTCCTAGATTGGCTTTTGGATAGCTATATTTTTTAGGAAAAAAGGTCAGTCCAGAGACTTTTCATTTTTGTGAAATAGGCATAAATGCTTGTATTGTTGTTGTTTAGCTATATTCACATATAGGTTGCTAAACAAGTATTGCTCATGAATTGATATTTCTGCTTCTGCTGCTACTGATATTGCTGAACTAATAATATTAGTGCAATATTGAATCTATTGCTTAGAACTTCTGCTGCTACTGATATTGCTGCTACTGTTCCTCTTCTTCCTCTTCTTTTGTTCTCTGCTTCTTCTTTTGGTTCTCTGCTGAACTGATATTGCTGCTACTGTTCCTCTTCTTCTTTTGTTCTTTTGTTTTTGATCCTAGCAAGGACACTAGGGCCAAGGAACTTCTGTTACATTTTTATTTAAGCAAGACTAGGTTGTCTGGCATCACAATGTGATTATTAATTATATTGCATTTTCATTAATTTTAGGTGATGAAATTGAAGGGGATGAAAGCAACACGAAAGCTTGACCTAGGAGATGGATTGGGTTCATGGTGATCACAATGTACATTATTCTAGAAACATTATATAGTATATTTTTTTTTAGAATTTAAAGCTATGGTGTGTTCACCCTTTTTGGCATATGCATCTATATTTAACTTTATCGATACTATTAGCTAATTAATTACCAAATGATCGATCAGTATGTGAATCTTCATGAATTGTAATTTTCGTAATGATGAATAGGTATATATTATTTAATTTTGTGATCAATTTTAAATTACTGTTACATAAAATTATTATATTATAGCATGACTTTATCTAGGCATGTAGTACGTAATTATGACATGCAATTTAGCCTATTTATTTGTTACAACTGATGATTAAGAAAAATTGTTGTAATAGGTGAAAAACCGTTACATTACGAACGCAAAACCATTGCAATAGACTGAAGGATTATTTGAATAGATACGCAAAACCGTTGCATTAGTGTTGAAATAACTGTAGCACTACAGGTCTATTGCTACGGTTTCCAATTGTTGCAAATGAAACCAAACCGTGGGATATTCTTAAAGGAGAAACCGTTGCATTAGTGTTGAAATAACTGTAGCACGAGAGTTCTATTGCTACGGTTCGTAATTGTTGCAAATAAAAACTTAACCGTTGGATTCTCTTAAAGTAGGAACCGTAGCAATAGGGTACCTCAATTGCTACGGTTAGCACAACCGTAGGACTAACCGTAGTAATAGAGCTATTGCTACGCCACCTAATGTAGCGATTAGTTGAACCGTGGCAATAGACCTACGGCGACGAGAAGGGGGCCTATAGCAACGGTTTTGAACCGTTGCCATATATCAAATTTCCAGTAGTGACGATATGTTACTTTGGTTCATAGATCCAATAGGTATACAATATGGTTGGGGACCCAATTGATATACAATACTTTGGGTTGGGGACCCGGTTGATTACCTATATATCCAGACGCCTATACACACCTAGATTGTGTATGGGTATATCCTCTAGGCTTATGGGGGGTCGGGGGCATACATGCATAGATATTAGGTCCTTACAACCATGTACAGCTCGACCCCTTGACCATATGATATTGAGAGTTAGGTTCCATTGTGATCTTGTTAGTTAGATTGTGTGTGGATGTACCCTTAGGGATTATGGGCGCCAAGTTAGCAAACATGCACAGATACGAGGGCCATACACCTACGTACAACACTACATCTCCATCTGGTAATAGTTGTGATATGGGCCTACTCGGTTCCATCAATCGATATCATTGCACATCACTTGGATTGTTTTAGGTGGGGTCTGTTTATCCTCTAAACATGTTTACTCATTTATCTGAGTTTCAATTGCTAGTCATACTAAAGTTCTTTACATTTAAACCTTCTATATTTATAGTATTGCACTCATTCAGCCGATGTTGCCTACTAGGTACCTGTTTTTGTGCTAACCCTTACATTTTTGTATCTTCCTATGGTGAGATCCATGTACTAGCCACGGTCGCCGAGTTGGGGGTTCATGAGCATTTCAAGAGACATTGGTGTGAATTAACAGCTCAAGACATTCGGCAACCTCTTTCCATTTTGATGGCCATCTTTTGTATCCAGATGTTGACCTTGTACAATAGTGTAGTGGCTTTAATATGTAGGAGCATTCCTTATTGTGTATCTTGTTATATATATATATATATATATATATATATATATATATATATATATATATATATAAGTGTATTCTTGCGTCTATTATAGCTCTGTACAGTTGGTTTCCTAGTTTTGGGTAGAGTGTGTTGGTTTATTTAAGCATATCATATCTAATATTGTTGAGTAATGATTAAGGATATATACCCTGGGGTGGGAACTAGCTTTCCTATAGTTGGTATTAAAGCTTAAGGTTCAATGGACTCATTTGTACTAAGCTATCATCTTGTAGAGTCTTGTGGATACATTCGGAGACGTCAATGACTTATCTCTAGGGTGCTACGAGATGCTTAAGAAACTTTCTATGTTGTCGATTTCATTTTTGAATATTGTTAATAGTCCATAGATCTCTTGGAATCTGAAGTGCTCGGTTCTTATTCAAATATACCGCGTAGAGGTCAAGCTTTGGGATAGGGTAGGGATACATCATCAGTCCTATATAAGGAGCATCCTCCAAATCCCATTGAGTTTAGACAGGATTCCCACAAGTTTTGATTGCTTAGATAGAAAGATTAGATGCATTGAGATATTGGAGCCTCAGAGATAGGCGTCATGATCAATTACTTGTCTGGGTGTGACTGTAAACTATACTATGGAATATATTGTTGAGGTTGGGACTCTGTGATACTTATATTTGTATATTAGTTGTCATTTAAATGTAATGATGGCTATGAATATTAGTGAGGAAGATTATAAAGGCGGGAGAGGCTACGACTGAGTTAAGCTAAGAATTGATGTTATCTTTCTATATGTATTTGACTATTTAACTACTTGTTTTACCTGTTAGACTTCCTGAAACTGATGATTATGCTATTCCTGGTATGACTCTGATTACTTATCACTTATTTTATGATTATACTTTGTTAAAGGCTAAATAGAATCCTACACCCTGTGATTAATACATATGTTCATTTTGATACTTGATTACATATGTTGGTAGTCAAGTACTGGCGTTATATAGTATTTAATAGGGTGGCTTTCAGTTATGCTCTTGACTACACCATATGACTCTATAGATATGATTTTACCGATGTGACTTTGTTGATATACTATTCCCCAAATTTTCTGGTAACTGGATTGTGATCCTGATTGGGAGATGAATGTTATACCTGGGGTTTCAATGTGATTGTCTATTGTTTGTTGGATCGCTTGTTACCTTTATGAACTGATCTATCGGTCGCATTCTCTTGGGAACTTGATACAATTATTAGCTGGCATGGATATTATTTTCTAGAATTCTTGATATACTGGACAGTGGGAAAGTTGATCATTGTATTGGGTTACCTGGTATTTGGATTATGGTTCTACACATTTATATGTATTTCTTATCATTTCTTACTTGATTATTGATGTTAAGCCTTTTCTATCCTAGGCTATACATTAATGTAGTGGGGCGGGGGGATTCCTTTTTATTAGTGGGGGATCTAGTGCGGTAATTTTTTTGGATTGTGATATTTGGACAGGGTTGATATTGTCAGATGGGCTCAATCTTGCTATTATCGGGGTCCTGAATTGATTAGATTCTTATCCAGTTATAGTAGATGACTAAGCCTACATTATTCCATTAGCTATACTTGATACATACTTGAAGTGTGGTAGGGGCTCATTGCCAAGGTATTCCTTAGAATTCTTACATATATGCAGGTTCTGAGACTAAACCATTTGAATTTTTGATATACTTGTCCATGCTCGAGGTATGACATCTAAGGCCCTATTGGGAAACATGGATCTTGTGGTTGTAAGCCTTAGATATGTTCCTAAGGGCTTCCAAATTATTATCCGTGGAAGGAGGTTTAGCCAGGCGCTAAGCCCTATATTTATTCCACCATACTGGATGGCTCCTGCAGAGCTTAAGGAGCTCAGTACTCAACTTTAGGGTTTGTTAGATCAGGGATTCATATGGTCAAGTCTTTCTTACTGGGGAGTCCTTATTTTGTTTGTAACATCGAAGGACAGGACTCTTCGAATGTGTATTGATTTTTGGTAGTTGAATAGGGTGATGGTAAAGAACTATTATCCCCTATCGTGCTTTGGCAATCTATTTGACCAGTTAAAAGGGGCATTGGTGCTTTCCAAGATAGACCTAATATTGGGTACCACCAGATGAGGATCTGGGCAGAGGACATTAAGAAGAGTGCCTTCCGGACCTGTTATAGGCATTATGAGTTTTAAGTCATGCCATTTGGGCTAGCTTAGTCCCCTACAACATTTATGAAATTGATGACTATGGTATTCTGACCATATTTGGACTCTTTTAACATGTTTTTATGGATGATATCCTTGTATGTTCACAAAGCCTGGAGCAGTATGCCCAAAACCTACAGATAGTATTGTAGACACTCAGAGATCATAGGTTTTATGCTAAATTTTCTAAATGTGAGTTTTTGCTTAAGTTTGTAACTTTCTTAGGGCACGTGATTTCCAAAGAGGGTATTATGGTGGATTCGGATAAGGTTAAGGTGATTCATTGGTGGACAAGGCCTACTTCAGTGTTAGAGATTCAGAGCTTTATAGGATTAGCAGGGTATTACAAACGGTTTATTGAGGACCTCCACTATTGCTACTCGATTGACTCGTTAGGGCGTGCTATTTGTGTGGTCCGATAAGTGAGGCTAATATTATGAGGCTAAAGGAGTTTTTGACTATGACTCCTATATTTAACCTTCCTATCAAGAGAGAGAGAGAGCGCTTTGTTGCATATTGTGATGCCTCCCGTATTAGGTTACGTTGTTTATTGATGCAGTACGGTTGGGTTATTGCCTATGCTTCTTATAAGTTACGAGCCCTAGAGCGCAGCTACCCCATGCATGACTTAGAGTTTACGGTGGTAGTGTTTACATTCATGATCTTTAGATATTATCTATATGGTGTGTATTATGATATTTATACCAACCACCAGAGTTTAGAGTACAATATGACTCAATAGGATTTGAATTCGCACTAGAGAAGTTTGATTGAGTTGTTGGATGACTATGATCTTTCCATTTTAAATCATCCGGGTAAGGCAAATATGGTAGCGGATTCCTTGAGTCGGAAGGTAGTGAGTATGGGCAGCTTAGCACATTTCACTGTGAAGGAGCGACCGTTAGCCTTGGATATTCAGTGCTTGGCTAATAGGTTGGTCCGGTTGGATGTTTCAAATTCCAGCCAAGTATTGGCCTTTATTGGGGCTAAGTTTTCATTGATTGATCCACTCAAGACTCAGTAGTTCGAGGATGAGTCATTAGTGAGTCTCAGGGATAGTGTTTTTTAGGGGGTTGGTGGTCAAGTTACAGTTGTTTTAGAAGGGGTCCTCTGATTCAACAGCCGATTGTGTGTTGCTAGAGTGGGGGTTTTGATACAGATGATCATATGTGAGGCACATGATTCTTGATATTCTATTCACCCAGGTATCGCAAAAATGTACCATGATATAAAACAACATTACTGGTGGGAAAGCATGAAGAGGAATATTGTTTATTTTGTGCCATATTGTCTTAGTTTCCAATAGGTAATGGCTGAGCACCAGCGACCCAGGGAGACACTCCAATAATTGCCCATTCCTGAGTGGAAGTGAGAACGTGTGACTATGGACTTTGTTGTGGGTCTCTCTTGTACTTCCAATGGTTATGACCATGCTAAAGTTATCGTAGATCAGCTATTCACTTCCTCCCGGTTCTTTTTAACTTTAGTTATGAGTTATTAGCTCGTGTTTACAGTCAGGAAATAGTCTAGGCGCATGGTGTCCTAGTGTATATCATATCTGAAAAAGGGTCACAGTTTACCTTTCGCCTTTGAATGGTCTTTTCGGGAGAATTGTGCACCCGAGTTGACCTGAGCAAAACATTTCATCCATAGACAGATGGCCAGTCTAAGCGTACTATACATGTTTTGGATCACATGTTACATGCTTGTGCATTAGACTTTAGGGGTAAGTAGGAGCAGTTTCTGCCGTTGACGAAATTTGCTTATAATAACCTCTATTAGACAAACATTCAGATGGCCCCATTCGAGGCATTATATGGCCAATGATGTTGTACTCCAGTTGTCTACTTTGAGTCTATAAAGCTAGGACCGTACAGTACAAATTTACTACAGGATACCTTAGCATGGTTCCAGGATAGTCAGGATAGACTGAGGACAACTAAAATTCGTCACTAAAGTATGCCGATCGCTGATGCTATTTCTTACAGTTTGAGGTTAGAGACATACCGTGCTGAGAGAGTCACCCCTAAAATGGGTCATGCGGTTTGGTAGACGGTGTAAGCTTAGCCCCCAGTATGTCGGACTTTCTGAGATTCTGAGATGGTTCAGGCTGGTGGCATATGAGTTAGCCCTACCTCCAGCTTATTTCGCTATACACCCTGTATTCCACGTATCGATGTTAAACTTGTATATATATATTCCATATGAGTCACATATGCTTCAATAAAATTCAGTTGAGTTGGATGACCATATGACATTTGTTGAGGAGCTGGTGGCCATACTAGCTAGGGATACAAGATAGTATTGCACCAAGGTTATACCAGTAGTTAAGGTTCAGTGGTGTCACTATCTGATTGAGAAGACTACCTGGGAGATGGAAGCACAGAAGCGGGAGCAGTACCCTAGACTATTTGAGCCATCAGGTATGCCTTATTTTACTTTCGCGGACGAAAGTCTAATAACTGGGGAATGTTGTAATGACCCTCTAGGTCATATCTTTATTATTTTAATTCTTCAAATAATTTGAGCTTATGTATGGTATCCTCGGATAGTTTATGACTAATAGGGAATTTTTGGATGGTTATTCGTTAAATTGGTGATGAATTATGACCATTTTTGAGTTAACAAGAAGTTATAACTATAAAAATGATAGTTCTGATAAAGTCATAGAAAACGACCTCGGAATGGGATTTCGATGGTTCCATTAGTTTTAGAATGGCCAAATTAGTCTACGAGCGTGGTGGACCAGAAGTTGGAGGGTTCCGAAGTGGATTTAAGTCAAAAGTTGCAAGATACTTTGCTATGCTAAAAGAATGAGCAGTTGTAAGTTCAAGCGGAAGCTAAAAAGTGTTTTTCTATGAAACCCTTGCTAAATGTGCTTGAAATGGAAATTTGATGTTGTGGTCAGCTCCAGAACATTGAAAATGGCCTAAAATAACCTTTCATCAATTAGTGGGGGCTTCTGGTTGCATTTTAACCCCTATAATTCTATTAGATAAAATTAGTCGGAAAGAAGTTAAACCCTCATTTTTTCTGTAGGATGCTCCATTGGAAATTCTGACCACCACCGATGGATTCGGATTGTTGAAATCCCTATGGTTGCACTATTGATTTGCGCAAAGTCAAAATTGTTGGTGTCGCACCAGATTGCCACCCTGTGCATTCGTGGAGGGGATGGCACGTACGCGGATGAGGGCCAGGTAAAGCTCCGCATTTGCTAAGCCTTGGTCATGTTCACAAAGGCAACACATGCTAAGACACCACGTTCGTGGCCCCAAGCCCACATTTGCGGAAGCCTTTTTATGGGGCGATGCGTAGCCTATAACATGTCGCAGACAACCATTTTCCCCAATTTACCCAAAGCATAAAAATTGCTATATAACTACATTTATAGAGATTCAAAAGTATAGAGTACTCAATGTTTGCAGGGAACACTGTGGAGGTGTCAAATTCCAAATTTCAGTATGTAGTTCCAGATAAAAATGTCGTTTTAATTTTTATGTTCTCAAAAAAATATTAAAACTTTATGCTGTGATATCTCAGCCAGTTCTTGATGAAATTAAATAAACATTTTGGTCTAAGTTGTTCTATTTTCATAGAGGAACACTGTGATATGCTCGGATTCTAATGAACATCACTTTATTCAGTAAAACTTTGGCTGAGAAAGTTTTGTAAGGATTGTTTTTGGTAAAGAATGCAACTTCATTTTTTATCCATTTCTCAACCTTCTAGGATTTGTTATGAGCTCAACTTTCGGTTATAGACTCGGGGTGATGTGGGGATTATTTTATGGGGGGGGGGGGTTTGAGATTTTGAGCGAGAGCTCTATTTTTTCCCATATTAGACATAATTACTATCATTTTCCTTGATTATTGAGTTTTTACACTCAAATTAGTCGTGATAACCTTGTGAATTATATTTTTATAGCTGAGCAGCGTCGAGAAGTAATCAAGAAGGAAAAGCCCGCGTAGATTGACTTAGGATGCGAGGAATCATCTACCAAGTAGGCTAGACTTCTCTATACCTTTAACTATGTTGAAATGTATGCGTATTGAGCTAGAATCTGTTGGTTATGGGTTGAGTTATGGAATATGTGTGGTATATGGTTTGTTGTGCTCTATATTCTTATTATATTATGTTGTCGGAAAATATTCCTCTGTTTATGACTAGATTAGCTATAGCTTTGATAATCGTAGAGTTCGGGCACTGTTGATTATAGGACGGCTTGGCAAAGGCTGAATATGGGATGATGCCGTGGGACAAATATGTACTCTGACCTAACTCTTATCTGTGTGAATGTATGGCCCCAGGCTACTAAGGTATGTGTGTTGTGAGGTTGTTTGTTAATTATATGTCGTACTGCGGCCTGATGCTGGTATAGATATTACTCTACTGGGTTGGATTGTTTGGAATACTTAGTGTATCATTGTAATTTCCCATGCTACTCTGATTACTTAGGGATGTGAGGGTGGTGGTATACCTTGCCTTAGTTGTGTATGACTCTACCTTGTTCTTTAGTATGTACACTTCCGTATACAATTGTTAGTTCTTGTGCATCTATTATCATTGCCTTATACTGGGGTTACCAGCTATAGTCTGAGAGAGATGATTGTTAGGCTCGGTTGAGCTATGTGATTCTTTCCTTGAGGTAGGGGTTTGTGAGCATTTCAAGAGACATTGTTGAGCATCAACAACTCTAGACACTCAGTAGTCTCATTTTTTATGGTCTTCTTTTGTATCCATACATTGGCCTTGTGCAGTGTGGTGGCTTGTCCATGTATGAGTATTCCTTGTTTTGGGTAGAGTGTGTTGGTTTATTCAGGCACATATAATATTATTGTGACTAGTGATTTAGGACAGGTACCCTGGGGTTGGGAACTGGCTTGCCTATAGGTTGGACCTAACAGGCGCCAATATGACCCTCGGTTATGACATTTTTGCTGTTGAATTTTTTAATACTTAGAGAAAGTTTTCATGTTGTTATTTTCAGATGCAGGCTACTTTTTTTGGCATGGAATATTTTTACCATTTTTCCCGTTTGACCCGAGCTGATTTATTTTAGTGTTATTAGATTCGTTGTGCGATTGTGATGTTATATTTGAATAGATTATGGTGATTTGGATTATCATGGAAGGGGAAAGGCCTTTGATTTGGCTTGATTCAAGACTTTTTCTAAGTCAAATAGACTTTTAACCTTTTGTTAAGTATGACTGAACCTTGTAATTTTCTAAGAGAATATGCTTGGGAGATTTGAGGCATGAAATGGGTTAGATTGATGTTATTGTAGGCTTGGATCATGATAATTTGGTTTGGGTAATTCTAAATGTTGTGAGTCCTTATATCTGTGCTATAATTGAGGGAATTGTGAATTACTTGGTGTTGACCTTGAGATTGTAATGATATTCGAATTGTGTTGTGAAATACACGAAAAATTTACTGTTGTATTACATGATTTCAAATGGACATCTTGCTTACTCACATTCTTATAAACATGATTATTGTGTTATGATTACATGGTTGCTTGATGTTCCATTGGTGATGAAAAGCTCAATGGAAATGGTTCCGGCTAGAAAAAAGAAAAAAAATTAAAAGCCGAAGAAAAATGACTCTAACTAGATATGAAAGTAAATGCCGAAGAGAAACGGTTTCGACGGATACATGGTTCATGTGTGATCCCCGTGGGTTCCAGTCTGAGGTTATCCGGGGATGTGTATCGTAAGACAAATGCATCATAAATATTTGACATTGCACCACATGGTTTAGATTGTATTGCATTCACTTCATCTCATATCATTCTATCTTGTATTTTGATATATATAATCTATGTGTGACGACTTGGAAGCTTTACATTTCTAGATTATCGTTAAGGTTGTTCTAATAGGAGATGATGTTTAATATTGAGAGTTGGGCCTTGTACACTATGAAATACTAGGCTATGTGGATTTTATGATTACTTATATTATTAATTAACTATGATACGTTTGACTCTTGGATTTATATGTATAATCTGAGACTTTGATCTACGATAGGCATTGGTTTATATGGACTCTTGTTGTGCTGAGACTTTCCTGAGTAAAATATTGTAGTTCGGCAGTATATGTTTAGGATGGATAGGAGGACCTGTGTTCTTCAGTACTTTACTTTAGGTTAGTTTCCATTTGTGGAGTACCATGTTATTTGGTGCTCACCCATCGCTATATTTTGTAGGTTGTGAGCCTGGTCCCTCTTTCTAGATCGTAGGTTGTAGATTATATGGATTTTTATTGTGCTGGGACTTTTCTGATTGCAGGATTGTAGTTTGGCGATATATGGTTAGGATGGATAGGAGGAACTATGCTTTTTATTGCTTTACTTTAGGTTAGTTTCAATTTGTTGAGTACCGTGTTGTTCGGTGCTCACCCCTTGTTACATTTTGTAGAGAATGAGCCTGGTCCCTCTTGCTAGATATTCTTCAGTTATAGGATTGAGCATCAAGAACATTCGTAATGTGTATGCTTATACCTTCATTTTTATGTTTCGTTCTATTTGAGGACCAGACATTGAGACTAGTATTTTGCTGAGTATTCTATATTCAGAGACTTGTACATGTGAGACCAGTTTCTGGGATGAGTATAACTTTTGATTTCTTATGCTTATCTATGACATCAGGCTGTTTTATCTTCTGCTTTCAATATTATGGTGAGTTGTTTATATTTTGGGCTGACTCGTCTTGATGAGTTAGGTGAGTGCCATCAGACTCAAATTCTGATCGTGACACGAGATGTGCCTTACTATAACATTGACACTCAAAGAGGCATCGTACTTGACACTATGGCCATTCACAATTATGTTATAAAAAAAAGGAAATATGCATGATGCATTACACACGGCTGAGGATGAGCAATATATTCCTTTAGTTGATTCCGATGTAGACAAAATTTCAAGAGCTAACAATATAAATGAAGAAAATTTGGGAGAACAATGTGATGATACTTTTGGATGGGACTTTGTGATATGATTGCTAATGATATTTCTAATGCTTAATGCTCGAATAATTTAAATTATATTTCCACTTTTAAACTATTGAAGTGCTCCCTATTATTTTAACACTTCTGTTTGTAACAAACCTTATAATCTTGGAATATGAGTGTATGTTTATTTATATATTTTGTCCTTTCCCTATGGTTTTAATAAATAATTTAAGATAGTAAAGGAAATATGTGAATGATAAATAAATACTATTGAATGTAACTTAAAAAAGCATATTGAATTCTTTATGTAAAATAAGAGGCGGCGTGCATGCCCTTAGAAAGTATTATTGGTGTTGGTTAGTTAAACGTTGGAAATTCCTTTAGATGGCAAGAGAAAATTGGAATAACTGGTATATTTTGATAATTTAGTATCACAATCATGTTTCCATTTCAATCATGCAAAAAGAGTTGATCTACCATAAAAAAGGTCCAAATTTTTTTTTGTATATATATATATATATATATATATATATATATATATATATATATATATATGTATATATATATATATATATATATATATATATAGGATTTTGAATGACAATTTTCTAATATTCGAAGATTAAAAATTTGATATTGTCACATATATTAAGAACTTGAAAAAATAATAGAATTCATACTCCTTAATGAATTTTTTCTTTCATATATTTTCAGCGCAATACTGTTCTTTGATATAAATAGTTTCTCAATATTGAATTAGTCAATTATCTATTTGATGGCATATTTTTCATTCTTTAGGCAATATCAGCTAGTTTTCCTTTGTTTTTCATGTCAACATCCATAAGAACTCTAAAGTAGCTATGATAAATTTATCATGCAACAGATATAAGCTCCTTGTGCTGTCAAATGTGAGTTCCTTGATTATCCTAGAGCAATTAAACCATAAAATGATCTCATTAAATTTTTAAAAACATTTTTATTTCTACCTTTAAAAATGCAAAATATTTTAAAATATTGTTTTTGTCAAAAAAAAAAAAAAGGAAAACCAAAGAATTATCTTTGGAAGTTCACACACATTTTAAGATGAAAAAGTGTTCCTGGGAGCATTTTGCATGACCACTTCATTTCATTTTTCAGACAAAATTAATTTTAAACAGTGGAAATTACTATTGAATTGTTAAATCAAAATTTAAGTTGTTCATTTTAAAATTGCATTATTTAATAAATTGAATCCAAACATGTCTCTTATCATAGTCTCGTACCTCGAGAGGATACCATTGGCATGGCCGGCACTCAGAGACTATTGCTAGACCTCCAAGCGAACTAATTAGCCTCATCACATTCGTTCAATCATAACTAACAACGGAAGACATCAATGACTAAGAGTACTTAATGAAAGACAATAATAATTTGATAGTCATAGCCCAAAGGCCAAACAATCTAAGAATCAACAGAGTAAAACTAGCATGAAAGAGACTAGCAAAAAATTATAATCTAATAACAACTCAACAATCTAGTCTATGAAGCCTCTATCCGTCGACAAAGTTGAGCCAATGGCATACCTATGACTACCTCAAATTAGAATGAAATAAGTCTAAACTCAAAGCTAGAATAGAAAAAAATGATATCTTCCCAAAATAGGGAAGGCTCACCTATCAGCTGAAAGCAAATCGGTCCTCAATAAGGCGAAAAGATGCCGATCCAAATGGATAGTAGTACATGGAATGTATAAGTATTTAAAATGGCGGAAAAACATGTAAAAGAAGAATAACATCAACTCAAATAACTCAACTCAAGAATTAGGAAACTCAATCAGAATGTCAAGAGTCTAAAGTAAGACTCTGATAATTCATATACAATCTAATCCAATCTAATCCAATGATAATTCATATACAATCTAATCTAATCCACTCAGAATACTATCAAGACGTATATGGGAGTTTCTCTACCTGACAACCATCACCTATGAACCGGTGATGATACAACAAAGCAATGTCGTTGCCATATCCATCTCATACCTTTCAAGGGTAAGGGACACCACATCACTGGAGCCAAAATTAGTAACATCAAGTCCTCTTTTTGGGACAACAAAAAACATCTAATTTTACAGTCCAATCCTCTCCTATGCCGGCTACATAGTTATCGAGTTTGAGTCAGACTTACTCTTATTCTATTTGATGCTCAATACTCCTCCCATGAATCACCATGATCAAAAGACATTAATCCTATGATTAACTCATTCATCCAGTCTCATTGGACATTTGTCAACTCAAGTCATCACATCAACTATCAACTCTTTCGTTATATTCTTCTAAGGTTCAGCTCTTGACTCATAAAGTCTCTATCATGCATCATTTTAACTTATAGCTCTCAGAAAAACAAAAGTAGAATGAAAGAATTTATGGATTCCATAGACTCCTTAAGCTCAAATTATACTTGTGCTTTCCCATTTAAGTGAAATAAGAAAAAACAATCAGAATTCATTTAGGATAAGAAAAATCATCCAATTCAGGTATTTAATTCATAAAACGGGTAATTCATGCAAGATAATATAGGAATATATTAGGATTTTAGATAAACCTTTAAGGAACGTTCATGGGAGACTTAATTAATTAATAACTCCATCAATTCAGGTTATGGGGTACATGGAAGGATAAAACCCAAGTTCAAGTTAGCCTTACACACTTAGAGGTGGTAAATCTTGAAACAGCTAAACTCATAAGATTATCGTCAAACCCTAGCCTTTTTCTTCCTTGAAACCTTGCTCTAAGTTGGAGAAGGTGTTTTAGCATAAAAAGGTTGAACTAATATGTTTTGGGATTCATTTAGGTGTAAAAACATCAAATTTAGGCTTTGAAAGGGCGGGAAAAGATAAAAAAAAACTTTCTTAAGAGTTGTCAACGTCGTCCACGGGCCTACCTTTGACCCATATAGACTTCCACGACGGGTAGGAACCAATCCGTAAACTTTGGGCAAATTTTGGGGTCTCTAGATGATTTCACGAGCCCAATCTATACCCTGTAGAGGTCTATACGACCCATAGTTGGGTCCATCAAGTCTATGACTCTAAAATGGATTTTTTAATGTTTTTCCAGGAGTTGATAATATGGAACATAATTCAAACCACGGCCCATGAGTATATTTCATACTTCAACTCTACTCTGCAGTCTTCAGTAAAACAGCTATAACATTTTACTCCAAACTCTAAATGAGGTGAAATTAGTTGTGTTTGAAAGCTAAATTCAAACAACGTTCATCTGATAGGCCATAGGTTACCTAGTTCTTTGTATGCAAATAGTTATGGTCATCTAAATTTTACCCTAGTATAATCTAACACGAGAAACTCAAGTGATAGGAAAGTTTTGAACTCGGCTAAGTACTAAAGGTCTCTTATGACCCTAATCCACTTCCCATATATATGAATGATGATTGAAACATAGCTGCGTGTAAGAATAGAGCTATGAGGTGTCATAATATCTCCCCCTTGGAATTATTTATCTTCGAATGATAAGAACCTAGGAGATCTATCCAGAAGGAACAACATCAACAACTCAAATGCTCGGATACTCGAATACTCATACTTTAGAAATCAACTTCAACTAAGGATTTAAAATTGAAAGACAATTTCTAACATCATCATTAGGCACGAATACAATTCAAGACATGCATACTTAAATACTCATACACTCAAGAGGAGGATTAACTCAGAGATAAGAACTCAACTCAACAATGGGAAAGTAACACACATAATAGAAATGAATCATTACCATCAATTTCAACATTAGGAGGCATGAATAGGTAAGAAATGAATCATTACTATTAATTTCATCATTAGGAGGCACGAATAGGTGAGGGCATGTAGGCTTCATATCCTCTTCAGCTTTCCATGTGGTCTCTTCATGGATTGAATTCTCCACAACACTTTCACTGATGCAACCTCTTTAATTCTCAACTTGCAAACTTGACGATCAAAGATTTGTATTGGGATCTCTTTATAACTCAAACTATCCTTCACTCAAATGCTTTAAATAGGAACTACCAATGACGATCTTCCAAACACTTCTTAAGCATAGAAATGTAAAAGACTGGATGAATGGCTACCAACTGTTATGGTAGCTCGAACTCATAAGCTCCGTTTCCCACTCTATTCATAATTTGGTAGGGACCAATGTATCGAGGACTCAACTTTCCTATAACAACCCTTAATTCCTTCTACCTAATCTGGAGTAGGATGCATAGAGGATGCTAAGAAAAGACTGAGCGAAATGGTAGATAAAGGTTCACGAGGGCCATTTACAACTCATAGACAGGTCTACAACTCGTAAAGTAGGTCTCATAAAATTCCAGATGACTTGGTCAAAATTTTCTAGTCTGAGGCATATATACGAGATGGTATATGACCTATAATGTAATTCATGGCTCGTAGATGGTTTTCGTGAATTGATGGTCCAAATATCAACTTTCTAGTATCGTGATTTATGAATTATCAGATGACTCGTAGAATGGTTTATGACTTGTAGAGGAGGTTTTGTTACAAACTCCAATAACTCAACTTTCAAGACCTATTGTTCATGAGAGGTAGTTTATGACTCATCGAATGGTTTACGGCTCGTAAATGGGGTCTTGTAGACTTAGACAATGGTTTTTAAGAAGGGTATTTTCGTCCATTCCAATCCCTATTTGATTAATCCTTGTTCGTTTTAGGCTTCAATAAAGACTTAAAACAGAACACAAGGCATATTTGTCAAGATTGTTCACACCCAAGGGTTTCTTGAGAACACTAAAAGAGGGAGAAGAGCAAGAGCTCTTCATTTTAGCATGAGGATTGACTAGAGTTGGATTGTTTCTTTTATCTCCGAACATGTAAGGCTTACTAAAGTGTTGAACTACATCTGTTCACACGCCCCTTTTATCTACCTGAGTCAAGATTTAGAAAAGGTTGAGATTTGGGAAATTATATTACCCTAATACTGAAATCCTTACATTGATTATGAGTTCACGTTATAATTTATGGACTACTTGCTGCATTGAATAATTTGTGATATGAAATTGAGGTATAGTTTCATACTTGATAGCATGAGCCCTAAATTGCATAATTTTATGAAATTCTATGCATTGATTGAGTTGAGGTCTGAGTTTTATGTTGAATTAATGAGTTGAGAAATTTGAGTATCCTGGAACATGAGAAGCATATTTAACAAAATCACTTATAGTAGCATGAAACTTACTTGCATTGCATGATAAGTCAATTTAAGTGAGTCTAAATAACCGTCTATGTCTGAGTCGAGTTTGATTGTCTGCATTAATTGACTGAGTTGATGAGTAACTTAGACGAGTTGAGATGAGATAACCCAAAAGAGGCCGATATTTGAACTGATTGACTGAGCATTGAGGATTGAGTTGAATGATGAGTTGAGCATATTTTAGTCCTAGGAGGCGTATCGAGCACTGAGCTGGACTAAGGTAACATCTAATTTAACCCATAGAACTATGTTGTCAGCATAGGATCAACGCGCAGCTCGTTTTGGCGACTCTTGTCCCAAAAAGGGACATTTACCTAAAGGATTCAAGAGAGAGGTTGATCGTCCTTTACCATGTCAAGTTTTGGATAAGCGTGGCAATGATGTAAGCCTTCATTTTGCATCACCAAACTAAAGGTGATGGATTTGGATGTCGGTTAAAAGAAACTCCTAAAAAATATGGATTGAGCATGACATTTTAAACTGAGTCTAATGTTTAGTAGGCATACTTTTAAAAGAGCATGAATTACTTTAAAGTTGCATATACTGAAGTGAGCATGAGAGGTTGAGTCGAGATGTGTGGGTTGAGCCTTAATTTCTTAAGCTATTTTACATACTAGTATATTCCATGTATAGACATACATTTAGACTTGCATCATTTTAGGATACAGATACAAGTGATAGAGGACTTCAGCCCACATAGCGTTAATGTCTAAATCAGTGCATTCCATACTTGGTGTTCCCTCATTGCATTCTGGAAGATCCATTTTATCTTGTTGATTTTATTGAGTACTTTATTTTCTTGATTTGAGGTGTCCATGGCCTATCATGGCACCATCTAGATAGTTGAGTAGAGGCTTCATAGACAATGAGTAGAAGATTTGTTGAGTATTTTGTATTTCCAAACTTATTCTTTTGAAGCTATGAGATAGTACAGTTATGTTTATCATTAGTTGTGTGTTCATATCAAAATTCTTCTTCCACTGTTGAGTTGATGTGACGATGAGGCCAGGTGGTTCCCTTGGAGAATTGGCAATAGTTCCTCTAGTGCCATCCATTCCAAGGGTAACCTCTCGGGGCGTGAAAAACTTAGTATCAGAGCATAGGGTTCAGGTGTCCTAAGAAAACTATGAAGTCGTGTCTAGTAGGGCCTTGTTTCTGGGTGTGTCGTGGACCACACATTATAAACAAGAGGCTATAGGACAATAGGAATTGTTACCCTTTCTTGCATTCTGAGTTTCATTGATAGAGTTAAAGCCCTGCAAAACTCTTTTCTAACTCGTGTGTTACGTGCTTGCAAATCATGCCTCCTAAATGCATTGTGACCCAGAGAAATACAATAGCCAGCAAAGCTAAGAATACAACTTCAGGGTGCCTCCTCTAATGAAAATGAGGGGCCGAGGCCGACTGGTTAGAGCTACTTAAGTTCCTGAGAAACTTGTTGCCCCACCTGCTCCTACTACAGAGGCTGACTTTAGAGGAACTATCAGCATGCTCACACAGTTGGTAGCTACCCAGAGTGGGAACAAGGGCTCATAGGCTCCTAGTTCTAGCTTTCAAGAGGCAACAGCTGCCGCCAGACTGCGAGACTTTCTAAGGATGAACCCACCCACTTTCACTAGGACAAAGGCCAAGGAGGACCCTCAAAACATCATTGATAAGATGTGGAATGTGCTAAAAACTATAAATGCGGCTGAGACTGAGGGAGTCGAGCTTGTTGCCTATCAAGTCAAGGATGTGGCTTAAGTCTGGTGCAATTAGTAGGAAGAGAGTCAAGGTGATGATGCTAAGCCAACAGTTTGGGATGAGTTCGAGAGTGATTTCATTGTTCACTTCATCTGCAGGAGTTGAGAGAGGCTAAGGTTGATGAGTTGGTGAACCTAAAACAAGAGGGTCCGACTGTTAAAGAGTACAACTTGAAATTCATCCAGTTATCAAGATATATCTCAGAGATGGTCTAGGATTTGAGAGCGAGGACGAGGAAATTCATGTCTTGGTTGTGCATACATGTGAATAAAGAGTGTAAGTGTAACGCCCGATAAAATTATCAAAATACCCCTAGAGTGGGGGGTATGCGCATAATGCATCTTCCAATGCTCATATAGAAAATCCGTGGCCGGATTTGTGATAAGCATGGAAAATTGAGTGGGAAAATGGTCTCGGCCGATTTTTAGAGCGACCCGATCAATATGAAGCATAAAACAATGTTAATACGCGACAGGGGCGCGTAGCGCACCCATCACGGACCAGGACTTATATTCTTTTGAAAATTTTCGATGGGATGGAGAAACATGTTCAAAAGCTCTATTTTGAAAATGCACTGTTCACGACTAGTCCGCGTCGCGGACTATGTCTTTTCTGAGTTGTAAATTTCTAAATCATTACGAGGGTCATTCGTGTCAATTCCCCAGCCCTCCTACACTCTAATATATAGCTAATAAGGTCGTTTCGACGTGAAAAGGGTCTAAAACCCCGATTCTAAGTCCTATTCCATAATCTAACAAGGCTACGACTTGAGAAGAGAAGAGAAGAGCTTGAGTTTAGATATTCAAGAATTGACGTACTCGGTTGATAGCTGCATCCCAGGTATGTAAGGCTAATCTATAACATGGGATTATTCTCTCATGTGCCCTATAGAGATCATAGAGGAGTTGATGACTGAAGAGTCTACATGCATGATTTCTTTGATGGATTTTCTTGAAAAATCAATTTGAAATTACATGTTTTCTATGTTGATGATCATCATACAAATTGTTTTCTTAAATTGAATAGTTTCATGAGAATTTGCATAACCCTACATAACTAATTTGAAAAGCATGCATATTGAACTTGAGAATTAAATCTAGAGCCTTGAATTAAGATTGTGATTGTGATTGTGATGAGAGAATGATGATGAGTTGATAAAGTTTTATTGTCTTATGAGTCTCTATAAATGAACTCTAGCGATGTGTCGATTCACTTGATTTCTAATGATTGTTCTAAATCTTGAGTCATTGATAAGATTAATTGATGAGAGGGTTAAAGTCCCTATGAGATTGATTGATGAGGGGGTTAAAGTCCCCATGAGATTGATTGATGAGAGGGTTAAAGTCCCTATGAGCTTAATTGATGATAGGGTTAGAGTCCATATGAGATACCGATCATTAACGGGGTTAAAGTCCCTACGAGATTGGTTAAGATGGAGGTTTTATGAGCATTGAGTCAGGAGGAGTATCGAGCACTGAAATGGGTAAGAGGGAGTCCCACTCGAACTCATTAAACTATGTCGCCAAGCATAGAAGAGGTTTTCCTCTTGAGTTTATGTCCCTGAAAGAAATAGCGGACTTGTTGAGTTTTATGATACCATCTTGAATTTATCCATTATGGTTTTGATTTGTTCTCTACCTTGCAAGTATAGAATGATTGTGCTAATATCAGCAGGATGTTGTACAATCACTGGCTCATAAGTGGTTGTTGTCGGTTAAGAGAAACTCCCATAAATTTCCTACCTTGAGTACTCTGAGTCTAGATGAGTCGAGATTAAATGAGATGAGAGGAGGTGAGCTCCTCTAAGATAAGATGAGATGAGATAAAAGGAGGTGAGCTCCTCTGAGATGAAATGAGATGAGATGTGATGAGATAAGAGGATGTGAGCTCCTCTGAGATGAGATGAGATGAGACGAGATATGATAAGATAAGAGGAGGTGAGCTCCTTCGAGATGAGTTTGAGATGATTGATGAGTTTTTAATTATTGCTGGATCACTTGTCTACTCTTTCTTCTTGCTTAGATAGGCATTTGACTAACGATGTGATTTGATGTTTATTTTTAGTTGATATTGTTTCCATATTGTTCTATCGGTTTCTGTTTCTCTCAGCTATGTTACATACCAGTACATTCCAAGTACTGATGTCCACTCTGGACTGCATCTTTTATGATGCAGAGGTAGGTACTAGGGATCGTCGACAGGCACTTCATTGAAGGTTCAAGATTCGCAGCTAATTGGTGAGCCTCCCCTACTCCGGAGGATCCACTACTTTCATTCCATCATGCTCTAGAGTTAGATTGTACTATTCCGTTTATTTTTATTTGGGTAGCCATGGATCTTTCATTGGCAGATATGATTAGTTATAGAGGCTCCATAGATGATGGTTGAACGTTGATGTTGAGATTGTGAGCTACTTCTTTCTACTAGCCTTCATTAATTTATAGATTCTTTTGAGACTTTAGATGAAATGTGTCCATTACTTACTTATATTTTCCACTGATCAGTAGATTTTATGTGATTAAATAATGTGATGAGGCTAAGTGGTTCACTTGGAGACTAGCGATAGTTTCTAAGTGTCGGCTGCACCATGGGTACCCTCCCGGGGCGTGACAAACTTGCTATAAGAGCACAGAGTTCAACTGTCTTAGGGAGTCTATGAAGCCGTGTCTAGTAGAGTCTTGTTTATGGGTGTGTTGTCGACCACATTCCATACGCAGGAGGCTATAGGACATTAGGAAAATGTTATCCTTTTCTTTTCATTCTGATTCGTGCGATAGAGTTAAACTCTATGAAAACTCTCTTCTAATTCATGCTCTACGCGTGCAGAATTGATAATATGCCTCCCAGAGGAAGGGGACGTCCTGCCAGGCAAGTTGTTAATCCACCTGAACCTCAAGTACTCGAGGAGCCCGTGGATCCAACAATCCCTCTTGAGCAACCCCCTCAAGATGAGGTCTCCAATGCCGAGTTATGCCAGACTATTCGAGCTCTAACCCAGGCTGTCGCAGCACCTGCTGTGAGATAAGGCGCGGATAGATCAAATTCTCATGACACCTCTAGAGTCCGAGAATGTTTTAGGATGAATCCGCCTGAGTTCACGGGGTCTACACCTACAGAAGATCCTAAGAACTATGTGGACGAACTTGAGAAGGTGTTCCAAGTGATGCATGTGACTGATGTTGATAGGCTTGAACTAGCTGCCTACCAACTCAAGGGTGTGGAAAGAATTTGGTTCGACCAGTTGAGGAAAAGTAGAAGGGATGATGCTCCATGTTTGACTTGGGAAATATTTGAGGAAGCCTTCTTGGGACGCTTTTTCCCAAGAGAGAAAAGAGAGGATAAGGTGAGAGAGTTTCTAAATCTAAAATAGTGCTCTATGACCATGCAAGAGTATGGTTTGAAGTTCATGCAACTATCTCGCTATGCTCCGAACATGGTTGTAGACATGAGGGGAAGGATGGGAATGTATGTTGATGGGTTGAATAGAAGACCTAAGAGGGATGGCAGGAGAGCTATGCTTGTGAGTGATATGGACATCGAGCGACTAATGACATTTCTGCAACAAGCTGACGAGGAGAGGTAGCATGAAAAAGAGGAGTTCAAGCGCAAGAAAGTCAAAACATCTAGCCATGAGGTTGGAAGGAAAGGCAATGGTAACCTATTTCCAGCACCATCATCCCCTAGTGCACCCGCGCCAAGAATCAGGGATGATCAGAGGCCCCAGAATGTTAGAGCCCATGGATCCCATTGGCAAGCTAGGGCGGCTCAAGGTTCGCAGGTTAAACCGCCATGTTGTAAGTGTGGCAAGTTACACATGGGAAGATGTCATGAAGGGGATAATGGATACTACAAATGTGGCCAAGTGGGTCACTATTAGAGAGAATGTCTGCCTTAGGCTGGTCGAGCTCAATCTACTGCATCGGTCCCACCAGCTAGAGGAAACCAGAGGGCTACTATGTCAGGTGCAGGCGGAACAACAAACCGCTTGTATGCCTTAGGTAGTCGCCAAGATCAGGAGAACTTCCCATATGTTGTGACGAGTATGATTAGAGTCTTTACTTTTGATTGTTATGTTTTTGATAGATCCTGGTGCCATATTGTCATTTGTAACCCCTTATGTGGCCAATAGATTTTATAGAACCCCTAAGAGACTCTTGGAACCCTTTGATGATTCTACTCCAGTGGGTGATTCTATTCGAGCTGAGAGGATCAATAGAGCTTGTGTAGTGTCCATCCATAGGGACACTCTTGTTGATTTGATTGAGTTGGAGATGGTTCATTTTGATGTGATCATTGGCATGGATTGGCTTCATGTCTATTATGCCTCTGTTAATTGTGATTCCCGAACTGTTAAGTTCCAATTGCCAAATGAACCGGTTCTATAGTGGAAGGATGATTCTGTTACACCTAGAGGAAAGTTTATCTCATATCTTAGAGCCAGAAAGTTGATTTCCAAAGGTTATATCTATCACCTTGTGCGAGTGAAATCTGATGATGTTGAGCCCCCAATTCTTGAGTGAGTTCCAATTGTTAACGAATTTTTGGAGGTATTTCCTAACGATCTGCCCGCAGTCCCTCCTGATAGGGAGATTGACTTTGGGATTGATGTTCTTCCAGATACCTAGCCTATTTCGATTCCACCTTATAGGATGGCCCCCGATGAGTTGAAAAGGCAACTAAATGATTTGCTAGAAAAGGGCTTCATTAGGCAAAGAGTTTCACCTTTGGGTGCTCCTGTCCTATTCGTGCGAAAGAAAGGTGGGTCCCTAAAAATGTGTATTGATTATAGGCAACTGAACAAGGCCACGGTAAATAACAAGTATCCTCTCCCAAGGATAGATGATTTGTTTGACCAGCTTCAGGGCGCCTCTTGTTTCTCTAAGATAGACCTTAGGTCTGGGTACCATCAGCTGAAGGTAAGGGAGTGTGACATTCCAAAGACAACCTTTAGGACTAGATATGGCCATTTTGAGCTCTTGGTCATGTCCTTCGGGTTGACGAATGCATCTAGCGCCTTTATGGACCTGATGAATAGCATATCCAAACCATATCTTGATATGTTAGTGATTGTGTTCATCGATGACATTTTTGTATATCCAAGGAGTGAGGAGGAGCATGCTATCCACCTCAGAGTTTTCCTTCAAACTCTTAAGGACCATGAGTTATATGCAAAATTCTCAAAATGTGAGTTCTTGCTTAAGTCAGCAGCCTTCCTAGGCCATGTTGTTTCCGGTGATGGTATTCGAATGGATGCCCAAAAGATTAAAGCGGTTAAGAACGGGCCCCGTCCGTCAACTCCGACTGACATTAGAAGTTTCTTGGGGTTGGTAGGCTACTACCACAGATTTGTTGAGGGATTTTCTACCCTATCCGTACCATTGATGAAATTGACTCAGAAGAAGGTCAGGTTTCAGTGGTCCGAAGAATGCGAGAAGAGTTTCCGAGAATTGAAGACGAGATTGACTACTCCACTAGTCCTTACCTTGCCCGAGGGGACAGAGGACTTTGTAATCTACTGTGATACCTCGAGAGTTGGGTTAGGATGTGTACTAATGCAGAGAGGGAAGGTGATAGCCTATGCTTCCAGAAAACTAAAATTCCATTAAAGGAACTATCCAACCCATGATCTTGAGTTGGCAGCAGTAGTGTTTGCACGTAAAATCTTATGCCACTACTTTTATGGAGTTCATGTGGACGTGTTCACTGACCACAAGAACTTGTAGTATGTTTTCAGTCAGAAAGAGCTTAACTTGCGACAGAGGAGATGGTTGGAATCACTCAAGGATTATGACATGAGCATTCACTACCACCCAGGTAAAGCTAACGTTGTTGTTGACGCTCTTAGCAGGTTATCAATGGTAGCATAACCCATGTGGAAAAAAGGATAGAAGGAGTTAGCAAAGGACGTACATCGGTTGGCTCGACTAGGAGTTCGACTTAAGGAGAATAATGAAGGAGGATTTATTGTTCAAAACGGGTCTGCTTCCTCCTTAGGGGCAGAGGTGAAGGAAAAGCGAGATCAAGACCCTGTCATACTCCAATTGAAGGAGGATGTCCACAAACAGAGAGTGATGGTCTTCTCCAAAGGGGGAGATGGAGTGTTAAGAAATCAAAGTAGATTGTGTGTCCCAAATGTTGATGGAATTCGAGATAGAATCATGGAAGAAGCTCATAACACTAGATATTCCATTCATTTAGGCTCCACCAAAATGTACCACTACTTAAGAGAAATCTATTGGTGGAATGGAATGAAGAGGGACATTGTGGAGTTCCTTTCAAAATGTCCAAATTGCCAACAAGTGAAGGTTGAGCATCAAAGGCCATGTGGATTGTCTCAGAACTTTGAGATTCCAGAATGGAAGTGGGAGATTATTAATATGGACTTTATCATTAGTTTGTTGAAGTCTCGAAAGCAACATGATTTGAGTATGGGTGATCATTGATAGAATGACTAAATTGGCTCACTTCTTGGTAGTTAAGACAACAAACACTGCGGAGAAATACGCCAAGTTGTACTTTCAGGAGATTATGAGTTTGCATGGGGTTCCCTTGTCTATCATCTCGGACAGAGGAGCTCAATTTACCTCTCAGTTCTAGAGATTGTTCTAGAAAGGATTGTGTACTAGGGTGAACCTGAGTATAGCTTTTCACCCACAGACGGATGGTCAGGTAGAGTGTACGATTCAAACACTTGAAGACATGTTGAAAGCTTGTGTTCTTGACTTCAAGGGAAATTGGAATGATCACCTACCATTGATTAAATTTGCATATAACAATAGTTATCACATAAGCATTCAATTGGCTCCTTATGAAGCCTTATATGGGAGGAGATGTAGATTACCAATTAGGTGGTTTGAGGTTGGAGAAGCGGAGCAGATTGGGCCTGATCTTATTGACCAGTCAATGGAGAAGGTCAAGGTCATTAGAGAGAGGTTAAAGACTTCCCAGAGTCGCCAAAAATCATACACCGACATGAGGAGAAGAGACATAGAGTTCGAGGTAGATGATTGAGTGTATTTGAAAGTGTAACCTATGAAGGGTGTCCTAAGGTTTGGAAAGAAGGGAAAATTGAGTCCACGTTATGTTGGGCCATATCAAATCATAAAGAGGATTGGGAAGGTTTCTTATGAGTTAGAGTTGCCTTTCGAGTTAGATGGAGTCCATCCAGTATTCCATATGTCGATGTTGAAGAAATGTTTGGGAGATCCTACCTTGGCGATCCCTGTTGATAGCATTGGAGTGGAAGATAGCCTATCTTACGAAGAGGTCCCGGTTCAAATCCTTGATCATCAGATTCGTAAGTTGAGGAACAAAGAGATAGCATCAGTCAAAGTCCTGTGGAGGAATCAACTCATTAAGGAAGCCACTTGGGAAGCTGAGGAAGAGATGAAGGTCAAATAACCGCACCAATTCGTGCCAAATGATGAGAATGTTAAAGGTTGAAATCCTTACCCTTCACTAAATTGATTGTTCTATTTTTATGTGACTTACTATTATTAAGCCGAGAGTTTGACTGATTGAGTTGACTGTGGAGATGAGTCTTGAGTCTATTCGTGCCCTTATATCCACCTTTACTCCTCATTCGAGGATGAATGACCCCAAGGGAGAGATGATGTAACGCCCGATAAAATTACCAAAATACTTCAAGAGTGGAGGTATGTGCGTAACGCGTCTTCGGATGCTGATATGGAAAATACGAGGCCGGATTTGTGATCAACATTAAAAGTTGAGTGGGAAAATGGTCTCAGTCGATTTTTAGAACGGCCCGATCAAAAGATAATTTATCGATATGAAGCGTAAACAGTGTTAGTACGCGACATGGGTGCGTCGCGCACCCATTCTGGACCAGCACTTATATTCTTTTGAAAATATTTGACGGGATGGAGAAAACTCGTTCAAAAACTCCTTTCTGAAAATACATTGTTCGTGACCAGTCCGCGTCGTGGACTGTGTCTTTTCCGAGTTAAAAATTTCTAAATCATTATGAGGGGCATTCCAGTCAATTTCCCACCCATTCTAAACTCTAATACACAACTAATAAGGTCATTTCAATGTGAAAAGGGTCTAAAACCCCCATTCTAAGTCCTATTCCATAATCTATCAAGGCTAGGACTTGAGGAGAGAAGAGAAGACCTTGATTTGAGATATTCGAGAAGAGATCCTTGACGTACTCGGTTGATAGCTGCATCCCAGGTATGTAAGGCTAAACTAAAACATGGGATTGTTCTCTTATGCGCCCCATAGAGGTCATAGACGAGTTGATGATTGAAGAGTCTACATACATGATTTCTTTGATGGATTTTCTTGAAAAATTGATTTGAAATTACATATTTTCTATATCGATGTTCATCATATAAATTGTTTTTTTAAATTTCATAGTTTCATGAGAATTTCCATAACCCTACATGACTAATTTGAAAAGCATGCATATTGAACTTGACAATTAAGTCTAGAGCCTTAAGTTAAGACTGTGATTGTTGTTTGTGATTGTGATTGTGATGAGAGAATTATGGTGAGTTGATAAAGTCTGATTGTCTTATGAGTCTCTATAAATGAACTCTACTGATGTGTCTATTCATTGATTTCTAATGATTGTTCTAAATCTTAAGTAATTGTTGAGATTGATTAATGAAAGGGTTAAAGTCCCTATGAGATTGATTGATGAAGGGGTTAAAGTCCCTATAAGATTTATTGATTAGAGGGTTAAAGTCCCTATGAGCTTAATTGATGATAGGGTTAGAGTCCCTATGAGATACCGATCATTGACGGGGTTAAAGTCCCTACGAGATTGGTTGAGATGGAGGTTTTATGAGCATTAAGTAAGGAGGAGTATTGAGTACCGAAATGGGTAAGAGTGAGTCACACTCGAACTCATTAAACTACATTGCCAAGCGTAGATGAGGTTTTCCTCTTGAGTTTATGTCCCTGAACGCAATAGCGGACTTGTTGAGTTTTTTATCTCCATCATAAATTTCTCTATTATGGTTTTGATTCGTTTTCTACCTGTCTAGTATAGAACAGCCGTGGCAACACCGGCGGAATGTTGTACAATCACTGGCTCATAAGTGGTTGTTGTCGGTTAAGAGAAACTCCCATAAACTTCCAACCTTGAGTACTCCGAGTCTGGATGAGATGAGAGGAGGTGAACTCCTCTTAGATAAGATGAGATGAGATAAGAGGAGGTGAGCACCTCTGAGATGAGATGAGATAAGATGTGATGAGATGAGAGAAGGTGAGCTCCTCTGAGATGAGATGAGATGTGATAAGATAAGAGGAGGTGAGCTCCTTTTAGACAAGTCTGAGATGATTGATTAGTTTTGAGTTATTGATGGGTCACTTGTCTGCTCTTTCTTTTTGCATAGATAGACATTTGACTAATGTTGTGATTTGATGTTTATTTTGAGTTGATATTGTTTCCATATTTTTCTACCGGTTTCTGTTTAACTCATCTTTTTTAAGGACTAGTATATTTGAGGTACTAATGTCCACTCTGGAGTGCATCATTTTATGATGCAGAGGCAGGTACTAGGAATCGTCAATAGGCGCTTAGTTGAAAGTTCGAGATTCGTAGCTAATTGGTGAGCCTCTCTTACTCTGGAGGATCCACTACTTTCATTCCATCATGCTCTAGAGTTAGATTGGACTAGTTCTTTTACTTTTATTTTTTTGGGTAGCCATGGCTCTTTCATTGGAACCATATGATTAGTGATAGAGGCTCCATAGATGATGGTTGAACGTTGATGTTGAGATTGTGAGCTAGTTCTTTCTACTAGCCTTCATTAATTTATAGATTATTTTGAGACTTTAGATGAAATGTGTCCATTACTTATATTTTCCTCTGCTTAGTAGAGTTTATGTGATTGAATGATGTGATTAGGCTAAGTGGTTCGCTTAGGAAATAGCGATACTCTCTGAGTGCCATCCACGCCAAGGGTACTATCCCGGGGGTTGACAATAAGATGACATTGTTGATCCCAAGTATGGATATCTCCAGAATCATGGTTTATGCCCAGCAAACTAAGAAGGATAAGAAGAAATACAAAAAGGAATATCTGAGTAAAAAGGCATAGTCAGCAGGGCCTGAGCCTACCGAGACCAAGCAATGTAAGGGAGATACGTCCTACTTCGAGAAGAGGTCCTTTAGTTATGCACCATCTTCAGCAAGTGCACCATACCCGATCTATACGTATGAGGAGAGGTCCCAAGTTCAGCCAAACTTTTGGGCATAAGGTGCACAATCTCAAGCAAGTGTTACTCTTGACTTTAATTGGAAGCTCCCTTGTGGGAAATATGGCAGGATGTATTTGGGAGAATGTCGAGATATAGGGAATGGTTGCTATAAGTGTGGCCAGCCGAGCAATTTTAAGAGGGAGTGTCCGATGTTGACCAATAAGGCCCAGTCTTCTACCATATCACCACAAGCAAAGGGCAACTAGAGAGGTGCTACACCAGGGACAGGCGGTGGACAAACCGTTGGTATGCGCTATGGAATGGATAGGACCAAGCGGTTGCACCAGATGTTGTGAGGGGTATGCACCGAATTTTTAGCTTTGCTATGCTTTACTTGATCCAAGTGCAACTTGTTCCTTTGTGATGCCACATGTCATTGGTAGGTTTGAGATCTTTCCTTAGTGTTTGCTTAAGCCATTTTTTGTTTCTACTCCGTTCGAGCCGACAAAATCTATAGAGATTGTGTGGTGTCCATCTATCATATGGATACTCTTGCTGATTTGATTGAGTTAGAGATGGTCGATTTGACCGTGATCCCTCGCATGGACTAGCTTCACACTTGTTATCCTTTATTGATTGTAAAACTTGGACTGTTAATTTTTAGTTTCCAATGAGTCTATTATTTAGTGGAAGGGTGATTTTGTTGCGCCAAAAGGTAGGTTTATTTCTTGGATGGAGCGACAGAAGTTTTTTTGAGAATTCAAGAGAAGGTCACGGCGAGACGAGCCATTTATCACTACGATAGGTGTCAAGTGGAAGTGCAGTGATGTATGCAGCTGAGGCATCCTAACAGACCGGTAGACTTGAACCTTGTTCCTACATGACCTGATCAATTCGATCAGGCACTCGCCATCTATTTTCATTGTTCAAATCTTTGACAACACGAAAAAATCATTGTTCAACTCTTTGACATCATGAAAAAACCAAAAGCTCTGCCCTCCCTCTCTATCTATCCAAGGGATGGAAGGGCAGAGGCCTTTGGTGTCCCCTCCAGTAAAGAATTGGGGTCTCACAATCACTAGCCAATATGCTTTTGTGCTTCTTTTGTTGAAATAAGGACAAATGATTTGATTCGACATTTCTTAAGAATAAACTTAGAGAAATCCCCTATTTCATATATCGGAAAAAGGAATGATCTGTCTGGGTCAGGATTGCTTTCTGATAATGGATCAGATTGTACCAATATCAACCCCTTCTCTTCCATTTATTCCTATTCCAAGGGAAAAATTATGGATCATGAATAGTCATTGGTTTGGCTGATGTATAAACACCATAATCTGTAGTATTTTCTATATCTATAGAATATAGATAGAAATAATACTATAGATATAGGTGGATAAAGATTTTTCTGAAAATGTCTTGGTAAGACCCCATCGCTAATATTAATTTGTCTAACAATATAATATTAATTAATCATTATATTCATATAATAAATATATATTTATATAAATAATAATAAATAAGATGAATAAACGAATTCTTTTTGAGTGTGCATCTTCACGCTCAAGGCTTGGAGCTTTATCTCTAAAGGATGTATCTACCACCTCGTGCAAGTCAAGTCTAACGATGATGAGCCTCCTACTCTTCAGTCGGTCTTGATGGTGAGTGAGTTCCCTGACGTATTTCTAGAGTGTCTGATTAGAGTCCCTCATGATAGAGAGATCGATTTCGGGATTGATGTTCTTCATGACACCCAGCCTATTACTATTCCGCCATACAAAATAGCCACTGTAGAGTTGAAAGAGTTGAAGGAACAGTTGAGAGATTTGGTAGAGAATGATTCATAAGGCCGAGTGTCTCTCCATGGGGTGCTCCATTATTATCTGTTCCAAAGAAAGATGGTTCCTTAAAGATGTGTATTAGTTATCGCCTGTTAAATAAGGTGATAGCCCAGAACAAATATCCCCTTCCGAGGATTGATGACTTGTTTGACCATCTTTAGGGTGCCACTGTTTTCTCCAAGATAGATTTCAGGTCAGCTATCACCAGCTGAAAGTTAGAGAATTTGACATCCCGAAGACGGCTTTTCGAACCCAATATGATCACTTTGAGTTTAGGCTAATGTCCTTTAGGTTGACAAATTCTCCAGTAGACTTTAAGGACCTGATGAACAGAGTATTCAAACAATATCTTGACATGTCCATGATCATGTTTATCGATGATATCTTGTTGTATTCTAGAGATAAGGAGGAGCATGCCAATCACCTCAAAATAGTTTTACATATGCTCAAGGAGAATGAGTTATAAAAGTTTTCAAAGTGTGAGATTTGGCTCAAATCTGTGGCATTCTTAGGTCATGTAATTTCGGCCTATGGCATTCGTGTGGATACCCAGAAGATTGAGGTGGTTAAGAATTGGCCTAGACCAACCTCGCCGACAAATATAAGGAACTATCTGGGATAGGACGACTATAATTGTAGATTTGTTGATAGATTTTCTTCCATATCCTCACGGCTGGCTAGACTGGCTCAGAAGAAGGTCAAGTTTCAATGGTCAGACGAGTATGAGAGAAACTTCCAGGAGCTGAAGATGAGGTTCACTACTGCTCCGATGTTGACCTTGCCTGATGGAACTGATGGATTTGTTATCTACTACGATGCTTCGACAGTGGGATTGGAATATGTGTTGACACAGAAAGGGAAAGTTGTTGCTTATGCTTCAAGACAACTTAAAGTGCATGAGAAGAATTACCCCACTCATGGCAGCAATGGTGTTTACGCTCAAACTATGGCGCCACTACTTGTATGGGTAAAATGTTGATGTATTCACAGATCATAAAAGCCTCCAATATGTCTTCACCTAGAAGGATCTTAACTTGAGGTAGAGGAGGTGGCTTGAGTTACTGAAGGACTATGACATGAGCATCCTTCTACTACCCAGGTAAAGCTAATGTGGTCATTAATGCTCTTAGCAGTTGTCCATGGGGAACACCGCCCATGTGGAGGAGCAGAAGTGAGATTTAGCTAAAGAAGTACATAGACTGGCACGATTTAGGGTTCAATTAGATGAATTAGGTGAAATACGAGTTCTTGTGCATAATGGATATGCATCATCTCTAGTAGTGGAGGTGAAGGAGAAACAAGATCAAGATCCTATTTTATTACAAATGAAGGCAGATGTGCATAAGCAGAATGTGATGGCTTTTTCCAGTGGGGGAGATGGAGTATTGAGACAGTAGAAAAGGTGGTGTGTTCGAGATGTTAATGGAGTTCACGAGAGCATCATGGCGGAGGACAATAGCACAAGATATTCAATTCACCAAGGGCAATCAAGATGTACCATGACTTGAGAGAAGTCTACTGCTGGAGTGGAATTAAGAAAAACATCGTTGAGTTTGTCTCCACGTGCCTGAATTGCCAACAAGTCAAAGATGAGCATCAAAGGAAATGTGGAGTAGCTCAGATCTTTGAAATTCTAAAGTGGAAATGGGAGATGATCAACATGGACTTTGTCAAAGATTTACTAAGGTTCTGCAAGCAGCATGATTTGAGTTGTGTGATAGTTGATCGGATGACAAAATCTGCACATTTCTTAGTAGTAAAGATGACTGACACTCCAAAAGATTATGCTCGGTTTACATAAAGGACATTCTTAGACTGCATAGAGTCCCTTTGTCTATAATCTTAGATAAAGGAGCTCATTTTACCGCCCAGTTTTGGAGATCATTTCAGAGGGGTATGGGTACAAAGTTGCACCTTAGCACTACTTTTCACCCGCAGATGGACGGCTAAGCAAAGCATAATATTAAGAACATGGAGAATTATTTGAGGGCCTGCGCCATTCACTTTAAAAGTTATTAAAATGACCATTTGACTTTGATAGAGTTTGCTTACAACAATAGCTTCCATTTGAGTATTCAGATGGCCCTATATGAGGCACTTAATGAAAGGAGGTGTAGCTCGCCGATTGGATGGTTTAAGGAAGGAGAAGTAGAGTTAGACCATATATAGTTCACCATGCTATGGAGAAGGTAAAGATCATTTGATAAAGGATGAAGACTGCACACAGTCGACAGAAATTCTACAAAGATGTCAAAAGAAGAGACTTAGACTTTGAGGTCAATGATTAGGTGTATTTGGGTGTGATAAGGTTTGGAAAGAATGGGAAACTGAGTGTGAGGTACATTGACCTGTATCAAATCATAAAAAAAGTGGGTAATGTTGCTTATGAGTTGGAACTACCATCGGAGTTAGCGGCCATCGACTAGGTCTTTCATGTTTTCATGCTTAAAAATTGTTTGGGAGATCCACAGTTGGTTGTGCCTATTAAGAGTATTGAAGTCAAATAAAAACTAGGTTATGAGAAGATTCTTGTCCAAATTTGTAATCACCAAGTTCAGAAATTAAGAACCAAAGAGATTGCATCAATCAAAGTATTGTGGAGGAACCAATTTGTAGAAGAAGCTACTTGGGAGGTGGAGGAGGATATGAACGCCAAATACCCCCATTATTTCAGGTCTTCTGATGGTGCGAGAGTTGATGGTAATGATTTTTCTCTAAACTTTTGAATTCACATTCCTTGAATTCTCCTTTCTTTCTTAGTGTGATGGACGATAGAGCTCTAGAGTCCGAGTGAAGATTGATATGATGTATTGACTGATTCATTGTTTTACTTGCTGAATTTCTTAATGAATTGATTACATGGGTGAGATGAGAGCTGGTGATTGTTGGAGTCCTTAGGGAGATTCATTCCTTGACCTAAATCTCTAGGTTTTTTTTTCATTCGAGAAAGAATGATCCCAAAGGGGAGATAATGTAACAACCCTTAGTTTATTCTACATAATATAGAGTAGGATGCATAGAGGATACTGAGAAAAGACTGAGAAAAATGCAGAAAATGGTTCAAGAGGGCCATTTACGACTCGTAGAAAGGTCTACGACTCGTAAAATGGGTCTCGTAAAACCCTAAATGACTTGGTGAAATTTTATCTAAGCCTAACGGCTATATACGAGATGATATATGACCCATAGAGTATTTCAAGGCACATAGATGGGTTTCGTGAATTGATGGTCCAAATATCAACTTTGCAGTATCTTGAGTTATGAATTAGCAAATGACTTGTAGAACGGTTTACGAATCGTAGAGGAGGTTTCACGACAAATTCCAATAACTCAACTTTATGGACCTCTAGTTTACGAGAGGTAGTTTACGACCAGTAAATGGAGTCTCGTAGACTTAGACGATAGTTTTTAAGAAGGGTAATTTCGTCCATTCTAATCCCTATTTAATTAATCCTTGTTCGTTTTAGACTTGAATAAATCCTTAAAGAGAAATCCTAGGTATATTTCTCACCAATTTTCGCACCCAAGGGTTTCATGAGAACACTAAAAGAGGGAGAAAAGCAAGAGTTAGTGATTTTAGCATGAGGATTGACTAGAGTTGGATTGTTTCTTCTATCCCCAGGTATGTAAGGCTTACTAAAGTGTGGAACTACATTTATTCACACGCCCCTTTTATTTACTTGAGTCAAGATTTTGATATAGTTGAGATTTGAAAAATTCGATTACCCTAATACTGAAATTCTTGCATTTATTATGCGTTATCTTGATAATGTACTTGCTACATTGCATAATGTGATAGGAAATTAAGGTAAAGTTTCATACTTGATAGCATGAACCCTAAATTGCATAATTGTATGAAATTCTACACATGGGTTGAGTTGAGGTCTGAGTTTGACGTTGAATAGATGAGTTGAGAAATTTGAGTATTCTGGAGCATGAAAAGCATATTGAACATAATCACTTATAATACCATGACCCTTACATTTGTTGCATGATGAGTCAATTTGAGTAAGTCTAAATGACCGTCTGAATCTGAGTCGAGTTTGATTGTCTATATTTATTAAATAAGTTGATGAGTAACTAAGACGAGTTAAGATGAGATAACCAAAATTTGGTTGATATTTGTGTTGATTGACAGAGCAATGAGGATTGAGTTGAATGATAAGTTGAACATGTTTTAGTCGTGGGAGGAGTATCGAGCACAGAGCTGGGAGTGAGTAAACATCTACTTTAACCCACATAACTATGTTTCTAGTTAGGATAGTCGTACAACTCGTTCTGGATACTCTTGTCTCAAAAGTGGACATTTACTATGGATCAAAGAGAGAGGTTGATCGTCCTTTGCCGTGGCAAGTTTCAAATGGGCGTGGCAACGATGTTGCCTTTATTGTGCATCACCAAACTAAAGGGGATGGGAATCGATGTCGGTTAAGAGAAACTCTAAAGGAACACTGATTGAGCATGGCATTTTAAACCGACTCTAACGTTTACTAAGCATACTTTTAAATGAGCATGAATTACTTTAAACTTACTTGTAATGAGTTGAGCATGAGTGGTTGAGTCGAGATGAGTGAGTTGAGACTTAATTTCTTGAGCTATTTTACATACTAGGATATTCCATATACTGACGTCTATTTGGATCTGCATCATTTTATAATGTAGTTACAGTTGATAGAGGACTTCAGCCCGCGCACCGTTGAAGTCTAGATTAGTGCATTCCGGAGTTGGTGAGCCCTCCTTGCACTCTAGAGGAGCCATTTTATCTTCTTGCTTTCATTGAGTACTTTATCATCTTCATTTGAGGTGTCCATGGCCTGTCATGGCACCATCTAGACTGTTGAGTAGAGGCTTCATAGACAAGGAGTAGAGGATTTGTTGAGCATTTCCTATTTCCAAACATTTTCTTTTGAAGCTATTAGATAGTAGAGTTATGTTTATCCTTGATGATGTCTTAATATCTGAGTTCTTCTTCTGCTGCCGAGTTGATTGATTGTGAGGCCAGGTAGTTTTCATAGAGAATTAGCAATGGTTCTTCAAGGTTGACCACGCCAAGGGTATCCTCCCGATCTATGACATTTCCCTTACCCTCGAATCTCATTACAGCTTTGATGAGTGACACTTTAAAATATACCCAATCGTTCACTTCAAACTCTCGGTCCCTTCTCCTATAAGTGTAGGACTTCTTGAGACTCTATGCAGTTCTCAATCTCTCTTGGATAACCATTACCTTCTCAATAGCCTTATTTACCATGTTTGGCCAAACCAACCCTGCTTCACCTACCTCGAACCACCAAATCGGTGATTTATATCTTATACCATAGAGGGTCTCAGAGGGAGTCAATTGGATACTCGAATGAGAGCTATTGTTGTAGGAAAACTCAATCAGAGGCAAGTGGTCATTGCAATTACATTTAAAGTCAATGACTTAGGCCTTCAACATATCCTCCAAAGATTGTATCGTCTGCCCTGCCTGACCATCAATCAGAGTGAGGAAGGTTGTGCTAAGGTTTACCTTTGAACGTAGCCCTTTCTAAAAGGACTCCTAGAATTGGGCAGATAATTGATCCCTTCTATCTGATATGTTGGAGAAAGGAACTCCATCCAATATGACAATCTCTGGGATATACAATCGGGCATAGTCATCTTCCGTATTAGTAGTCTTGAACACCAAACATCTCTCACTTCCATTCTAGAATTTTAAAATTCAAAGGTACTCCACATGGCCTTTGGTGCTCCACTTTTACTTGTTGGTAGTTTGGGAACTCGGAAACAATGTCTGCAATGTCTCATTTCATCCTACTCCACTAATACACTTCACTCAAGTCATGGTACTTTATGGTAGACCCTAGATGGATAGAATATCTTGCGTTATGGTTTTTGATAGGATCCTTTCTCGAGTCCCATCAACATCTGAAGCACACAATTTACTTTGGTATCTCAACACCCCATCTACCCCTTTGACAAATGCCTTCACTTTCTTCTTTTGTATATCTTCCTCCAATTGGTATAAGATGGAATATCGATCTTGCTTCTCCTTCACCTCTACAAGAGATTATATATACCCATTATGCACAAGTATTCCACTTTCAACGGATTCATCTAGTTGAACTCTCAATCACGCTAGTCCGTGCACCTCTTTAGCTAAATCTTTCTTCTCTTCTTCCACATGAGTAGTGCTTCCCATAAACAACTTTCTAAGAAAATCAGCAACCACATTAGCTTTACTTGGACGGTAGAGGATGCTCATGTCATAGTCCTTGCGCAGCTCAAGCCATCTCCACTGCCTCAACTTAAGCTCTTTCTGGGTGTATAGAAATTGAAGGCTCTTGTGGTCTGTGAATACATCAACATGTGCTCTATATAAGTAGTGGCGCCAAAACATGAGCGCGAACACCACCATAGCCGATTCTAAGTCATGAGTTGGATAGTTTCTCTCATGGTTTTTAAGTTGTGTAGAAGCATATGCTATGACCTTACCTAGAATGCATTCCAATCCCACTCTAGAAGTATTATAATAGATCACAAAATCATCAATCCTCTCAGGTAGAGTCAACATTGGTGCAGTCATATATTTGGTTTTTAACTCTTTAAATCTCGTCTCACACTAATCGAACAACTGAAACTTAGCTTTCTTTTGAGTCAGCTTAGTCAATGGCGACAATATAGAAGAGAATCCTAATGCCTCCTATATGAGGCTAATGCGATCGTTGCCAAGATATATAAGTTAACCAAGGTTACGGTCGAACCCACAGGGAATATGGTAGACTCAGAAGAATTCAATGCAATTCGGGTAGATTCACCGACTTATTTCCCAAGAAAAGGGAGAGGTTTATGAAAACTAGAAAAAGCAATCCTAAACTAAGAGTAGAGTTAAACCAATATGAAGAGTAACTAGGGTATTGTGGTCCAGATAATCAATTTTTTTCCCATTGTGTAACAGGAAGAACGGCAAGATAAGTTCACAAAACCCTTTGTCTTAGGTGAGAGGTGAATTTCACTACGTTATTTGGTCTATCCCCGTAGTGTGACATTACTAACCCTCACCCATTATTTCATTACAACCTCCCCTTGGCCCAATTTGGTTGATTAGACAAGAAACATCAATCGAATCTTGTTCACTAATCTATTTTCTTATTCATTACTACCCTGATCCACTCAGTAACATTAGGCGGGTTCTAATGCTGGCCACCATTAGAAAGAAATCAAAATGAAAGGAATTAATTCATACATGCATGCACACTTTTCAAGAATTATGAATTATTCGGTTTTACCTTGTTAGTTCTTCATTGTTCCTACAACCCTAGTGGTGGATTTAGCTACTCATAATCAGTGTAAATGTAACACTTATGAATTTGAATAAAATAATTGAGCACTTACAAAAGAGAATTAAGCACAAGAAATTCGAAATCTTAAATAAGAATCACAAGATTGATACTTAAAAATAAAATAAAGTTTTACAAGTATTTCTCAAGCTCTATCATGTTCATCTACTTGTTTTCTCTTCGTCCACTTTAAAAATAACCTAAAAAACTTATTTATAGTGTTTAAAATACAAAACTAAAATGGAATAGGATAACTGGATTGGTAGGCCCTACGAGGGTCTCCATGAGCTGTATAATACTTTACGGCCCGTAATCAGGTTTTGTGGACAACTACTTCAGTTCTTGCGCTGACTTCTTCTAGACCCATCTGTGGCCCGTATAAGATTCTATGGCCCATAGGGAGTTTTTTCTGATTGATTTTCAACAAATCCTTACCTTTTGATCCTTAGGGCACGACAATAATTCTAAGAAAACCCTCTTTACGACTCGTAGTATCCTCTATGACCCATAAAGGTCTCTTGAACTTCAACTTCTACACACTTTTTCCAACCCTAAAACCCTGCAAAACAAAGGTAAAAACACATCAAACCTACTAACATCGCATTGAGAACTCATAAGATTCCATGTTTTAAGCATCAAAACTACTGTATTTTGACAGCATATCAACACCCTCAACTTAAACTTATTGTCTTTCCTCAAGAGACAGACTCGATCTACATAAGTAGCACAGTAACACAGACCTTAATCTAATGGCATACATCACATCAATTTTATTCACAGATACCCACACCACTTTCAAAACACATCAAATAGCCAGTAAGTAAACCAACACAGATCAATGCATATGACAATGCAACTATGACAAACAAGGTAATCATCAACAAGCTGTATCAGTGAGTTAGTCTCATTTTAACAATGCGATGCAAGTGCCCTCACAGAAAGAAGTCCCATATCTCACTCACGATGATATTTTCAAATATAATCTTGGGACTAGGAAAAATTACCCACTCTCACAAAAGATATTCAGATATCATGCTCAATACCATATGCTTACCCCTATACTCTTGACTATGACCTTTGACTACTTCGACTTGAATCACTTTAGGACTTTACTGGCTTGTAGCAAAAGCTCAGGGGGCTTTGGTATGATGTTTTTGGAACATAGTGACTAAAGACCCTCCTTGGCACTACGTTTCTACACTTTTGCCCTACCAGCGTTGTTAATTTTCATCTCATTCTCCCTTTCTCCTATTTAATGCTTTTTTGGGTGCATTATTATCATTTTTCAACTTTTTGCCTTGTATTTGCACATCATTTTTCTTTTTAGCTCATTACAAAGGCATCACTCGTTTTTCTTGCATGCAATACACATTTTCTTTCTCCTTTTCGAAGTATAACTAATTTTCCCCCTCATTTTGTGTTTATCCTTACACCAGCCACCCTCAACTCAGGCTTTTGGCCTGAGTTGAGGTGCATAATATCCAACCTAGGAACAAGGGGCACTTTTGGTGGCCACCCTCAACTTAAGCTTTTTGCCTCAGTTAAGGTGCACAATGTTCAAGGGAGGACCAGTGCTAATTTTAGGATTTTATGTCTAATAAGGCTAGATCACTTAGGTTTTTACAAAGAAAAGGTACATGTAAGGCTTAAACATTAGGATCAAGGGATATTTCACACGTTTGTTTGGTTATTTAGGCTAAGTGGACTATTGCGAACAACTGCCTAAGATTCTTTCCTAACAAACTAACCTACAGTCTAAGTCAAATAGGGCAAATTTTGAGTTGAAAAACAATACATGAATTTAGCAAAGTAAGCTCACACATACATGGAACTGGTTACATTCTCAACATAGACTCTTAGATCGTACTTTTTATCTCAATTTGATCCTCATTTAACCGAAGAAGCATTGTCAATATAATTAAACATGCATGATCGCTATATAGACTAACTAATAATTTTTTTCGGTATATATCATTTTCCACAAAAAAGAACAAAGGCACATATATATCATAGATATCAGTACCATATGCTACCAATACTACCTGCACATCCTAAACATATCGGGTCTACAAAAATTAAATATCAATGGGAAAAGAAACAGGTAAGGAAACCCCTGGGATTCAAATTTGGGATAGTTATAGGCCAAGGCTACTAAGTCTTCACTGAGGCCTATAACTATCCACATCCCATTGAAAAAGAGGTACATTGTCATCAATGCACACCAAAAATGTAAAATAAAGTATTGGGTTCAAAAAGATATACCTAGGCTCCTAAGCGCTAGTGTCTATCTTGGGTTGCCTCTCAAGCAGCGCCTGATTTATTATCGTGGCATGATGTAGATAACTTGATTACTCAGACTTCACCAAGTGAGCAAACATCCTTTGTGTGGCCGGAATTCAGAGACTACTTCTAGCCCCCAAGTGAACCATTTTGCCTCATCACATTCAGTCAATCATAACTAGTAGTCAAAGACATCAATGACTAAGAGTACATAATGAAAGGCAATAATAATTTGATAATCAATGGACAAACAATCTAAGAATCAATTGAGTAAGAATAATATGAAAGAAACTAGCCAAAATGATAATCCAATCAAAACTCAACAATTTAGTCTATGACGCCTCTATTCATCAACAAGGTGGTGTCAATGACATACCCATGGCTACCTCAAAAAAGAATAAAATAACTTTACACTCGAAGTTAGAAGAGAAAAAGATGATATCCTCCAAAAGTAGGGGGGCACACCAGTTAGTTAAAAGAAAATAGGTCCTGAATGAGCCTATTGATGTGAATCACCCTCTAGTTCATTTCTATGATTTTTCTTTTATTATGTTGACATGAGCATGTGCATAGTGACCTCGGGTCTATTGAGGTAGTTATTGGTCGAGTTATTTAGGAGTTATGTGAATCTTTAACTTCACTAGGAGGTTATACGTGGAAAAGCATTTTCGGGAAAAATCCAAGTATACAACCTCGGAATGGAATTCTGACGATTCCATTTGCTCCAGAACGGTCGAATTGGGCTAGGACCATGTTTAGTGCAATTATATCATGGATTACAAATTTTTTGCTGGGATCAGTTAATAATTTACCATGTCAATGCTCTCGGGAATCATGCTCCGGATGAGAATTTTGATGGAATGGTTAGCTTCAAAATTTAGATTTTGGTCTAGGTCCACCCTTTATTTGATACCGAGGACTTTCAGATGTGATTTGACCTCTACAGGCTTTCCATTAAAAGTTTCATATAAAGAAGTGGGACCCTCACTTTATTGTAGGAAGCTCCATTGGCAATTCCAACTACATCATTGGATCTAAAACATAAAAGTCCATACGGTTACAAAGTTCATTTGCAAAAATTGGAGTATGGACGAGCCCAAAATGACAAAAAAAGAGATTGAAGGATTAAAGGAAAGAGGGGAGTGACATGTGATCAAATCTAGGGCTGCCATATGGCATGGTCAAATGCTTCCATATGGCGAAAACGTGCCATCTATGTACATATGCGTCTAGGATGTTATGTATATACTCCCTTCAACTTCGCACCGTGACTCTTAGCTCGTTTTTCTTCTGATTTGAGTGATTCAAAAAGCTACCTGACTCAGATTTTCTCAAGGAACGTCATGGTGAAGTCAGATTTGGATTTTGGCACATTTTTGGGGTAAAATCCTTGTTTCTTTTGCTAATCATATATCAGAATTTGTGAAAACTGATATCTCGGTCATTTCTCAACGGAATAAAGTAAATTTATGTCTAAGTTATTTTATTTTCAAGGAACATTGTGGTATGCTTGGATCTTATTAATTTGTCTATACTGTTGCAGAATTTGACCATGAAGCTATGTAAAAAATGTTTCTGATAAGAAATGCAACTTAATTTTTTAGTCGTTTCACTGTCTTCTAAGATATGCTTTGGGCTCAATTTCTGGCTATAGACTTGGGGTGATGCACGATCATTTTATGGGGGTTAGTTCGACATTTTAGGCATGGGCCTCATTTCCCTGGTTTAGTCCTAACTGATGTAATTTTACCTATTTCTTGAGATTTTACAATTGAACCAGTTGTAATGATCTTGTAACTTATGTTTTGGTAGGTGAGAAGTTTAGGAAGGCGAATCAAAGGGGAAGAACTTGGTTGGATTGACTCAGAGCAAGAGATGTCGGATGACAGGTAGGCTAGGCTTTCTCTAAACCCTAGACTGAGCTAAAATATTTGCATCTTAAGTTGGAATGTGAAGGAATATACTGTTTATGAATTGAGTTGTGTAGTATATGTTGTATATGGCTTGATGTGATATGTTTGTTGTGTATATATAATGTTATGGGATTGTAGTTGTTTTATTGAGGCTTGTGTTTGTTGTAACTGCTATATTACCTGAGCTCTTACATTATATGACAACGAAAGGGCCTGAAAGGGGTTGGTTGGAGCTCTGAACATATGACACGTATATACACTGAGCTTGACTCTTGCTTGTATGTGTATGTGGTCTTAGGCTAACAAAATATACTAGCTATTGAGGTTGGCCGTGATTACATGTGACCATAAGTACTGAATCTAGTATCTACATATGGTTGGTATGTATATGCATGATGTGGTTGAGGTTATTTATATCTTTATTTAGTACTTTTGGTAGAATTTCCCGATTGAACCTAATTCTTTGTTGCCTTGTGGTTTATATGATCATGTATACTGTTGTTATCTATTATGTACTTGTGCCACTGGTTAGTGACTAGAGATATACCATGTCCAGGGGACTATCATAGTTATACCCCTAAAGGAGCCTTTAGACCTATAATAAGAGATGTGTTGACACTAAGTCACTAGTTGATTAGAGATGGGAGTGTGAACCTATTAGTAAGGTTTAGGTTATATCCTATAGGATTTCTTGGCGATCTGTGATGAGACATTAGGTATATGGGTTAGTCCTGGTAATTGGCATCCAGTTGAGAGGGGCACATATTGAGTGGGCCGACATATGGTTGCCTTAGGCGATATCCTTTGTGGCTGCTAAGCTACGATATGATCCTGGTGAGTGTCATCCTTTTGATTAACTAGCCTCTTGGGCCTTAGCTTAGGCTATATCGACGCTACCCTATGAGTTGCTTTACATAAAAAATGGCCTAGTAAGGGCCAAATTTGAGATAGTGCCTAGGGCAGGCATGCATAGCAACTTGGCTTGCACCTATATGAGTATGTATTGCCTGTTGCTATAGAGATATGTGAACTGGGAGAGTGGGCATTGATTCTATATCATACCATAACTTTATTATGAGCATATTATGATTTTGTTGGGGCTATTTGTTGAGGGCACCTATGAAACCCTTATTATTACCACACTTTTATTTCCATTACCTGCGGTGGGCTAGATTGTTGCATAAATGCTTGCTGAGCCTAATTCTATTCCAATTGTGGAGGTCTACACACTGTTATACTGAGGTTAGCTACTACTTTGGGTTCGTTGCACACCTTAGGAATGAGTTGTTTATTGTAACTTGAGAGATATGATATAATTGGAGGATCTGGATCTAGTAAGAGAGAGAGAGAGGAATATTTTCTGATGTTACGCTCTGAGACCTAGATGACATACCCTATTATTTAAGTTTCTGATGGTCACGTTCGAGTGTCGAGATGTAATTCCCTAAAAATGTATCAAAAATACTCCTAAAGAGAGGGTATGCGCATAATGCATCTTCTAATGCTTGTATGAAAAATTTGAGGCTGGATTTGTGATCAGCACGAAAAATTGAGTGGGAAGATAGTGTCGGTCGATTTTTAGAGCATTCCGATCAACAGAAAAGTTTTCGATCCGAAGCGCTAATTAGTCTTGGTGCGTGACAGGAGCGCGTCGCGCTTGTGTCGCGGACCAGCACTTATATTCTTTTGAAAGTGAAGAATTTGGGATCTCTTGTTCTTGACTTTGTCATTATAAGTGCTTAATTATGTTATTCTATATCATGATTCTTACATCTACCATGATTACGCATAGCTAAATCCACAACTAGGGTTGTGGGAACAATGAAAAACTAACAAGGTAAAACTGGATAATTAGTAATTATTGGAAAGTGTGCATGCATGTATTGATTAATGATCTTGGTTTTGATTTCTTTTTAACGGTGGCCAATGTTAGAAATTGCCTAGTTGTTACTTACTGCATCAAGGTAGTAATAAATAGGAAAAGAGATTAAATTAACAGGATTCAATTGATTTCTTCTCATCTAATCAACCAAACTGGATCAAGGGGAGGTTATACTGGGACAATAGGTAAGGGATAGTAATGTCACACTATGGGGATGGATCAAATCACGTAGTGAAATTTACCTCTTGCCTGGATCAAAGGGTTTGGTAAACTTAACTTACTATTTTGCATGCAACATAATATAAAATATTACAATTATCTGGTAATACCAAGTTAGGGAATCATAGGAGCACAATACCCTAGTTACTTCTATCACTGGTTTCACAACACTTGTTCTAGTTTGGATTTACATTCTGCAAACTAAAACATCCCTCCTTTTGGGAGATAAGTAGGTTAATTCACTCGACTTGCTTGCAATTATTCCAAGGCTACCATATTCCTTGTGTGATTCGATCCTAACCGTGGTTAAGTTATTATCTTGACAACGATCACTTTAACCTTCAAAAAGGAGGTATAGCTTGGGCGACATCTAAGAATGGCGGCGGACCGGATTTGTTTCGGTCCACAACGGTCCCTTTCTAGCCTTACACACAGTGGCTATAGAGCTATTTGCAGAAATATTTTGAACGTTGGGATGGCCCACTAACGGCTATGTCGCCTCTCCTCACCCCCTTTACACCCCTCTACCCCATTACCCCCCCCCCCCCTCCAACACTATAAATATAACTCATTTTCTTTAATTTGTCCCACAAATTTAATCTCCTCTCTTACAATTTCTCTCAACTCTTCTCAATTCTCAATCTCACTTATTCATTATAAATTTTATTTTTGTGATATTGATTGGTTGGAGTTTGGAGGGTTTTCTTTGAAGTAATTGGCAATTTTCAATTGGCATCTCTCAATTCCGACTTTTGATTATACGTTTTCTTTTACGCAGACGTTCGGTATAATCGTTCCAACTTTATTCTTGTTATTTACTTATTTATTTACTATGTTACTATTTTTGTATATTCATCTTGCTTGTTTTATATTTTTATTATTTCAAATTTTAAATATGGATTCACAAAAAAATCTTGAAAAAAGACCAATGTCCAAAAAAAATAGGGGTGAAAGTAGCGCCTAGATTTAGAATTAATACTGATGATTTTACTCATGTTAATGGAACTTCTTTTATGTCACATCCTAATGTTATAGAATTTAATTCAGAAAATCAAATAGACCATGATACATTAAATAGATGTTTTAATTTGGAGGAAGATTTGGATGAAGAAGTAGAAATAGAAAATTATGAAGAAGATGACACACCTGCTAGTCCTGCAATGAAATTACCCCCCAACAAGATTATGTCCCCCCTTTACCTACGTTTACTAAAACTAGTAAAATCGAACGTCCAAAAAGATCTTTAGTTTGGCAATATTTATTACAAAATGAGGAAAAAACTACTTTTCAATGTACGAAATGTAAAAAAATAATTCATCATTTGACTACTGGGTCCCATTGAGGGATGGGATGGCTAACTACACATTTGAGAAAAATGTAATCCAGAATTTGATCGTCTAGAATATATGAATAGGACTAAAAAAAGAGGTGAACCAATAATTGAAGAATCTATAGGAGGTTCAAATATGGTTCAAAATGTTTTAAATATGTCTAGTCCGGTTGGTCCAAGAAAACCCCACATGTATAGTAAAGAAAAAGATCTTGATGAATTATCAAAAATGGTTACTGTTTGTGGTTTACCTTATAGTTTTCCTTCATAGCCCAATTTTATTCGTTATATTCGAGAAAAGTATAACCATCGTTTGAAGGGTTTTCGAGGAATACAATTGAAAAAGCTATTTTTCAATATCAAGCTGATCATTGTCATTATCTTCGTTGCTTATTTGCTTATTTTGATGGTAAATTTTCTATTACATTTGATATGGGTTGTAGTATTAATGTAATGATCATTTTACTTTTACTTTTCATTGAATTGATCACGATTGGAATATGCAACAAAGAATAATACGCTATAAATATGTCGAAGAGATTAAAATTGGTTATATAGCGTCAACTATAGGTTCTATTTTGAATTATGTGATAAAATAATGAGTTGCACTTTAGACAGTGCTTCTAATAATTTGAGAGTAGTTGATTATTTTAAAATAGAGTATTTGTCCTATTGATGATGATGCTTTTCATATTAAATGTGCAGCACATATTTACAAATGATAGTAAAAGATGGTGTGAATAATTTTGGAAAATCTTGTGAAAAATATAGACTTGCTTGTAATTGGATTTTTAAATGTAAAATAAAATCTAGACTTACAGAATTTAAAAATCATTGTAAAGATGATCAACTTGAATATAGAAAAGTTCCAAGAGAAGTTTCTACTAGATGGAATTCTTTATTTGAAATGCTTTAAGTTTCTTATGTTTATCAAAATCTGATATAAAAGGTTTTAATGCTCATAATTTGGATATTAATTTAAGACTTCGTAAATAAGATTGGAAAGAGACAAAAGATCTTATTGGATTATGAGGTTTTTATATTGCTACAAATGCTATTTCTGGTCAATATTATGCAACTATTTCTTCTGTTTTGGTAAATATTTGTGCTATTTCATCACAATTTGCAAAATATAAAAGAAAAGATAAGTTTAGAAAATCCATATATTTTATGATTAAAAAACTCAAAAAGTATTATTTTCCTATCATTGAAATTTATTAGACTGCTACTTTGTTTATTCTTTCTTACAAATTAAAAGGTGTTGAAAAAATTTATGCTAATTATAAATTAAACTTGATGAAATTCCTAGTCTTGAAGATTGTAATAGTATAATACCAAAAGCTAAAAAATTACATGATACATATAGAGAGACATGGAAAGAAAAGCTCCACCAGTTGCACCTCCACCTCGTAAACATAGAAAAAATTATTTAGCTTATATGATGGTTGATTATCTTGGTCCCGAAACTTCTACTAATAATGATTTTATTGAATATATTAACTAGATATGGTGTTCATTGATCTTGAGAAGGCCTATGACAAAGTCCTGAGGGATGTCCTATGGAGGTGTTTGGAGATGAAAGGCGTTCCAATGGCATATATTAGAGTGATAAAGGACATGTACGACGGGGCCATAACTCGGGTAAGAACGGTGGGATGAGACTCTGAATATTTTCCTGTTCAGATGGGACTTCATCAAGGGTCTGTGTTGAGCCCTTTTTTATTTGCCTTGGTGATGGATGAGCTGACGCGAACTATCCAGGAGGAAGTCCCGTGGTGTATATTATTTGTAGATGACATAGTACTGATTGATAAGACCCGGACCAAAGTTAATGATAGGTTGGAGGTTTGGAGACACGCTTTGGAGACCAAAGGATTCAAACTGAGCAGGACCAAAACAGAATACTTGGAGTGCAAATTCAGTGTTGCGAGGGATGAAGCAGACATTGATGTGAGACTTGCAGCTCACCTTATCCCCAAGAAGGAAAGCTTTAAGTATCTTGGGTCTATCATACAGAGCAGTGGGGATATTGACGATGATGTCACTCATCGTATTGGGGCGGCTTGGACAAAGTGGAGGTTGGCCTCTGGAGTATTGTGTGATAAGAAGATACCACCTAAACTCAAAGGTAAGTTCTACAGAATGGTGGTTAGACCATCTTTGTTGTATGGGGTAGAGTGTTGGCCAATAAAAAATGTACATGTTCAGAAGATGCAGGTCGCAGAAATGAGGATGTTAAGATGGATGTGTGGTCACACCAGGAGTGATAAGATTAGGAACGAGGTTATTCGGGAGAAGCTAGAGGTGGCCCCTGTAGCTAACAAGATGAGGGAATCGAGACTGCGATGGTTTGGACATGTACAGAGAAGGACTACCGATGCCCCTATTAGAAGGTGTGAGAGGCTAGATTTGGGAGTTACAAGGAGGGGTAGAGGTAGACCAAAGAAGTATTGGGGGGAGGTAATTAGATATGATAAGGTGAAACTTGATCTCACCAAGGACATGACCTTAGACAGGAAGGAGTGGAGGTCGAGAATTAGAGTAGCAGGATAATAGGGTAGATAGGAAGGAGTGGTAATTGCCTGCCTTTATATGTTATTTATCTACCTTTATATGTTACTGTCCTGTATCTACCTATTATCATGTGTTCTTCTCTTTTTTACCTGTTTATCATATCTAGCTTATTCTGCTGATGGGTTTTTGTGACAAGGGTTTCCAGGAAACAGCCTCTCTACCTGTGTGGTAGTGGTAAGGTCAGCGTACATCTTACTCTCCCCAGACCCCACTTGTGGGATTTCACTGGGTATGTTGTTGTTGTTGTTGTTGTTATACTGGAAAGGATTAGGGACGAGAATGGAGAACCTCAATTATTTTTGTGGTGGAATGTCATGACCCGGATCTAGGGCCTAGAAATGACATGGCGAATGGGAACCCGAGAGTCCCCAAACAAGTCTCAAAGTATCCAGATCCACATCATCGATTCGGAAGCTCATTCAAATAGTAAACACATAATTCTAAGGGATGGGAAAATGGAACTCATGCTATGGGGATATCGAAGGGAAAGGGGTTTACATGGATTCACATAGCACATAGGGGATAAGAACTAAGGGTCGGGTAAGTATGACTCACTCTATGGGAGAAATACGGGGCTTAGGATCTTTCACATTTTCACATCAAACATACATACATGTCATACATAATCAATCCATGATAGCTATATCCAATAGATAACTAACTCATAAGTTTCAAATACAACACATAACATATAGAATCTACGAAAGTCTACAAGATGTCCAATAATGCCTCTAGTCATAAGATGGGACGGGGGCCAAGACATTTCCCGGGCTCACCCTCAATTAAGAAGATAAACCGAAAACAACATAGGTAGAAGGAAGGTGGCTTGTTCTTGGAAGATAGGACTCACCACAATATCAAGTCTCCGAATTCGAGTTACCCGTCAATTGGTGGATGGTCATAACACACGTTCCCTACATGGTAAAATCATGTAGGCATAGAGTATGTGTTAGTGCGTTTGAATGTACTAAGTATGTGGGCATGCAATGCATATGACTTACCAAACTTGCATTTCAATGCTAGATGACAAGGGCACATAATATAGAAAGAATCTTATATTCAATGGAAATATATATACAAGATGCCATGAAATTTATAATGCATGAAATGCAATAATGCTCATATATAGCGGGGATGGACTATAACCAACAAATCAAATCTATGCCAGCTATTACATAAATTAGTCAAATAAGGACCTCCCATCGGTAGGAGAAGACTACTTGCCAAAAGTAATCTACATCACATCTTACAGAAATCACCATTTCGGTGGATGGTTGATGAGTCATGAAAATACGACTTTGATGATGCTTAATACATAGAATTATTGTGAGTTCTTAAGCGCATTTGTTAGTTTAATGTGTGTATTTTGGTACTTTGCAGGAAAATGACGAAGGCCTGGACTGATGGAGAAATTGTGAGAAAAAGAAGATAAATTGTGGCGAAGTGATGACGGACCTTCTCACGGGCTGTGTAACATCACTCGGACCGTGGGATGGTGCGTGAAGGGCCCAACGTGGACGAACTGGAAAATGGAGCCAAGTGAAGGACCACGGAGGTCTTCATGGGCCGTGTCGCAGTACACGAACCGTGTGACCGACCATGACCCTGCACTTGGGTGTGAAACTGGAACGGGCCAAGGCAAATCGCACGGACCGATAAACAGATCGTCAAAGCTGCCACGGACCATGCCAGGTACCGTAAAGTTGACGTGAAGTAGAAGGTTCACTATCGAAAATAATAGAAATCACGCAAGTAAAGATGCACGGACCGATAAATGGACTGTCAAAGAGGCCACGGACCGTGTCATGCACCGTGAAGTTGACGTGAACAAGAAGGGGCATCGTCGAAAATAAGAGAATGTGTGCAAGTGAAGACTCACGGACCGTTTAACAGACCGTGAGACACAACACGGACCATGCCAAGGCCCGTGAGGAAGCAGAAGGCAATGGAAGATGGACCGTGTGACGGTCCGTCTAGACTCACACGGACCGTGTAATGAACCGTACCCAGGCCGAAGTCTATTTTTCCTATTTTTAATTGGATTGGTTTTTCCTTATATATAGTATTTTATTTTATTTCGTTTAGGATGTTGTTGACGGCTTGAGTCAGAGAACAAGAGAGAAAATAATAGTTTGACTTTATTTTACGTTTGATTTGTGGATTGTGATCATCGCTTAAAGATTGTAACACGGATTAATTGTTCTTTCAATTGTAAGTCAATTACTATGCTTTCATCCCATTGTTGTGCGCAAGTTATATTGAACATGCTAGGCTAAACCCACAACAAGGGTTGTGGGAACCATGACACTACAATAAAGATAACACAGACTGAGGTAGATTCGAGAGATTGATTGGTGCATTTATTGTAGAACTCTTGGCTTTAATTTCTCCGTAATGAGTCGACGCATTAGGGCAAGCCCGTATTCGTTACGTGCCCGAGAGGGATGTAGTGATTAGGAAAAGGGTTCTACAACAGAGATTTGGGGTTTTTAACCTAGTCTAAGTACCTGAGACCGAAAGGTGAGGGTATTGAGATAAAAAACCAAGGTCGAAACTACATACACTCTGAGACCGAAAGGAGATGAGTGAAATATAGCTAAGAAGGACCAAAAGGTAAACTACGTATTAGCCAATTTGTTTGATCTTGTATTCATAATCAAGAACGTGTTTACCAAGCCAGTTTAGTTATCGTAGTAGATATCATGGGGAACACAACCTCAGCTTCTCTCTACTTGTTTGAAAACCAGTATCAACGTCCCTATTAGTTACGTTACATAGGAATTTAAATTGAACAAGGCAACTCCCTATTTACTTTATGCAATTTTATCTTAGGAATAGTATTTACATCTGAAAGCCGGTACTAATAGATTCATTCTTACGTGTTCCCTGTGGGATCGACCTCAACTCTGGTTGAGTTCTATATTTGACCAACGACCGCTTTACTCTTCCGTTTGGAGTTTAAATTTGGGAGTATCAAATTTTGGCGCCGTTGCCGGGGAACGCGGCGAAGAACTAGTCTATTAGTTGCTATTTCAGTTTGTAAGTCTAGTCCCTAATTTTACTTTTATTTCTTGTTTTTGTCTTTGTAGGGAACCAGCATTGCATGCCAAGCACCCGAAGTAAGGGTAAAGCACTTATTCCCTATGATCCCGAACTCACTCAATGATATGCAGAATGAACGCCCGAACCGCGAAGCAGCAAGGCAGAGGGACTTAGCAGTGAATCCTGCTGACAGAGGACATCATGGGTTGGGCAAGGATGATCTCACTGGTAATGTGGTACCATCAGCGGCACCACTTCGCCAGGTGCCACTTGTACCAGCACAATAACACCAACCCCCGTTGAGACCTCAAGGACCTCAGTACCCACCAGCAGTAAACGATGATGATGAGTGTGCTAGGACCACTGGGGCAATAGTGCTGCCACCTCTGCCTGCTGGTGTCAAGTTCACTATCACTCGCACGATGCTGCAGATGTTGCAGTTAAAGGGATTGTTCAGTGGAGCTGCCACGTAGGACGCAAATCAGCATTTGATGAATTTCTTGACGATCTGCCAGTTGTCCGAAATTCCAGGAGTTAGTCAACAAGCATCGCGGTTGAGATTATTCCCACTGTCTCTGTCTGGGGAGGCAGTAATGTGGCTGAATGAGCTCCCCCATGATTCCATCCGTACATGGGGAGAACTAAAGGAGGCCTTCTTAGAGAGGTTCTTCCCGGCTTCAAGGCAGGTGAAGCTCAAAGATTAGATCGGATCTCACAAGCAAATGCCGAATGAAGCACTGTATCAGTCTTGGGAGAGATTTTGATAGAAGCTCAAGCAGGGCCCAAATCATCATCTCACAGACGAACACTTGAAGGCAGTCTTCTATAGGTCCTGCAATTTTGTTACCAAGCCTATCATAGATGAAGCTTGTGGAGCGTCGTACATGTCTAGGGCGTTCCCGGACATAGTGGTCATCTTTGATCAGGTGGCAAAGAACAACAGGGCATGGTACACCAGAGATGCGGACTATTCTGGGATGGTCTTTGAGATGAGTGAGGAGCAACACAAAAAGGAGGAAGAGTGGGACTAGGATATGGCCCATATGCGGACACAAATAGATTTGATGTCAAAGAGGTTCCTTGGTGGGGGCACTGAGTGGTGAAAGCGATGGACACACTCCCTAGGTATGATACCAAGGCAGCGACTTCGATGAGGAAGCTCAGTTTCTGGGTAGTCAGGGGTTTACCGGGGTTTTAACTCTGGTAACCAAGGTCGGAACTATGGTCGTGATAACTACCAAGGGAACTGGCAAAATAGAGACGGCTATAGAAACCGAGAACGCCAGAATGAAGGTGGCGGCAACTCTAGGCTAGAGGATATGATGAGAAAGGTTCTTAGCAAGGTGGAGGCCATAGAGGCAGGGGTGCGAACCGTGAAAGGCGAAATGTCCAATGTGAGACAGTTGGTAGACTCGCACTCTACCTCGATCATGCAGCTAGAGCAGCAGCTGGGGCAACTTTCAGCTTCATTGAATTAGAGAAAAGCTGGGTCACTTCCCAGTGATACTGTGCAAAACCAGAAGAATGATGGCCACTGCATGGCGATCATCACGAGAGGTGGTAAGGTACTTTCTAACCCTGTTGTATCCAATGATGCAGGTCAGGATAAGGCAGTTGACAGGGTACTTAGCCCCATGGAGGGTCTTGTGGATGATGGGGGTGATGAACCTGTGACAGCACCAGCAGAGCCAAAGTCTGCCAAGCAAGCAATAGAGATGGATACTTTCACAACTTCGAGTTTGCCAGCCATCCCGAAGCCGCGACTGCCATTCCCACAAATGTTGAAAAAGAAGGCTGATGATAGCAAGTTTCAAAAGTTTCTGTCTATATTGAAGGAATTGTCCGTGAACATACCTTTGGTGGAAGCACTTGAGCAGATGCCAGGCTACGCAAAGTTCATGAGAGACTTAGTCACTAAGAAGAGGACAGCCACGATAGAGCCAGCTAATAATATACACCACTGTAGTGCCATCGCTACAACGTCCTTGGTCGAAAAGATGGGAGATCCAGGAGCCTTCACCATCCCGTGCACTATCGGAGCCTATGACTTTGCACGAGCCCTTTGTGACCTGGGTGCTAGCATCAATTTAATGCCACTAGCGGTGTATCAGCAGTTGGGCTTGGGAGCCCCCACACCTACTACCATGCGGCTACTGATGGCCGATAGATTAGTGAAAAGGCCCGTGGAGATTCTGTGCGATGTTTTAGTTCGGGTTGGCAGGTTCATCTTCCCTGCCGATTTCGTGATCCTTGATTGTAAAGTGGATTTCGAGGTGCCAATCATCCTCGAAGGCCATTTCTGGCAACTGGCAGGGCACTAGTGGATGTAGAGCATGGAGAACTCACCTTCCAATTAAACACCAAGGAGGTGAAATTTAATGTGTGCGCTGCCATGAAGAGGCCTAAGGAGTTGTCTGTGATGTATGTCATGGATGTTGATGACAACGGTTTCTCTTAGGTTCCGCTGGAGGAAAAGTTGATCGTAGGCACACTGGCTGTAGTGCTTATGAACTTCCTAGGAGATGGTGTTGATGGGTACAAAGACACTGTATATGCATTACAGGGCATGGGAACTAGGCCATTTGTTCCACGGAAGCTGGACTTGGTCTTGAAAAACAGACCAACACCACCAGTGAAACCATCTATCGAGGAGCCTCCTGCTTTGGAGCTCAAGGAGTTGCCTCAGCACCTCAGGTATGCATTTTTGGGTGACAATAACACTCTTCCTGTAATTGTGGCTGCAGATCTTCAAGAGAACCAGGTGAAGGCACTATTGAGGGTCCTCCAAAAGTTCAAAAGAGCTATTGGTTAGACCATTGCAGACATAATCAGAATTCCTCCAGGAATCTTTACTCACAAAATCAAGTTGGAGGATGACTGTGTGCCCAGCATCGAGCATCAGATAAGGCTGAATCCATCCATGCAAGAGGTGGTGAAAAAGGAGATCATCAAGTGGCTGGATGCTGGGGTGGTATACCCCATCTCGGACAACAAATGGGTAAGCCCAATGCACTGTGTCCCAAAGAAGGGGGGCATGACAGTGGTGGCCAATGACAAGGATGAGCTTGTCCCTTTGAGACCTGTCACCGGATGACGAGTGTGCATGGACTACAAGAAGTTGAACAGATGTACTCTGAAAGATCACTTCCCCATGCCTTTCATGGATCAAATGCTGGACAGGTTAGCAGGGCGACGGTGGAATTACTTCCTCGATGGGTATTCGGGTTACAACCAGATATCCATCGCCCCAGAAGATCAGGAGAAGACTACCTTCACTTGCCCCTATGGGACATTTGCATTCAAGCGGATGCCATTTGGACTCTGCAATGCCCCAGCCACTTTCTAGCGTTGCATGATTCCCATCTTTTCAGACATGGTCGAAGACACCCTCGAGGTATTTATGGATGTTTTTTCTATAGTGGGTGACTCTTTTGACGACTGTCTGCTGAATCTAAGCAGGGCACTGCAACGCTGTAAGAGGCTCAGTTGGTATTAAATTGGGAAAATACCATTTTATGGTCGAGGAGGGGATAGTCCTTGGCCATAAGGTTTCAGATAAGGGCATTGAGGTGGACAAGGCAAAGATTGAAGTCATTGAGAAGTTGCCACCTCCCATTTCAGTAAAGGGGATCCGTAGTTTTCTTGGGCATGCGGGGTTCTACCGCTTGTTTATCAAGGACTTCTCCAAGATTGCACACCCATTATGCAAGCTATTGGAGAAGGATGTGAAATTTCAGTTTGATGATGCATGCCGGCATGCCTTCGAGACTTTGAAGCAGAAGTTGATTTCTGCGCCTGTAGTGGTTGCACCAGAACCCCATTTGAGGTGATGTGTGATGCAAGCGAAGTTGTTGTGGGTGTTGTGCTGGGGCAGAAGCGCAACAACATTTTCCATCTGATCTATTACGCCAGCAAGACCTTGAATGATGCTCAAAGAAATTACACTGTGACTGAGCAGGAGTTGCTAGTTGTGGTGTTTGCATTTGACAAGTTTCGGGCATATCTATTGGGCACTAAGGTGATTGTGCATACTGACCATGCAGCACTACGGTACCTCATGGCCAAGAAGGATGCTAAGCCAAGGCTAATCAGATGGGTGCTATTGCTGCAAGAGTTCGACTTCAAGGTACAGGACCGAAAAGGCACGGAGAACCAAGTAGCAAACCACTTGTCAAGGCTAGAAGATGCGGCCAGAGCCAAAGATTGATTGAGCATCTATGATTCGTTTCCCGATGAACAGGTATTGGTCGCTTCTGTTGACTTAGTCCCTTGGTTTGCTGATTTTGCTAACTTTCTGGTGAGCGACATTATGCCTGAGGGCCTTAATCCTCACCAGAGAAAAATGTTTCTTCATGACGTGTGCAGGTACTTTTGGGATGACCCATACTTGTTCAGAACATGCGCAGATGGGGTCATCAGACGGTGCGTACCGGAGGCAGAGATGTTGCGTATCCTAGAAGCCTACCACTCTTCCCCAGTGGGAGGCCATCATGCTGGTGCCAGGAAAGCGAAGAAGATCCTGCAGTGTGGATACTACTGGCCCACCATCTACAAAGACGCCCATGACATGGTGCGAGGTTGTGACCAGTGCCAGCGCCAAGGCAACATTTCGAGGCGGCAAGAGTTGCCAATCGCCCCTATCCTTGAAATTGAATTATTCAACGTATGGGGAATTGATTTTATGGGTCTGTTCATGAGTTCCTTTGGGATGAAGTACATCTTGGTAGTAGTGGACTATGTCTCCAAATGGGTGGAGGCAACAGCTTTGCCAAACAATGAGAGCAAAAGCGTGGTACAGTTCTTGAGGCGGAACATTTCTGCCAGGTTTGGTACACCCAGAACTATCATTAGTGATGGGGGCTCCCACTTCTGCAACAAATCCTTTCAGGCTGTACTTGCTAAATACGGGGTGCGACAACATAAGGTTGCCACTCCTTATCATCCGCACACAAGTAGGCAGGTTGAAGTGTCCAATAGAGAAATCAAAGAGATCCTAACCAAGTCTGTAAATGCCACAATAATGGACTGGGCTCGGAAGCTAGATGATGCACTATGGGCCTACAGAACGGCTTACAAGACGCCCATTGGTATGTCCCTATATCAGTTAGTGTTTTGTAAGGCCAGTCATCTGCCGGTTGAATTGGAGCACAAGGCGCTCTGGGCTCTTAAGGCCTTGAACATGAAGTGGAATGAGGCAGCCAATACGAGGCTAGACCAGTTAAATGAACTGGATGAATTTCTCCTCTAGGCCTGTGAGAATGCGGCCCTGTACAAGGACAAAATAAAGTCCCATCATGATAAGCTTATTGCACCAAGGAGTTTTGAGGTTGGTGATAGAGTTCTGTTGTACAACTCTAGGTTAAGGCTGTTTCCAGGAAAGCTAAAATCGAGATGGTCTGGTCCGTACAAGATCGCGCAAGTATTTACACATGGCGCAGTTGAGCTGGAAACGGACGAAGGGCACCGTTTCAAAGTCAATGGGTAGCGCGTGAAAAAGTATTTGGGCGCTGCAGATGAAACCTCTGTGATTGAGGTTCTACATCTTGACGAAGTCCGAGTAGTCAAAGCAACCACGTCGAGCCGTGACGTTAAACCAAGCGCTTAATGGGAGGCAATCCATCAAATATATATATATATATATATAGTTATTTTATGTCATGACTTGCATTGTTTTTGTTTCTTTTTGCCCAGGGAAGGATGAGCACGGTGAAGATAGGCGTGAGCAGATGTGCGAGTAAAGGGTGTACCAACAGCAAACAAATTTTCAAAGGGAGGTCACACGGGGCCCCACACGGCCCGTGTGGAGCCAGATGGACCGTCTAATGGTCCGTTTGACGCGTGTCCACAGGTAAGTATTGCCCCGAGTTGAAGGCTAAGCACACGATAGGGTACACGGACCATTTACCCAACCGTCAAAGGGCTGCGACAGTTTAGCACTCGAGGAGAGTCAAACGGTGATCTACACGGCCCGTTTGATTCTAGATGGACCATTTAATGGTCTTTTTAGCGCGTGGCCCTAGGTAAGTGCAAAGGATGAGTACACGGCACTCTGAACAGACCGTGCCACGTGAGACGGCCCGTTTCCCTGCCCGTCTTGGTACGCGTGTGGACGGGTACTTATACTCTCTTTCCTACTTTCACTTTTACATTCACTTCATCTCTCTAACATTCTCCACACGTTCTTCTCCCTCTCACAACCACGAAATTCCTCTCTCTCTCTTTGCACGATTTGAGTAACGCTCTCACGATCCATAGCACTTTCCTTGGGCAATTTTCTTGTTCTAATTTCAACTCTCCTCAATCAAGTAAGTGTTTGTTTATCTTTTCCTTTATATTTTTAGTTTTAAATCTTCTCTAGTTTTGAGTCTATATGTGAATTTATGATTCCCCCTTGGTTCATTGAGTGCCATATGACACTTAGGTGTAGGGTTTCTTGAACCTTTGGTGTTGGGTTATCTTAAAGCACCAATGTTACACCATTGATTCTTGCACATAGTAGTTTGGTGAGTTTAGGGTTTCTGGAGTCGGATTAATGATGTATTGTGTGTGGTGAGCAAAGTATAATGGTCGATCTAGTGTGTATAGGCCAAATTTCTTGTTGGTGTGTGGGTTTCTATGCCTTTGGGGCTGACTGGGGATGACGAGTAGGTTCACGGTCCATTACACGGATCATGTGATACTACATGGGCTGTGTAGTGGTCCGTGTGGAATCACTTGTTTATCCCGAGTAGAGGCACCTCTCACGGACCATCCACACGGACTGTGTGAATTTACACGGGCCGTGTGGCCCTCCATGTCAGGTCACTTGACAGTGTCAAATCTCCTAGGAAACTCACGCGGACCATGTCACGGACCGTGTAACGGTATATGGCCCGTGTGAGGCCCTCCGTTTCAGACTACTTGGCCCAAATGTTCTTTACTGTATTGATCCTCGTTAATTCTAATATGCATCCCAGTGCAAAACTCCCTATGATAGATCGGGTGACGCCACTCTTAAGGATTTTTGTCACTTTAAGAACACAGGCGAAGTCTAAGTACCCGTTTCTGTGTCGTCCTGCGTATTCCGATATAACTAACTGCTTTATTCTTTGTGGTATTCGCAGGTACAAATGGGTCCCCATCTACGATCACGCCAGCCTAGGGACGAGCATGAGTCACGCCTCCGGGATTCTATCACTGAGTCCTCGAGCCAGCACCAGGGGAGTGACTCAGGTGATGACTCCTCAGGAGGGTCCGATGTGCAGTTCAACGGCAATGTCTCCCCCCACTCTCCTCGTACTACATGTGCTCGTGCAGTGAGCCACCATATAGCTCCCCAGTCTGAGAAGGGAGTTCCCGAGGTGGGAGTGGAGGGGGAAGATGCAGCCCCGAAACAGGAGGAGGAGGCCGACACTCTGGACACTGCTAAGCACAATGCAGGGGATGAGGACGACATCCTGATCCTTCGAGACAGCAACAACGAAGCCACACATCAGGCGGTTGCTCGGACGTCTTATCTTGAAACTGCCAAGTGGCTTCTTGTTTTCTTGCGCAGACGATGGACAGTCCCCGGGGCAAAGGAAATCTATGTGAACGGCATTACTAAAGGCTTCCGGGGGTACCAGGGGAGGCCAATCATTCCTGAAATGCGGGTCCTCACTGACAAACTGGATGTAATCCCAGAAATACGAAATGCATTTGAGGCATACCAGTTCGGGTGGATGGCCAGCACCCCTGGCTACTACGGGCTAGACATGATTGCCAAATTCTACTCCAGTTATGCTGCCAGCCTCCTCGCTTCCATCGAAGGTAACATGTCCAAGCGAGTAAAAAAGCGGCTGGCATCTAAGTTGTCCTCACAGGACTATGTCACCATTCAGGAAACTGAGGTGGATATTTCAGCGGACACCATCAACAGGTTCTTATTTTCTCCAGACTACCGTGCTCCACCAGATGGGTTATTCATTGCCAAGTATGTGAACATTACTGATGAGGTCTGAATGTCTGACCCCTCTTCACGGGCCACTGAGTTAAAGTGGGTTGCGAAGCAGATCGCGCTGCAAGGAGCTGATGCAGCTTGGGTGTCTAACCCCAAAATTCCCATTACCAAGGCCTCACTCACGTTTGTCGCAAAGTTCTGGTGGTCGATGGTGCGAGCCCGACTACGACCACCGTCAATGACAACACGCTCCAACCCTCTCATGCTTCATTGGTAGCGTGCTTGGTCGCAAGATATGGTATCAATGTGGGTCGTATCATCGCCATGGAGATCAAGGACCGCGCCCTATCGGACAGAGCAGGTATGTCATTTCCATGCCTAATTCGGGCACTTTGCAAGCAAGCCCGTGTCCTCACCACCCATTTCTTGGATCGGAAGATGGCTCCAACAAGCGTGGTTAACTTTGCTATGATCAAGGATATTGATAACCCACCGTACCACACTAAAGCACGACGTCTTGGGCTGCCTACCCAGCTTCCTCGGGCACCTCCACAACAACTCTTGTCGTTTGAGGAGCACACCACTACCCCGCAGTCTGATACGGCTTCTGCGCAGCCCGGGGGTAGTGGTACAGCTCCCCAGATGCATCAAGGGTACACTTATATCCCTTGTGACTTCTTAGCCTGAGTAGTGATAGAACTGCGGCAAACACGGGCGATTGTTGACCAAATGGTGGTCTGGGTGCCTCAGGTGGTGCAGGCTCATATTCAGCAGGCCGAGGATCGTCTCCGCACAGACTTATTGGGCCAAATAAGCAGCTTGCAGGAACAGGTCAACACCTTGGAGGGCTACTTCCATAGCATGTTTAAAAGTATGTCCGGTGATGAGATGGCTCATTTGGTGCAGATTGTGCAAGATATGAAAGCCAAAATTGCCGAGCTGATAGCCCAGTATAATAGCATGGTGCCAGCTCCGGCTCCACCGCCAGATTCTTTGTTATCTCTTTTCACGGCCCCAGTAGAGCCGAGTCTAACCGAGGGTTGGGGTGTACCACTCATACCAGCTGCTGTACAGATGCCTTCCTCGGAAGCTCCCAGAAGAAAGGACAAATGGAAGTGCCGCAGCCATCGCAGTAGCCCTCCGTAGGACCCGCAGCGTGAGGAAGAAAGGAGGTTGAGAAAGGCGATGCGAGCCCAGCGCCGAGAAGCCGCAGCCCAGGAAGAGAGAGAGCGACTAGCCTATGAGGCTGCCCGGGCAGGAGATTCCAGGAGTGTCGTCGGACCTGAAGCAAATGTTGCCAACACGGACCCACCTAGTGGATCCGACCACGACGTCCCGACTCACGCATAGAGCGTCCCAGGTATGTTCTACTCCCATTTTTGCTTTAGTGTTAATTATGGTGCAATGAGGGCATTGCACAGTAATTTTGATGGGGGTGGGGCATCCTGAACCCTGAGGAGTTTTTCTTGCCATGTTTCTTTTCTCTGAAGGTGTATTATCTAGTAGAACTGGCATGTTTAGGTTGTTTTGTTTGTGTAAAGATAAGTGTTTATAAGAGTCTATAGTAACCCCAATTTAAAAGAAATTCAAAAAGCTTGTATATGCACGCATCCCATACTGACTAACTTATGTGATCCTTGTAAAGCATTGTATACATTGTCTAGTTGGCATCTTGTAGAATGAAGCATGACTGTGTTGGTTAGTATTGAATAGTGTGGGATATGTGCCATGTGTGTGGGAGTTTACTTGCTTAATTCGATTGATGCACTTGTAAGCTAGAACTTGTTTGGTTGGTCCCCTTAAAACGATTGAATGGTTAGATTAGGATAGGATCTTAGGACATTTTTGTTGAGAAGACACTTAGCCAGAAATCAACCAACCAAATGAAATTGCTTCCGTTGAACCAAAAGATTGAGCCTTAATAGACCTTTTCTTTCTAATCACCCAATTCACCTTCCCAACCTATCTGCAGATCTGTACTTCGGCCTTGGTGTCTCCAAGGACATTGTGAACCTCAACCTAGGCCAAAAACCTAAGTTGAGGGTGGCTTATACTGGCCCTGGTCCTTTAAAAAGACATTGTGAACCTCAACTCAGGCCAAAATCCTAAGTTGAAGGTGGCTACTGTAAGAAAAAAACAGAAAAGTAAGGATGGAAAAGAGTCAAGTGATGAGAAGAGAAGAAAAGTTGGGTTATGATCATGAGTAAAACAAAAGAACGAAACAGAAAAAGAATGAAAAAAAATGAATGAAAACGGAAATCACTCCCAACTACAAAAAAAGTTAGAAAAACAGGGGAAATAAGAGTTTGGGGGCTGAAAGTAGAGGCGGAGTCAAAGCAGTGTCTTAGAGTGGAAAATTAGTCACTTTAATCCTAAATGTACCTCACCCAAACCCGAGCCTACATTACAAGCCGCAAAAGTCCTAAAGTGATCCTTAAAAGATCATTCGAGTGTCAAGGTGGTGAAAATAAAGGCAAGCATATGGCCTATACTTGTGTGTCAGTTGAAAATCTTTTTTTGAGTGTGAGTGTCTACATTCCAGTCTCTGTACTACATTTATACACTGTGTGTAAGACTTCTTTGTAGTGAGGGGCACTATCATTGCGTTGTTTGGTTGCTATACGAACTGGTTCATCTTTATTCTTCGACCTATTTTGGGCCAACGGGACATGGTGTAGTGCTTAATTTGATCTATGAGAGTCTGCTTGGGTGTGATCAAATTGCAAGTTTACTTTTTGAGCATGAGTTTGATGATCGAGGGGTCGCTATTTACTTCTTGTGAAACACTTGTCTTTGCGCATCGTCATGTTTTGTCTTTGGTCATCGCTTGAGAACAAGCAATGATTTTACGTTAAAGGTGTTGATGAGTCATGAAAATAAGACTTTCACGACGCTTAATACATAGAATTATTGTGAGTTCTTAAGCGCATTTGTTAGTTTAATGTGTGTGTTTAGGTACTTTGCAGGAAAATGACGAAGGCATGGACTGATGGAGAAATTGTGAGAAAAAGAATATAAATTGCGGCGAAGTGATGACATACAGACCATCTCATGGGTCGTGTAACATCACACAGACCGTGGGATAGTGCGTAAAGGGCCCATCATGGAGGAACTGGAAAATGGAGCCAAGTGAAGGACCACAGAGGTCTTCACGGGCCGTGTCACAGTACACGGACCGTGTGACCGACCGTGACCCTACACTTGGGCGTGAAACAGGAACGGGCCAAGCCAAGTCGCACGGGCCGATAAAGGGACTGTCAAAGCTACCACGGATCATGTCAGGTACCGTAAAGTTGACGTGAAGTAGAAGGTTCACTATCGAAAATAATAGAAATCACGCAAGTGAAGATGCACTGACCGATAAACGCACCGTCAAAGAGGCCACGGACCGTGTCATGCACCGTGAAGTTGACGTGAACAAGAAGGGGCATTGTCGAAAATAAGAGAAAGTGTGCAAGTGAAGACTCACGGACCGTTAAACGGACCGTGAGACACAACAAGGACCGTGCCAAGGCCCGTGAAGAAGCAGAAGGAAATGGCAGACGGACCGTGTGACGGTCCGTCTGGACTCACACGGACCATGTAATGAACCATACCCAGGCAGAAGTCTATTTTTCCTATTTTTATTTGGGTTAGTTTTTCCTTGTATATATAGTATTTTATTTTATTTCATTTAGGACGTTGTTGACGGCTTGAGTCAGAGAACAAGAGAGAAAACAATAGTTTGACTTTATTTTACGTTTGATTCGTGGATTATCATCAACTCTTGAAGATTGTAACACGGATTCATTGTTCTTTCAATTGTAAGTCAATTACTATGCTTTCATTCCATTATTGTAGGCAAGTTATATTGAACATGCTAGGCTAAACCCACAATTAGGGTTGTGGGAACCATGAAACTACAATAAAGATAAAACAGACTGAGGTAGATTTGAGAGATTGATCGGTGCATTTATTGTAGAACTCTTCGCTTTAATTTCTCCATAATGAGTCAACGCATTAGGGCAAGCCCTTATTCGTTACGTGCCCGAGAGGGATGTAGTGATTAGGAAAAGGGTTCTACAACAGAGATTCGGGGTTTTTAACCTAGTCTAAGTACCTGAGACCGAAAGGTGAGGGTATTCTGAGATCAAAAACAAAGGTCGAAACTCTAAGTACCTGAGACCGAAAGGTGAGGGTATTCTGAGATCGAAAACAAAGGTCGAAACTACATACACTCTGAGACCAAAAGGAGATGAGTGAAATATAGCTAGGAAGTACCGAAAGGTGAACTACATATTAGCCAATTTGTTTGATCTTGTATGCATAATTAAGAACGAGTTTACCAAGCCAGTTTAGTTGTAGTAGATGTCATGGGGAACACAACCCTAGCTTCTCTCTACTTGTTTGAAAACCAGTATCAACGTCCCTATTAGTTACGTTACATAGGAATTTAAATTGAACAACGCAACCCCCTATTTACTTTATGCAATTTTATCTTGGGAATAGTATTTACATCTGAAAGCCAGTATTAATAGATTCATTCTTACGTGTTCCCTGTGGGATCGACCTCAACTCTGGTTGAGTTCTATATTTGACCAACGATCGCTTTTCTCTTTCGTTTGAAGTGTAAATTTGGGCGTATCAATGGTCACCTTCCTTACAGAATTCACCATTTTGGAAGGATTTTCATAATCATACATAACATATCAAAATTTTCATATATATATAACCATTCCTTATGATCTGGTCATTTCGATAATGGCTTACATTCCTATGTTGGCACATAATTCAAGGAAAGAGAGAGGGCCCTTGGGGATAGTCCTAACACACCCAATCCATCGGTGCTAAGTCGATAACATCCCACTTGAATACTTATGCATATATGTGCTTTCAGGAAATGCAATGTTCATTTCAAACCGTTCAATACACATTTAGGCTCAAATGCCAAATCATAGTTCATACTTGTAAATGCTCATGCAGGGAATAGCTCATTCACATATACAGAATGGTGCAAGCACCCAGATTGCTCAATGAGCCAGAATTATAGACGTACCGATGATCACCTTTTTGTTATAGCCAATATCTTATCAGAATCATATCATAATCATTTCTATAGAACATAATTGGGCTAAAACCACTTCTTGTTTTCCATATATCAATGTTCATGAATGCAATGCAATGCAATGCATGATGTGAGAATAGCATGGGTAACATAGATTCAAATTAAAAATCAATATCACAATATAAAATTGAGTAAATCCATAGGTAAATCCATATGTAAATCGTAGTATAGATCACCCATGCATAAATCAACTTTAAAGATGATATGTATGTTCATACTTTATATCTCAATGTAGATCATCATACTAGTAACCAAAATGAATTGAAATCATAGGTAAAATACAGCCCATACACTAATTAGATTTAATAAAATCAAATAATGAAATCTCATATTTAAAGTAAACTAAATTTATGAAATAGGTTGAAAGATCTTTGGGTCTTCTTAGTTGAAATGGACCAAGAAACAATACCACATACCTTGATTAGAAAGATTAATTTGAGAAGATTTGAAACCCCAATTGAATCTTGGCCTTCTTTTGAGTCAACTTGGTCGATGGAGATACAATGAATGTGAAACCTTCAATATATCTTCTGTAATAACCAGCCAACCCAAGAAGACTTTGAATAGCTGAAGAAGTCAATGGGCTAGGCCAATTCTTTACGGCCTAATCTTCTTTGGGTTAACCCTAATACCATCACTGGATACCATATGCACAAGAAAAACTACTTCATCCAACCAAAACTCACATTTATTGAACTTGGAAAACAACTGTGTCTCCCTCAAAGTTTAGAGAACCAACCTCAAATGATCCATATGGTCCAGATCACTCTGGGAATAAATTAGAATATCATCGATGAAGATAACCACAAAACTATCAAAAAATGACTTAAACACCCGATTCATAAGATCCATAAACACAGCTAGAGCATTAGTCATACGAAATGACATCACCACAGATTCAAAATGCTTGTGTCTAGTTTGAAAGGCCATTTTGGGAATATCACACTCTCTGACCTCAATTGATGATAGCCGGAACTGAGGTCAATCTTTGAGAAATGGGTAGCTCCTTGAAATTTATCAAATAAGTCTTCGATCATTGGTAATGGATAATTATTCTTGATGGTTACTTTATTCAATTGCCTATAATCAATGCACATCAGAAGGGACCCATCTTTCTTTCTCACGAATAACACTAGAGCACCCCATGGCAATATACTTGGTCTAATAAAAGTCTTTCTCCAATAAGTCCTTCAATTGATCATTCAACTCCTATAAATCATCCGTTCCATATGATAAGGAGGAATAGAAATAGGTTGTGTATCTGGGAGGAAATGTATACGAAAGTCTACTTCCCTATTGGGAGGAATACTGCACAAATCTTCGGGGAAAACATATGGAAACTCATTAACCACCAAAACCGATTCAAGAGTAGGTGGCTTAGACTCTACATCTTTATCCCCCACAATATGATATATGCACCCCTTAGAAATCATTTTTCAGGCTTTGAGATTAGAGATAAACCGACCCTTAAAAGCAAAATACTACCCTTCCACTCAAGAACGGGCTCTTCCAGAAATTGACTTTTTGGGTTCTACAATTTATAAAGTCATATGAAACATGCAACCAATCCATCCTGAGAATATTATCAAACTAAAACATCTCAAGATCCACAAGATCACACAGATGGATTTTATGCAAAACAGAGATAGGACAACCTCGATAGACTCTTTGGGCTACAATAGACTCACCCATGAGAGTATAAACTGAAAAGAGCTCCCTTAAAATTTCAGGACTCAATCCAAACTTAACAGCTAAAAGAGGAGTCACAAAATATAGATTTTCACTTGGGTCGAGCAAATCATAAGCATCAAAATCAAAGACTTTTAACATACCAGTCACTATATCCAGAGTCTCCTCTACTTCCAGTCGAGCATCAGAGCATAGAACCTATTGTTTCTGGGGGCACCACCTTGTGGAGCTTTTTATTGGCCTTGATCACCTTGGGCCACTTGACCCTGACCTTTCATGGTAGCTTTAGAACAATCAACAACCTTGTGGCCCCTATTACTATACCCAAAACAAGCACCTAAACTCCTAAAGCACGTACCTGAGTGATTGTTCCCACATATATTACACTGAGGGGACATTGGCCAACTTCCAACCTGTGTCTTGGGAGGAGGCACTTAGTATTGGCAACCTTTGCATTCGAACTCTGGGCTTATTGGAAGTGACCATATCCACCACCACTCCTAGAGCTGGAAAACCCACCTTCATAACGGGTTCTCTTGGAATCATTCACCTTCTTCTTCTTGATCTTTTCTCTTTTAAACTGTTCAGCATAAGTCATGAGCGTGGAGATGTCCATATCCCAAATAAGAATAGCCATACGATATTTTTTCACAACCTAATTAGAGATCCCAAAAATAAACTTGTGTATTCTTGCACGAGGGGCAACCACTAGCATAGGAGCAAACTTTGAGAGCTTTGTGAATTTGAGGGCATATTCCGTCACACTCATACTAACCTGATTGAGGTTGATAAATTCTATCATTTTGGCCTCCCTAAGCTCAAGAGGAAGGAAACGGTCCAGAAAGGCAAACTTAAACTCTTCCCAACTAACTCCATCATCACCAATCCTCTCCATTAACCATTGGGTGTACCACACTTGAGCCAAATCCTTCAACTGATAGATAGATAACTCAGCTTTCTCTTCTGAAGTCACCCCTATAATAGGTAACACCTTAGAGAGCTCATCAGTGAAGTCTTAAGCATCCTTATCAACTTTCGACCCATAAAATTCCGGAGGATTCATTCGGGTAAAACCTCTCACTCTAACAACCAGAGTAGGACCATGAGGAAGAGGATTGGCCTGCCTAGACTTGTTGGTCACCACTTGGGCAAGTATGGCAAAGGAAGTCCAGAATTCATCCTGAGTAACCGGCTCTCCCATAGGCTCTTGAGGGACTTGGTCCTCATTAATCGGGGCGTGCCTTGGTAGAGGGGCTATTCTTGGAGGCATCTTCTGTAAGGCATCAAGGACATCATCAAAGTTAGGAAGTCTTAAGACACGGTTGAAAGCACGACATAAGACATGAAGAAGCGAGGCAATTCCTAAAATACCGTCATAGCCTCCCACTCATAGGTATGGTGCACTTCACAACCATGAATAGGAGTCCACTCGATGCAACTCTAATACTAAGCTTGTCACGCCCCAGACCTAGGGCCTAGGAGTGACATGCCGAATTAGAACCCGAGAGTCCCCAAACAAGACTTATAGCATCTATATACACATCATTGGTTTGGAAGCGCATAATAAAGAAATAAACACATAGTTCTAGGGGATGGAAAAGTATGACTCATGCTATTAGGATGTCATAGGGATGAGCATTTACATGGATTCACATAGCACATAACACATAAGAACTAAGGGGTGAGTAAGTATGACTCACACTGTGGGGATAGGAGGGGCTTAGGACTTTCCATATTTCTATATCTCATCAAGAATATATCATCATCTCATCAACATTAATAAATATCCATAATCATAATCTCCATAAGCAAATAGTATGACATAGTACAAACCCGTACATAGAGTCTACATGTTGTCCAACAATGCCTCTAAGTCATAGAATGGGATAGGGGCCAAGACATGTCTCGGGCTCACCCTCAAAGTAATGACATAAGAGAAAGTAGCATAATAGGTATATAGAAGGTGGCTTGTCCTTAGATGATAAGACTCACCACAAACAACTCTCACAATCCAAGCTAACCGCCAAAAGGTGGATGAAGGTACTCTCCGATCCCTATCTGGTTAGATCATGTAGGCAAAGAGTATGCGTTAGTACATTTGAATCAACTAAGTGTACGGGCATGCAATGCATATGAACTCATTAAACCTGCATTCAATGTTAGGTGACAAGGGAACATATATAGAAAAAAGTTGTAACACCCTCTAATTCTTTCTACCTAATCTGGAGTAGATGCACAAAGGATGCTGAGAAAAGACTGAGAAAAACTGCCGAAAAAGGATTCACAAGGGCCATTCACAGTCCGTAGATAGATCCACGACTTGTAGAATAGGTCTCATAAAACCTCTAGATAACTTAACGAAATTTTCTAAGTTTGAGGCCTATATACAAGATATTATACGATCTGTACAGAAATCCACGACTAGTAGATTGGTCTCATAAATTGATGCTCAATATATGAACTTTTCAATATCTTGAATATGATTTAGCAAACAATTCATTGAACGTTTTACGGCTCGTAGAGAGGGATTTCGTGACAAATTCCTGTAACTTAAATGTCAAGACCCCTTATTTATGAGAGGTCATCTACGACTCGTAGAATGGTCTATGACCCATACACGGGGTCTCGTAGACTCAAATGATAGTTTTTCTTGAGGGATAATTTTGTATTTTCCCATCCTTTTTAATTAAAACTCATGATGTTTTAGGCTTATTTTAGACCCCTTATTAGTACCCTAAGGGTATTGCTCCTAAAAAAATAATTAGAAACTCCAAAGAGCATCGAAGAATGGGGAAAAAGCTAGGGTTCCAAGCACGTAAGTAGAGATTCCTTGAGAAGTTGATTTTTTTTTCTATTTCCAGGTATGTAAGGGTAATTAAAATATGGAATATGCTCTTCCATGTGCCCCATACTCCAAATTGATTGGGTTGTGAGTGAGTTGGGTCTCCAATGCATATTGCTTTAAGTTTTTTTCCTTAAATTCTAACGTACTTCTATGTAATCTTGCATGTATTACTAATTTAAAGCATTAAACACTTGAAATAGATGATTCTTCCAAATAACATGAACCCTAGCATGAATTCTCAATATTTTTACAAATTGCAATTAATTGAGCATGCATGAGTATGATCTGAGTCTAGAGAGCCTATGAAATTCCTAAATGCTTTAATTCCTCTTTAATTTCCTGGATGTCATGAGTTAGAACGATGCATGATAGAGTCTCTATGAATCAAGGGTTGAACCTTAAACGAATGTGACTAAAGATTCGATAGCTGATTTGATGATTTGAGTTGATAGATGTCCAGATGAGACTAGTTGATTGAGAGTGATTATCTTATAAGTATTGAGTCTTAGGAGGAGTATCGAGCACCGAAATGAGTAAGGGTAAGCCCAACTCAAAATCATTAACTACATAGCCAAGCATAGGTAAGGATTGAACTATTATATCAAATGTTCCCTCTTGATTGGAAGTCCCTAAAAGAATAGTGGGCTTGATTGACTGGATTCATTATGGATTTAATTCGTTCTTTACCCGGAAAGTACTAAACGACTGTGGCAATATCAACGAGATTGTTGTACAATCACTGGCTCATAAGTGATTGTTGTCGGATAAGAGAAACTCCCACATATGTTCCAAACTGATAGCACTCTGACTTGATTAGATCAAATTGATTTTGATTGGTATTGATGGGTCATTGTCTATTCTTTTTTCTCGCTTTAGATAGACATGTGACATCCTGATAGAGCATCTTTGAATCTTGTCATTCTACCCATATTTATTTCACTCAGCGATTTTACATGTTCATATATTTCATGTACTGGCATCCATTTGGGCCTGCATCTTTTCATGATGTAGAGATAGGTGTTAGAGATCATCATCAGGCACATCGTTGGAGATTTACTCCCATCCAGTTGATTGGTAAGCCATCCCCTACTTCCAGAGGATGCTCATTTAGATTTCATCTAGCTTGAGTTAGTGCTTTATTTCCTTTGTTTTGGGTAGCCATGGCCTGTCATGGTACCATCTAGATAGTTTAGTTAGAGGCTTCATAGACTAGATTTGGGATTGATGATTTAGATATTGCCTGACTAGTTTCTTTCACACTAGTCCTATTGATTTTTTTATGATTGTCTTTATTTGGGATTGTCCACCTTTATCCATCTTTAGTCTTTCACTAATATGATAATTGTTGATTAAATGAATATGACGAGGCCAAGTGGTTAGCTTAGAGGCTAGCAATAGTCTCTAGGTGCCGGCCACGTCTTGGGTACCCTCTCGGGGCGTGATAAACTTGGTATCAGAGCACAAAGTTCAAGTGTCCTAGGGAGTCTATAAAGCCATGTCTAGTAGAGTCTTGTTTATGGGTATGCCGTGTGCACCACACTTCATAAGCATGAGGCTATAGGATATTAGGAAAAGTTACACTTCTTTCGATTCTGACTTGTGCTATAGAGTTAAACTCTATGAAAGCTCTCTTCTAATCCATACGTTACGTGTTTACAAAATTGCGACCATGCCTCTAAGAAGAGCTATTAGAGGAAGAGGGCATCCGGCTAGACAAGATGTCAACCAACTTGAGCCTCAAAATCAGGATGAACCCATAGGCCACGCCATCCCTGAACAACCATCACAGACAGACATCTCGAATGCTGAGCTCCGCCAGGCCATCAAGACCATGGCCCAGGCTGTGGTAGCACTTGTTTCTAGATAAGGAGTGGGTAGATAGGATGCATAGGGCACATCTAGAGTTTGAGAATTCTTAAGGTTGAATCCACCTGAGTTCACGGGGTCTACACCCACTAAGGATCCTGAGAACTACATTGATGAGCTACAAAAGGTGTTCCAGGTTATGCATGCGACTGAAGCTGATAGGGTGGAATTGGCTGCCTACCAGCTCAAGGGTGTTGCCTGGCTGTGGTATGATCATTGGAAGAAGAACCAAGGAGAGGGTGCCCCAGTTCTGACTTGGACAATGTTTGAGGGAGCTTTCTTAGGGAGCTTCTTTCCGAGAGAGATGAAGGAGGCCAAGGTAAGAAAGTTCTTGAATTTGAAACAGGGCTCTATGATGGTGAAGGAATATGGTCTTAAGTTCATGTAGCTTTCTCACTATGCTCCTGAGATGGTTGCGGACATGAGAAGTAGGATGAGCTTGTATGTTGATTGGTTGAACAAGTGGCCAAAGAAAGATGGGAGAGGAGCTATGCGTGTGAGCGATATGAACACATGCAGATTGATGGTCTATGTGCAGTAGGCTGATGAGGAAAGATAACAAGATAGAGAGGATATCAAGAATACGAAAGGCTAAATCCTTTAGCTATGAGGTTGGGAGAAGAGGGAATGGTAGCAAGTTTTAGTACGGGCGAACACCTTCATCTACCAGTGCATCGATACCTAGAAATTGGAATGAGCAGAAGTCTCATTCACAGGCTAGTGTGACTTTAGGCTCGCATGGTAGGCCACCATGTGGCAAGTGTGGCAAACTACACTTGGGAAGATGCCATGAAAAAGGTGATGCATGCTATAAGTGTGGCCAAATGGGTTATTTCCAAAAAGATTATCCAAAGTGGGCTGACAAGGCCCAATGCTCAACACCAGTGCCACCAGCTAGAGGAAATCAAAAAGGTGCTACTTCTGGCACAAGTGTGCCCACAAACTGTTTGTATGTCATGGGTAGTCGCCAAGATCAGGAAAACTCCTCCGATATTGTGATGGGTATGATTCAAGTCTTTACTCTTGATTGCTATGTTTTGATGGATCCTGGTGCCACATTATCGTTTGTGTCTCCTTATATGGCTAGTAGGTTTGATACAACCCCTGAGTGCTTTCTTGAACCCTTTGATGTTTCTACTCTGGTTGGCAAGTCTATTTTAGCTGAAAGAATCTATAAAGACTTTGTAATTCCCGTCCATCACAAGAATACTCTTGTTGATTTGATTGAGTTAGAGATGGTTGACTTTGATGTGATTTTGGGAATGGACTGGCTTCATGCCTATTATGCCTTTGTTGACTGTAGAGATCAAATTGTCAAATTCCAGTTTCTGAATGAGCCTATAATAGAGTGGAAGGGTGACTCTATTGCACCTAAACGTAAGTTTATTTCCTACCTTAAGGCCAGAAGGTTAATCTTAAAGCGATGTTTCTACCATCTTGTGTGAGTCAAGTCTGATGACATTGAGTCTCCAACCCTTGAGTCTGTTATGATTGTGAATGAGTTTCCTTAAGTATTTCTTGAAGATGTGAATGGAGTCCCTCTTGATAGGGAGATTGACTTTGGAATTGATGTTCTTCCTAACACCCAACCTATCTTTATTTTTCCATATAGAATGACTCCTGCTGAGTTGAAAGAATTGAAAGAGTAGTTGAAGGATTTACTTGAAAAGGGATTTATTAGGATGAGTGTCTCTCTGTGGGGCATAAATGTCCTATTCATTCGAAAGAAAGATGGTTTCCTCAGAATGTGCATAGATTATTGCCAATTGAATTAGGTGATTATTAAGAATAGATATGCCCTTTCGAGGATTGACGACTTGTTCGACAAACTTCAGGGTGCCACTATTTTCTCCAAGATATATCTCATGTCAGGCTATCACTAGCTGAAAGTTAGAGAATGTGACATTCCGAACATGGATTTTCGAACCCGATATGGTTACTTTGAGTTTTTGGTGATGTCCTTTGGGTTGACAAATGCACCTGTAGCCTTCATGGATTTGATGAACAAAGTATTCAGACAATATCTAGACATGTTTGTGATCGTGTTTATTGATGATATTTTGGTATATTCCAGGGATGAGGAGGAGCATGCTAATCGCCTCGGAATCACTTTGCAGACACTCAAGGATAGTGAATTATATGAAAAGTTTTTGAAGTGTGAGTTTTGGCTCAAGTTTGTGGCGTTCTTAGGCCATACAATTTTTGGCAATGGCATCCGAGTGGATACTCAAAACATTGAGGCGGTCAAGAATTGGCCCAAACCCACCTCTCCGACTAAAATAGGAAGCTTTTTGAGTTTGGCTGGCTAATACTGTAGTTTTGTTAAATGATTTTCTTCCATATCTCCACCGTTGACTAGACTGACTTAGAAGTAGGTCAAGTTTCAATAGTCTGATGAGTGTGAGAAGAGTTTCCAAGAGTTGAAAACAAGGTTGACTACTGCCTCCGTTTTGACCTTGCCTGAAGGAGCAGATGGGTTTGTTATTTATTATGATACGTCGAGAGTGGGATTCAGATGCGTATTGATATAGAAGGGTAAAGTTGTTGCTTATGCTTCTAGGCAACTCAAAGTGCATGGGAAGAATTATCCCACTGATGACTTGGAATTAGCAGCGGTAGTATTTGCTCTCAAGCTATGGCACCACTACTTATATGGAGCGCATGTTGATGTATTTACAAACCACAAGACCCTACAATATATCTTTACTCAGAAGGAGCTTAATTTGAGGCAGAAGAGATGGCTTGAGTTACTCAAGGACTATGACATGAACATCCTCTACCATCCAGGTAAAGCTAATGTTGTTGTTGATGCTCTTAGCAGGTTGTCTATGGGAAGCACTGCCCATGTCGAGGAGGAGAAAAAGGAGTTGGCTAAAGAGGTGCACAAACTGGCATAATTGGGAGTTCAACTCGATGAATCTAGTGAAGGTAGGATACTCGTGCATAACAGGTCTACATCATCCCTTGTGGTAGAGGTAAAGGAGAAGTAAGACCAAGATCCCATATTACTCCAATTGAAGGAAGATGTACATAAGTAGAAAGTAATGGCTTTCGCCAAAGGGGGAGATGGAGCGTTGAGGTACCAAGGCAGATTGTGTGTTCCAGATGTTGATGGTGTTAGACAGAGGATCATGGTAGAGGCCCATAAGTCAAGATATTCCATTCACCCAGGCTTAACTAAGATGTACCACGACTTGAGAGAGATTTATTGGGGGAGTAGGATGAAGAAAGACACTGCAGAGTTCGTTCCCGAGTGCTCGAATTGCCAACAAGTGAAGGTTGAGAATAAAGGCCCTGGGGGTGGCTCAAAACTTTAAGGTTCCAAAGTGAAAGTGGGAGATGATCAACATGGACTTCATCACAGGCCTACCGAGGTCTCGCAATTAGCATGATTTGATTTGTGTAATAGTTGATCAAATGACAAAATCTGCACACTTCTTGGCAGTAAAGACAACTGACATTGCAGAGGATTATACCTGGCTATACTTAAGGGAGGTTATTAGATTTCATGGAGTCCCCTTGTCTATTATCTCAGACAAACGAGCTCAATTAACTACTCAGTTTTGGAAGTCCTTCCAGAGAGGCTTAGGCTCAAAGGTGAATCTTAGCACTGTTTTTCACCCTCAAACTGATGGCCAAGCAGAGGGAACAATTCAGAACTTGGAGGATACGTTAAGAGCTTGCGTTATCGACTTCAAGGGTAATTCGGATGACCATTTGCCTCGATGGAGTTCACCTATAATAATAGCTTCCATTCGAGCATCGAAATGGCTCCTTATGAGGCCCTTTTTGGTAGGAGATGTTGATCACCGATTGGATGGTTCGAGGTAGGTAAAGTAGGGTTGATTGAGACAGATTTAGTACATCAGGCCATAGAGAAGGAGAAGATTATCCAAGAAAGATTGAGAACTGCACAGAGTTGCTAGATTGCCAACACTGATGTTAGGAGAAGGGACCTAGAAATTGAAGTGTATGATTAGGTATACTTGAAAGTGTCTCCCATAAAGGGTGTAAAGAGATTTGGGAAGAAAGGAAAGTTAAGTCCTCAATACATTGTTCCCTACCAAATTGTGAAGAGAGTGGGAAACGTAGCTTATGAGTTGGAGCTACCACAAGAGTTGGCAGCCATCCATCTGGTCTTTCACATTTCTATGCTTAAGATGTGTTTGGGAGATTCGTCCTTGGTTGTGCCTGTTAAAAGCATTAAAGTGAAAGATAGTTTGAGTTATAAAGAGATCCCAATCCAAATTCCAGATCATCAAGTTCGCAAGTTGAGAACTAAAGAGGTTGTTTCTGTCAAAGTGTTGTGGAGAAGTCAATCTATTGAAGAGGCTGCTACATGGGAAGCTGAAGAGGATATGAAGGCTAGATACCCGCATCTATTTTTGCCTAATGATGAGAATATTGAAGGTAATATCCCATTCTTAACTTGATTTGATTTGTTCATTTCTTGAGTCTGAATAACGATTGTCTAGATTTTGATTGGTTGATAGTTTGATTGGTTAATTGGGTATTGAGAGGAGTCTTGATTGTTATTCGTGCCTTGAGTCTATCCTTACTCTTCATTCGAGCACGAATAATTCCAATGGGAAGATAATGTAACACCCTCTAATTCCTTTGATCTAATTTGGAGTAGATGCACAGAGGATGCTGAGAAAAGACTGAGAAACACTGCTGAAGAAGGATTCACGAGGGCCATTAGACAGATTTATGACGCGTGGAATTAGTCTCATAAAACTCCTAGATGACTTAGTGAAATTTTCTAAGTTTGAGGCCTCTGTACGAGATAATATATGACCTTTAAAGAAATTTAGGACTCGTAGATTGATCTCGTAAATTGATGATCAAAATATCAACTTTTCAGTATCTTTAGTACGAGTTAGCAAACGACCCATAAAACGTTTTATGACTCGTAGAGATGAGTTTCGTGACAAATTCCACTAACTCAAATTTTCGGACCCCTTGTTTACGAGAGGCCTTTTATGACTTATAGAATGGTCTATAGCCCGTAGACGGGGTCTCGTAGACTCAGACGACATTTTTTCTTGAGGGGTAATTATCATGCCCCAAAAAGAGGGGAGGTGCGATTGGCACTCGATACCATTATTGGCCGGGTAAGCCACTAAACATGCTAGTTAACTAGACTAGGGACAAGAAGAAAATCGGACAGCATAACATTTAAAAAAACGATGTTTGGACCGTTTAGGTCATGATCTGGTGGTCAACAAATAATGTACATCAAGATAAGTAAACCAAAACGATTAAGTACTAGCTAGCCGACAAGGCTGCAACAATAGAGGTACAGACACATATTATATATACATGCCAATCTTATGACTGGAGGCTGATAGGCACAAAAGAACTAAACCACAATAACATATCCACAATAGCCTCTAAGTAAACCACTAATACTGTTGGCGCAGGGCCCCGACTATACCCAACTGTACAACAAAAGTAAGTATCTTGTGAAAGATCTAGGAAGAAGTGGAGCTTACCAACTCACAACTGAACTGGGCTCCTAGTGGAAGGCTCGATCAGAGTCCCTACCTGAACCTGCACGTCTGATAAAATGCAGCATCCCCAGGCAACGTGACATCAGTACGAATAAATGCGTATTGGTATGTAATGCAAAATGTAAGATCATAGATAACAACAGTAAAAAGGGTAATAGAAATACCACCAATAACCAACACTCAAGTAACCATAATCACCAATAATCAACCTTCTAGTGATCAAATATGCATGGTATACTCGAGTATCGCATGTCGTGAATACATATACATAGATGCAAATGCATGACATACCTAACCAAATGCTAGAAGAGGTGGTCCTTTCGGGTAGCTGACAAGCATCATATTTGCCAACTTGTGGCCATCTATACCATTTACATATATATAATCATTTGGGCAAATAGGCCCTGTATTTCTGATTATAGCTCAAAGTCCATGCATAATGTGCCATGTATGATATGAATATTGAATGCATATATTAGGCTATAGCATAAATTTAGCCAATCTCATTGGTATATTTATCCTCATAACATCACAATTATTTTCATAACATGTATACATTCCTCGTGGGATCTTACATGTCTTTTGAATAAGTTTGAAAACTTAACTCGACATTTAGGATGAGGCCTTAACCCTAAAAGAGTTCATACATGTGCTTTACATAATGTTTATACTTGGTCCCATGTCAATTAGTAAAAAAAGGTATTTAAAAAGAATCAAGTGCCTTAGTAGTTTAAATAGGGGCATTATGCCAAACATTATGGGAAACCAACGCGTTACTTGTTAAATGCTTCAATTATACTCTTGTATGGAAGAAGGACTGATTATGAATACTATGTTCCCTTCATAATCTGCATTTATTTTTATGGCACTACACCAAAAATAGAAACACCGCAAACATATGGTTAGGTAGCCAAGAAAACCGACAAAATGATATATAGATATTGTATGTCCGTTTAAGCGAACGAATGAAATTTCAACGTAATACCCATTATGAAGACAACTCAGTTGCAATCCCAATGATTTTCACAGAAGGCCTTTCTAGCAACAGAATAGTAAGATATCACATTTGACGTTTTGGGAAACTTTTCGAATTTCTTACTAAAAGGAGGGATAGAGCTTAGCCTTAACATACCTTCCCAACGGACGTCCTATTGCCCAGATTTTCTTCATGAGAGTTGTTCCTTATGTCCTAAGCTTCACAAAAACTATATATACGTAGCTTAAAGAAACCTATAAATAGTCCAAAATTTAACATAAATGACAAGATTTGGCAAATAATAATTATGCGAGGAAATGTTCGTAAAACTTCATAAAAATAACCGTAAAGGAGCCCCAAGATTATTACCCGAATACACTAGATGAAAAACAACAATAACCAGTAGGAATATCACTCTTTTACAGCCAAAACACAACCCCAAACACAACTAATAGGAGGGAAAAACAATTGCAAAGCGTAAGATACACATTTTTAAGCACGAGGATGAATTTTAACAGTGGAAATGCGAAAAACTTACCCAAATCACCTTGGTACCTTGAGGGAATTTTATCTTCAGTTTATATGTTGTTTAGGATGAAATAGAATTGATTTGAGCTTTAAAAAGGTCAAATTAGCCAACATCTAGGTGGGTTGACCCGACCCGACCCATGACCCGATTTCTCGCTCGTGCAATCACAGTAAAATTGTCATAACCTTTTATTCTGGGGTTGGCGTGATGCGTGGTTTTATGTGTTGAAAACTAGACTCATAGATCTTCAATATGATAGGTCATGGACCTTCTAACTTCTTATATTTTTGGAGATATGGCCTGATACATTTGACCCAAATTTAAGAAGGATTTCTTAAAGAAACTTATGGTAGCTTTGGCGAACCTTTATCTTGCAACTTTCTTGATTCCAAAATTCAATGTATGACCTTTGTGCTATCAAAATAACCTTTAAAAATCCATTATTAGAAAATTATACACTTTTATTCCCATCTGGAATGTGAAAACCAATTTAAACCTTCCGAAAAGGGTGAGGTGCCACTCGGGCCATTTCTTTAATCCCGAATGTGTATTTAGGGTATTCCTTTTGCTTAAGACTTTAGGTCCTTGACATTACCACTTATTGGAAGCCTTAATATCCTTAGGTTCTACGCAAAATCATATATGTCTTATATGACACACTACCCTATGTATATATATGGAAGAAATAGAAACACGGGGTCTCACAGTCTCTCCTCCTTAAGAACATTCGTCCACGAGTTTATCTAGATAGCGTCTTAGTTGCACTACTATGTCTTAAAATGTGATTTTTGAGGATATAGCTTTAATCCCTCTAATCTACTAATCAACTTCGAAAAAAAATTCTAATTACTAAGCTTTGTGTAGCTTATCCCTTGATGACCCATATAAACTATATTCCAACTCATTTAAAATTTGATTTACTGTAGAAAGATGACTGCCAACTTTTAAAATATGACTCACCTTAATTTGTAAATAGCTGGGGGTGCTTCTTCATCATTTTCTCTTCTGCTTCCCAAGTTATTTCCTCAATATTGTTGTTCCTCCACAATACTTTCACGGAGGCCACTTCTTTATTCCGAAGCTTTCTTACTTGTTGATCTAAAATAGCCACTCGTACCTCATCATAAGATAAATCTTAAGCAATGTGGTTATCCTCAATGTGAATAATATGTGAAGGATCTCCAATGAACTTCTGCAACATTGATACATGAAACACCGGATGGACTGCACCTAATTTTGGAGGCAAATCAAGCTCGTATGTGACTTTGCCAATCTTTCGAATAATCTTATATGATCTAAAATATATAGGACTAAACTTTCTTGTCTTCCCAAACCGCATGATTCCCTCCATAGGTGATACTTTCAAGAAGACCCAATCTTCTACATCAAACTCTAAGTCTCATCATCGAACATCTATATAAGACTTTTGTTGACTCTGTGTTGTTTGTAATCGGTCCCTGATAAGTCTCACTTTGTCCATCGCTTGCTGAACTAGATTAGGGCCTAGCAACTTTGCCCCCCCCCCAAACCTCAAACCAACCGATTGGCAACCTGCATCTTCGCCCATACAGTGATTCATAAGATGCCATTTGAATACTAGCTTGAAAGTTGTTATTATAAGCAAACTCAATAAGAGGTAGATGATCATCTCAGCTTCCTTTAAAGTCCAGCACACACGCACACAACATATCCTCCAATGGTTTGGATGGTATGCTTGCCTGTCCATCAGTTTGTGGATGAAAAACGGTACTGAGTTATACCTGAGTGCCCAAGCCCTTCTGAAAAGATGTCCAAAATTATATAGCAAATTGAGTTCCTCGATCAGAGATAATAGAGAATGGAACTCCATGAAGGCGAACAATCTCTTGAATGTAAAACTTAGCATAATCCTCCACTGAATATGTCGTTCTTGCTGGCAAGAATGAGCAGATTTTGTCAACCTATCAATAATTACCCAAATACATACCTGCATGGAGTGCGAGGTAAACTAGTAATAAAGTAAATATTTATCATGCCCCATTTCCATAGCGGAAGCTCAATATACTGAGCTAGGCCTCCATGTCTATAATGTTCTGTTTTAACTTGCTGGCAATTGGGACTTTGGGCTACCATCTTTGCAATATCCTTTTTCATGCCATTCCACCAATAGATTTTTCAAAGGTCCCGATACATCTTTGTTGCTCTAGGGTGAGTTGAATATCTAGAATAATGGGCCTTAGAAAGAATCTTGGCATGGATCCCTCCGATATCTGGCAATATAAACGGCCCTGGTACCTAAGGACTCCATCTCTAGTTAGCTCAAATGAAGGATGCTGCTGTTGTGGGATGCTCTCCCTTAGTGTTCTAAGCTCAGGATCCTCACGCTATCACTTTTTTACTTCAGTAACAATGGAAGATTCTGCTGTATTTTGAACAAATACACCTCAATCCTCTGTATCTACCAATAGCACCTGCAAACTAGCTAGATGATATAGGTCTTTCGTCATTTCAACCTTATCAGCTTTAACATGGCTTAGACTTCCCATGGACTCTCGGCTAAGTGCATCAACAACAACATTAACTTTACCGAGATGGTATAAAATGTCAACATCATAATCTTTTAGTAATTCTAGCCACCTCCTTTGTCATAGGTTCAAATCCTTCTGCTAAAATAAATATTGAAGGCTCTAGTGGTCGATAAAAATATCAACATGAACTTTGTATAGATAATGTCACCAAATCTTTAGGGAAAATGCAGCTGCAGTGAGCTCAAGATCATGGGTAGGATAGTTTTGTTCATGCTTTCGCAAATGTCTAGAAGCATATGCAATAACTCTACCATGCTGCATAAGTACACAACCTAGTCCAATTCTCGAGGCATTACAATATACAACGTGGCCTTCGGTTCCATCTGGAAGAGCCAAGATAGGTGAAGTTGGAAGCCTTTTCTTTAACTCTTGAAAATTTTGTTTGCATGCTTCAGTCCGTTGAAACTTAGCTACTTTATGTGTCAATCTCGTTAGTGGTGCAGAGATAGAGGAGAATCTCTCAACAAACCTCCTATAATATCCTGCCAAGCCTAAAAAGCTATGGAACTCGATCGGATTTAATGGTCTAGGCCAGGCCATTGCTACTTCAATCTTTTGGCCATCGACCTTGATACCGTCGCTTGTAATAACATGGCCAAGAAAAGCTACAGAAGTTAGCCAAAACTCACATTTAGAGAATTTGGCATATAACTTGTTATCCCAGAGAGTTTATAATAGCTCGCTAGAGATCTGCATGCTCAGCTTTTGACCGTGAATATATCAAGATGTTGTCAATAAAGACGATCACAAATTCATCTAAGAATGGTTTAAAGACTTGATTCATCAGGTCCATAAAAGCTGCTAGGGAATTTGTAAGCCCAAATGACATGACAAGGAACTCAAAATGTCCAAACCTCGTCCTAAATGCTGTCTTTGGAATATCAACATCCCTAACTCGCAACTTGTAACACCCGGCAAAATTACCACAGTACCCCTAGAAGAGAGATGAGCGCATAACACATCTTTCCAAGCTCAGATGGTAAACCTGAGGCCGGAGGTGTGGTCAGCATGAAATATTGAGTGAGAAAATGGTCTTGGTCAATTTTTAGAGCAACCGAATCAAAAAATAATTTTTCAACCCGAAAATGAAAAATAGTGAAGGTGCGCGACAGAGGCACGTCGCGTCTCTGTAGCGGAGTCACACTTATGTTTTTTCAAAAAAATTTCAACGAGATTGGGAAAACTCGATCAGATACCTTTTGGAGAAAATACACTAAGCGCGTCGCGGACTGGGCTATCCGAAAGCTGAAAAATTTCTAAATTTTGTGAGGGGCATTGTGGTCAATTACCAACCCCTTCTAAATTCTATACGCAATCTAATTAGGTCATTTTGACATTAAAAGGGTCTAAAACCCCATTCTAAGCCCTTTCAAAATAATTAAATAAGACTAGGGCTTGAGAGAAAAGGAGGAGAACGAAAGATTGAAGGATCCAAGGAGGGATTCTTGAAGGTGATTATTGATAGCTTTATCCCAAGTATGTAAGGTTAAACTAAAAGCATGAGATTGTTCTCTAATATGCCCTATAGATGGTCATAGATGAGTTGAACGTCTAATGAATCTACATGAATAATTCTTTATGTTTTTTCTTATAAATTATATTAATTCCTTGTATTTTCCTATGTTGATGATCATTTGTTTTCTTGAATTGAATATTTTCATGAGATATTGTATAACCCTACATGATTATTTTTGAAAGCATGCATGATTGGACCTAAGATTGAGTCTAGAGCCTTGAAGTGAGAATGTCGATTGTGATTGTGATTGTGATGAGAGAATGATGATTAGTTGATAGAACTTGATAATCCAATGAGTCTCCATAAGTGAACTCTGATTTGTTTATTTGATTGTTCCCTTACGGTTGTTCTAAATCTTGAGTCATTGATTGGAAAGTTCCTTGATGGGAGGGTTAAAACCCTTATGAGATTGATTGATGACAGGGTTAAAAATCCCCATGATTTGATTTGGTTTGAATTGATTTATTCTCTTATGAGCATTGAGTCATGGGAGGAGTATAGATCATCGAAAGGGTAAGAGTTAGTCCGACTCGCACTCGTCAAACTATGTCACCAAACATAGGTGAGACATAGAACCATCACATTATATTGTGGTTCCCTCTTGAGTAGACGTTCTTGAAAGCAATAGAGGGCTTGTTAATTTTCTATCTCCATTTTTGTTTATCTATTATGGTTTTGATTCGTTCCTTACCTGTAAAGTTTGGAACGGATATGGCAACATCATCTTAACTGTTGTTCAATCACTGGCTCATAAGTGATTGTTGTCGGATAAGAGAAACTCCCAAAAAGTTCCTTCCTTGAGTACTCTGAGTCGAGTTGAGTTGAGTTGATTGATAAGGTTGATTGGTTAAGGGGTCACTTGTCTAATCTTTACTCTTTCTTTAGATAGGCATGTGACATTTTGATTTGGTTATTATTCTGAGTTGATGTTATTTTCATATTATTCTACCTATTTCTGTTTCATTTAGCTATTTTACATACCATACATTCCACGTACTGGCGCCACTAGGCGCTGCATTATTTTATGATGCATATACAGGGATTAGAGGTCATTAACAGGCGCATCGTTGAGGATCTGAGTAGTTCATCTTATTGGAGAGCCTCCCCTACTCCGGAGGATTCCCTATTATTTATTTTATCTTGTTTTAGAATTAGACTTGATTTAGCTTTATTTTGATTGAGGTAGCCATGGGTCTGTCATCGGTACCACTTGATAGCGATAGAGGCTTCATAGATGATAGTCGAACGTTGATGTTGGGATTGTTGTGCTAGCTCTATTTACTAGCCTCTTTCTATTATATATATTATTTTGAGAACTAGATAAGATGAGCCCATTTACTTTCTGTTACGTCCGTTGATCTGTGGAGTTGTTAGATTGAATGGATGTGATGAGGCCAAGTGGTTTGCTTAGGGACTAGCAATAGTCTCTAGGTGCCGGCCACGTCTTGGGTACCCTCCTAGGGCGTGACAAAATGGATATCAGAGCATAGAGTTCAAGTATCGTAGGGAGTCTATGAAGTCATATCTAGTAGAGTCTTTTTTATGGGTGTGTTGTCGACCATACTTCATAAGAATGAGGATATAAGACATTAGGAATTGTTACACTTCTTTCTTATTCCAAATTTGTGTGATAGAGTTAAACTCTAAGAAAGCTCTCTTCTGATTCGTGCGTTACGCGTTTTTAGAATTATGACCATGTTTCCAAAAAGAGTTAATGAAGTAAACGAGAGCCCAGATAGATGGAATGCTAACTAATCCAAGCCCCAGGATCATGATGGACCCATAGGTCCAACTTTTCCTGCCGTGCAACCACCCCAGGCTGACATCATCAATGCTAAGCTTTGCCAGGCAGTCCAGACTTTGGCCCAGGCTATGACAAATCTAGTTGCTAGACAAGGAGCAGGTAGGCAGGGTGTCTCAAATACATTCGGAGTCTATGAGTCCTTGAGGATGAACCCACCTGGGTTTAAGAGGTCGAAGAGGTATAGGAACATGAGTTACTTTCAAGCAGAGCCTCATAACTTTGGTGCTCAGAAATCTAAGTCACATGCTAGCGTGGTTCAAGGTCCCCAAGGCAAGCTACCTTGTGGCATATGTGGCAAGTTTCACTTGGGAAAATGTCGTGAAGGGAGTGATGGATGTTACAAATGTGGCCAAGAGGGTCATTTCCAGAGGAATTGTCCTAAGTAGGCTAAAAGAGCCCAAGCTTCTACTCCAGCACCCACAGTTAGAGAAGATCAAGAAAGTTCTTCGGATATCACCCCAGATGTTATGACGGGTATGATTCGAGCCTTTACTATATTTGATGTTATCCATGAGAGAGAAACTTATGTTCCTAAAGATTTTAATGCTACCACCTAAGAGTAAGATGTGAGGTCTTATACCACCCTGAGTAGAGCTATCATTCCAGAGCTAGAATGATGACGATAGAAAGGAAAGGATGAGATAGTGAGGGTGATTGTCGATTAAGGCTTGTAATTAGAGTTACATACCCATTAGGTAAGTAATGATATGATGAGTTAATTACCATAAGTTTGATGAAAGAGTGGTGAGTACCCTATGATTGTCATGATGAGGTATAGAGAGGGAGTTAGTGTTAGAATGTATTAGAGTGTGCTCAAAGCTAGAAAGAGTTCTATGTTGACATATCCCAATATTTGTACTGTGAGGGAGAGATGTGGATGCTGAATAGAGGGACGAGGTGCTTTCAATGTGATAGATCTACACTAGGATTATAAATCTAAAGAAAGAGCCCCACCAGATTTATATAGTTATGAGCTTAGCCAGGTAAGGGGGTATAGTGAGTGGAGGAATGTACCTGAGTTGTGAAAAGGGGATGTGTTGAGTGAATACTTGCTATGAGATTGTAGTGGGCTTATGCTCCAAAATTTACCTAGTAATTATAAGATTGGTATGATATTAGAGAGGTGTGTGATAGATGCACGTGGTAGAACTAGACTCTAAGCTTGCATTTTGAGGAGTAGTGGTAAAGAGGAGACAACATTGTACGAGTGATAGTCTTAGTTGGAGATACGCCCTAAGAGGTTCACTATAGTGTGTATTTGAGATTAAGGTGTTGATCTGCAAGGAGGTGCGATATCATGAGTATGGTATAGGTGTCGTTAGATGGAAAGAGAGAATTGAGGATGAAATATTTGATATGAGAGATTAGATTGTAAGAGTTGTGGGAAGAGGTTATGTACGCCATTAGAGCAGGAAATACAAAGAGATTTCTTAGCGACAGGAGGAAGGTAAGAGTGGTATCTTTGAAGTGAGTCTTAGTGGCTATTTTATATACGCAACTATAGTATGATAGAAGAAATGTGAGACGCCTATTCTCATGGATAGTGATTCCTCGATCGTGTGGAGGTATGTGTTTATAGCCTAGTAGAGGAAATTGATTCGCTAAAATTGAGAGATGACCCTTGAGCTAAGGAAGAGATGATGAGATAGTAGGCCTAAGTAAATCTTGAGGTTTCGATAGAGATGGGTTGTTCGAGATGAGACATCAGTTCCTCACCATATCGTACGTGCCTTATTCTTCCATTAAGGGGATACCCTATTCCCGTCTAGTATACGAATGTCATGCCTATGGCCTAGTCCCATGTACCACTTGTTGATTGTCCTTCATGTTGAGCTGTGAGGGTGAAAAGCGATGAATCCATTCATTAACTTTGATCTTACCCCATGGATCAAAGAGTTCCTAATCCTATATTGAGTGAGATATGACTTCAGTTCTACACTACGTATAGTTCTGTGAACCCAGAATGAGTCTTGATAGATGAGGGAGATTGTACTTCATTACAAATGTTTTAAAGTAAGATTTCTCGATTGAATTGTGCTAATGATCTTCGTTCCAAGTTCTTTGAGTGATCTTGTTTTCCTAGTCGCGATAAAAATGTTGATGAGAATAGAGTAGCGAGGGTTTCTCATTCCGATGTCATCCTACGCATGTCCGACCTCTGATATGTTATGCCATTGTTGATGGTCAGATGTAGAGTATCAAGTTTTGGATGTAGAATCATGCTTATTTGGCATGAGGAGGTAGTAGTTGGGATTTCACCAAAGGGGGAGATGACGAGTCCCTTTAGGCCCAAGTAGTGATGCTGATAGTAATAGATGGAGGATGAGAGTAGATGAGAAGGAGTGAATGTATCCTTATAATGTCTTAAAGAGTTTGAATTGTCATGTGGGCCTACCCATCGATTTGAGAATAGAAAGCAGTGCTTAGCTTTAATTTTTTACAAATTCCCCTTTGAAATGATTTCTGAAAATGAGATGTAAATTATAGACCATGATCTAAATGGAACACTTATCATAGTCGTGAAACCTTACCAACTCATGAATGGAACACTTATCATAGTCCTCAGCTCTATAGGAAGTCTTGACCGATAGAAAATGAGCCAACTTTGTCATTCTTCCGACGATCACCCAAATAGAGTCATGATGTTTTTGGGGGTAAGGCAAACCCACTATGAAGTCCATGTTTACATCCTCCCACTTCCAAGTAGGAATTTTGATATCTTGGGCTAGACCACCTAGTCTCTGGTGCTCAACCTTGAATTATTGGCAATTAGGTCATTCTTCCATGAATATCACTATGTCCTTCTTCATGCCATTCTATTAATACACTTCCCTCAAATATTTATACATCTTGGTGGATCTTGGAAGGACATAATATTAGGAATTATGGGCCTCACTCAAGATAAGGTTTCTTAGGCCATCAATATTTGAAACATACAATTGACCTTGGTAATGAATTATACTATCTCCCCCTATGAGAAAACCTCTACTGCATTTTGACAACCATTCTCTTTAATTCAACTAATTTTGGATCCAGGTCCTATTTTGTCTTGACATCCTCTACCAAATATGATTTGAACCTATTATTCATATGTATACCGCCCTCATCAGAATCACTCACCCTTAGTCCCAAATGGACCAATCAATATATATCCTCCACTAACTCCCTTTTCAAATCCTTAATATGAGCCACACTCTTCATTGATACTCTACTACGTGCATCGCCTATCACGTTTATCTGTCCCGGATGATACAACACGCTTATGTCATAATCCTTGAGGAGTTCAAGACATCTCCTTTGCCTTAGATTTAGGACCCTTTGTCTAAATACATATTGTAAATTCTTGTGATTAACGAATATATCGACATGACCCATAGAGACAGTGTCACTATATCGTTAATACAAAGACGACTACTGCCAACTCAAGATCATGAGTTAGATAATTTCATGCATGCACCTTTAATTGACTAGAAGCATACACTATGACTTTACTATGTTACATTAGAACATAACTGAATTGACACGGTAAGCATCATAATACACTATGAACCTATCTAAACCTTTTGGTAAAGTCCGGATAGGGACTACAGTAAGTCAACCCTTCAAGATTTGAAAACATTTCTTGCATTCATCCAACTGTTGGAATTTGGCCTTCTTTTGGGTCAATTTGGTCAAGGATGAAGCAATAGATGAAACCCCCTCAATGAACCTCCTATAGTACCTCGCCAAAACCAAAAATCTCCTAATATCCGAACGAGATAATGTTCTAGGCCAATTTCTCACTATATCTATTTTCCTTGGATCAACCATAATACCATCAGTAGACACCACATGCCCAAGAAAAGCCACTTCCTTCAACTAATATTTACACTTGCTAAACTTCGCATACAATTGTTTATCCCGCAATGTTTGCAGTGCCACCCTAAAATGGTCCTTGTGTTCTTCCTCACTTCGAGAGTAAATCAAGATTCCATCAATGAAGACTACCACAAATATGTCAAAATTAGTATTGAAGACCCTATTCATCAAATCCATGAACACCGCCAGAGCATTTTTTAACAAAAATGACATGACTAGGAATTCGTAATAACCATACCTTGTCTTAAAGGTCATCATTAGAATGTCACACGCTCTTACCCTTAATTTGATGATAGTGGAACTGAGATCAATTTCGGAGAAGTGAATACCCCTTTGTAATTTGTCAAACAAGTCATTTGTCCTCAATATTTGATACTTGTTCTTTTTGATGGCTTTGTTCAATTCTCGATGGATAATACACATTCAAAGTGACTCATATTTCTTCCTTACAAAAAATACGGCATCACCCCTTGGTGACTTACTTGTCCTAATAAAACTAGTCTCCAACAAGTGCTTCAATTTCTCTTTAAACTCTTTTAACTCCACCGTGGCCATACGATATAGAGGAATGGAAATAGGTTGGGTATCAGGAAGGAATTCTATACAAAAGTCTAATTCCCTTTTGGGAGGAACACTGGATAGATCATCAAGAAAGATATTGGGAAATACATTGAGAAACTCATTAACAATAAAGACCAACTCGAGAGGAGGAACCCCGGAAGTGACATCCCAAATCTTCACAATTTGATAAACACACCACTTATGTAAGGACCCGAACATTGTACGACTTTATTAGAGCTTGAAAATCTTGATTTTGGAAAGTTTTGAACTAAGGTGACGCTCCATGGGAGCTCTCACGGTTCATGTGAGGTTACACGACCCAAGTGAGCCTCCTGAAGTGACTCTTGGCCTCTTGAAGAATGTTTAGCCCTTAAACGTGGTGATTTAAACTAAGGCATACCACACATGGACCCTTCACGGACTGTGTGGTGGCCTTTTGTTGAAATCCCATAATTTTGGGACTAAGTATGGTGACATGGCCATGTACACAGCCCGTGTGAAATGACACAGCTTGTGTGGCCTCCAGTATGGATTCTGAAGTGAAAATTAAGTATGGAATCACCGTTTCGTAACTTCATCGTGAAAATTTTCCTAAGTGGAGTACTGGCAGTGTCACGGCCCGTGTGACACTACATGACCTGTGTAGTCTCCCTTGAGGATGGTTTCATCAAATAATTCTGGGTATGGGATTATTGTTCCGAACCTTCGTCAAGTCTATTTTTTCTAAGTGTTGGTTCACGGATGAGTACACGGTCTGTGTGATGTATCACGGACTATATAGCCTCCCTTGAGGCGATGTTATTCAATTGTTTCAACTTGTTTCATTAATGGTGTTTTTATAATTATGGTTTATTCTTAGGGTCTCTTATGACTTCCTATGCTACCTAAAGACTTTCTAATGATCTAAACTTAATTCATATCATTCAAATTTTTTCCTCAGATTTTAAATTCTCCCAGGTCTCTTTCAAAGAACTCTTGTGGAATCTAAGCTTGGTGATCAAGGAAGGGCTCTTTCATCACCAAACTTTTTCTTGGATCTTCTCTATTAGCTAAGGTATGTGGGATTTATTCTTGGTCCCTTTTAACCAAGAACACCCAAACTCTTTTTCACTCAATTTCATAGAGTTTTAGCTACTTTAAATTTGGATTTTTAATTTTATTGTTTATTAAATTCAATTGAAGTGTGGGCTATTCTTATTTGATGATTTTAAGTTGATTTAAGCCCTAATATGATAAATTGCATTGAATTTATGAAGGTATGGACATGCCTAACCCCTTTTAAGCTTGATTCGTGCATGGGTAACCTATATTATGATTTAAATGTAAATTTCACTTATGTTTTACTTGAATTTCATAATGTATTATTGATTTAAGCTTGAATCTCAATTGCCCATGCGATTCTCATCTCATTCATAGCATGTGCATTCATGAGCATTGAGTTTTATGAAAATTATGAAGTGGATTAAGCCCAATTATGTTCATTTATATAATTTTGATAAGATATTAGTTATGACAGATCACATAAATATCTATTGTTAATGGATCTTTGAGCATATTGGGTGCTTGTACCATATCATTTAATGAATGAGCTATTCCTATGAATGAGAAACATGACATTGAGTTATGAAATGGCTTTTTAGCCTATGAATGAATGATTATCGAATAATGTTTGGCTTTTAAGCCTAATTGTGCATTGAAAGGATTTGAAATGACTATTTCCTCTTCTGGAAGCATGTATATATATATATAAGTATTCTCATGGGATGTTTGACTTAGCATCGATGGATTGGGGGCGTCATGGCTATCCCCAAGGGTCCTCTTCCTTTCCTTGAACTATGTGCCAGCATAGGAATAATAGCCATCACCGAAATGACCGGGTCGTAAGCGATGATTATTCATTTATTGATATGATATGAAATGATCATGGAAATCATTCTGAAATGACTGGGTTGTAAGGAAGGTGGCAATCACACTGAAATAATAGGGTCGAAAGGTGTGGTGTAGATTGCCTTTGGAAAGTAATATTCTCCCACCTGATGGGAGGTCAACATCAGGAAAATTCATGTAATAGCTTGCATGAGTTTGAGATGTCAGTTATGGTCCCATCCCCACTATATATACGAGCATTAGTGCATTTCATACATAATGGATTTCATGGCATATTATTATACTACTCTTCAATAGATATATATCTCTTTCTATATTATGTGTCCTTGTCATCTAATATTATATGCAGGTTTGGTAAGTCATATGCATTACATGCCCGAATACTTAGTATATTCAAATGTAGGGACCATACGATGTCTAGCTTGGATCTTGAGTTTTGCTTGTTGTGATGAGTCCTATGTTACAGGGACAAGCCACCTATCCTTTAAACCTATGGTGCTTTTGTTATGTTATTTACTTTGAGGGTGAGCTGGGGGAGTGTCTTAGCCCCTGTACTATCTTTTGACTAGAGGCAATGTTAGACATCTTCTGTACTCCTTTATGTTTACATGCTAAGTGTTGTATTTGGAGGTTTTGCTTATGGATATGGTTATTTAATGGTTATGCTATTATGGATTGATTATGAGCTTATGCTATGGATTCATGCTATGATATGGAAGATCCTAAGTCCTGTATTTTCCCCATAGAAAGAGTCATAGTTACCCGCCCTTTAGTCTTTATGTGCTATGTGTTACGTGAACTCATGTTAATCCCTTTCCCTATGATGTCCCCATAACGTGAGTCCTACATTCTCATCCCTTAAAATTATGTGTTTACTATTCTATGTACTCTTTCGAACTAATGATGTATGGATAGATGCTATGAGCCTTTCTTGGGGACTTTTGGGTTCCTATTTTCCATATCACTCGTAGAACCTAGGTTAGGTCATGACAAGCTTGGTATCAGAGCACTAGGTTTGTAAATGATCCTCGAAATCTCATATGCCACGTCAAGTAGAGTCCTATTCATGGGTATGAAGTGCACCATGTCTATGAATGGGAGGCTATGACAGCATTCTAGGAATTTTCTCACTTTTTCATGTCTTATGTTGTGTTATGGATCGTATGTTTGGCTTTCCTTGTCTTGATGGTGTCGTTAATCCATTACAGAAGATGCCTCGAGGAAGAGCTCCCCTACCAAGACCAGCCCCGGCTAATAGGGTCAAGCACCTCAAGGGCCTATGAAAGAGCCTATCTCTAATGGTGAATTCCATACGGCCTTTTCTATGCTTTCCCAGGTGATGACTTCGCAGACTAGGCAGGTTATTCTTCTATGGGATCCCACTCTGGCATCCAGAGTGAGAGATTTCACATGGATGAATCCTCCAGAATTCTATGGGTCAAAGACTGACAAGGATGCTCAAGAGTTCATTGATGAGATCATTAAGGTGTTGACTATTATGGGTGTCACTTCCAAGGAGAAGGCTGAGTTGGCTGCCTATCAGTTGAAAGATGTAGCCTAAGTGTGGTACACCCAATGGTCGATGGAGAGGGCTTGTTGTAATGATGTTAATTGGGAAGAGTTCAAGTTTGCCTTTCTGGATCATTTCTTCCCACTTGAGCTTAGGGAAGCCAAGATGACTAAATTTATCAACCTCAAGCAGGGCGGTATGAGTGTGAGGGATTATTCCCTCAAGTTCGCTAAGCTCACCAAGTATGCTCATATCCTTGTGGCTTACCCTCGTGCAAGAATGAAGAAGTTCATCTCTTGTATATATGAGTTGCTTATGAAAGACTGTCATACGGCCATGCTTATTCGGGATATGGACATCCCAAGATTCATTATATATGCCAAACAGATTGAAGGGGAAAAGCCTAAGGAGAAGAGGGTGCATAATCCTAAGAGGGCCCATCATGATGGTGGGTTCTCCAACTCTAAGGGTGGTCATTATGGTCACTTTCAATAGGGCCAAGGTTCTAATACTCAGGCTACTAATGCTAGAGTGCCTTCTGCTAAGGCACCGAGGGTTGGTGGACCATAGTTTCCCAGGTGTGACAGGTGTGGGAAGAATCACTTGGGTGCTTGTAGGAATGAGCTGGATACATGCTATGGGTGTGGTGATAAAAACCACAAAGTTGTTGATTGTCCTAAGAATGCTCAGAGAGGTCAAGGTTAGGTCGCTCAAGGTGGGCAAGGCTAGAAAGGAGCTCCATAAGGTGTTGCCCCAAGGAACAACAAGTTTTATGCTCGTCAGGAAGTTGAGGAGGCTCCGGATGTTGTGACTGGTACGTTAAAAGTCTTTGGTTTTGATGTTCATGCTTGGGTTGACACGGGTGAAAATTTGTCTTTTGTGACTTCTCTATTGGTTGTTAAGTTTGGTTTGAGTCCAAAAATTTTGAGGGATCCTTTTTTAGTCTATACCCTCATGGGTGAATCTATTGTTGCTCATAGGGTTTATCGGGGTTGTCCTATTTCTGTGTTGCATAAAGACTTTCCATGTGATCTTGTGGAACTTTTGATGTTTGATTTTGATGTGATTCTTTGGATGGATTGGTTTCATGCATCGTATACCTCTATAGATTGTAGAACCGGAAGGTCAAGTTCCAACTTTTGCACGCATGAGCCCATTCTTGAATGGAAGGGTAGTGACTATGCTAATAAGAGTCACTTTATTTCCTATCTTAAGGCCCAAAAGATGATCTCTCAGGGGTGTATTTACCATATTGTGAGGGTCAAGGATGTGGAGTCTGAGTCACCTACTCTCGAATCGGCACCGGCGGTAAATGAGTTTTCATATGTGTTCCCCGAAGACTTGCTTGGTGTTCCTCTCAAAAGGGAAGTAAACTTTGGCATAGATCTTTTCTCGGACATACAACCTATCTCAATTCCTCCTTATCATATGGCACCAACTGAGTTGTAGGAGTTGAAGGATCAATTGTAGGATTTGTTGGAGAAGGGTTTCATTAGGCCAAGTATATCTCCTTGGGGTGCTCCGGTGTTATTTGTACGAAAGAAAGATAGATCTCTTCGGATGTGCATTTATTACAGGCAATTGAATAGGGTGGCCATCAAGAATAAGTATCTGTTGTCTAGAATTGATGACTTGTTTGATCAACTCCAAAGGGCTACCCATTTTCTAAGATTGACCTTCATTTTGGTTATCATCAGTTGAAGGTTACGGAGTGTGATATTCCCAAGTCGGCTTTTTAGACTAGGTATGGGCACTTTGAGTTCGTGGTGATGTCATTTAGCTTGACTAATTCTCCAACCGTGTTTATGGATCTTATGAATCGGGTGTTCAAGCCTTTCCTGGATAGCTTTGTGGTTGTCTTCATTGATGATATTCTTATTTATTCTTGGAGTGAGCGGGAGCATATGGATTATTTGAGGTTAGTTCTTCAAACGATGATAGAGAAGAAGTTGCATGCTAAGTTTAGCGAATGTGAGTTTTGGTTGGGTGAAGTGGATTTTCTCAGTCATGTAATGTCTGGTGATGGTATTAAGGTTGACACGAAGAAGATTGAGGTCGTGAAGAATTGGCTTGGACCATTGACTCCTTCAGATATTCGGAGTTTTCTTGAGTTGGCCAGTTATTATGAGGATTGTGGAAGGGCTCTCATCTATTGCATCTCCACTGACTAAGTTGACTCAAAAGAAGGTTAAGTTTGTTTGGTCAGATGAATGTGAGAGGAGTTTTCAGACTTTGAAGGATCGATTTACATCGACTCTTGTTTTGACTTTACCAAATGGCTTAAATGGGTTTGTGGTGTATTGTGATGCCTCTCGGATTAGGTTGGATTGTGTGCTTATGCAACATTGTAAGGTAATATCCTATGCATCAAGGCAATTGAAAGTGCATGAGCTTAACTACCCGACTCATGATCATGAGTTAGCAACGGTGATATTTGCTTTGAAAATTAAGAGACACTATATGTATAGGGTGCAAGTAGATGTTTTCACCGATCACAAGAGTTTGCAATATGTGTTCACTCAAAGGGATCTTAACTTGACGCAAAAGTGATGGTTGGAACTCCTAAATATCTATGATATGAGTGTTCAATATCATCCCAGCAAGGCCAATGTTGTAGCGGACGCTCTTAATAAGCTATCTATGGGAAGTGTGGCTCATGTTAAGGAGGAGAAGAAAAAGTTAAAGGATGTTCACCGACTAGCTAGGTTGGGAGTTAGGTTAGCCGACTCTAATTATGGTGGTATTAATGTTCTAAATGGGGCTGACTCTTCGGTGGTTGTTGATGTAAATGCTAAGCAAGATCTAGATCCATCCTTGGTTTAGTTGAAGAGGTTGGTCACCGAAAAGAAGATAGAGGTCTTCTCCCAAGGGGAGATGGTGTGCTTCGGTATCAAGATCGGTTATGTGTTTCGGACGTGGATGATCTAGAAGGGTAATCATGAGTGAAGCCCATAACTCTCGTTATTCTATTTATCCAAGATCTACTAAGATGTATCGGGATTTGAGAGAGGTGTATTGGTTGCATGGTATGAGGAAGGACATAGCCAAACTCGTAACCGAATGCCCTAATGGTCAACAAGTGAATGTAGAACACCAAAAAGGCCCAGTGGCTTGACTCAAGACATTGAGATTCCTACTTGGAAGTGAGAAGATGTGAACATGGATTTTGTGGTTAGGTTACCTTAGACCCGAAGGCAATTTTACTCCATTTGGGTTATTGTTGACCAGATGACTAAGTCGGCTCACTTCCTATCGGTCAAGACTAGTTATGGTGTCGAAGCTTATGCAAGGTTGTAAATCCAAGAGTTGGTGAGGTTGTATGGTGTGCCTAAGTCTATCATATCGGATCATGGTACCCAATTTACATCTCACTTTTGGAGGTCATTTCAAAGAGGACTTGGTACTAAGGTGAAGTTAGAACCGCATTTCATCCTCAAATCGATGGGCAAGCCGAGAGGATAATTCAAACTTTGGAGGACATGTTGAGGGATTGTGTGTTGGAGTTCAAGGGTAATTGGGATGACCATCTTCCACTTGTCAAGTTTTCTTATAATAATAGCTTTCATGCTGGCATTGGTATGGCACCGTTTGAGGATTTGTATAGTAGGAGATGTAGGTCTCTGGTGGGGTGGTTTGAGTTAGGAGAGATGGCTTTGAATGGCCTTTGGTGTTGGAGGCTATGGAGAAAGTGAAGTTGATTAGGGAGAGGTTGAAGACAGCACAAAGTCGCCAAAATTCCTATTTGGATGTTAGGAAGAGGGACCTTGCGTTTCATGTTGGTGATTGGGTGTATGTGAAGGTCTCACCTATGAAGGGTGTGATGCATTTTGGTAAGAAGGGGAATCTAAGTCCCCGGTATGTAGGCCCTTATGAGATTGTGGAGCAAATTGGGAATGTGGATTATAGGTTGGAGTTGCCTCCGGATTTGAGCTCTATTCACTGAGTATTCCAAATGTCTATGTTGAGAAAATGATCCTAGTACTATTGTACCTTTGGAAGGTGTTGAGGTTGAGAAGAGCTTATCTTATAACAAAATTCTGGTGGAGATTTTGGATAGGCAAGTGAAACGACTTCATAACAAGGATGTGGCTTCGGTTAAGGTGCTTTACAGAAATCAACATGTGAAGAGTGCTACATGGAAGGCGGAGCTGGACATGATGAAACGATATCCCCATCTTTTCCAACCTACTCAAGCCTAAGGAATTAGGTTCTTCCTTTCTCCAAGTGGTCCTAACTCTTTCACTTTTAGTTTTATGACATGACATGCATGCATGTGCACCAAAATAATTTCTATGTCGTTTTGAATAATTTGAATATGCTTTAATATGAGTTTTAATGACATTACGACTTTCAAGTAATGAAAATGCATTGTATCTTGTAATTGAAAGTTTCATGTTCTAAGTCAAACCTTTCAATCCATTCGAGGATGAATGTTCCCAAGGGGGAGATGGTGTAAAGAACCAACATTGTACGACTTCATTGGAGCTTGAAAATTTTTATTTCGGAAAGTTTTGAACCAAGGTAACACTCCACAGGAGCTCTCATGGTCCGTGTAAGGTCACACGCCCCGTGTGAACCTCCTTGAAATGACCCTTGGCCTCATGAAGGATGTTTAGCCCTTAAAAGTGGTGATTTAAACTAAGGCACGCCACACATGGACCCCTGACGGTCCGTGTGAACCTCACGGACCGTGTGGTGGCCTTGGATTGAAATCCCACAATTTTGGGACCAAGTACGGTGACACGACCATGTACACGGCTCGTGTGAGTGACGCGACACGTTTGTCCTCCCATATGGCTTCCAGAGTGAAATTTTTCTAAGTATAGAATCACCATCTCTCAACTTCATCATGGGAATTTTTCTAAGGGGAGGAGTACGGGCAGTGTCACGGCCTGTGTGACATTACATGACCCGTGAGGATGGTTTCATTGAAAAAGTCCAAGTATGGGATTACCATTCCAGACCTTTTTCAAGTGTATTTTTTTCTAAGTGTTGGTTCACAGAGTATACGGTATGTGTGCTGTGTCACAGACCATATAGCATCCCTTAAGGCAATGTTATTCAATTTTTTCAACTCGTTTCATTAATGGCATTTTCATAATTATGGTTTATTCTTGGGGTCTCTTGTGACTTCCTATGCTACCTAAAGACTTCCTAATGACCTAAACTTTATTCCTATCATTCAAATTCATTCCTCACATTTTAAATTCTCCCAAGTCTCTTTCAAAGAACTCTTGTGGGTCTTAAGCTTGGTGACCAAGGAAGGGCTCTTTCTTCACCAAAATTCTTCTTGAATCTTCTATATTATATAAGATATGTGTGATTGATTCTTGGTCCCTATCAACCAAGAATACCCAAACTCTTTTTCACTCAATTTCATGGAATTTTAGCTACTTCAAATTTGGGTTTTCAGTTTTATTGTTGATTAAATTCAATCGAAGTTTGGGCTATGCTTATTTGATGATTTTAAGTTGATTTAAGCCCTAATATGATGGATCGCATTGAAATTATGAAGTTATGAACATGCATTTCCCCTTTTAAGCTTTATTTGTGCATGGGTAACCTATATATCGATTTAAATGTGAATTTTGCTTATGTTTTACTTGAATATTATAATATATTATTGAATTAAGTTTGAATCTCAATTATCCATGCTATTCCCATCTCATTCATAGCATGTGCATTCATGAGTATTGAGTTTTATGAAAATTATGAAGTGGATTAAGACCAATTATGTTCATATATATGATTTTGATAAGATATTGGTTATAACAAGAATGTGATCACATAAATGTCTATTGTTAATGGCTCTTTGAGCATATTGAGTTCTTGCACCATATCATTTAATGAATGAGCTATCCCTATGCATGAGAAACATGACATTTAGTTATAAATTGGCTTTTTAGCCCATGAATGGATGATTATGAATAATGTTTGGCTTTTAAGCCTAATTATGCATTGGAAGGATTTGAAATATCTATTTCCTCGTTTGAAAGCATGTACATATATAAGTATTCTTGTGGGATGTTTGACTTAGCATCAATTGATTGGGGGCATCATGGTTATACAGAAGGGTCCTCTCCTTTTTCTTGAACTATGTGCTAGCATAGGAATGATAGCCATCTTCGAGATGACCGGGTCATAAGGGATGGTTATTCATTTATTCATATGATATGAAATGATAATGGAAATCCTTCCGAAATGATCAACTCATAAGGAAGGTGGCCAACATACCGAAATGACCGGGTAGTAAGGTGTGGTGTAGATTGCCTTTTGAAAGTAATCCTCTCTCACACGATGGGAGGTCAACATCAGGCAAATTTATGTAATATCTCGCATGAGTTTGAGATGTCTGTTATGGTCCCATCCCCACTATATATAAGAGCATTAGTGCATTTCATGCATCATGGATTTCATGGCATATTGTTATACTACTCTTCTTTGGATATATATCTCTTTCTATATTATGTGCCCTTATCATCTAACATTGAATGCAGGTTTGGTAAGTCATACGCATTGCGTGCCCGCATACATAGTACATTCAAACATACTAACGCATATTTTTTCCTACATGATCTCACCATGTAGGATTCAAGGACTACGTTCATCCATCGTACGACGTCTAGCTTAGACCTTGAGTTTTGCTTGTTGTGGTGAATCCTATCTTCCAAGGAAAAGCCCCTTATCCTCTACTATGGTGATTTTGTTCTGTTATTTACTTTGAGGGTGAGCCGAGGGAGTGTCTTGGCCCCCGTCCTATCTTTTGACTAGAGGCAATATTGGACATCTTGTATACTCCTTTACGTTTATATGCCAAATGTGGTATTTGAAGGTTTTGCTTATGTATATGGTTATTTAATGGTTATGCTATTATGGATTGATTATGAGCTTATAATATGGATTCATGCTATGATATGGAAGATCCTAAGTCCAGTATTGCCCCCATAGAGTGAGTCATACTTACCCGCCCCTTAGTCTTTATGTGCTATGTGTTACATGAACTCATGTTAATCCCTTTCGTATGATGTCCCCATAGCATGAGTCGTACTTTTCCATCCCTTAAAATATGTGTTTACTACTCTATGCACACTTTCGAACCAATGATATGTTGATAGATGCTACGAGGCTTGTTTGGGGACTTTCGGGTTCCCATTCGCCATGTCGCTCCTAGACTCTTTGTCTGGGTCGAGACACCTTACCAATAAATTTACGGGCTTTAAGATAGGAAATGAACCAACCCTTACACACTAAATCACTACCCTATCACTCACGAATAGGGTCATTGGGGGATTGAAATTTGACCTTACGGGTTCTACAATCTATGAAGGCATAGGAAACAGGCAACCACTCTATATCAAGAATGATATCAAAATCAACGATATGAGGTTCCATAAGATCTGATGAATAACTTTATGTAAAACTGACGCGCGACAATTTTGATAGACTCTTTTTTCTACAACCGCCTCACTAACGGACCGAAAAGAGCTCCAATAAGGTATCAAGACATATATCAAATCTATTAAGCTATCGAGGTCTCACAATAACCGTATAAACATGATCAATAACTCAAATCTAGTCCCAAAAGGTTAGCCAAACCTACCTTAATGCCGAAACTGCACTCAAATAAGCTTTCAATCAACTCAATGCACAAGACGATCCTCAAAGTGATCCACTATTATCAACAATATGTACTACGCATCAAGAGGAGGATTTTTGATACCCATATTGGCATAAATTAGCTTAGGGGCAACTGGTCAAATTTAGGGATAAAATCTGAAGTTCTCGAATCTAGAAAATAACTGTAAAATCAAGTTCTACGCGAAAAGTGGAGTTCATAAGTGGAAATCCCACTAAAATAAAGCTTAAATTGAATGAGAAATTAACATTTGAAGTTTGAAAATCATGGTCTAAAAATCCCAAATTATAGGCATTGAAATTCATGAAATTCAAGTCAAAATCAAGATAAAACTTATGGAGAATGATTAATATAGTGTTAGAAACACTTACCCAAGTTAAATCTTTGAAAGCCTCTTCTCAAAATCGCCCAAAAAGCTTTGAAAGTTCAAAAATGGAGTAAAAATGGTGACTTACGGATTTAACACTATTCAGTTATAAAACGTGATCTGCGAGCGTAGGTCGGGTCCCGCAAATGCGCAGAAGACTGGTCAAAGTGACCTCCATGATCGCGGGGACCAACCCGCGAACGCAGAGAGTAAACTGGAGGGGGCCACTCACACACACAAATATTCTGTGAACGCGGAGAGTAGACTTACCCAAATCTCTACGAACGCGGAGGCTTCTCTGTGAATGCGGAGAAGAGACCTACCTGCACCAAATATCAGCAAAAGCCAGCAAAACAAGTCCAATTCCCTATTCAGAATGGACCCTCGAAACTCAATCGAAATCAGAATTTCACAAACTTTATATGTGTCCATATGAGGAACAATAATCTAGACTCAACAGAATCATCAGGAATCAGTTTCAAGGCCTTCTCGACACATTTACCAATGCAACCCAACTAGTTTGAAACTTAAAATACCAAAACTCCCCTTAACAACTCCAAAAATTATAACGACACCATTTCTAGTATTAGTGTCACCATCTGAAACTATTGGAACGGTTGAACTTTTGATCTGAGCTTCCGAACTCCGAATGTTGATCAAAGTCAAACATTGGTTCTAGAAATGACTAAAATCACAACTTTGGGCCTAAAACCCTCATTTAAACTCTAAATTCAATTATGTAACTTCTCATAGTTCAGTTTCAACGTTTGGGAGCTAATGGAATCTACAGATCCTCGACCTGACCCTCAAAACTCATAATGACACAAAAACTCACTTTTTCAACAACTTAAGCTTCCAAAAATGTCAAAACTCATATTTTCAACTTTTAAAACTCAGAATTTCAGTTCCAACAATACAAATAATTCTAAATAGGCCTGAAGCAACTTACGAAAGGGTAAAATAGTAATTTTATAGAAAAGGCCAAAAATGACCAACCATGTCATTACAGAGCAACACTTCGGTTGGTCATAGCTTGAGCCAACATAGTAATAATGTTTTGGAATTCCGTATGTGTGACCACCTCCTCATGGGAAACTTGAGGGATTAAACTAGCTCAGCTGTCATTTGGATCAACCTCTCTTTGCACACATCCTTCTAGGAGGCATCATCTGAAAAGCAAAAATTTGTGATTCATTAAATAAAGTAAATCATAAGAAAACTCTAAGGCTCGCAATGAATCATGAAAATGGAAAAGTTTCTAAAACGCCTTGTAAATTCCCATTCATAGATGTGGCACACTTCACACCCATGAAGAAGACTCTACTTGACATAGTATGTTGGAGTCCCTAGGATATTTCAAAACCTCGTGTTCTTATTCAAAGTTTGGCATGACCTTAGCTAGGCCCTAGGTGTAACACGGTAAATAAGGACCTCGAGAGACCCTCAAAGCAGCCTCTTAGCATTCATTCAAGCATTCATAGGTAATGAACAAATAAATATAAAGGGAAACATAGGGGTAGAGACTACAGGATCATAGCATAAGATATAGAAAAGATGCTAAATCATAAGTCTATTACATCATTTCCAACAATACCTTTACATACTAGACTAGGCAGGGGCTAAGACATGTCCAAAGCTCACCCTCAAAAGAAATACAATGTAATTGTCTCGATGTCTACAACAACATACCTAGTGGAATCCCATAAGTAGGGTCTGGGGAAGGTAGAATGTACGCAGAGCATACCACTACCTCATAGAAGTAGAGAGGTTGTTTCCTGGGAACCCTCGTCTCGATGTCTAAAATATATATAATTTAAAAGGAGATAGGTTCATCCTTGAAGCATGGGGACTCACCAATAAAGTCTTCAATGGCAATCCATGATCACTCACAATTGTGAGGAGGTGGAAAGTCACTTGTCCCTACATTGTGAGATAATATAGGCATAGACTGTGTGTTAGTACTTGGAATGTACTAAGTATGCGGGTATGTAATGCAATAAAAAATTAAAACCCATAAATATAATTAGTAGGTAAACTACATATCATAATGAGAAATAAGGACATAAATAGAGATGAATGAGAAATTCATTAAATCATGAGTATGACATTTTAAGCATCTTCGGAAATCATACATATGTATGGTAGGACTATAATAAGAAATACCTTAAGCCTTGTGAAAGAACCTTTATATCTTTTATGAGAACATCTTAAAGTAAAGCACAGTGAGGGATATCTTAAACCTTGTGAATGATCATGAACATGTGTGAGAGTTAATATTAACTGACATAAACTAAGTGAACTATAACATGGAGTCCAAATGTTACCCGTACACCAAAGAAAAGGAGAGACTACTTGCCAAGGTAGACTCTGTCATGTCTAAGTAGATCTACTAAGCTATATTGGTCCCGATGTTGTCCTAAGTAGAGAGGGAGATATTCAGCTTCTAAGGTAGGTCCACTAGTTCTACCACCATTGGTTAGAGGCTGAGGTAAAGATCAGGTCTAGAGAGGTGACCAACGAGGTCCTAGAGATGATCAGCATCATTCTAGAGATAGAAGGACGAATAGTAGAGGCCAGCCTAAAGAAGACTATCAAGGCCAGTTTTATGCTGCTCCAGCCTGGTCAGAGGCCAAGGCATCTGATTATGTTATCACAGGCATAATCATTGTGTGTCAGCAACCAATATCAACTTTATTTGATCCTAGATCTACTTATTCATATATGTCTATCTATTTTGTTTCCTATTTGGGGAAGAGTTCTGAGCCTCTACTGGTACAACTTCGTGTCCCAACTCTAGTAGGTGATTTTATAGTAGTGGATCACGTGCGTCAATCATGCTTCTCCTTCAGTGTCTCAAATACCTGTAGGCAACCTTGTTAAAATGGAACTTTACCTTTTTCTCCAAATAATTTGCATAAGGATGTGTAATTTTAAAGAAGTCCTTGATAAAGCAACAGCAAAATCCTGCATGCCCAAGAAAGCTTCGAACACCTTCAAGATTTGGGAGGTGGTAGCTTCTCAATGACCTCAATCTTAGCTTTATCTACCTCTAATCCTCATTTAAAAATCTTATGGCCTAGGACTATCTTGACCATGAGTTACACTTCTCCTAATTCATGATTAGGTTAGCCTCTTTGCATCATTCCAAGGCCCTGCTAAGATTCAAAAAATAGTTATCAAAATAATCCCACTACAGAAAAATTTTCCATAAATACGTCAAGAGTGTCCTTCACCATGTCAGAGAATATCAATATCATACAACATTGGAATGTAGCTAGTGCATTGCACAACCCAAATGGTATACGCTTAAATGTAAATGTGCCATAGGGGCATGTGAACATGGTCTTTTCCTGATCTTTTGGTACTTTAGAAATCTGATTATACCCTGAGTACCTATCCATAAATCAATACTAGCCTCTGCCTACCAACCTATCTAATATCTTATCCATGAAGGGCATAGGAAAATGGTTCTTTAGAGTCCATCTATTAAACTTTTGGTAGTCCATATAGAATCTCCACCCCGTGATTGGTCTAAGTGGGACCAACTAATTCTTGTCATTGGCAACCACTGTCAGGCCACTCTTCTTTGGAACACACTAAGCTGGGCTCACCTAGCTGCTATTTGAAATTGAGTATACCATACCTGCGTCCAGCCACTTAATGATTTCCTTCTTCACCACCTTTTCTATAGGTGGGTTAAACCTTCGCTAACATTTGATGTTGAGAATGCATTTTTCGTCCAACTGGATTTTGTGTGTGCAAACACTTGAGGGGATACCAATGATGTCAGTAATCATCCAACCAATTGGTCTCTTGAATCGTTGGAAGACCTCAACCAAAGTTGTCACCTGCTCGGTTTCCAAACTTGTAGCAACAATAGTAGGTAAAGTGTTATTAATAACTAAAAATATATGCCTCAGGTGGTGCGAAAGTTCCTTGAACTCAACAAAAGGTGGCGCCTCAATGGATGGCTTAGTGGGCAAAGTTGTCCTATTTTTATAATTTAGGTCAAACTTCTTGGTAACAAAAGGATGTGACCCTATAACCTTCAATGCATTGGCTAACTCCTCATAACCATCAATGTCATCCCCTTTGAAGTTCATAACTATAACTGCTAAAGGTTCCACACCAAGTCTTTCCTTTATGGGTACCTCCTCAACATATGATGTATTAATATCAAAAATTGACATCATCGTGACATTTTTTGGTCATTTCATAGATGCACATACATTAAACATCACTTCTTCTTTAATAAATGAGTCAGAAGTTGATCTCTTCACGCCCTACATCTACCAATTCTTTACCCGTGACCAAGAACGGTCTTCTCAAAATAATGGGAGCCTCAAAATCAACCTGACAGTCTAATATAACAAAATTTATAGGGAATATAAACTTTCCCACTCAAACCAGAATATCACAAAGAATCCCCACTGGTTAATTCACAGATCTATCTACCACAAGTAGTCGCATAAAAGTCGATGTGGGGATCACTAAGCCTAACTATTTATAGATTGCCAATGACATCAGGCTAATACTCATCCTTAGATCATATAGGGCCCTTACAAAGTCGTATGCTCTAATAGTGCATGATATAGTAAATGCACTTGAGTCCCCCTCTTTCTTAACCAACAACCTTGTAGCACATAGCACTACAATAGTGAAGGTTATCAGCTGGCTCAACCATGAATATTCTCTTCTTAGTAACCAGGTCCTTCATAAATCTAGCATAACCTGGCATTGGCTCTAATGCCTCTACTAGTGGTATGTTCACTGACAATTCTTTTAGCATAGAGAAAAATTTCTGAAATTTCCCATTTTTGAAGTTTTTCTTCAACCTTTATGGAAATGGAGGTTTTGGTTTGCTGATAGAGATAGGGATTGAACTTTATCAAGTCTAGTCTAATCAGAGCCCCTAGTTGTGTCCATCTACTTTGGCTTCGCAATCAACTCTTTAGCCTCGTCATCACTAGCTCTAATAGCTGCTTCCAAAGCATTTGTATTCACTTCACTGACAACTACATATCTTGCAAGAATAAGGTCAAAAAATACCTTACCTCTTCTTAAATTAATAGACATGTAGTGCCCATTCTAACTAGGGTTATGTATAATGTCGCTAGGCGAAGACCTAGTCTTTCTCTAATTTAAAAGTTTTTGACAACTACCCCATCTGTTGCTCTAGCTTCTTGATATATGTGGAGGGCAAATCAACTAACTAACTAATGTTGTTCATGTCACCTCTCATGTCTCTCACACCAACCTCAATAACCTCTAGCTTCTGGAGAACCTTTGCCATCATTTCCTCTAGCTTTAAACCACCACCACTCTTACCAGCACGATCTTTATTCATAGGTTGTACAAAAGCTCTTATCCAATCATTTATGAAGTTATCCTTGTTCTGTTGGTTGCCCTGGTAACGATTTTTGAGCTAGTCATAGTAATTATCTTTTCAAGAGTTCCAACCTTGGTTTTCGGAGTTGTATGTCTGAAAATCCCCTGATTGTTCAAAAACCTTGCTTCCTCCTCAAAATCAAACTTGGGCTCATCATACCTATTGTGCACTCCACAGGTTTACCCTTTTCTGAGTCACCTCCTAACAAACGTTTGGTCAGCAAGTCCATTTGAGTCTACATATGCACCAAACTCTAGTCATGCTTCTCTTCTTTGTACGTCTATTCTGCTGACATTTCGTACATAAAACCTAAGCAATCTACATCTCTTGTATAACATGCCCTATTATTCTGCGATAATTGGTCCAAGATTGTTGTGGCTTCCTGGAATGTTCTGACCATCAAAGAATCACCGCATGCTGCGTCTGTAATAGGCTTAGTGACAAAATTGCAAGACTTATAGAACACTTCCTTGAGATTCTCACCTATTCATGCCTCCTAATGATAAAATTCATAGTAATTATTCATTCCTATTCTCTGAATTACTTTCCCGTAAGTGAGTTGAGTTCTTATCTCTGATTTGATGCTCCTCTTGAATCTATGAGTATTTGAGTATGCAAATCTTTGGTTATATTTGTGCCTAATGATGATGTCAAAGATAATATTCCAATTCTAAATGCTGAGTTGAAGTAGATTTCTAGAGTATGAGTAGTCGAGTATCTAAGTTCTTGATGGTATTCGTGTATGATGTCTCTTAGTTACTCATCATTTGAGGATGAATGATCCTAAGGGGGAGATATTGTAACACCCCACAACTCTATTCTTAGAATTTGAATTATTCATCGTAAATACATAAGGTTGAACCTAGTGATGCCTTAGATATACCTAAGGTCTAAACCTCATTCTTATATGTGGTAAGTGTATTAGAAGCTGATTAGGGTCATAAGATACCTCTAGTACTTATCTGAGTTTTTCATGTTAGATTATGCAAAAGTCAGCTTTAAATGACCATAACTTTCAGCACACAAGGACTTAGGTGGCCTATGATATACCAAGTGAAAGGTCTTTGAATTATCTTTCCAATGCCACCAATTTCACCTCATTTGGAGTTCGGAGTAAAATATTATAACCATTTTACATGGACTACCAGTGCAGAGTGAAATGACGAACCGACTTATGGGTCATGGTTTTAATGACTACCCATCCTGTCAACTAGTGAAAAAACTTCAGAAAGACCATTTTTTAGTTCCCCAATTGACATACCCAACTACGAGTTGTAGATGCTTCTATGGGATATGGTTTTGGTTCGTAGAATAGATCTAAAGACCCCGAATATAATTCACCCAAAAAGTTATGGATGGGTTTCTATGGACCGTAGAAGTTACTATGGGTCGTAGATTGATCCATGGACAACTTTGGAAGCGTTTAAGAAGGGTTGTTTTGGTATTTGTCCACCCTTTAAAAGCCTAAACTTGATGGTTTTATACCAAATTAAGTCCTTAGATATATCTATCAACCTTTTTACGCTAAAACACATTCTCAAACTTAGAGCAAGGTTTCAAGAGGAGAAAAAACTAGGGTTTCAAGGGGATCTTGTGAGTTTTTCCAAGCTATTCCAAGACTCAAATCTTCTAGGTATATAAGGCTAACTCAAACATAGATTATGTTCTTCCATGTGCCTCATAACACAGATTGATTGAGTTATGAACGAATTGAGTATTCTATGAATGTTTCTTAAAACCTTTTCTTAAATTCTAATGTATTCCTATATAATCTTTCATGAATGATAGTTTTTGCGAATTAAACACTTGAAATTCTACTTGAACCCTAGAATTTTCTTGTTATTTTACATATTGCACTTAAATGGGTATGCATAAGTATAATTTGAGCTAAGAGTCAATAGAATTCCTAAATGTTACAACTCTACTTTTGTTTCCTGAATACTATGGGTTGGAATAATGGATGATAGAGAGTCTTTATGAATCATGAGCTAATCCTAAAAGAATGTTCTTAACCAAAGAGTTGATAATCAATGTGATGAATTGAGTTGACGAATGTCCAATGAGACTAATTGAATGAGGTAACTGTAGAATTGATGTCTTATGAGCATATTAAGTTTAAGGAGGAGTATTGAGTACTAAATTTAGTAAGAGTAACTCCAACTCGAACTCAATAACTACGTAGTCAGCGTAGGAGGGGATTAAACCATAAAATTAGATGTTTCCCCTATTGTCCTAGAAGAGGACTTGATGTTATTGATTGTGGATCCACTGATCGGATGTCCTTTACCCTAGCAAGGTATTGGAAGGATGTGGCAGCGACATCGCTTCATTGTCTCATCACCAGCTCATAAGTGATAGTTGTTGGATAGATAAACTCTCATATAGGTCTTGATATTACTCTGAGTGGATTGGATTAGATGGTATATGAGTGGTCATTGTCTAAACTGTATCCTTACCTTAGACTCTTGACATGCTGATTGAGTATCCAACTTCTTGCTTTGAGTTGTTTGAGTTGATGTTATTCTACCTTTACATGTTTCATTCTGTCATTTTACATACTCGTACATTCCATGTATTGGCGTCTATTTGGGCCGGCATCTTTTTATGATGCAGAGATAGGTACTAGTGGTCATCAACAAGCGCCCCGTTGAGGACCCATTTGCATTCAACTGATTGTAAAATCCTCCCCTAGTTTAGGAGAATATCATGTTTCTCTTCTAGCTTTGAGTGTAGCCTTTTTATTTAATTTTGAGGTAGCTATGGACTTGCCATTGGCATTATTTGTTCAGATAATTAGAGGCTGCATAGACTAGACTGGCGAGTGTGATTCGATGTTATTTTTGGCTAGTTTCTTTCGTACTAGTCTTACTTAGTTGATTGATAGATTGCTTGGCCTTTGTCCTTTGATTATCAAATCGTTATTTCTTTCCATTAAGTATTTCTTAAATGATTGATGTCTTTCGTTGTTAGTTTATGATTGAATGAATGTGATGAAGCCAGCGGTTCTGTTGGGGGGCTAGCAATAGTCTCTAGGTGTCGGCCACGCCAAGGATACCCTTCCAGGGTGTGACATTTTTCCATTAAATCTCCTATTATTTCTATAAATTGATTATTGTCACCTACTTTCCACCCTTAAAACCAAATGTTTATCTTTTAGATTACGAATTGGCTTACCTACTAATGGGTTATACTAGATACCATCATGACTCAAATTTTAGGGTTATGACAATTACCTTGTGGAATGATCTTGAAAGGAAATTCCAAATTCATTTTTTCCATTTGAAAAGATTGAAAGGTTAAGACTTGAGATATTGAGCTTTAAACAACAAGGGGAGGAGAATCTATATAAAGCTTAGGAAAAGTTCAAATCTCTCTTCAAAAGTTGTCTGCATCACCATCAGACGAATGAAGTGTTGGTTCATACTTTCATTGAGAGTCTGGAATTACATAAGAAGATGTTGCTAGATTCAACAACAGATGGTCAGGTTTTAGAAAAGACATATGGTGAGCTATATGTACTTCTAAGTTGTATCTCTAGGGTAGCTCGGATTGAAATAACATTGGAGCAAGAGTTATGGTAAAAAGGACTATAAGAATAATAGAGGTGGATGAGATCACTACATTAGTAGCATAGTTATTAACCTTGAAGAACCAAATAATTACATAGTTCAACAAGTTGAACTTCGTCGAAAGTTTCAGTGAATGTGATGCAACAAATTTTGGGTTGGTGTGAAACGTGCAGAAGAGATCATTCATTCAATGTATGTGGGGATAATGTCAATTTTATAAATGATGCACAAAGAGGTGAAAATCAAAGTTATGGTAATATGTATAATTAGAAGTGGCATAACCATTCCAGCTTTTCATGGGGTGGAAACCAAGGCAGAATGGTTATGAAAATTAGTATAAAAAATCAAAATCTACCACAGGATACACAATCCAATCCTCAACTAAGTAATATAGAAGATATGTTGAAAAAAATCATAGCTGATCAATCAAAAATGGTAACTGGTATGAAAAGTTATAAACTTATGGCAAGGATTCTATAGAAGTAGATGGGGAAGATAGACGGAGCTTGACATACGAGACCTTATAAAGGCTTACCAAGTGATACTGATTCTAATCCCAAGCAAGCCAATGTAGTCTTGACATGCAATGATAGAGATCTAGATGAGCTTATGCTGCAAAAGGTGATACCAAAATCTTTGTGAGTTGGAAGACAAACAGGCAGAACATGATAAGTTAGCAAAGAGCTAAGAGGTAACTCCTATTATGAGACAATTGCCTCCGTAGAAAAATCAGGAAGGAAGTTAAGTTCAAGAAGTCCATCGACTTACTGATAAGGTGCCTATCAATTTTTCTCTAATTGATATCTTGCAAGGAGTCGAGAAATGTGCCAAATACATTAAAGACATTGTTGCAGATAAGAGTCAATTGATAGAATATGCGGCATTTTCACCCACTAAGATGTGCATGTTAAAGATTAAAAATAAACTTCCAAATTCGAATTAAGCTAAAGGATCTAAGGAAATATATGATCGACATCACTATTAAGCAATTTGTTATTGCTCGGATATTATGTGATTTAGGAGTTAATATCAATCTGATGCCCTCTCTTGTCTTCATAAAGATGGGATTAGATAGCCTGCATGTAACAACTATTGTCTTATATCTAGCTAATAGATTTTTGACAAAGCCAGATGATATTATAAAGGATGTGCTAGTATAAGTAGGCTGACTTATATTCTCAATTAATTTTGTCATTCTAAATTCAAAAGTCACATTTATTTTAGGTTGTCCATTTTCATCCAATGGGCGAGCGTTAACTGATGTAGCCTTTGGGAAGATAACTATAAGATGACATGATAAAATAGAGGCTTTTAACATGTATAAATCAATGAAACACCTACAACTTAAGAGAAACTATCAGCAATCACTATGGTGGTTTTAGAATCCGGTTGCCATTTATTCTAGCCAAAGGTATAATAGAAACAACCTTTATAGGACGAGATATCTTTAGAGATGCAACTGGTCATGAATTGGTGAAGTTTTTAGATGTTGCAGGTGTATTCATCCAAATTGTAGAGTTTGATCCACTTCATAGACCCTTGGAATCCTACCCTAGCTGTATATTGAGGATGCCCCTATGCTAAAATTAAAGATACTCCTGCCTCACCTCAAATATGTATTCTTGAGGGAGAATGATATATTACTAGTCATTTTTGTTGCAAAATTGACATATATTAAGGTGGAAAAGACCCTCAAAGTGCTAAAAAAGCACAAGTAGGCTCAGACTCTAGATTGACAAATGTTAGACATACAAGGGATCAATCTGGCACTTCGTATGGATAAAATTTATCTAAAAAAGGGTCCAAGCCAACTATTCAGCAGTAGAGAAGGTTAAATCTGGTCATGAAGAATATAGTTAGAAATGAAGTTATCAAGTGGATAAATTAAAGTATTGTTTACCTAATTTTTTATAGTAAATGAGTAAGCCTTGTTCAATTTGTCTCTAAGAAAGGAGGGATGATGATGATTACTAATGAAGAATTAGTTAATCCCTACTTGCATAGTCACTGAGTGGAGAATATGCATGTACTATAGAAAGTTGAATGAGGTTACTTACAAAAATCATCATCCTATTTGTTTATTGATCATATGTTTGAGCATACTCCCTGGCAGAGAGTATTTTTGCTTCTTGGATGGTTATTCGGGTTATAATCAAATAGTTATCTTCTCATAGGATCAGTAAAAAACTAATTACACATGTTTGTATGGTACTTTTGCTTTCAAGCATATGTTGTTTGAAATATGCAATGCACCCGCCACATATAATAGATATATAATTGTTATTTTTTGACGTGGTGGAAGAATTTGTAGAGGTATTGGTGGATGACTTCTCCATCCTTGATAGCTCATTTGAAGCCTATTTATAAAATCTTGATGGATGCACGTAAGATGTGCAGCATTGAATTTGGTACATAATTGAGAGAAGTACCACTTTTGGTGAAGAATGGGATCTTCCCTGATAAAAAAGTTTCATGGAGAGACCCCGAAGTAGATTGTGCAAAGATCAAAGCAATAAAGAAGCTATCGAATCCAATCAAAAAGATATTTAATTTGTTTTGATTATTTTTTATTTATATGTTTAAATCTTTATGATTTTATTTTTGTTCAATGAAAATCAAGCAACAGAGAGTAGCAAATACCGTAACAATTTGGCAGAAATAAATAATATATTTTATGTGAATTACAAGTTTATTTATTCAACTAAAAAGAATAACTAAATACTCACAAGTCACAAATGCAATACAAAATTTTGACTGGCGATGAAAAATATCCATACTATTAGACCATATTTGTCTTTATTTTTGTGAGGTTAATTATTTTGTATGCGTTTGATTGGTCCAAATTAAAATGTGCTTATCTGGCATCGATTTTTCTATAGTTCTGTTTAGTTTGTGGATAAGTATAAGAAAGTGTACTTCAATATTATTTTTCTTTGTTAAAATATATTTAAAACAAGTCAGAACTAAGTTGTACAAAATAAAATAAAAATAATTAAAGATGTAAAAGAAGAGAAAGTAGAAAAATGTTGCATTGTGATTTAAAAAATCTAATACAGGTTAGATATAAGTTACTTTAATAAAATATACAGAAGAAAAATTAATACATTTAAGTTCTTACTTTACTTGTGCAAATATTGTTACCATTTTACTGGATGTTTTGATCCTTTATCTTTCAATTGACATTTCTTCAGTTATTCACCCACTCATTTTTCAATTCTTCAAAAACTCCTATGCTGAAAATACAACAGCCACCAACAAGAAAAATGACTCATCAATCCCTTATAATGAGGCATGCAAGTGCTTGGTGTTATTGTTGCAGGTTCTGCATTGAGGTGTTTACCTCTAGGCAGGAACTTGCAGGACACCAACACAAGCACAGATTTCAGAATACTTGGATAAAGGGTACATATCATCACAAGTTTTTTTGTCCATCTGTTTACCTCCCTTTTCATTGTCGTTACTTTAGTAATCTCAAGTCTGCCCCAATAGTTTTATGCGACCATGAAATCATCATCGTATAAGAATCTGATAATGTAGAGGCCTCAAATAAGTCCTAGCGATTGACAGTCGATTTTTGATCTATTGCAGCAATCGATGATGTTGGAGATGCCTCCTAAACCTCATGGTCATCCACAATATATTTATAATCAATTGCAAACAACAATAGACCATCTTGCAAGTGACTCAACGACTTTCTCATGGTCATATATCGTATTTTCCAAATCAACCACAACAGTTGGCACAACAACCCCCTCATAGTTGTACGTCGTCTGGTGAAATGATGTAGATGTCTCATGTTTTTGGACCTACACCTATTACTCCTACTCTTATTCAGGAGAATTTATCTGTCCAATGTCTTAACCACTGGCTTCGCATGAGATTCAATTGAATCATAATGTTACATTGGCTTCTAGGTTTTTAAAATTAAGTCATCCATCCACCGGGAGTACTAGTGGAGTTACTGCAGGTTGAATGTCTAGGAAAAATAATGATGATCATGAATTGGAAGAGCTTGAATTAGAGTTTAGGCTTTAGATTTTTGAGAGACCAGGGGTTGAAGTATTTTTCTTGTTGTTATTGTTGTTGTTGCTGTCTTTGTCTTATATATGTTGTCATTTGACTTTTGTTTTAGTTTATGTTTTTTAGTTTTCTTTTTTGTAATTTTAGTAATTGTGTCTGTTATCTTTTATCTTGTGTCTAATGTAATAGGTGGTGTTTATCATCCACGAAGAACGTGTTGATATTTAATTTGATATTGCAATTCGTTCAAATTTTTGCTTAATATTATTGATGTATCATTGTTATAATCATTTCTCTTTTCTTTTTTTGGAGGGGGAGGGGGAGATAAGAGTAATGAATAATGGTCGTTCATTTTTAACACGTAGAATATAATTTGAATAAGATTTAGTTTAGCACTATATTGTTACTCATATCAGTCATTAAGGTCTACATATATGGACTTACAAATGTAACACAAAGACGCATTACATTTTTTCTAAAAAAAAATTGAAATGTATGTCAACCATTTAGGATAGGAATATATCTTGAACGCTTTACTTGATTGCAAAATGAGAAGATAACTATATACGTCCATTTTGGATGATCATTTTTCCCTCAACAATGTAGTTGTGAGGTTAATAAAGAGAGATAATTAAAGGTTTGAAATACAAGATCATATTATTAATCCCGTAAATCAATAATAAGATAAATAAACTAAGTTAATAAAATCGTATACTATACATGAATACTTAGTAGAATCGTTAGCTTAGAGTTTCTCTAAATAACTGATTTCAACAAGTTTTACTGCTTTTAGTCTTTTAACTAAAGTAGATAAAATCAACAATCATGACCTCTCATTAGTTATTTAAACACTTGTTAAATTTTTTATATTAGAACAAGATTTTTGCTAAATCACAAGTTCCTATGATAGCTCTTTGAGTCTCTGTATACCTTGCACAACCACATACGCTAGCGTGTGTATTTGAAAGCAACATGTTATTAATGTTATTAATGGGACTTAAAAATTAGTCTTTTAATATTTCTTTGATCATGTATAAATAATTGATCTTAGTCATTGTTTGTACAAGTACAATTTCTAGCTCACACAGACATGGAATGAAGATCTTGAGATAGAAAGACTGCTTCATTAGAGAAAAAAAGATGCTGCTCTTCAACAATTTTATTAACTCCAACCCAGCAAGTGGAACAAAATGGGATAATTTCACTAGAGATGATAGTACTTCCTTTAGCAGTACAACAATCCCAATTGCATGTAATGTCACTTCTAACATCTGCACATCAAAGGCAGAAGGTAGGTTTGAGCTAAACTAGAATATGGTGCAACTATTGCACACTGAAAGGAAGTTTACAACTCCAAGATGAGGATCCACAACAACATATTTAGAACTTTTTGGAGATCAATGGCACGTATACTCCAAGGAGTCTCAGCTGAACATGTAAGACTCACTTTATTTTCGTTTAGGAGTGTCAATGGTATGATTTGGGTGATTATTTCAAAAAATTTACATCATATTAATTTTTTTAATTATTTTATTGCATATAACCAAAATTAGACTTTTTAAAACTATCGACTCAATTAATTTTTTATTTTTCTAAAAAAAATATATAAAAATTAGAACACTTTATCAATATGTATGGTTCGCGGAGCCAACATTTTCGTCAAGGGTATTTATACTTTTAGAATATGGAGAACTATATTTTGTATCAAGGGTGTTCAATAATTGATATATAGCAAAATATTAATATTTAACCTATATATTCAAAAAAAATTTCAACAAAGGGTGTTCATCTGACTATCCTTGGAAGGGGTAGCTTCACCCCTCATATGGTTCAGTATTTTTTAGTTAATTTTTATAAATAAAATTCCTACTTAATTATTCAATGCAATTAAAAATTATATAAAAATCATTCATTTTATTATTAAAAGAAACTTGAAAGTTGAATCGGTACAATTTAAAAACCATTATAATTAGTAAAAGGAAAATATTTTTTAATGGTAATTAGGCGTAATATTGGATTGCTTACTCATTGTTCTCGCATTTTTGGGGTTTTTAACAGGTAAGGGCGGGAAGCTAGCATCTCTAAACCGCCGTCCAGGAAGAGAGGGAGAAAGAGAAGAAAAGAGAATGAAGTTCGCTGTGAAGGCATGGAGCAACGGTAAAGCTCGAGTTGGGATTCTTCAGCTAGGAAGCTGTCCTCACAACATTGAGACACCTGCTCTCCTCCTCACAACTCGCAAAGGCTTGCCTGTTTTCATCCCTCCTGATCATCTTCCCTCCCTCCCTTGCCCGGATTCTAACCTCTTCCATTTCAGTCCCCTTCACTTGTAAGTTTTCCTTGCTTTATTATTGTTGTGCTACTTGTCAGAATTCATTGGGTTGCACACAACGTGCTTCTTATTTGGTCCCTGCTGTTTTAGTATTAAATTAAATAATGTGGTTCATAGTCAGCGTTCAAGTGTACCTAGCCCCTAGGAAACGATTCAAAAGAATCCACCCTGTACGTGAGGATTGCACTGAATACCAACCTTATAAAATATAGTGTTCCTTGTTGAGTACCAACACAAATAAGTTAAAATTCTATAATAAGGAAAGAGTGTTGGTCTTTTATAGGTGTGACAATTGGGTGGGTTGGGTCAAATCTGAGCGGGTTATAATGGGTCAAGATAACAAATGGATCAAGACCCAACCCAACCCAAATTTGCTTGGGTCAAAAGGGGTTGAGTAATGGGTTATAGAGTGGGTCAAGACCCAACCTGACTCAATTTTTACTAAGTTTTACTTACTTTATTTGTTCTTTTTCAATATCTTAGTACTTAATTAAATTATATTTTTCTTTATTTTGGCAATATAAAACATATCAAATTAAAAAAAAGCATTTTAAAAATATTTTGACAAGATCTCTCTCGAGTCAATTTGGGTTGAATATCAACCCAATTTTAAATGGGTTCGGTTGAACTAATAAATGGACGATTTATTAACCCGCCCAAACTTTAACGTGTTCGGGTTAAACGAGTTGGATTTAATTTTGCCACCCCTAGTCTTTTAACAATATAACCTTTTCTTTGGTACAATGGAAAATAGTACTCCTTCTGCTTCATTTTATGAAGCACCTTTTCCTTTTTAGTCCGTCATAAAAGAATGTCACTTTACTATAGCTAGAAACAATTTAACTTTAAATTCGCCTTTTACCCTTAAAATAATTTTTAATTACACAAATATCTAAGGATTGTTTCAGACCACAAGTTTCAAAAGTCTTCTTTTTTCTTAAACACCGTGCCAAGTCAAGTGGTGTCACATAAAATGGGACGGAGGGAGTAAATAAATTTCCTAATATCCTTCATGAGTATTATGAACTCCATTCTGTTGCTCGCATCTTTACATACTAGCAAATCGTCACTATGCCAGTGATTTTCATTTGCTAGAAAGTCTGCTGGTAGTATCTGTTAAAACAAGCTCTAGGAGATTTATTCAATTCGTACAAGGCTTTCTTCAGTCTGTATACCTATCCTTGACTTTATTTAGTACCTAAAACAGGAGGAAATCTCATGTTCACCTCTTCTTCTAAGTCCTCATGAAGAATGCATTCTTCACATTAAAATGTTGTAAGTCCCAATTAAGATTAGCTGCACAAGACAAAAGGCTTTAAATGTGTTCATTTTTGCAACAAGAGCAAATATCTCTTGATAATCCACTCCATAAGTCTAAGTGAATTCCTTAGCCACCACTCTTGCTCTGAATCGTTCAATGGAACCATAACTTTATGTTTTACAACGAAGACCCATTTGCAACCAACCAACTTCTTGTGTGGTGGTGATGTGAGAAGTTCTCAATTCCCATTCTTTGATAGGACCTTATTTCGTCAATCATGACTTTGGTTCCATTTAGAATCTGCAAAAGCTTTCTTCCAATTAAAGACCCCCATTAATGCATCTTTCAATACGAACAAGCCCCAACAATTCAAAACCAGCAATTTTAAGGATATGAAGGATATCCCAACAATTCAAAACCAGCAATTTTAAATCAATTTAAGCATAGAGAAGAGGAGTTGCAGAACCTTGCTTGCTTTATAGCTCGAGGAGTAACAGAACCTATTAGCCTGACTGTAGTCTTCTGTCTGTCTCTATGTATCTGGATTAGTCCGTCATTGCCGCTAGATCTGTCAGAACTTGTTTCTTGAGAAAGAAGAAGTGGAGTACAGTTCCTTGTCTGGTCAATGCAATCTGGAAGACGCAGATCTGTGCAATTCAGAGTTGAAGCTGAAATGTTATCCCAATTAACCTCTAATCTACCAAATATTGTCCAGCTATGAAATCAACAGGCGAATAGCAAGAGATTTTGGAATTAGGTTTGGAAATTGAATTAAAGAAAAGACTGGTGGAGCTCTTAGTGAGTTTGAACTTTGCTGTAATCTCACGAAGCAGGTTATTCTGCTCAAAGTTGGCTGCTAGAATCATTGATTTGGGATGACTAAATGCTAAGGAGTAGGAAACCATAAACCCCTATCTCTAGAGAGAGAGAGAGAGAGAGAGAGAGAGAGAGAGGGAGGGAGGGAGGGAGGGAGGGAGGGAGGGAGGGAGGGAGGGAGGGAGAGAGAGAGAGAGAGAGAGAGAGAGAGTCTCCACTCGGAACTTATGAATCTAACTGAAAATTTGGATTTCTTTCTATTAAAATCACTTGTAGCTGTAGTTTAATGCCTGCTTTTCTTTTTGTGGGGCGCAACGTCATCACTTGGTAAAAGTTGACATTCTTCTTCTTCCTGTTCTTGTGTGTTATACAACACATACGTTTTCCTCTTGTAATAGGAGTTGAAGTGTTTAACCTTTTAGATGAGGTGATTCACACAACTCAGCTTTGTCTAATTTTATTTTTCTAGCTTGGAAGGCATTTCCCTGAAAGCAATCTCAAACATTGGTGGGCTGCACGCATTGCTTGGTTTACGTGATCACATACTGGTAGCTGTGCCAAGGGATTCTATTATATCTATTCCAGATCATGACAGTACTAACAGGATTGGAGCTTCGTTTGAAACTCCTTGTGGTCGTATGTTGGTAATTTATTTATTCTTTTCTTTCTTATTTATGTTTATATTTATAATTGGACCACCTTCTTGTTTTAGTGCAACAACCCCAATTGCGATCCATTTTCTTGTATTTTTCCTCCTATCAAGTTTAATTGTTCAATGAGAATTTTCTTTGCCTTGCTTGGCAGATTAAGCCTACAGAGTACATGGAAATGATTTCGTCAACGAGGCCAAATTTATGGGCTACTTTAGCTGATGAAGTTCCTGCTTGGGCTTCTGAAAAGAGGAACAAAGCCTCAGTTGAACGTACACTAAAATGGCTCGACGAATGCATCACTTCAAACTCGGTAGGCATGTCATACTGGCTATTTATCTATTCTCTGCTTTGCTAGTGCTGAGTATGCAAATATGCTTAGTTACAAGCCTGAGTTTGATGTCATATGCAATGTGAAAAGCATGCAGAGGTGCCTATATAGACTTGTCTGTGGAACTTTGGTTGTTGGCTGAAACACCATTTCATGGCAAGAAGCAATCACTTAAGAGTTCCTTTTCTGTAAAGTATCTAAAGAGGAGGTACATTTATTACAACATTTGGGGTTCCACTGGGTATGTTGTTGTTGTTTATAGTCTGGACATAGGACAGCACAATGTACTCATATTGTCTAGATGAGAGGTTGTCTTTTTTTTTTTTGAAAAAACAAGGGAACTTAATTGGATTTGTCATTCAAAGTCATTAACCTTTCTATGCGGTTTGCGAGTTATTCCACAGGAGCAAAGTTTTTATCCTATATGCACCCAAAGGATATTGGCTGCGGGTTTCCCTTGTCATTAGGGAAAAAATGGTCATTAACCTTTCTGTTCTTTCTAATGAGATCACGCAGGCAGTTCCTCTTTTGCTTTTTCCTTCTTCTTCTTCTTCTTCCCTTTTTTTAAACCTTTTTTTACCTTTTGTTCTGTGTCATCTTTAATGACTTTTGTCATGCTAAATTGGTTGGTCATTGTAGTGGAGATATTTACGACCTAGGTAACAACCTTCCCTATTAAAACTGAAAATATGAGTTGGATGAAAAGTTCAATCCATACTTTGAGTGGCAAATAAATACTTGGCAAGCTAAACAGTAAAAGTTGTTTTAGAAACTTCTGATCGGGTATAAGTGTTAACGGCTTAAGCTCACAAGGTGTTGAATATTATTTTTAGGGTCTAGTAAAATTAGTCAATCGGACTAGGAAAATCAATACTAAATAATTAAGCTACACTGTGCTGATAAATCTCAAAATATTATTTCCAAAACTAATTTCTTAATCATAGGTACATGCCATAATGAAGCCAAATCTGCTGATTCCTTTTTCCTTTGATTGTTTTCTCCTCATTTAATGGGAAAAGATGGAAATTCAAATTAGCAAGAAACGTAGCAATTAATGCTAACAACATGTTCTAATTTCTCATTATGGAACGAGGTCAACATAGGAAAAGAGAAGGCCCTTTCATGGTGTGAGCAAAGTTAACATCAGGTTATAAAGTAGGGATTGAGCTCAAATAAATGAAATATTAATAATTTCATGTTATGTTTTCATTTGAAAACAGTGTGTGTATATCTTTAGGGTATGTTGTTTGTATTTTCATTGATCAAATCGTAAGTTTAAAGAAATGACTCTTGATTTACTTCTCTTCAGTCATTGAATAAATTATATGATGTTTGTCCAATTTGAAGAGTCTAGCTAAAGAACTTGACACTTCTAATTAATATATTTAATCCGTGAAGTGACATTTCAACATTTTACCATTCTGATTAATATTCATTTTCTTGTTGACCTCCTTTTAACATGTGCTAGATTCACGTCTCTAGATGGGAGGACTTTACTTCTTGATCAAAAAACTAGGTAGACTCTTCGTAACAATCACTTGGGAGGATAATGACCCCAATGTAATTCAAATACCTCTTGTACGACTGGAATTGGACTATTCATCTTCATATTGGATGGAAGGAGAGCTAGGAGTGTGAGCTCCTTTTAGATTTGAGAATAGTGGCTACATGCATTAGAATTTGGGGATAGAATGGAGGGTTAGTGAAATAGTTATGTAGTGGCAGACCTGTACCAACTTGCAAGAAAGTTGAAGATGCTAAAAAGGTATATTAGGGCATGGAATAAAGAGGTGTTTAGGAGGGTAGAGATGAAGATGAAACAGACCATAAATGAGGTGGAGGATTGGAGGGGTTAGAATGAGTAGAAGAACTCAGAGGAACGATAAAAAGAAAGGAATAAGGAGTTGAAAGTAAGATCACTTATTTGCCATTAGCTCAAGAGATATGTTGTAGACCAAAAACTGAGAGATTGTTGCGAGGGGGGTACTCTGCTACACATTTCCCCACAGGGTGGTTGTGGCAAATTGGAAGAGAAATCACATCGATTTAATAGAGGTTAATGAGGGGGAGGAAGGTTAAAAAGCTAAAGTAGACTTGCATGAGCATTTGTTTAGAGAGGAGATCGATTGGAGTTCAATTCAGATAGGAGCGGATATGGTTAAAAAAAGGGTTATTGGGAAAGAAGAGGTTGTGCAGGGATGAAGCTCCGGGACAAAATGTTTTACTTTCACATTTTTCCACACTCCTTTGAGGTGATAAACATAGTGGCATTTTAGGAATCTGAAAATATCTCAACACTTCTTTCATAGCCATTGTCCTGAAAAGAGAAAGTGCTATGAGTATCAAGGATTATATATCTATTAGTCTAGTGGAAACATCTATAAGATTGTATCTAAGGTATTTTTAATAGACTAAAGCAATTCTTAGTTAAGTCATTTTCTACTTAGAGAATTTCTTTTGTGGAAGACAGATGATCACGTCCAAAACTCGTCCTAAAACGAATAAGTTGTCATTGCAAATACAACTCAACTTTGAAGTCCACATTCAGATCCATTTAGAACTATTTTTTAATCACAACTTTTACAAGCACCAAGAGAATTAATTCAATAGACTTTTTTGAGTTAGAATATTTTTGATTTGTTATGTACACTAACAAATAATAGATATCAAAAGGAATAAAATTGGTGAGTAAATTCTGTGGAGTTCTTTTAAGAGTAAATACCCTAGGATAATGATTTCCCCAATTATCAAAATAAATTCTTAATATGTTAATTGTAATTTGCCAAAAAATTCTCTATAATCATGTCATTTCTTACTGCAAATATCTCTTGATTAAATGTAATAATTTTGTAGAGTTGTTCTCTCGAACTAACTAAAGCTAGCATTTTAAACTACTCAGAAGATCACGTTAAAGCTTCATTATTTCAAAATATCCACTTTTAAATGTAAGCTATTAAGTTCTTAACAAATTTGAAGTGATGTCTTTCAACTAAACTTTAATCTTGTAATCTTTCTCAAGCAATACGAGACATCACAACACCATTAATTGAGGGCCCATTAACCTCAAGAAAAATATAGTTGAATGACTCAATTATATTTAACACTATCAAGATTTCATCCATGAAAAAGTTCCATCAAAATTCTAGATAAGAAAATTAGATACTCATATGAAAAGTTCATAATGAACAAGGAAAGAATTGAAGAAAGTACAATTCATCGCCAAATTATTATCTTTCGCTCCTCATGTGTTCTTGCCTCCAAAAGTAGTGTGTCCCCCTTCAAAAGACATTCTCTTGGGGTTTAAATACAACCTAGTGTCATGACCCAATACTAGGGCCTAGCTGTGACATGGCGAATGAGGAACTCGAAGGTACCTCAAATAAGCCTTATGGCATTCATCAAGCACATGATTGGTAAAGACAATAAAATAAGTGGAAACTAAGGGATAGGTGTAAGGGATAATCAACCTAGGCATAAGAACAAGAGTCATAGCAAATACATACACGTCATATATCCAAGAATACCACTAAGTCATAGATAGGGCCGGGGGCTTAGACATGTGCCAAGCTCACTCTCAAATGCATATAAAGTGGAATAGGATACTGTATTTTTAAAGTAACAAGCTAGATAGTAAGGTTATTGTCCCCGAACTAAAAGACTCACCAATGAAGCAAAGTCTTCACTCCACAAGTCAACCACGAGCGTGAGGTGGAGGATGATCATCGGACCCTACATGGTGATATCATGTAGGCAAAATATGCATTAGTACTTTGAATATACCAAGTAAATGGGATACAATGCAACAAGAAGATCATAATACCATATAAGCAATATGCATAATCATAACAAGGAATTAAAGCTCAAGATGATGATGAACATAAATGATTAGAGTGGTGACATGGAATGTAAGGGGGATAAACAATGAAAATAAAAGAAGGATAATTAGAAGTCTTTTACAACAATGGGGCGCGGATGTTTATGTTTTAGTGGAGACTAAATTGGCAAGGAATGATGAAAAGATGATCCGACAGCTTTGGTCTAATAGGTGGTTGGGGGAATTTCATATGGAAGCGGAAGGAAGAAGTGGGGGCATTGTAGTCTTGTGGGACAGGAGGATCTGGAAGGGGGTTTTGGTGAGGACTTGTGCACAATCTGTATCTTGTAGGTTCGAGGGCATCAATATGAACCTAAACTGGTTCCTAAGTGCAGTCTACGCAGACTGCAACAGAATAATCAGAAGGAACTTGTGGATAGAACTGAGCAATTTCCGGGCTAGCTACCCAGGCCCATGGTTAGTATGCGGGGATTTCAATGTAACTAGATATCCTTCGGAAAGATCTATTGACTCGAGGATGACAGGGGCTATGTCGGAATTCACAGATTGGATAAATGAGATGGAGCTAGTAGACCCTCCTTTATCTGGGGGCAATTCACGTGGAGAAGGGGTGACAACCATCTGACTGCTTCCAGATTAGATAGGTTTCTTTACTCCCATCACTGGGATGAGACCTTTTTACAAATTAAGCAAGAGATTTTGCCCAGGCTGGAATCAGATCACAATCCAGTGAAGCTGTCTTGTGGGGAATTGAAGCTGAAAAAATCCTACTTCAAGTTCGAACAATGGTGGATGCAGCTAGAAGGTTTTCAAGACAAGGTGAAAGGCTGGTGGAGCTCCTTCTCTGTGGTGGGAACTCCATCTTTCATTCTAGTCACCAAGTTAAAGATGTTGAAAGAGAAATTGATCCAATGGGGAAAAGAAAATAGAATCAACTGGAAACAACACAAGGAGGAGATTCTCAGGCAGATTGCGGCAATGGAACAGGTACAGGAACAAAGAACTTTGACTGATGATGAAGTGTTGCAGAAGGTTCAGCTTCACAAGGAGTTTGATGAGGTGTCCAGAAATGAGGAGATAGCCTGGAGACAAAGATCAAGAATCCAATGGCTCAAACAGGGGGATAAGAATACGAAATACTTCCATATAATGGCCACATCACATAAAAGGTGGAATACTATTGACAAATTGGTAGTGGATGGCAGGGAGGTGGTAGATACCGAGGAGATCAAAGTGGAGACTGTAGAGTTTTATCAGAAACTCTATAAAGAAGCAGAATATTGGAGGCCTGGCCTCATTTTGCAAGACACGGCTAGTGTCAGTACAAGGAAAGAGAATGGTTGCAAAGAAAATTTGAGGAAGAAGAGGTTCTAGAAGGAATCAAGCAATGTGCCAGTGATAAGGCCCCTGGTCCTGACGGCTTCCCTATGGACTTTTATCAGACTTTCTGGGAGATACTTAAGGCAGGCATCATGAATACTATCAATCATTTTTATGAGCATCATACTTTTGAGAGAAGCCTAAATGCCACCTTTGTGGCTCTTATTCCAAAGAAGACAGGTGCTGTGGAGCTTAGGGACTTCCGACCAATAAGTTTGATAACAGGTGTGTACAAGATCATAGCAAAACTGCTGGCTGAGAGGATAAAGAAGGTGATTAACAAACTGGTAAATAAGCACCAGATGGCATTTATAAAAGGCAGACAAATCATAGATGCAGCTCTTATTGCTAATGAATGTATGGACTCCAGAATGAGGGGGGATGAACCAGGGATTATGTGTAAATTAGACATTGAGAAGGCTTATGATCATGTTAACTGGCCTTTCCTGGTCAGCATTCTGAGACAAATGGGCTTTGGTGAAAGATGGTTGGGGTGGATAGAGACCTGCATAAAAACTGTTAGGTTCTCCATTCTGATTAATGGAGAACCTGTTGGTTTTTTTCCTTCTGAGAGAGGTCTCAGACAAGGAGACCCTTTATCCCCTTTTCTTTTCATCTTAGCAATGGAAGGTCTGGACAGTATGATGAGGGTGGCTGTCCAAAATTCATGGCTACAAGGTTTTCAGATTGGCAATTCTTCTGGGGTTATGATGCAAGTTTGTCATTTGTTTTATGCTGATGACACGGTTATCTTTTGTGATGCGAAAGAAGAGGAGATTAAAATTATCAGAATGATTCTTATAGTGTTTGAAGCAGTCTCGGGCTTGAAAGTTAACTGGAGAAAAAGCAGTATATTCCCCATCAGGGCGGTCGCGCAGATCCAAGGTATGGCAAACATCTTGGGGTGCAAAATTGAAAAACTCCCAACTATATACCTTGGTATGCCACTTGGAAGAAAACACAAAGAAAAAGGGATATGGGATGGTATAATCGAGAAAACTTAGAAGAAATTGGCATACTGGAAGGCACAATATCTATCTTTGGGGGGAAGGAGCATCCTAATCAACTCGGTTCTGGATTCTCTACCCACTTATGTCATGTCTCTCTTTACTATGCCCACCAACGTGGTAGCCAGACTTGACAAGGTAAGGAGGGATTTTCTCTGGTTTGGAAATAAGGAGAGCAAAGGAATACATCTTGTTAAGTGGAAAACAGTGACTTTAAGCAGAAACTTAGGGGGGCTGGGAATCAAGAACCTAGGGATGCAGAACAAATGTCTATTATCTAAGTGGCTGTGGAGGTATGGCAAAGAGAATCAAGCACTCTGGAAAGAGGTTATTAGTAGCAAGTATGGACAGAGCAACTCTTGGTCATCTAATGGGGTAAGTAATACATATGGAACAGCGGTTTGGAGATCCATCAGGAACCTATGAGGACATTTCCAACAGTTCATCAGATTCAAAGTGGGGAATGGAACCAGGATTCTATTCTGGAAAGACCATTGGATTGGTCAAGCACCACTGTTATCATCTTTCCCAGACCTATATATTATCAGCTTAGTACCAGATGCCAAGATAGATGAAGTCTGGTCTGAACATGGCTGGAATCTAGGCTTCAGGAGAGCATTAAATGACTGGGAGATAAATAGGGCAGCTGAGATGCTTAAAGCGATTGATGAGTTCAAGGGCACAAGCATGAGGAAGATGCAATGGTCTGGAAGCATAATCAGACTGGTATTATCTCAGTAAATAGTCTGTACAAGAAAAAAATGAAAGAGATGACTGGTGCAACCTCTGGTCCTTGGAAGAAGATTTGGAAGAATAAGGTGCCAACTAAGATTAGGTGCTTCTCTTGGCTTGTGGCCAGGAGAGCTTGCCTCACTCAGGAAAAGCTTCAAAGAAGAGGATTTCAAATAGTCTCCAGATGCTTTCTGTGCAATAAGGCTTCTGAGACAAACAACCACCTCTTTATTCACTGTAGCTTCACTTCTCAATTATGGGCAATTTCTTACGAAGGACAGGAACTAGTTGGGTGATGCCTGAGCATACTGCTGAACTTCTTAGCTGTTGGGAAAGGATAGGGGGCAACAAGTTACAGAAGAGATGGTGGAACATAATTCCTCCTTGCATATGGTGGACTGTTTGGAGAGAAAGAAATAAGAGATGTATGGAAAACACTGAGGAGCCTCTACAAAGGATCAAATGGTACTGTATGAAGACCTTCTTTTTTTGGTGCAAGGAGGAGGACACAGGGAGCAACAGTCAGCTTTTAGAATTTATGTCTACTCTGTAAATTAACAATAGTTTTTTTACACTATTTTAGGAATGTAAATACTTTTGATGGTTGCCAGCACCCCTATTGCTGAAGAATACAACTTTACCTTTGTCAAAAAAAAAAAATGCATCATTTAAAACATGATTTGAAGTAACATAATCACTATAAAACATCATATATGTGTCTATGTGGTAGGAGACCACAACCAACAATAAACATGCGAGCTACAACATGGAATCCCGATGTTGCCTCTACACTAAAAAAGAGGAGACTACTTGCCAAGGTAGAACTTCACCTCACTAGGTGGGTGTCATGAACATGATGCTATATGTGGATCCACTAGCTAAGCCATATAGGCACATAATCCTACGATGACACGTAGTTGTGACACCTAAGACTTTATGTAAGGACCCGTTGGGTTGAGTCTCTATCTCAAGCCTCATTCGATGCTAAGTCAAGTCCCACGGGACATTAAAACATAATCATAATTATACATTCACAAGCTTTAAAACATATCATCATCATATTATGAGTAGCTCATCAATTTAGGAATCCCTTCGAGTGAGAATTGTCCTTTCACCATCTTGAAAACATCATAGACGGCTTCATAAAATACTTTATAACTTTCATAACATATAGTGAAACCCTTTGTCATTCATAACATACTTCATCATGGAACTTAGCTTAAAACTTGGTGGGTTAATGTATGCAAGCCTTAAAAATCATGCAATTATAGAGAATCATGCATAAACATATTAAAACTAATCAATTGAAGCCATTCTCAAACAACCCACTACATATTATTCAAAAACAATGGGAACATGAAATTCATCTTGTAAAAATCAACAACTTCATAACATTGCATTTTACATAGCTCATATAACTAAAAATATACAATCAAATCAACATTTGAAAAGGGCTTCATGCATCTAATAAAATCCCCTTACTTGAAAGCTAGTGAAATAGGAAATCTACTTAAGCTTTATGGAGGGAAGGAGTCCACAAATCAAACCCACATACCTTAATGACCGAAAAGAAGCTTGAAGTTTGGGGAAGAAACCTTGAAAGCCCTAGCTTCTTTCTTTGAGTCTTGAGAGGAAAATTGCCTTGGGAATTTTTTTAGAGAAATTTGGGTGAAGAGTGAATGAGGGTATTGGAGAGGAATGGGGTTGATATGGGTAGAATTAGGCTTAAAATGATGTAGTATTGGGCTTAGGATGCGGGAAAATGTCGAACATACCCTTCATTAAAAACTGTCAAAGCTAAACTATGGACCCCGTCTATCGGTGGTAGATTGGTTTATAGATCGTAAGTGGGAGGTTTCATCTAGGTTACATTTCTGAACCTCTGAAACTGTCTCTGAAACTCAATCGACAAATACCTTTTACGGCTCGTAGATTAATTGATGTGTTGTTAATCCCTTTAGTAAATCCCATCCATACTTAAAAAATTTTCCAATTCAGGGCCCCAAATCACGAGATCATTTTATGGATCATAGACACAACTATGACCCGTCCTGTTTGATCGTAAACCAAGATCCAGAACCCTAAATGTTTTGCTCTCACTAGCCCAATCCACGAGCGTTGTTTACGACCTGTGGTTTGGACCATGAGCCGTAAATGAGGCTTGTAAATTGGCTTGCAATTTTTCAGCTTTTGCTTTTCGCTTTCAAATTGCGGGGCCTTACAATATCTTCCTCTTGGGAACATTCGTCCCCGAATGTGCTAAACGCAAGATCTAAAGGTGTAAAGAAACAACTAACAACCCTGCATGAATGCAAAATGCAACTTAAACATCTTTTTTCATAAAAACTTGACACTCATGCTTTAAATATCATTCAAATGTAGTCTTATAAGCATGCAAATTTGCATAAATGGCATGAAACTAAAATGCAATGAATTTGAGGTCTTTGGGCAAGAATAACTTCATACCTTAGGCTTGAGTAGAGTGAAAGAGATAAGGGTATCGCTTTTTTATATATGCTTCTGTTTCCCATGTAGCCCTTTCAACTTGTTGGTTCCTCCAAAGGACTTCGATGGATGCAACATCTTTGTTCCTCAATCTCTTGACTTGCCTATCCAATATTTCAACCAGGACTTCTTCTTAAGTCAAGTTCTCCTAAATAGTTACAACCTCCAAAAGGTATAATGGAACTTGGGTTACCCACATACTTCCTCAACATGGACATGTTGAAAATCGACTGAACCATACTCATCTCATAGGCAACTCTAACTCATAAGCAACCTTGCTAATCCGTCTCAAAAACCTATAAGGCCTTACTGTCATGACGCCACCTGATCATCTTGAAGGGGGGAGAATCTAGAGTCTTGGAGGGGTTTATGGAAGACTCTAAAATCTTGTAGATAGAACTTGAATGTTCTTAGAATTCTTTAGACTTGTGGAGTGTTCTGGAGTAGGGACTAACATGTAAATAGTGAGGGTTTTGTATATTAAATATTATTTACACTTTGACCCCAAGTAGGTAGTATAAATAGAAGGGGGCATTCACTTGGCAAACCATTCAAAAATTGTAAGCGATCTTCCATAAGAAATATACAAGTCTTCTTTCTAAAGCTCTCTTGTCTTCTCATATCTAGCGTTCCCTTAGCGATCAAAACATATAGGCTTACTTGTACTAGCAAGATAGTGAAAGATTCATGAGTAAGTTGACAACTGCCGACGGGAGTCTTAGTGAAAGTCTAAGTATGTGACAGAGTAGTATCAGAGCAGGTTTCTACTAAGGGAAGCAAGGCAAGTGAGGGACACTTTGATGCCACCAACGCCGCCAACGTTAGGCTGGATGTTGGCAAGAAACAACGCAAGGGTAAAAGAACTCTAAGAGGAATGATGAGGTGACTATTGAACCAGCGCCTAGCAAGGTCATAACATCCTACTCACTCTTGGCCACTGAGATGAGTGACGAAGAACGAGGTGAGGAACCGTAGGCGTCACGCCTGGTATAGAGTGGATCATAAGAGTGGATGCTGCCAGGCAAGCTGTGAAGGTCTTAGGCAAATGCTTGAATCAACTCGACGACAAGTTCACCCTTGAAGAAAACGACAACATTCGGAAAGAATTGGACGGGCGTAAGGCTACGGAGTACGAGGTGAAGGAGGCTCACTTCCTAGGAGTATCGGCTTATGGACGCACTGAGCAAGATTGAGGCAATGAGTGCCAAGATGAAGAAACTTGAAGCATGCATGGAGGAAGGGAGATATGTTACGTCTACTAGAGACAAGGAGGCCAGTATCGAGGCTCCCAAGCCCACCTGTGTTCAAAGGCGCTTGTGATGCACAAGAAGTGGAGAATTTTCTTTGGCACTTGGAGAATTACTTCAAGTGTAACAAAGTGAAGAACGATGAGACGAAGATTAACATGACTGTGTTGTACCTTTCGGAGATGGCTATGCTGTGATGGAAACGGAAGGAGTTGGAGATAGGGAAGGGGCTATGCACCATCGATACATGGGAACAATTTCTAAATGAGTTCAATAAGGCCTTCTTCCCCAACAACGTCATCTACGAGGCAAAGCGCAAGCAAGGAACTGCAATAGACAAGTAGCATAAGGGCTTACATGAAGGAGTTTACTACTCTCACGCTTCAGATTCCCAACCTCACGGTTGAAGATATGATGTTCCACTTCATGGATGGGCTACAAAATTGGGTCAGGACAGAGTTGGAACGCCGACAAGTTAGGACCATTGACGAGGCCATCACACGGGCAGAAGCTTTGACAGACTTCAGGCATGAAAAGCACGATAGAGACAGAGAAGAGGAATCGAGAGGTAGTCATGATCAAGGTGGGGAAGTTGGTGGCAAAAGCAAAGATTGGCAGCCACGTCCCAAGAAATCATGACACCTATAAATCTGATGGCAAGAAGTTCGGACGATAAAGCAATGGAGAGAGAAAGGCATATCCCGAAAAGGGGTATAACTGGTACCTATGCGGTGGGCGGCATGGCCATAAATGATACCTGAACTAAAGAACCTTGGTGCAATATTACGAGAATGGAAGGAGAAGGATGCACAAGAACCAGGGGAAGGTTCGGGCATGACACAATTAGGGGTAATTGGACTATGCAGAGCTATTACGAAGCAACCGGAGTAGCCGAAAGAATATAGTGCAGTATGTGGACATCACGATCAATGGACGACCTGCTCGTGCTATGGTCGAGATAGGCGCAGAGGCCAATATCATGACTGAGTTTGCAGTGACAAGGTTGGGGGATAAGATATAGCCCAAGTAATGGTTGCCCTAGGACGATCAATGCACCAATGACTCCTGTGTGCGGAGTTGTTCAGGGAGTAGACATAATGTTGGGCAAGTGGCACAGTAAGAAACTATTGAATTCATTAGACATCTATTCTCCACCAGATCAGATCTTGATATTTTGATGCAGGTAGAAAATTGAGTCTCAATGTAAGTCAAAAACGTCTTGAATATGGAAAAGGTATCAGATTTGGAACGAAGAAAATACACCCATGTAAATCGACTATAATCATCTATAAATGTCACAAAGTAATTGAAATGAGCATGAGAGACAATTGGTGAAATACCTCAAACATCACTATGAATGACATCAAAACACTTTGTAGCACGACTTTCGAAACTAGAAAAAAGAAGAGCTTTACTTTTACCTAATTTACGAGTAAAACAATCAAAGGGAGTTGCTGAAAATGAATTTTTATTTCCCAATAAACCAGAATTTGACAAATAAGATAACATAATAAAATTTGGACGCCCTAGACGCTTACGCAAACCTTAGTCTTACTAGCTGTAGAAGTACAAGCAGAAGATAGAACAGGAGGAATGGAAAAGCATATAGGAAACAATCTTCCAACTTTAGGTCCCTTTGCAATTATCGTCCCCGACACCTGATCCTGCACAAGGCAACCATTACGAGAAAAATTCACTCGAGCATCTTTGACCTTCCACTAAGCTAATTTTGTAGGATCAGTCGGTGCAGGATCACTTCCATCGGTATGGCCCGATAATTCTTTTCCCGTGACAAATAATTGAAATCGAAATTCCCAAGCGAAGTAATTGTTTTGGTGAAACGAACGTTGAATGACTCAGTGATGTGGAGTCATATTTTTGAATAGCAAAATCCAAAAATACAATGATACGAAAAAATGTCTAGAAAAATCAAAGACCAGGAGCCCTAAATAGTTAGGACTAATTGTTGATTAACAACAACAAAAACAAAAACTTTCAAAAATTATTTGAAAGTTACTACAGATCCAAGACTCTATGAATCAAAGAAGAGAAGGCTCTGATACCATGTCAAGAACAAAGAAACACAAGAGAAACTAAGGAATGACTGTCTTAATTCATTTATTCAAATACATAAGAATACATCAGTATTTATACACAAGAGAAAATATTCTCTCCTTAATGTAAATCCTGCAAATTAATGTGCATAATATTCTACAACTAATGTTACATAATATTCTACACTAAATGTAGTATCTAGAATATCTCTTGCATATATTCTACACCTAATGCTATACAATATTCTACACTAAATGTAGATCATGTAGGATACCCTATGATCTTTCCATTATGCTAACAGGTTGGGTATCGAGAGGAGGTCTATGCAAAAATCAATTTTCCTTTTGGGACGAACATCGGGAAGGTCATCGGGAAACTCATTAACCACAAGATCGACCCAACGGGAGGAATTTCGGAATCAACATCCCTAACCCTCATAAGGTGATAGATACAACTCTTAGCAATTAATTTTCGAGCTTTAAGACAAGAAATGAATTTACCCTTAATTATCGAATCATGACTTCTCCACTTAAGAATGGTTCATTAGGAAATTGGAACCTAACCCTACGGGTTCTACAATCAATGGAGGTGTGAGATGCATGCAATCAAGCCATCCGAAGAATAATATTGAATTCTACCATGTCAAGTTCAACAAAATCACAAATTAAGATTTTATGCAAAATTGACGCGGTACAACCCCTATGGACCCTTCTAGCAACAATAGACTCACCAATGGGGGCATACACCAAAAAGGGTTCACGTAATACCTAGGGACATACATCAAACCTACTAGCAAGGAATGGGATTATGAAAGACAAGGTGGCACCTGGATCCAACAAAGCATACACCTCATAATAAAAAATCTTTAACATACCGCCTCATCCACCCTTCGCCTCCCTTGAGAGCATAGAGTCGGTCGTATCGTGGGGCACTCCCTTGGGGACGATTATCTCTACCTCTATTTGGAACACTTAGACAATCGGCAAGCTTGTGGCCCATCTTGCCACACCCATAGCAAGCACCCAAATCCCTCAAGCATTTACCACCATGATTTTTCCCACACTTTGAGCACCTTGGGAATGTCGAGCCACCACTGCTGCCACCACCTTGAACCTTAGGGTTTGGCACCCTATCATTAGCAAACCTTTGAGTTGGAGCATGAGACGACTCTTGACCTTGAAATTTTTGGCCTTGTTGAAAATGGTCACTTCCGCCACTCTTAGCACCTTGGAACCCACCTTTAAAACGAGCTCTCTTGGACTCTTTCATTCTCTTCTTCCTAAGCTTCTCTCCCTTAATTTGCTCGGCATAAGTCATTAGCCGATATATGTCCATTTCCTTTACAAGCATGGCGATGCGACATTCTTCATTAATCAAGTCGGCCACCCTCAGTACAAATTTGTTCATCCTAGCCCGGGGATCGGCGACCAAGGTAGCAACATACTTTGAGAGATTGGTGAACTTGAGGGAATACTCACTCACACTCATAAAGCCTTGTTTGAGATTCATGAACGCCATTATCTTGGTTTCCCTTAGCTTAATAGGGAAGAGGCGATCAAGGAAGGCGACTTTGAATTCCTCCCGAAGAATGGGACTATCATCCATCCTCTCCATCTTCCATTGAGTGAACCATATTTATGCAATGCCCTTGAGTTGGTAAGCCGCTAACTCCACTTTCTCCTTTAAAGTCACCCCGATAATGGCCAAGACTTTGTACACTTCATCGATGAATTCTTGAGGGTCTTCCTCCACTTTCTAACCATGAAACTTTGGAGGGTTCATCCTAGTGAAAGTCCTCTCCCTTGAGGCCAGAGTAGGAGCATGAGAAGCTTGGGCTTCTTGATAGTCTTGGTTGGCCACAGCTTGCGCCAACATGGTGATGACATTCTGATACTCAGTATGAATGACCCCTTCTTTTTGGGGAGCTTGTGAGGCCAGAGGATTTTCTTTGTAGAATTCCGGCGGGTTTCTCTTTTCTCTCTTCCTGCGGCGAACCCCGCCATTTCTCTTTCTGCGGCGAACTCTAGTGTCGCCGCTCTCCTTCAACGGTAACGTTGTAGCGTTCAGAACCAGACCGGCTGCTGCAATGGCGTTAAATTTCCGGCTAGAAACAGATCCCAGAGAAGCAGGCGACCACTTTCCGGCGACACTTGTTTCAAGAATCAACCCAGGTTCTATCGTTCCTCTCTTCTCTATTTCTTGACTGCACTAATCCATTTGTTAATTTCTTTCCTGATCAGTTCCTCACTGTTCTAGATCATTGTTCAGATTTTTGGCTTGACTATTGGCAAGAATCACTGTGTTGGTTACTGTTTGTTGCTTGACTACTATTTTTCTAAATATACTCTTTGATTCTGTGCTACTTTGATTCCTTGTTATTGGTGGTAGATTAATTCCATTAGTATACCTCACACTTTACTGCTTTACATTTACTGCTTATATTAGTGGTTACGTTATTGCTGTGTTGTTGTATTGTTTGATATTGTATTGCTGCTGTTATTGTTGTATTGTTGTTCAACTAGTTTGTATTGGAGTTTGCTGATCTGACTAATTGTGAGTGGTTATTGAGAGTAGTTGGTGACATCCGGATCTGATGGTGGAGTAGGGTCATGTCGTTGGTTGGGGTCGGGGGTAAGAGGTAGGGGTGGCAGGAAGGGCACATGCTTATTTAAATTAAGGGTAGGGTCGTGGAATATAGGTACACTTACAGGGAAATCCATAGAGCTAGTAAAGTGTCTTAAGAGGAGACAAATTAATATAACGTGTGTTCAGGAGACTAGATGGGTAGGGACCAAAGCTCGGGATGTAGATGGGTTCAAGCTATGGTACTCGGGGGGTTATAGGGGCAGAAATGGTGTAGGTATACTAGTAGATGTGGACCTTAGGGATTATGTGGTGGAGGTTAGGAGGTTTAACGATAGGATGATGTCTATTAAACTGGTGGTGGGTAAGCACGTAGTGACTGTAGTTAGTGCTTATGCGCCCCAAGCGGGTCTAGAGGAGGAAGTCAAGAGGCTCTTTTGGGAAGAATTGGATGTGGTGGTGAGGGGCATACCAGTGACGGAAAAGCTTTTCATTGGGGGAGACTTTAATGGACATATTGGGGCTACCAGTAATGGGTTTGAAGATGTCCATGGAGGCTTTGGTTTTGGGGAAAGGAATGGAGGGGGGACGTCTCTCTTGGATTTTGGCAAAGCATTTGAGTTAGTTATTGCTAACTCATGTTTCCAAAAGAGGGAAAGTCACTTGATAACCTTTCAGAGTGCGGTAGCTAAAACTCAAATTGATTACCTACTCCTACGAAAAGGTGATAGAAGCCTTTGTAAGAATTGCAAAGTTATTCCGAGTGAGAGTATTTCCACTCAACATAGGCTTCTAGTGATGGACGTAGAGATTAAGAGAGAAAAGAAGAGGAAGATTGTCTATGCCCAACCGAGGATTAGATGGGGGGCCCTAACTCCTGCCCTCTCGCATGAGATGGAAGAAAAGCTGAGAAATTTAGAGGCCTGGAGTAGTGGTGGAGAGGTGAATAATATGTGGGACAATACTGCTGGTTACATTCGAAAGGTAGCCTCTGAGGTACTAGGGGTTTCGAGAGGAACCTTCGGGGGACGTCAAGGTGATTGGTGGTGGAATGAAGAAGTTCAAGAAAAAGGAAAAGCTAAGAAGGTGGCCTATACAAAGTGGTTGGAGTGTAGGGAGGAGGATGAAAAACAAAGGCTTAAGGAGATTTATAAGACGGCTAAGTCAGAAGCAAAGATGGCGGTGACGAGTGCTAAGACAGCAGCGTTTGAGCGCTTATATGAGGAGTTAAGTGATAAAGGCGCGGAAAAGCGAATGTATAGGCTTGCTAAAGAGAGAGAAAGGAAAGCTCGCGACTTGGATCAAGTGAAGTGCATCAAGGATGAGGAGGGTGAGGTGCTAGTGGATGTGACTTATATTAAACAAAGGTGGCAAGCTTACTTTCATAAACTTTTAAACGAAATGGAGATAGTGATATTGAGCTGGGCGAGTTGGCACATTCCGAAAGTCACCGAGATTTTGGTTATTGCAGGCGGTTCAGAGTTGAAGAGGTTAGAAGGGCTATTAGTAGGATGAAGAGAGGAAGGGCGCTCGGACGTGATGAGATTCCGATAGATTTTTGGAAGAGTATGGTTAAGGATGGCATAGAGTGGCTGACTAGACTGTTCAATACTATCATGAAGACGGCCAAGATGCCGGATGAATGGAGGAGTACAATGGTCCCACTGTATAAGAACAAAGGTGATATTCAAAACTGTAATAATTACAGGGGTATCAAGTTGTTGAGTCATACTATGAAGGCATGAGAGAGAGTGGTGGAGATGAGGGTGAGAAAAGTAGTTTCTATCTCAGAAAACCAGTTTGGATTCATGCCAGGACGGTCGACTACTGAAGCGATCCACCTTGTTCGGAGATTAGTGGAGAAATACAGGGAAAGTAAGAAGGACCTTCATATGGTGTTCATTGATCTTGAGAAGGCTTATGACAAAGTCCCGAGGGATGTCCTATGGAGGTGTTTGGAGATGAAAGGCGTCCCAATAGCATATATTAGAGTGATAAAGGACATGTACGACGGGGACATAACTCGGGTAAGAACGGTGGGAGGAGACTCTGAATATTTTCCTGTTCAGATGGGACTTCATCAAGGGTCTGTGCTGAGCCCTTTTTTATTTGCCTTAGTGATGGATGAGCTGACGCGATCTATCCAGGAGGAAGTCCCGTGGTGTATGTTGTTTGCAGATGACATAGTACTGATTGATGAGACCCGGATCAAAGTTAATGATAGGTTGGAGGTTTGGAGACACGCTTTGGAGACCAAAGGATTCAAACTGAGCAGGACCAAAACAGAATACTTGGAGTGCAAATTCAGTGTTGCGAGGGATGAAGCAGACATTGATGTGAGACTTGCGGCTCACCTTATTCCCAAGAAGGAAAGCTTTAAGTATCTGGGGTCTATCATCCAGAGCAGTGGGGATATCGACGATGATGTCACACATCGTATTGGGGCGGCATGGACAAAATGGAGGTTGGCCTCTGGAGTATTGTGTGATAAGAAGATACCACCTAAACTCAAAGGTAAGTTCTACAAAATGGTGGTTAGACCATCTTTTTTGTATGGAGTGGAGTGTTGGCCAATAAAAAATGTACATGTTCAGAAGATGCAAGTCGCAGAAATGAGGATGTTAAGATGGATGTGTGGTCACACCAGGAGTGATAAGATTAGGAACGAGGTCATTCGGGAGAAGCTAGAGGTGGCCCCTGTAGCTGACAAGATGAGGGAAGCGAGACTGCGATGGTTTGGACATGTACAGAGAAGGAGTACCGATGCCCCTGTTAGAAGGTGTGAGAGGATAGATTTGGGAGCTACAAAGAGGGGTAGAGGTAGACCAAAAAAGTATTGGGGGGAGGTGGTTAGACATGATATGGTGAAACTTGATCTCACCAAGGACATGACCTTAGACAGGAAGGGGTGAGGTCGAGAATTAGAGTAGCAGGTTAATAGGGTAGATAGGAAGGAGTGGTAATTGTCTGCCTTTATATGTTATTTATCTGCATTTATATGTTTACTATCCTGTATCTATGTATTATCATGTGTTCTTCTCTTTCTTGCTTGTTTACCATATCTAGCTTATTCTGCTGATGGGTTTTTGTGACGAGGGTTTCCAGGAAACAACCTCTCTACCTATGTGGTAGTGGTAAGGTCTGCGTACATCTTACCCTCCCCAGACCCCACTTGTGAGATTTCACTGGGTATGTTGTTGTTGTTGTTGTGTGAGGCCAGAGGAACTTGGTCCTCATTGGGGACATGAGCCCTTCGTGGAGATACTCTTCTTGGAGGCATGATCTAGAAATGCTAAGAACAAGTCATTAGAAGTAGGAAATCTTAGGACAAGTTCTAAGGCACAACATAGAATATGAAAGAAGTGAGTCATTTTCTAGACGTCTTATAGTCTCCAATTCATTGTTGTGGCACGCTTTGCAACCATGAACAAGACTTTATTCGATGCAGTATATTAGATTTTCAAGGATCATTTCAAAACCTCGTGCTTTGATACCAAGCTTGTCACGACCCAAGCCTAGGGCTTAGTCGTGACATAGTGAATGAGGAACCCGAAGATACCTCAATCAAGTCATAGTATTCATCAAGCACATCACTGGTAAGACTATAAAATAAACAAAATTAAGGGATAGGGTCTAAGGGATAATCAACCTAGGCATAAGAACTAGAGTCATAGCAAATACATACACGTCCATATATCCAACAATACCAGGACGGGGCTTAGACATGTCCCAAGTTCATCCTCGAATGTATATAAAGTGGAATAAGATAGCCTAGTCTTAAAGTATAACAAGCTAGATAGTAAGGCTTTTATCCTCAAACTAGAGGACTCACCAATGAAGCAAAGTCTTCCATCCACAAGTCAACCACGAGAATGAGGAGGGGGAGGATGATCGACGGACCCTACATGGTGATATCATGCAGGCAAAATATGCATTAGTACTTTGAATGTACTATAAGTATATAGGATGCAGTGCAACAAGAAGATCATAATACCATATAAGCAATATGCATAACCATAACAAGGAATTAAAGCTCAAGATGATGAATGATCAATGCATCATTTAAAACATGATTTGAAGTAAGATAATCATTATAAAACATCATATATGTGTCTATGTGGGAGGAGACCATGATCAATAATAGACCATGCGAGCTATAACATGGAATCCCGATGTTGCCCCTATATCGGAAAAAGAGGAGACTATTTGCCAAGGTAAAACTCTACCCCACTATGTAGGTGTTATGAACATGATGCTCTATGTGGATTCACTAGCTAAGCCATATAGGCACATAATTCTATGATAACATGTAGTTATGAGATTTAAGACTTTGTGTAAGGATCCCTTAGGTCGAGCTCCCACCTCAAGCCTCATTCGGTGCTAAGTCAAGTCCCACGGGATACTTTAAAACATAATCATAATTATATATTCGTAAGCTTTAAAACATATCATCATCATATTAAGAGTAGCTCATTAACTTAGGAATTCCTTCGAGTGAGAATTTTCCTTTCACAAGATGGTCCATCTTTGGTGAGAATTGTCCTTTCACTATCTTTAAAACATCATAGAGGGCTTCATAAAATACTTTAGTACTTTCATGTACTTTCATAACATATAGTGAAACCCTTCGTCGTTCAGAACATACTTCATTATAGAACGTAGCTTAAAACTTGATGAGTTAATGTATGCAAGCCTTAAAATCGTGCAATTATAGGGAGTCATACATAAACACATTAAAACTAATCAATTGAAACCATTCTTAAACAACCCACCATAATCATAAAACCCTAGATGTGGGAAAATGAAATTCATCTCGTAAAAATCATCAACTTCACAACATTGCATTTTATATGGCTCATATAACTGAAAATAAATATATATAATCATATCAATATTTGAAAAGGGCTTCATGCATCTAATAAAATATCCTTCTTTGAAAGCTAGTGAAACAGGAAATCGACTTGAGCTTTGTGGATAGAAGGAGTCCACAAATCAAATGCACATACCTTAATTAGATGACCCAAAAGAAGCTTGAAGTTTTGGAAAGTAACCTTGAAAACCCTTGCTCCCTTCCTTGAGTCCTAGAGGAAAATTGCCTTAGGAAAATTTGGGTAAAGAGTGAATGAGGATATTGGGGAGGAATGAGTCTGATATGGGTAGAACTAGACTTAAAACAACGTAGTATTAGGCTTAGGATGTAGGAAAATGTCAAAATGACCCTTCATTAAAAACTGTCGGAACCAAGGTACCGATCCCAGCTACGGGTCGTAGATTGGTTTACAGATTGTAAGTGGAAGGTTTCGTCCTTGTTACATTTTTGGACCTTTGAAACTCAATCTACGAGCGCCTTTTATAGCTCGTAAACCCCTTTATTAAATCTCTTCCATACTTAGAAAATTCTTCAATTCAGGCCCCAACTTCAATTCAGGCCCCAAACCACGACACCATTTTACGGATCCTAGACACAACTACGGCCTGTTCTTCCTTTCCTGTTTCCCATATCTAGCTTATTCTGTTTATAGGTTTTTGTGACGAGGGTTCCCAGGAAACAACCTCTCTATTTTTATGAGGTAGTGGTAAGGTCTGCGTACATTCTACCCTCCCCAGACCCTACTTGTGGGATTCCACCGGGTATGTTGGTGTTGTTGTTGTTGTTGTAGACACAACTACGGCCTGTCCTGTTTGATCGTACACCAAGATCCAGAAACCCAAAATTATCACTCACTGATCCAATCAACGAGTGTTGTCTATGACCCATGGTTTGGACCATGAGCCGTAAATGAGGCTCGTACATTGGCTTGCAACTTATCAACTTTTGCATTTTGCGGGGCCTTACACCTAGGGCATGAACGAGGTCGCTCAGGAAAATTGGAGTGTCCATCCAGTAAGGTCGTGATGCGAGGAGGCTAATTAGCACCACCTTGCAAAATTCCAAGTTGTCGCGATGAGCACACCTTGCCTTTGTGTCACTGTTTCAGGACTGCCACAACCATGCCTCGTTTTCCTGGTTATCATTCTGAGCAAGCCTGGCCTCCGGTGCTTCATCCGCTTCAACTTCTCTCACTTTAATCTCATGCCAATTCATCCCTCTCCAGTTTTGTTCCCATCCAAAGCATATCCTTCACGTAAATAAACTCAAATCACCTATTACCAGCTTAAAACACACAATTATGCATAAGATATAAGGCAATAATATTCTGTAAATATAGACTTTTAGCCTAAATCACCACTCCATACTTAGACGTTTGCTCTCCCTCGAGCGAATCTAATAATTTAGCATCATGGCAAAGAATAACTTTAAACACATTCGCGCATCACGAATAATGACAGTGGTTTATATCAACACTTAGAACCCAGCATATGCAGTATTGACACCTTTCTTCAAGTTTTTAGTTGCCAAGACTATTTTTTTTTAAAGAGAAGTAACAGTTACTCTATATATCCACAGGTATACCACCACAAAAGTGTAGTACCCCACCAAGAGGGTTGTAATTACATAGTCCCCTGATCCTATTCACTTACAGCCAATCTATACTAGTACTAATTGCCGCTGAATTGTCTAAGATTATCTGTTTACACACAAAAAAGTACAGAGATAACATCTTTGGATGCAGCTCTATTTTCCCACAGAACATCTCTGATTCCTCTCTAGCCAAACTATCCACCATATACAAGATGGGACAATTTTCCATCCCTCATCCTTTCTTCCTGCATTTCCATCCTTGTTCCAGCACTTTAAAACCATTTTGATCCTCCCTTGCTTCACCCATATGATCGTCCTCATGGTGGTGAACATCTGCCAAAGCTCTATCCACTTGTAGTGTAAGGAAAAATGGTTGACTGTCTCTTCCTGCTCTTCACACAAGAAACACCTGAAACACAAGTGAAAACCTCTTTTGTTCAGGTTCTCGTGTCAAAATTGCCTCTTTAGCCAACAACCATGTGAAGCAATTAACTTTATGGGGCATCTTGATTTTCCAAATCATCTTCCAAGGCCAATCTACTTCCTCAGTTCCGGTTGTATTGAGGTAGTTGTAAGCTGAATTAACTGTGAAACACTTACCAGTGAGTACTCTTCCCAGGACAGCTCATTGAATTGATCAATAGTGGCTTGGAACTCTGCTATTCTACCCATCTCCCAATCATTCAAGCATCTCCTGAAATGTAAATTCTAGCCCTGACCACTCCACAATTTTGCTACAGTTGCTTGTTGCATTTGACACAAGCTGTAGAGGTCTGGAAATCTTTGACTCAGTGAAAACTGTCCACACCATCTGTCCTTCCAGAAAGTCAGCTTTCTACCATTTCCCACTCTGCAACAAGTTCTTTCTAGCATTAAATTCGATAAGTTCCTGATGGATCTCCATACACTAGACCCATATGGGGAGGACACCACTGGTGTCATCCATTTATCCCCCATTCCATATTTTGCAGCACTGACCTTCCACATCTAGTTCTCAGTAGATGCAAACTTCCATAGCCGCTTTATCATTAGGCATTGGTTGTGACATTTCAGGTTTCTAATACACCTCCCCCCCTATCTTCTTGCTAATGAACATTTCTTCCCATTTGACAAGATGATACTTTCTCTTATCTTCATTACCTTGCCAAAAGAAAGCTCTTCTGATAGCCTCAATTCTTTGAATCACACTGGCTGGTGCTGGAAAGACCGACATCATATATGTAGGTTGGGATCCATCACACTGTAGATCAAAGTTAGTCTTCCCCCTTCGGATAAGTATTGGCCCTTCCAATCAGCTAATCTCCTCTCACACTCTTCTATCACACCACTCCAAATGCTCTTTGATTTACTTTTAGCCCCTAGAGGCATTCCCAGATAAATTGTGGATAGCTCCCCTACTTGACTCCCCCACCCCCCCCCCCCCCCCCCCAATGTGAGAGCCAGTTCTTCAATTTGTACCACTTCATTGATAGGGTAGATATAGCTTTTTCCCCAATTCATGTGCAATCCTGAAACAACTTCAAAAACTTGAAAGATGGCCCTTAGAAAAAAAAACTGCTCCTTCAATGCTGCATAAAAAACTAAAGTTTCATCTGCATACTGGAGGTGAGTGATTTCTAAGTTGTTATTTGCCCTATCTTGCACTTGAAAATCTCTGATCCAATTCTTAACCTTTGCTATGCTGAATGGATTACTCATCCCCTCCATTGCTAGGATGAACAAGAAAGGTGAAAGTGGATTCCCCTGCCTCAGTTCCCTTTGAGGGGAAAAACCCCAGTAGGACTTCTATTAACAAGGACGGAAAATCTGCCTGTGCTAATGCATAGTTTGATCCAACTAATCCATTTAGCTCCAAAGTGCATCTTCTGTAACATGGTCACTAGATAACTCCAATTCAGTGATCATATGCTTTCTGAATGTCCAGTTTGCATAATATTCCTGGCTGTTTACATTTCACTCTCAAGTCCACCAGCTCATTTGCTATCATCACAACATCCAGATCTATCTTCCCTTTATAATATCCATCTGTTGCCTGTTAATTAGATTGTGAATGACTTTTTTCAATCTTTCTGTCAGCCGTTTTGAGATTATCTTGTACACTCCCCCAACCAGACTGATGGGTCTGAAATCATTTAGCTTAATTGTCCCTACCTTTTTAGGAATAAGTGCCACCAAAAAGTGGCATTAATGCTCTTCTCAAAACTTCCTCTAGCATGGAAAGTCAGTATAGTAGGCACCAAATCATGTCTGATAATGTCCCAGCAATGACTGAAGAATACCATTGTATAACCATCTGGGCCAGGGGTGTCGTCCCCTGCACATGCCCTAATACACTCCAGTATTTCATGTTCCTCAAAAGAAGCCTCCAGGAGATTACAATCTACTGCATCAATTCTAGGACATCTTCTCATATCTAGTTGTGGTCTTCACTCTTCTGTTTCTGTGTATAGCTTGAAGATAGAGATCCAGTTTCTGTGTATTCAACAATTTCTTTCTTAAATCTCCTCAGGTTCTGTGATCTCAACTCCATTGACTTTCAGTTTATCAATGGTGTTGACTCTTCTGTGATGGTTTGCTGTTCTGTGAAAGAAACTGGTGTTTCTATCTCCGCATTTCAGCCAGAAGGCCCTGGATCTCTATCTTCAAGCTATCTCCTCGTGCTTGGCTATGTCCTCAAACTCTAAGGTCAGTGCCAATCTAGAAGCTATTTCCCCTTCTGCGAGGTCTATGTTCTTGAATCATTTCCAGGTCAGCTAATTGACTCGTCACATTAGCTTTTTGTAATTTTAGATTTCCCTGGATAGTTTTGCTCCACTCTTTAACCTTTCCCTTTAAAGCCTTCAACTTAGCCATTAAAACATAATCAGGCCTTAAAATGTTCAATTTATCTTGTCTAACATCCCGATCTTGAAAATTGACTTCCCCCTATCTGTTTCATGATTTGCTTTCTAATGCAACTCAAGAGCCAAGTACCTCACCAGTCAAACTTAGAAAAATCAGTACATACACTCAAATACAATTCAAATGTAATTTAAGGACTTACATATAAAAAGAATTTACTCTCTCACAAAGAAATTTATGTGCCTCTCGAGGTCGTACCATAGACTTGCCCGGCGTAAGACTTGGCTAATCCAAGTCGGCCAAATCTAGGATCAAGTTGGAGTCCATAGGTTGTAATGTAGTCAAAGGGACGGATACAATATATATAGGGAAATAGTGACTCAGTACTCCTCAAGTGTCCCTTCTTCTGTTGCCGTGTAATTTCATATTGGACTTAATACTATAATGGGTAGGGCTGTAGGGTACAAATCTTAGTAAACAATTTCAATGAAGTGAATGACACCGTTTGTAGCAATGTATCTGCCTTGCTGGTCATTATGTATTGCACTTTCCTTGCAATATGTTTTACGAGGGTAGTTTGTTGCCTTGGTCATCAACAACAACAACATACCTAGCAAAATCTCACAAGTGCGATGTAGAATGAGTAGAGTGTACACAGACCATAACCCTATCTTGTAGAGGTAGAGAGACTGTTTTCAGAGAATCCTCGGCTCGAGTATGAAATATCAAAGTAGGTACGGGAAAGGAAAAACTACAGTGAAGAAACAAAGTAACTAACAATGAAACAGTAACGACCACAGAATAGTGCGATAACCCTAACACAATAAACAACAGATGAGTGTGTTGCCTTAGTCATGTATATATAATTAATAGAATGTCTTCAATGTTATCTTGCTAACCAGGTACTTCTGTTCTTCCTGCTTGTTCTTTCTCCTATTTCTTTTTCTCTCTCTCTTTTTTAATAAGTAATAATTAGTTCCTGGTTCTGGTAACCCTACCAAGTAGATACATAATCTCATCAAAAAGTGTTATAACTGCTAGCGTAGACAGATGGAGCGGTGTTTGGATCCATAGTTGGAGGCTCTAGGGTGGAGCACCGCCGAAGTTGTGCTCAAGAAGTTGCTAGGAGGAATGTAGAAGGTTTGTTTACTCTCTTAAAAGTCATATACTTCCTTGCCACTACATTGGTAGTTGTAGCTGAGATCCAATATGATGAGTAACAGAAAGTCTAGTTCAGAAAAACTCCTGGAGAATGTGACATTTGTAAGTGAAACCCTCTTGACGAATGAATAAATCAGTTAGAATGTCTATTATCAAAAGTATTAGGTTTTTTCTATGACATGACTAAACTGATGTTCAACAGTGTTGGAGAAAAGTTCTTTTGTTTCACGAGGATCTTTATATCTGAAAATATCTTGCCTTCACTGATGAGCCTCCTTTTATTTAAGTTCCTTTCATTGAAAAGACCCTTTGATAGAATTAAGTTATTAAAGAATTACCAGAGAGAGGATCTCGATCCATTTTTATCTGCCATCTTTTGCATGTGATATTTTGTTGTTATTGGTTTTTAAACAAAGGAACTAGGGAAATAACAGACAAAAATACTCAAGAAAAAAAATATTGCAATGCTGTCAAAAGAAATTGTTTTGCTAATAACTCAAAGATATACATTTATAGTTGCAATTCCTGATTTCTAAATAAAAAATAGAAAGATATGCTAATGACATAAATCAAATTCCCCCCCCCCCCCCCCCCCCCCCTCCCCCCCAAAAAGAAAAGGAAACTAACTCTTCACTTAACAAAAAATTAATTTAAATTCCTAAAAGTTAGCTACTAATAGATTTACTTGAAATCTTGTCATGCGTCAAGCCTATACCCTGGACGTGGCCGGCACTTGGAAACCATTTCTAGTCCCAAATGAACCACTTGGCCTGGCTAACTTACTTAGCGGAAGACTCACACAATAAGGATAAACCGTTGTATACCTTAAAAAGATCATATAGCTAAAGTCTTAATAGGGAATCAAAATAACTCAAAGCTGTCCAACGTGAACCTAAGGAAGTAATTGAAATACTGTCTGTCTAGTCTATGAAGCCTCTAACAATCTGACTCCAAAAAAGGTACCGAGACAAGCCAACGACTACCCAAATTGAATAATACTGAAAAGAAAGACATAGGCCCCTTTGGATTGTAAGGAAGTCTCACCATAACTGAGTAGAAGCTGGGTCTCAATGGTGCACCTGTTGAAGATTTATGTTACCTGTGTCAGTATCATGAAAGATGCAGGTCGAAGCAACATTAGTATATGGAATGTACGAGCATGTAAAATGTTCAAAAAGATTTTATGATAAGATACTCAACTTGAGAACTTAATTCTGAACTAGCTCAATTAATGAAAGTATGCTATGCAAGAAAATTATAAACTCTCACACTTTAAAGAATGCAATTCATTGTATAGAAATAAAGATAGTACTTAAAACTTGGGAAGTTTCTCTAATTGATAACAACTCTGAGCTTCGTGATGATACATCGTCTTGCCCACATTGCTAGAGCCATCCAATACCTTGCCAGGGTAAAAGACGAACTTAACTTATGGATAGGCAAGTGAGGAGTCGTACAAAGTTAGTACGATCTTATTCTAAACTGGCTACGTAGTTGGTGAGTTCGAGTTGTTATTACTCTTATCCATATCAATGCTTAATACTACATCCAAAAACATATTTTATTATGCTCATGCTCAATTATGTGAACTTACTCATTCTTCTCACTTAGTCTCTTTGAACTAAGTTCTTCTTAACACTTTTCATCTTATTATATCTCATTAAAGATTTCAAGCTCAATCTCATAGGTGCAATATATAGGTAATGCTTCTTAGCTGAATCTCAAAATAGGTGATAGATGTACTCACTTTCACACCAAAAATATATTTTCTCATCTTCTTACACAATTCATGTTCGAGATATAATTTAAAATACGCTTCTATCCCAACTTGAAAACAAAGAACTAAGTAGACTTCATGAGTTTTTGAAAGTTTGTATAACTGTAAAACTAAAATTCATGGCTTTTGTACTCAACTCCAAAATTTAGTAGTTAACGAACAATAATACTTTAATACAAGGCGTAATATACATTAAGTTTAAGAATTCATGCCCGCAAACTTAAAAAGGAAGTTAACTAAACTTGAGATCTCAATTAGGTGAAATAAATGGGTGTTAGGGTACTAAAATGATCTTAGTTCGAAGTTTGGAAGCCTTACATACCTGTGGCACGAAGATTTTCTTGGACAATTTGGAAGGTCTTCCTCAAATCCTAGCCTTTCTTCTTCTCCTTAATCTCCCTTAAATACTTTACGTGATTTTGAGAGAAGTTGACATTATGCACTGATATAAGGAAGAATTTTTATCTTAAACAACATGATTTTAGTCTAGGAAGGGTGAGAAAGACCAAAATAACCTTACATTAAAAACTTGCCAACTCCTTTGTATGGGACCTTATACAGGCGTACAAAGTAGTTTGAGTGTATGGGGAGCTTGTCAAAGGGGTCTTAGGCTGTGGCTAAGTGTACCCTCCCAGCCCCCACACGGCCCACATAAGGGACCATGACTCGTGGTGGGGGTCGTGGTTAGGGGACTTGTTTCTTGGGCCAAACTGGGTCCCACGAGACCTCGTATGACCCGTATAAGGGACCATGGATTGTAGTCCTAGTCATGGTTCTTTAGGAATTTTCATGGCTACCTTCAAGAGTCCCTATACGGCCAGTACAACTTTATACAGCCCATGGGGGGCCTCGTGAAGGGCTACCTGGGGCTTGAAGGTTGAATTTTTCCGAGGAACTTTCTTTTAAACTTGATTTTCGGCTTTCCCACTTAGGGGGGTGTCACAAATCTTTTATAGATAATGTAGCTATCAATTTTATTTTAGCAATATTTCGAGATATATTTTCAACACCCAAGTCGTAATTCACATTTTATGGCTATTATATTTTTAACAGGATTGTATGTATTTTATATTTATAATAACTATTTGAACCTATGAATTAGAAGTAAGTTTAGGAAACTTACATGTTACATTTTCCTCGTTGTTCCAATGTTCTTCGCACCCCTCGGTGTGCAATGAGCCACCCTTAAAACTATTTCTAGCTATCGGAGCTTGTTAAGATAAAGCCTTGTATTCTTCAATAGCCCAATATCGACATAACTCCTTAAAGAAATTTGGCAAAAGCCAAGTTGCACATGTCTTTATCCCTCAGATATTTTCTAGCTAGCGAGACAACCTCACACTGGCCTTCCACTGAAGTGTGGTTGAAATGACAGTATTGTACTTTTGCTTCCTAGGACACTAAATAATATTAAACTTAATTAAAGAATAGATAACTAAATACCTGGCTTATCCTATTTGGAATCTTGCATCAAGAGTGATATAGCTCCACATAAAGCCTTCTAACACTCTTCTGTAGAGTCATAATAGAATTTTTTGAGGGATGCCACCTACAAAACACATCATAAATTTGTTCATTTTTAAATAATTAATGTAGAAGAAATAAATAAAATAAACTAATTAATATTTAACAAAACAAACTTACAATGATACATCAAACTCAATCATCACTTTACCAAGTCTGTCCCTCTCTCAGATTGCTAGCTCAAGCGAATCCTCCTCATTCGGTGTAGCTCTAGGTCAAGGTGACGATGTAGGTGATACTCCCGATGCACATAATGTTGAGTCAATCGGATAGTAGCAGCCATAACATTTGACTCAGAATTGGTATATCTAAGTCTCAGACCGAATAGGTGGAGGGATGTAGCATTGGGAGATGGAGTACCAAAGATATTCAATAGATGATAAGGGTTGTAACCGAGTAATAATGTGTGTAGGTAGGTAAGTGTGCTGCAATGGAGGTAAGGACTATGAAGAAGGAAAGGAAAAGGGGGCTGCGGGTGGGGGGTGGGTTGTTTAGAAGAGAAGAGTTTAAGAAGGTGGGGCCGACTCGTTTAAAATAATTAAGATAATGATAGTGATTTCACATTTTAATTTTAAATTAATTAACTAGTGTAATGAATTTGAAAAAGTGTCAAGGAAAAAGTTAAATAACCAAAAAAAAGAATTAATGACGTGGTGCTTACATGGTTGTGATTTGGTGCTTACGTGGCTATGATGTGGCAAGTGAGAGTGGTATTATACTCTTGGGGTGGTACTTAATTCACTTGAAAGTTGTTAAGGGGGGTATATGAATGCTCATGTAGTTTAGGTGCTAAAGTAAGTTTCTGCTAATTTACCCGGTGGAATCCCACAAGTGGGGTCTGGGGAGGATAGAATGTACGCAGACCTTACCACTACTTCATAGAGGTTGAGAGGCTGTTTCCTGGGAACCGTCGTCACAAAAACCCATAAGCAGAGTAAGCTAGATATGGAAAATAGGAAAGGAAGAGAAAGAGAAAGTGAACAAAAAGAGCGATTAATAACGAAAAACACATGATAATAAGTAAATACGAGACAATTAACATATCTAAGGCAGATAAATACGACACTGGACAACTCCTACCTATCTAACCTATTAGCCTGCTACTCTAATTCGCGACCTCCACTCCTTCCTATCTAAGGTCATGTCCTCGGTGAGATCAAGTTTCATTATATCTTATCTGATCACCTCCCCCCAATACTTCTTTGGTCCACCTCTACTTCTCCATGTAACTCCCAAATCCAGCCTCTCGCACCTCCTAATGGGAGCATCAGTACTCCTTCTCTGCACATGTCCGAACCATCGCAGTCTCACTTCCCTCATCTTGTCAACTTCAGGGGCCACCTCTAGCTTCTCCCGAATGGTCTCATTCCTAATCTTATCACTCCTGGTGTGACCACACATCCATCTTAACATCCTCATCTCTGTGACCTGCATCTTCTGAACAGGTGCATTTTTAATTAGCCAACACTCCACCCCATACAACAAAGATGGTCTAACCACCATTCTGTGGAACTTACCTTTGAGTTTAAGTGGTATCTTCTTATCACACAATACTCCAGAGGCCAGCCTCCATTTTGTCCATGCTGCCCCAATACAATGTGTGACATCATCGTCGATATCTCCACTACTCTGGATGATGGACCCCAGATACTTCAAGCTTTCCCTCTTGGGGATAGGGTGAGCGGCAAGCCTCACATCAATGTCTGATTCATCCCTCGCAACACCGAATTTGCACTCCAAGTATTCTATTTTGATCCTGCTCAGTTTGAAACCTTTGGACTCCGAAGCGTGTCTCCACACCTCCAACCTATCATTAACTTTGGTCCGGGTCTCATCAATCAGTACTATGTCATCTGCAAACATCATACACCATGGGACTTCCTTCTGGACAGATCGCGTCAGCTCATCCATCACCAAAGCAAACAGAAAAGGGCTCAATACAGACCCTTGATGAAGTCCCATCTCAGCAGGAAAATATTTTGAGTCACCTCCACCATTCTTACCCGAGTTCTGGCTCTGTCGTACATGTCCTTTAAAACTCTAATATACGCCATTGGGACGCCTTTCACCTCTAAACATCTCCATAGGGCATCTCTCGGGACTTTGTTGTAGGCCTTCTCGAGATCAATGAGCACCATATGAAGACGTTCTTTCTTTCCCTACATTTCTCCACTAATCTCCGAACAAGGTGAATTGCTTCAGTAGTTGACGCCCTGACATGAATCCAAACTGATTTTCTGAAATAGACACTACTCTTCTCACCCTCATCTTCACCACTCTCTCCCATGCCTTCATAGTTTGACTTAACAACTTGATACCCCTGTAATTGTTACAGTCTCTCCCATGCCTTCATAGTTTGACTTAACAACTTGATACCCCTGTAATTGTTACAGTTTTGAATATCACCCTTGTTCTTGTACAGTGGAACCATTGTACTCCTCCATTCGTCCGGCATCTTGGCAGTCTTCATAATAACATTGAACAGTCTAGTCAGCCACTCTATGCCATTCTTGACCATGTTCTTCCAAAAATCTACCAGAATCTCAGTAGATCCGATCGCCCTCCCTCTCTTCATCCTACTAATAGCCTTTCTAACCTTCTCAACTCTGAACCACCTACAATAATCAAAATCTCGATGACTTTCGGAGTGTGCCAACTTACCCAGCTGAATAACTCTATCTCCTTTTTCGTTTAAGAGTTTATGAAGGTAAACATGCCCTTAGTTTAATGGAAGTCACATCCACTAACACCTCATCCTTGATGCACTTTACTTTGTCCAAGTCACGAGCTTTCCTTTCTCTCTCTTTAGCAAGCCTATACATTCTCTTGTCCGTGCCTTTATCACTTAGCTCCTCATATAGGCGCTCAAACGCTGCTGTCTTAGCACTCGTCACCGCCATCTTTGCTTCTAACTTAGCCGTCTTATAAATCTCCTTAAGCCTTTGTTTTTCATCCTCATCCCTACATTCCAACCACTTCGTATAGGCCACCTTCTTAGCTTTCACTTTGCCTTGAACTTCGTCATTCCACCACCAATCACCCTGACGTCCACCGAAGGTCTCTCTCAAAACCCCTAGTACCTCGGTAGCTACCTTTCTAATGCAATCAACAGTAGTGTCCCACATATTATTCACATTTCCGCCACTACTCCAAGCCTCTAAGTTTCTCAACTTTTCTTCCATCTCATGAAAAAGGACAACTTTTCTCTAAGATTAATGTTAACAAAATAAACTTACATACTAGCTAGTCTATATTCTCCCGTTCTATCATCTCAATTGTTTCATTTTCATCATCCACTTTCATCACTTATTTCTTGGTCAACATTTGCCATGACTATTATCTCATTATCAGAAACTTCTAATATGTGTTGAGGATGTTTTAGAGTAGTTTCCAATTCAGCATCAACTTGTTGAATAACTGCGACATTGTATTGGTACACCACATCTAACACACTTAATTTCAATTCTATCCACAAGCTTAGCTTTTATACAACTCAGCAATCAATCTTATCTCTATGCAATGAATATGGAGCATAGTACATTTGCTTAGCATTTTTGTAATGATAAAAGGATCATAACATCCATAATGTGATTGGGTCCAACCAATTACATCGAAATAATGCTATTTATTTTAGGCCAACCAGAATACCTTCAATAATCTTATATATTATAGCATAATCCATTACCATCGACATCACATTGAACGCACACACTGCGATTATTAGTTTTCTTATACCTAAAAACTTCTTTGGTTTGAAACTTGAAACCATTCACACATTACTTATTCATTGTTTGAATTTGAGATTCAAGACCGAGTGCAAGTTCTCTCACCAATAGTAAATGTTCGACATTTGACTACTCATAATAGACCTACGTATTGTTATTAAAAAATATACAATTTTATTTAAAATGAATATATTATACTTGTGAGAAACATTGGAGAAGAATATTATTTAATTGTTATCTATATTATTACATTGATACCCTATTTATAGATACTATATTAGACTCCTTTTCCAACTAGGATACTATAATACAATCCTTTTCCAAGTAGAATTCTATATGCTATTGTTATTCCTATTCCTATTCTAAGTAGGATTTGTATTTACCTTTCCTATTCTAACACTCCCTCTCAAGCTAGTGCATACACGTCATATGTATCTAGCTTGTTACAAATGCAATTAATACGACAAATCGATGAAGAGCTTGGTGAGATATTGCAAGTTGATCACTTGACTTCACAAAATCGATAATCAATCTCGGTGTGCTTAGTCTTCTCATGAAATTCCGCATTTGATGCACAATGTTGATAAAACACAATGCGGCAAGTTCTTGAATTACAATGTTGAACTTCCCAAACCAAGCTTAGAAGATTGATTCATATCACGGAGTGACTTACACAAACGACATACAAGGGTACCAAACGACATTCAAGGCTACCAAACTCCCCCTACGCAACAAAATCAGGTGGTTGCTCTATATAGATTTCTTCCTCGAGATGATCACGGAGAAAAACATTCTTAATGTTCAACTGATCAAAAAGTCAATAAAGAATGACAATATGGATCATCTCAAAATTTCTCCAAGAAAGTCACTTTAAAACTGGTCGACACTTGCTCATGTGCCAAATTATTAAATTTGATGGCTGAAAGTGGTCATAAATTGAAAAATAAAATTATATGGGTAGAGTCGATATGACAACACAACCCTATAAAAATATAAAATTATATGAGTAGGGTTAGAATGATGGCACAACCTTATGCAAATTAGATTTGATGAGTCACCGAAAAGACCCATGGAACTACAGAAATTAAATTTGAGTCACCAAAAAGAGACACAGTGCTATGCAACTCAGATATAGATATGAGAAAGTATGAAAATTCACGATACTATACAAATTGAATATAAGTAGTCCGGAGAGATGCACGATGCTACACAAATCGAATATGAGAAAGTAGTTACCAGAATGATGGCACGGTGCTGCACATGATAAATATGAAAAAGTAGTCATCGAAAAGATGGCACGATGCTACACAAATTAGATATAAAAAAGTAGTCATCGGAATGATGGTATGGTGCTGCACAAACATTGACAGATGTGGGGTTGAAACAAAACAACCTTACAAAGTCACCGAAAATTGACGCACAGTGACCTGTTTAACTGAGTTTTCTTCCCTTGAATATGAGAATCATACATATATCATTGGCCTTACTTTTGTTAACATAACCATTGGCCAGTCATGCAGCATATATGGGTCATAGCCGCCCGCCGGCAACGACTGCTCTTTGATTTTCTACCTGGACCGTAGAAGCTTTGATACCATGTGAGAAATATTGGAGAAGAATATTATTGAATTGTTGTCTACATTACTACATTAATACCCTATTTATAGATACTATATTTGACTCCTTTTCCAATTAGGATACTATAATACAATCCTTTTCCAAGTAGGACTCTATATGCTATTCCTATTCCTATTCCTATTCCTATTCTAAGTAGGATTGTATTTACCTATTCCTGTTCTAACAATACTTATTGTTTCACTATAAGCTTTCACACTTGCATATCCTTTCAACCATTTGAAAAACTTCGTATATATAGCTTTATCATCCCATGGCTTATGAACATGTTGATAATTGTACATTGAAAATTTCTGTTAGTTAATAAATAAGATGTAATTTGATAACATATTTTAATACTTCAGAATATTGTTGAATCTCGGGACAATCAAGCAAAACATGTGTCACGGCTGAGTGTCTTTCCATACTAGTAAAGCATTGCCTTCCATGTTTTTTAGATCCTCAATCATTTTGATTAAAAACTAATATTGGTGGAAACATAGGATCACTATTACCTTCGTCATTGTGATTGAGCCTTTTCTCTTACTTAGCACTTCATCCCCCAAGTAATAAGAATAAAAATGATCAGTTCTCTTGCATTATGACCTTCAACAATTGATCCTTCTATCTTCCCCTTTTGCTTAATAATAGTTTGTTTGCAATTGCAGATTTTTCTGTATGTATAATTCTCGGTGTAAGCTAGTAATAGTATAAGAAAATATTACTTAATGAATATAATAAAAACATTACTTCTCAAATGGATACATTCACATTGTTTGAATTGGACCTCTAAGGCGGGCCTTTTGTATAACGTGAATTAGAAGATGCTCCATCGCCTCACGGAAATCACGTGGAAAGATCTTCTCCAACTTAGTAGTAATAATAGGAATATTTTCCGCCATCCATGTTGAACTACTCTCTAACAACTTTCCTGAACACAAATCTTTAAAGAACAAACTTACCTTTGTGATTGGTGTTCATATCTTGTTGGTTTGATGTCTAAAGCGATAGACATCAAAGTTTTCATGAATACATGACAGCCATGACTTTTCATACCTTTTCTTCGTTCATTTCTACTCGATTTCCTAAATTTGAAGCATAACTTTTGGGCATTTTCATATTCTTAATCCTCTCACAAATTTCACCTTTCTCATCCAATGTGAATGAAAAACTTGCTTTGAGCTTAACTGTTTTACCATCTTCTTTTTCTTGCTACCAGACTCCTTTCTTTTGCAATTTCCCTTATGTCCATTCTAGCTTTTGAATTGTATTTGATTTTGCCCTTACCCTCCATCACCGTGTCAAACAAATTGTCTACATAATTTTTTTTCAATGTGCATCACATCAAGATTATATTGTAAATATTATCCTTTCAATATGGCATCTCCCAAAATATGCTATGTTTGGTCAATTATATTCAATACCATATTCAGGAAGTTTAGAATGTGAAGCTTCTGTATCTTTAGGCAATTGACAAACACTCTCCCAAATTTGATGCCCTGTGAGTAATGGAGGTAGGGTCATTTTCAATCATAGCTTTTTAAATGCATTTTTCATCTTTCTGAGCTCATGATCCATTGACAACAATTGACGATGACAAGCAAATCAAAAAAGATTTCAGCCATGCTTTGAAATGAATGCCTTACTTTTTTTTCATGCAATACAGATCAACTATTATTCCAACAATCATCCAACTAGGCAACCTCTCATACGCAAGAAAAAACTTTTTGGTTTAGGAGGACTCGAAATAACATAAAAAGATGTAGGAACTTATCATTCATATTTCAGGAGGAAGATTTTACAAAGTAAGAAGTATAGGCCAACAAGAATAAGGTGAAGCAGAATTAGAGAATGATGTGAAACCATCTGTACGCAAGACAGAACTAATATTTCTTGGTTCATTAGCAAAATAAGGATATATGCAATCAAAAGAGATTGTACACATCTATGAGTTTAACTCACGTAGGAGATGACATCGTGAAAATAGAAGGCTATTGAGTGTTTTGTCTCATCCATTTGATGAAGAAGCATGGAAGCATTTTGATTGCATATATCCTTATTTTTCTAATGAACCAAGAAAGGTTAGATTGGGCTTGTGTGCAGATGGTTTCACACCATTCTCTAATTCTACTTCACTTATTCTTGCTGGTTTATATTTCATACTCGTATAATCTTCCACTACATCTTTCTAAGTTATGTTATTTTGGGTCCTTGTAATCCAATAGTTTGATTGATGTCTATCTACTGCATTGATAGATGAGCTAAAACAATTGTGGTAGTGACTTATGATACATCAAGTAAAGCAAAATTTTATTATGTGTGCTTCTTTAATGTGGACTATTAATGATTATCTGCATATGAGATGTTATCTGGATGGATGATGGTTGAAAAACTAGTTTGCTCATATTGCATGACAAATAGTAAGACAGTCTCTTTAAATTATGACCGAAAAAATTCTTGGTTTGACTATTACCGTCAGTTCTTGTCAATGGATCATGAGTTCAAAAAGATGAAATGCATTCACAAAAAATAAGATTGGAATGACCCTCCCCCCTGCATTATTCATAAGGCATCAAATTGGGCTAGAGTTTGTCAATTGCTTAAAGTTACAAAAGCTTCACCTTCTAGACTCTCTAGAAGTGGTGTTAAACATAATTGGACCAAATAGAGCATATTTTGGGAGGAGTTGTATTGTATGGGTAATCTTCTGCGACATAATGTTGATGTGATGCACATTAAAAAAAGTTATTTTGACAATTTGTTTGACACAATGATGGATGCTAAAGATAAGACAATCTAAAAGCTAGAATGGACACAAGGGAATATTATAGGAGAGATGATGTGTGGTTGCAGGAAAAAGAAAATGGTAAGATAATTAAGCCCAAAGCCAATTTTTCATTCACATTAGATGATAAATGTGGAATTTATGAATGGGTTAAGAATTTGAGGAGGGCTATGTTTCAAATTTAGAGAAGTGGGCATATATGGATAAAGGAAAGTTGGTAGGTGTGAAGGGTTGTTGATTGTCAACTTTAGTTCCTATCGCTTTTAGCCATCTTTTTGACAAGATATGGAATCAATCATAGAGGTAAATTTGTTTATTAAGATTTATTTTTAGAAAGTTATTGAAGAGTAATACAGAAAAAGTCGTAATTGCAAACAAACTATTAAGAAAAGAGGAAAGTTCGAAGGATCAATTGTTGAAAGTTATATTGTGAGAGAAATAGGTCATTTTTATTTTCATTACTTTGGAGATGAAGTGCCATGTAAGAGAAATAAGCCTCATCGCAATGATGAGGTGATATAGTTCCTATGTTTCCATTGATATTAATTTTTAATCTAAATGGTCAAGGATCTAAAAGACGTGGATGGCGAGACTACACTAGTATGGAAAAACAATTAGCTGTGACACATGTTTTTTCTTAATTGTCTTGAGATTCAATCATATCTTAAATAAGTGTTAAATTATGTTATCAAATTACATGCTAAGTGTTTATTAACCAACAAAAAACTCAATGTACAATTATTATTAGCTTGTTCATAAGCATATACAAATGGCTAAAAGAATATGTAAATGTGAAAGTTTATATTGAAACAATAAGTATAATATATTAATTATAATTAAATTGTATATTTTTGAATAACGATGCGTATGATGATGAATATTCAAATATCAAACATTTGCAATTAGTGAGAGAAGTTGCACTTGGACCTGAATCTCAAATTCAGACAATGAATAAGTATTTTGTAAATGATTTCATGTTTCAAACAAAAGAAGTTTTTAGGTATTAGAAAACTAATAATAGCGAAGTGTGTGTTTAAGGTGATATCAATGGTAATGGTCAAATTCTTGAATATCATGGTGTCATCTATGAGATTATTGAAGTAAGGTATTTTTGTTGGCCTAAAAAAAGATAATATTGTTTCGGTGTAAGTGATTCGATCCATCTCATAGAGGCACAGGGGGGACCAACAACATAATATAATTAAAGTGAGCACACGAGACAAATACAGAAACTATGATCCTTTTATCATTGCACAAAATGTTGTGCAATGTATTATGCTCCAAATCTGTGATGTAGAGATAACGCCGATTGGTGGGCTGTTATAAAGACTAAACTTGTGGGTAGGATTTAAATTGAGAATATGGCGTACTAGAACAATGTTACAATTGTTCAACAACAAGTTGATGTTGAATTGGAAACCACTCTAGAACATCCTCAACAAATATTAGAAGTTTTTGATGGTAAGATAATGGTCATGTCAAATGTTGAGGAAAATGGATGATAAAAAATGAAACAACTGAGAATTGGAGAATGATGATAATGAAACAAGCGGAAGGAAGAGTAAGAGAATATATACTAGCTAGTATGTATATTTATTTTGTTAACATTAATCTTATTTTATAATTATGATCTTTTATATATTGTAATGTAAATCTGTACCCAGATGCCATCAGGTAGTGATGCTGAGAGAGCTTATTATCTTAAGATAAGCCAGTCTAGTAAGAAGAAGAAAGCTACTAGGCGTATAGATCCTGAGGATATTCCAGGACAACTGCCGTCTGTGCCAAAGCAACACAACTTCATGCATTTCTTCTGTTATATTTGGAGACAGTATCATAGTTGCATACCATCGGTCATAGGTAGTTTCTTATTTTTGCAGTCCTTACCTCCATCGCAGCACACTTATCTACCTGCACACACTTCCTCAGCCACAGCTTTTATCATGCAATAAAATGTTATTTGGTACTCCATCTTCCGATGATACATCCCTCTACCTATCAGGTTTGAGACTTTTGAGATTCTAGTTGTGAGTTAGATGTTATGGCTGCTACTCCCCCGTTGACTCAAGTGTTATGTATATTCGGGAGTATCACCTGTACCTTCACTTAGAGTTGCACCGGATGAGTAGAAGGATCCGTTTGAGCTAGCAATTTGAGAGAGGGACATGCTTGGTAGAGTGATGATTGAGCCTATGGATCATCATAAGTTTATTTTGTTAAATGTTAATTATTTTATTTATTTCTTCAGCATTAATTATTTATGAATTGGCAGGTTTATATCTGCAATTTGTAACTAAAATATGCTAATGACTTATCTGCAATCAAATCACAAGAAAGTAGGAAACTAACTCGTAAATTCACTTAACAAAAAAGTAATTTAAAATCCTTAAAGGTAGCTACTGATAGATTTACCGCAAATCTTTCAGAGATAATGCAGTTATCTTTTTTAATTTTGCAATATCCCAAGACATTTTTAACACTTGTGCTGAAGTTTACTTTTGTTAAATATTACAAGGCCTCCTAGCTAGTATTTGTTTGTTTGGTCTCTTGAAAATATCCTATTGATTTCAGAATGAGTTCAATGCAGGTTTTTGGATTGGTGGATTTGGATTAGGGGAGAGCATGGAAGAACGCAACCCCCTCCTTAATGCTGTTATGGTATGATTCTCTTATGGTATTTCTGCTTATGTTCTTTTTCTCTTAGCAGGAAATACTTTTGCTTCTAAAGAAGTCTTGAAATGAATGTGGAAGGCAAGACAGACTCACGATTGTTGAACTTGCATAATAATCATAAAGACAAGAATCAGATCATATTGATAAGCAATTTACTTTAGGTCTACTCCCTTATACTGATCAAGAGATCTGTTGTTTCCAACTTCGAAACTTAATAGATAATGGACCCTACCCTCTACCTTTTTCCACTTAAATACTAGGGTTCACCAGCAGAATTCGGACTCATCATGTGTTTCTACTGCCTACAACATATTTCGTGCTCTATTACTTTTGCCATTGAACCAAACCCTTGGGGCTATTCCCCCATATGCTTTTAGGAACGCTTTTTAATACTTAGCACCTTACGTAATGTAAAGTGTAAACTGAAACTGAACTCAGTTTGACTCGAATGCCACGTGAGGATTATATTTTTATCAGGTTTTCAGTGTATTTGAAGATTCATATCAATAGTTTCACTTATGTTATCTCTCTTGAATCGGGTATGCTTAGCCAAAGTAAAGAGTTCATAACATGGATTTTAAATATAAGTTGGGGATTGAGTATGGTCCTGCATTATTGGAGCAGTTTGATGCTGGTGCTCAAGTGCCAATTTGCAGTAACATGTGAAATAGTTGTAGGTAGTTGTCTTGTTGCTAATCATCTTCATTCAGTCTCCACTTTAAGGTCACTGTTCGTGCTAACTTTTTATTTTCATTTTTATGATAGCCTTAAAGTTGACAATAGATGATAGTTTCAGACAAATGAGCTTCTCCAAGTTATGTGTTTTTTTTTTGTGTGTGTGTGGTGGTAGTGGTGTAGGTTGGGGGTCCTTAATGTCTTTGCTACACTGTAAAATATTGTACTTATTTGCATAAGGTGAAAAACTCAAATGTATGGTTGCTTATGATGTTACTGGTTGCAGGATAGTTTACCTGAAGAAAAGCCACGTCTCATCAGTGGCCTTGGACTACCAGGCAAGACTGATTTCATGAATGCTTCTGTCACTCCTTCAGTGTTACACTCACAGAAAATATTTGCATATAAATGCATGTCAACATAGTGATTGATAGTGTTTGAAAAAGAAGAGCTTGTTTGTTATAGCTACGTAGCTAGTACAAAGAAATATCTTCAGTATCCACCAGATTCAACCCACTTTTTCTCTCACCGTGAAAACTGTTGGATAATTGACTTAATAATTGTATTCTTCTTGTGGCTGAACGGATTAACTTGTTATCTCTACAGAAGAGGTCTTGCAAGGTGTTGCTGCAGGTGTTGATCTATTTGATTCCACGTAAGTGCTAAGGATGTTGGTGTCTCTTTTCCTCTATATCTTAATCTCTGAGCTGCAATTGTTGGATTTTTTTTTTCCAGTTACATCTACCATCTCACACTAAGAGGCTTTGCTCTCATCTTTCCACTTGAAAGCATAGAGAAGCAAGATGCTAAATATCAACCAAATAGTAATTCAGGATGTGATGGCACAAAGATAAATTTGAAAGCAACTATGTATAGGTAAGTCATGTTCATCCTTCAGACTTCTTGTGATACTCACTGTAACTGAAATTTGCAACATACTGGCACACCTACAATTGCACTCGATGCTGTTCTTATAGAAAGTGATATTGCTATCTCCCTCAATAAACTTAGCTTGGGGCCTTTCTGGGGTGGCTATTCTGGCAAAATACTGAGATGAAGTTCACTGATACTGCAATTTGAGTCCTCTCTCTTCAACCTTTCTTGCAGGAAGGATATATCTCCTATTGTCGATAATTGCAAGTGTTATACATGCCAAAATCATACCAAAGCTTACATCAATCACCTTCTCAATGTCCATGAGATGCTGGCATATATTCTGTTGGAAATGTATGATGCTCTGACTTATTCTGTCTCTATTGTGGGGTCTTCATGATACCTAATTGAGCTTGTCTTTCATTCCAGGCATAACACACATCATTTTCTGGGATTCTTCCGCTCTATCAGGGAGGCAATTCAAGATGGAAAATTTGAGCAATTTCGACAGAACTTCATAGGAAGTAGGCATGGACATCTCCTTTCTGCTGCTTTAAGCGCCTAACTTGATATTTCTGTACGGGATTAGATCTAAGGCACAACTTCAAGAGAAAAATACTGGGTTTTGATTGACATCTTTTCATATGCCCAGACTGCTCTGCTCTTTTACATAGCTTGTTAGCTGCATGAAGGTAATTTTACATTTTAAAAAGATAATATAGATTAATATAAAGAACTACACTATTGAGTGTTCAGTATGGAGGAAAACAATAATTTCCGTTTGTTGGTCAAAATATTTTGTTTAAGAAAAAGAGTTCTTTAAAATAAAGAAAACAACCTCTAAGGAGAGTAAGTAAAACAGGTCATGCGCGGCATTTCTAAGTTCATTATCTATTTTCCACCCTTGATGCTCCTAACCCCCTCCGACGATCTGCACCTTAGTCTAATTCCATGGTATTTTTCTAGAATTTAATAAATGTTTTATATGCAATATATTCACCTTGACAAAAATAAAATAAATTATTAATATTAGTTAAAAGTAAAAAATTAAGTATTTTTGAAGCATTTTTCTTACTTCACTACTTCCGTAACGCCCCCAACTTCTCTCACTCTCAAATTTGTCTTATTTCTTGATTTTTAATTGTTTAAAATATATATATATTTTTTAAAAAGGATCTTATTTCATCCCCTAAACCCACTCTCCTTTCATTAAAAAATAAATAAATTAGATCTTATATTTTTTTTAAAATAATTTATCCCACTACCTAATTTTCTGCGCTCAATTTTTCTTTTATCATTTTTGTATATGTATGTATGTCCTTAGAAAAATATTTTTTATTTGTCATTAGAGTTTTTTTAAAAAAATAAAATTTTCATTTTGCTATATTTGGTACATAAATAAAAAAAAAATACTTATGTATATATTTAACAAAATGAGAAAAATGTTTAAAAAAAAAGTTAGGTGGGGTGGAGTAGAATTTATTTAGTTTAAAGAAGTAATATTCAAATATTTTTTAAGAAGGTGAGGATGGTTTGGGGAGGAGTGAGGGGTGAGGGGGTGTTGAAGTAAGAATTTTATTTTTAAAAAAATTATAGAAGAAATTTAGAAAAACAAAAAATTTGGGGGGAGAGGTGTGGTTACCGGGGAAGTGGTGGTGGAGTTAGGTAGGAAATTATTGTTTGGATAGTAAATCTTTATATTTTTAGTTTATTTAATTTTTGCTAAGTTGAAATGTTTTATTCATTTAGAATGTCGTATGATAAGATTTTTTTAAATAAAAAAGAGTGCATTACACATACCACTGGGGTATATTTTTCAAACTAATGAGTGAGTTAGGTATGAAATTCACATTCACAATAATTTAGGTATGAAACTCTGAAAAGGAAAATGGTTTAGGTGTATTTTTGACATTTCATGCGAAAAAATAAATAAGAAAAATCACTTATTAAGAAAAAAAATTTTGGAGGACATATTTTTCCTTGTATCAAACACGCTTTTTTGTTTGTCGTTTGCCTCACTTCCTTGATATCTTATTATTTTACTTTTTTAGCGTATGGGTTGGGATCTTTTCTTAAAAAAAGAACAAAACAAAAAGGTTTACTCCTTCCTACAAACTTTCACTGTTTTTGCTTAATTGGTGATCCAAAACCAAGAAGAATGCTTGGACGGGACCCTTCAAGAAGGCCATCCACGACCCATCAACAACACCATGGGTCATAGTGTGGGTCGTAATGTGTAAGCAGCCTAACAGTGCTTCACTAAAATGGGCGTAATCGTTTAGTCTGACCTCAGAATGAGATGAAATCGGTGGCGTTGGAAAGATTATTCAAAGAGCTTTCAATTGGTAGGTCGGCCACATCTAATTCGTTGTGTGATAAAAGATATGATCATTTGAAGTCGACACATGTACATACTTGTGCTAGAACTTAGTTTGATGGGAAAGGGGTTTGGAATTTCATGAGGGGTCATGGAGGGGCAAGATAAGGCTGTTAAGAGCTTAAGGGAATAGGAAAGGTCGAAATACCCTTAAGGAATCCGGCAATCCAAACCACGAGAGCCTAAATTATGAGCCGTAGTTTAAAATACGATTTGTACATTGGCTCGTACTGGCAAAATTTTTGAGAATCAGAGACCTGATTTCCATACTTAGAATATTTCGGAGGGGTCAATCTACGGACCCTCTCTACGGTTCGTAAAAAAAGGTCTCATGGACCACTCCCTTCCTTAGCCAAATTTCTCCCCTGAAGATCCCTTTTTTCGGGCTTGTTCTATGACTCGTGGTGCACACCACGAGCCGTGGATGGGCTCGTGAAACCAGAACTTTTCCAGTTTTTCCAGTAACTTTTCCATTTCCAAACTTTCTAGGATACAAGGTGTTATAATATCTCCCCCTTGAGATCATTCTTCCTCGAATGAGACAAGAATAATTTGAAAAAATGGAAACTGTAACTAGCAACCCAAACCAAACATGCCAAAATGAGATTTAAAGCTTGTTTTCATGCAACAATTAAACCGATGCACATAATATCACACAGTAACACCAAAATGATCATGCATGCACAATGATTATGAGGAATAACAACAAATGGAAAATGAGGAATTTGGACTTAAGGAGTAGAGTTACCTAAAACCTTGGGCTTGAGTAGTTTGGAAAAGATGAGGATATTTCTCCATCATGTACGCTTCGACTTACCGTGTAGCACTCTCAACATGTTGATTTCTCCGGTATCTTAACAAGTGGCATATCCTTAATACTCAATTTTTGACTTGCCGGTCCAAAATTTGAGCCGGTACTTCTTCATAAGTCAAAATTTCTTCATCATTCACAACATCTAGTGAAATTATGAAACTTGGGTCACCAATGCACTTTCTCAACATAGACACATGAAAATCGGGATGAACCAACTTCATCTTATTTGGAAACTCAAGTTCATAAGCTATCTTATCAGCCCTTTTCAAAATTTTTGTAAGGACCCACAAACCTTGGACTCAATTTACCCTTCTTGCCAAAATGAAGAACACCCTTCATGGGTGAAACTTTTAGATACACCCAACCTCCCACATCAAACTCAAGATCTCCCATTCTCATATTTGCATATGACTTTTGTAGGCTTTGAGCTATTTCCAATCTATCTCTTATGACATTCACTTTCTCCATAGCCTCCAAAACCAAGTCCCGGCCTAACCAGTCCATTTCACCCTCCTCAAACCAACCAATCGGTGATCTACACCGCCTACCATAAAGAGCTTCAAACAAGGCCTTTTTCAATGCTAGAATGACAAGTATTGTTATATGCAAACTCAACAAGTGGCTAGTGATCTTCCTAATTACCCTTAAACTCCAAGACACTGGCTCTCAACATATCCTCCAATGTTTGGATGGTCCTTTCGGCTTGACTATCCGTTTGTGGATAAAATGTAGTACTCAGCTTTACCTTAGTACCCAAACCTCTTAGGAATGACTTCCAGAAATGAGAAGTGAATTGAGGACCATGATTCGATATTATTAACAAAGGAACCCTACATAACCGAACCAACTCACGAATGGACAACCTTGTATAATCCTCGGAATGATATGAATTGACTGGCAAGAAATGAGCCGATTTGGTTATACGATCCAAAATCACCCAAGTAGAATCAATTTGCTTCCGAGTCCAAGGCAACCCAACAATGAAGTCCATATTTATTTCCTCCCACTTCCAAGTTGGGATTTCAATATATTGAGCTAGGCCACCGGGCCTTTGATGCTTGGCTTTCACTTGTTGATAATTAGGACACTCGGCTACAAACTTGGCTATGTCCCTTTTCATACCACCCCACCAATATACTTCTTTCAAATCATGATACATTATGTTGGAACCCGAATAAATGGAATAAGAAGAGTTTTGGGCTTCTTGAAAAACCAAAGTTCTCAACCCGAATAAATGGAATAAGAAGAGTTTTGGGCTTCTTGCAAAATCAAAGTTCTCAACCCATCCATACCCGATACACACACCTGACCTTGGTATCTAAGGACACCATCTCCCTCTTGTGAGAAGAACTCTACTTTCTTCTCTTCAACCAACTCCTTCAATTCAACTAGGGTAGGATCAAGATCTTGCTTGGACTTCACATCAACCACCAAGGAAGATTGATACCCATCAGGAACAAACACACCACCATTACTAGTGCCATTCAACCTAACACCCAATCTAGCCAATCGGTGAACCTTCTTTTACCAACTCTTTTTTTTTCACCCTCTACATGACTTAAACTACCATGGTCAGCCTATTCAAAGCATCAACCACCACATTGGCGTTCCCGGGATGACAGTGAACACTTATGTCATAATCTTTGAGAAGTTCAAGCCATCTCCGTTGCCTCATATTTAAGTCCTTTTGAGTGAACACATACTGCAAGTTGTTGTGGTTAGTAAACACATCAGCATGAACCTCATAGAGATAATGTCACCAAATCTTAAGGCAAAACACCACAACGACCAATTCAAGGTCATGAGTTGGATAATTACGCTCATGCACCTTCAACTGCCTAGAAGCGTAGGCTATAACCTTACCATTCTGCATCAACACACAACCCAACTCAACTCTGGATGCATCATATTATAACACAAAACCATCTAAACTATTTGGTAAAGTCAAGATTGGAGCCAAAGTCAACTTATCTTTCAAAGTCTGGAAACTCTTCTCACATTCATCAGACCACATAAACTTGTCCTTCTTCTAGGTCAATTTGGTTAAAGGGGATGCAATTGAAAAAAACCCTTATACAAACTGTCGGTAGTAACCTGCCAAACCCAAGAAACTCCTTATGTCAGACGGAGTTAAGGGTCTTGGCTAGTTTACCACTACCTCAATTTTCTTTAGGTCAACCATAATACCCTTATCAGTTACTACATGGCCAAGAAAAAATACCTCTTTCATGCAGAATTCACACTTGCTGAATCTGGCATACAATTTCTCATCTCTCAAAATTTGAAGGACCACTTTCAAATGTTCCTCATGTTCGTTCTCACTTCGAGAGTAGACTAGTACGTCATCAATAGAGACCACAACAAAGAGATCAAGGTAGGGTTTGAAGACCCTATTCAAGATCCATGAAGATTTTCGGCGCATTTGTCAACCCAAAAGACATCACCACAAATTTGAAGTGTCCATACATTGTTCTAAAAGACATTTTAGGAATATCACATTCCCTAACCCGCAATTGATGATACCCGAAATGAAGGTCAATCTTAGAAAAGTGTCTAGCCCCTTATAGTTGATCAAATAAATTATTTATCCTCGGAAGTGGGTACTTATTCTTAATGGTGACTTTGTTCAGTTGATGACAGTCAATGCACATTCGGAGTGACCCATCCTTCTTCCTCACAACAGAACGGGAGCATCCCAAGGAGACTTGCTAGGCCTAATAAAGACCTTCTTTAATAAATCTTTCAACTGATCCTTAAGTTTTTTCAACTCTGGCGGTGCTATCCTATAGGGTGGAATAGAGATTGGTTCAGTATCGGGAAGGAGGTCTATGCTAAGATCAATTTCCCTTTAGAGAGAAACGCTGGGAGAATCGTGTTGGGATGCATGTTGATAATGAGGACCGTGTTTGGCTTGTGAATGGACCTCAATTTGATTTGATTTTGTATACCTTGTTGTTTTCAACTAGTCTATGTAATTTTATGGTTGTTTACATTCTTAGTTGACTGGGCCACGAATTTTTGTATTGAAATTTGCGGGTTGAAACGAGTTTTGACTGAGGAATTTCAACTGTTGTATCCTCAAACTTACGAGGGTCTTTTACGGTTAGTGATTTCATTCACGGACCACAATTCCCCCCGTAAAAAGGGTTCAACAACTTGGAATTCTCAAAGTTAACAGGATGTGAGTCATAGTTCAAACTATGGCTCGTAAATAGTTTTCAGCACCCGTAGAATATTTGTCTAACTCTACAACCAAAACCCAATCTACAACTCGTGGTTCAAACTACTGGTTATGCATGAGTTCATAGTTGCATTTCGAGTAGCTTAAATTACTATTCCCCTATTTCTATGAAGGCCTTCTACGACCTGTAGTTCACTTCATGACCCATAGGTAAAACTTCATAATTTCTTTTGTATCTAATTTTGGTTAAGTTTTTTTTTTTGGAATTTCCTTGGATTCATATGTGCTTATTTTATGGTGTTTGCAGGTATTATGGGTCCCTAACCATGACGAAAAGATATTTAGGCCCTCCGTGATGAGCGATAGAGTTAGAGGCCAGTGGCTCAATAGAGGAGCTCCATGTCCATCCAGATGAGGGCATCGAGTCACGTCGTACTCGGGCGGTATCTAGGTAGTTAGTATTGGCCCAACCACCAACCATCATAGCATAACCTCCCTAGTCTAAGGAGGAAGGCTTTAATAGAAGCAACTCTATACAGATGACGGACTTCGGGTTGAAGTCCCGGTCATGCTCCCCTATAGTGATGGCTCAGGCTCCGATGATGAGTCAGATTTAGAGTCCAAGGGCTCAGGCAGATCTGTCACCATACCTTTACATATAGCCGGAATATCGAGATGCTAGTGCGTCAAGGATATGTTGGATATCTATAGGTAGGACTTCTAACTGGACAATAGAGGCCAACATACCCAAACCATATTTGAGGAGCCCTGGATACTGATATTTGGTTTTGATGGTGTACCAATCTTCCGCAACACTATATCTTAATACAGGCTTGATTGGCTAGCAACACCATTGGGGATGTATTCCTCGGCGTTAGTTCGTGAATTCTACGCATCTTATGTTGCTAAAGTGATAGAGGCTGCGCCAAAGAAGGCTAAGCTTATTTCTCATCCTAGATTGACCTGAACGTTGGTACGAAGTGTTCCTATTGATTTATCTAAGAATACCGTCTGCAGATTCTTATTTGTTCTCGATTACCAAGCCCTAATGACTACAACAGAGTTTGACTACAGATTGGGGCAGGTATGAGATCTTGCTGTTAAGAGAGATGTAGTTCGAAACGCCGCTTTATAGAGATGGATTGCCAGCGACATTACTGAGTGAGGCATAGATGCCGACTAGGTGTCTGGCCTTACGCCTATTATTAAGGCCTCTCTCAACTTTGCTAGAAAATTCTGGTGGACAGTGGTTCACACACGGATCTGGCCGACATATGTAGATAATAATCTTGTGCCAGACCATGGAGTGCTTGTTGCTAGCATCATAGATGGCTATGACATTGACTTTGCTCGTTGCATAGTAGAGGAGATACACGAGCAAACCTTGAGGAGGTCGACATCTATCCCATTCTCGTGTTTAGTTCACATGCTATTTATAGAGGTGGGGTGGAGATTATCCCCAATGTTGAATCCATGATCAATTTCTAGAGGACACCTGATGCCGACCTGATAAAGATCGATGAGAATCCAATTGCACCGCGGCGAGCACTGCACTCCGATGTCCCGTTACCCGATATGTTCATCGAGCCTCCACATCCTGAGGCCACCACTACTGTTGCTGCTGATGATGATAAGTCTGAGAGGACCCCACAGACTAATGTTGAGATGGAGATAGTGCCCACTTCTACTTCCACCACTATACCAGAGGTCGTGCCTACATGTCCTCAACCCGCAGGTATGATCTATATATCCATGGAGTTTGTTTAGGCCCTGGTGTAGTGTCGGGCTCAGACTGAGTCCCGGTTGGCCCAGTTGTTATAGCAGATCAGGCCTTGGGGTTGCAAGGCCATTTTTGAGTCTGAGTAGTGCATGCAGGAGCGCTATACGACCACACTTAAGTAGAGATTGACACTTCTACATGGCTGTGTGGATGTATTTTAGAGGCATGTTGAGGATCGCCTCAGTTCGACTCAAATCTCAAACATGAATGCAATCAGAATGGAGATCTAGCAGCTCTGCGAGGAGATTAGGGCGGTAGCTCTAGCACCAGTGATGATTCCTATGTCAACTATCACTAGACCGATGTTAGACCTATTTGTAGATGAGCCTGTATCCCCCGCCTCTAAGAAGAGGTGACATACGGGAGATGATGATCCTGAGGCTGCCCAACGACATGCTGAGAGACTAGAGAGACATAAGTTAGAGGCTGTTAAACAAGCCTCTATATAGATGAGGTGATGCAACATGCACGCAAGCAGGAGATTGCATTGGGTGCTAGACCATCCGGACAGACCGCCGTGACAAAAGAGACCACTTAGCAAGTTGAGGGTGGTGGATCACAGACTGATATTAGTAGGTGCCCAAGTATGTTCTTTTATACCCCCACATTAGCTTTTGGTTATTTATTTATTTTTGCATAAAGGACAATGCAAAGAATTTTTGAAGTCTGAATAACCAAGGCCTATATCTACTCCACTTTTTGAGCCCACAGGGTTTTCTTGCCTGTGTTCTTTCCCTAAGAAAATTTTCTTTTTGTTGAATCAACACGTTTAGGATGTATAAGTAGTTAGGATGTATAAGTAGTATGGGTAGAATGTTATACAGATATCTGTGGCATATATTCATTTATATTAAAAAAAATGATACCTCTTTGTTTTTGGATTTGATGATGTGTTGATGGGTAGTGTTTACAACAACCATGTGGGATCGGTCGATGACAATATTTTTTCTCATTAGATATGGTTAATTGTGATAAAAAACATGATCCGAGTGTTTGCAATGTCAATGTATTTAGTGCCAAGTGTGTGTAAGATTTGTTGTATAATTCTTATACTGTGTTTTAATCTAGAACATGCCCGGTTACTCTGACTGAGACTATAGGTTAGTTGGTTAGGAAAGGATCATAGGACATTGTTCGTAATAGTCCACTTAGCCTAAAATAACCAACCAAATGCCGTGTGTATCCCTTGATCCTAATGTTTGAGCCATACATGTACCTTTTTTTTGTAAGTATCTAAGTCACTAAACCTTTTTGTCTGTGTAAATCTTGAATTTGGCCTGGGTCCCTCCTTGAATATTGTGTACCTCGACTCAGGCTAAAGGCCTAAGTTGAGGGTGGCTATTGCAAAGAAATCACAACAAGACGGGAAGGAAAGCATAGTAGTACAAAGAAAAAGGGAACAATATCAAACGGGTGTAAGAAAAGTAAATAAATGCTAAAGTGTGAACTAAAAAGAAAAAGAATTGCCAAAAATAAAAGGCAATGAGCTGAAAATTTGAGTGGGTGCACCCAAAAATGTTTGAAATAGGAAAAAGAGAATAGTGAATAGCGTAGTGTCAAAGAGCACAATTAGTCGTTGTGTTCCAAATATATCACACCAAGCCCCCTGAGCCTACGTTACAAGCTTAAAAAGTCCTATAGTGATCCTATCTCAACTAGTTGAACATCATGGTCATGAATATAGGGGCAAGCCTATGATATTGTACAGTATTTAAATATCAATCGAGAGTGTGATTGTATTTGTCATTCCCTAGTATTGAATCGAAATACATTAGTTGGAGTGATATTCAAGACTCTTTTTGTGAGGGCACTTAAATTACATTACTAATTGTTGACTATCTCGATGATTGTTGCTAATGTGCATTGCCTTTCCTGTCGAAGTTACTCTGTCATGTATTGATCCTTGTTTCGTTCCTAGCACACACAAGTGTATGTGGTCAACCCAAGTGATATAATGTCTCTTTTTCAAAAGCCAGATATCGAACCCAAAGGACTTGTTGATTAATTATTTACTAAGTTATATTAGTTCTAATTATTTATTCAAGCGGTGAACAATTAACTAAGAGAAGAGATATTTTTACACAATCAATGAATGAATCGATCTAAGATTATGGTTTAGCTAATAATCATATTTAGTATCAATTTAATTAAGTTTTTTGATTATTTAGTTGCTGATTCACAGGATTTAATTTACCTAAGCAGGGTTGCACGCCTCTACCGGCCTACTCTCATATGACAGTCTAACTACATCGTTGAGCGGGGATAGACATGGTCAATGAAAATGCAATAAAAAAATCTTCTTGTATTTGAATCAAGTGAGGTGGATGGGTAGGTGTCACAAGTCTCCTGTACACGAATCATCCTAGTCTCCTCGAACAAACAAGCTCCCCATACCTTGAGTTCTACCCACTCCAACATCTCTCGAATCCAGAGTAGACAACAAATTTATTCCACGATTGGCCAGACTATGTAATATAGATTACAAGAATATATGAATAACTAATATGATAAACAAATATTTCGAATTAATAATGACTAATAGTCATCTTATTAGTTGCCGTAATCTTAGAACGACAAGTTTCACTCCACATAGGCATGAAGAAATTATCACAAATCATTTAAAGATAAATTTAAAATTAAATAATAATGGAGAATAAAAGAAGAAACCAAAATTCTCCAGCCTCCATGACAACTTCTATTTCGCTCTAGGTCAAAAGTTATGTAAAACCCGATTTTATGAAATATTTATAGGTATAGAAAGAAATCCCAAATAAAATAATTGAGTCCAAAATAAATTGGGAAACCCAAATTTGAAAGTAATTGGACTCCTTCGTGCTCTTCACTGTACGCTGCCTTCAACATTCATGCTTCCACTAATTAGGTGCCACGTGGCAGCTTCATTCAAAATGCAATTGAATTGCAATTTAGCCAAGCTCTTGTACGTGTGTGTGTAGATATATATATATATATATATAGTATGTTCGATTTAATCCATTAAGTTGCCTACTTGATTTTCCTTCTGTAATCTTTCTTTTATAATTCTTTTGAGCTCTAAATCTCTTTATTTTCACGCCAATTTAATCCTACAAATAAAATACACAATTTACTACTACCCATAAAATTTACGCTAAAAAGGATAAATAAATGTATTTAATATGAGATAAATAAGGACTAAAAATATGTTTTTACCTAACATCAATCCTCATGAGTCTATTTGATAACATTCTTGTATATTCACTAATAGTTCGAAAGAGTATCTGTGATTGACTGAGATATGATGTATGCCATAAGATTGAACTCTATATGTCTGCTGAACTGCTTATGTTAGATTGAGTCTGTCGTTTGAGGACAAGCAAAAATTTTAAGTTGGGGGCGTTGATGTACTGCCAAAATATGACACTTTTAATGCTTTAAACATAGAATTTTGCACGTTCTCTAATAGATATTAGTATTTTTGATGTTTTATGTTGGTATTGTAGAATTACAAGATTTAAGGAGTTTTTGTGAAGATTTGCATAAGTTGCAGCTTATAGGTGATGTGCGAGATTATCTATGGTCCGTGGTTTGATCTACAAGTCGTAGGTGGGGGTTCGTATTCCTGAACCAGTGATGGACAGATTTGCTAAATATGAATCTTTGATTAAAAAATTTATGTTTTTTATGTTGGTTTTGTTGAGTCTGATAAGGTTCTGAAAGTTAACATGATGAAGGTTGTATATTTGAACAACGATCACTTATACCTGTCACGACCCAGGGTTAGGCCTAGATGTGCACTGCGAATGGGAACCCGAGAGTCTCCAAAAAAGCCTCAAGTATCTATGTTCACATCATCGGTTGAAGAATAGTATTCAGCACATACATATATATAGATAGTCAAATAGGAGTTTCTCATAAATCCCTCCCACAATACGAAAACAATATACTAGTCATAACAATGGGTTTAAGAAGAGTTTACATAGTATCCAACAAATGCCTCTAGTCAAAGGAACGGGGGCCAGGACAAGTTCCGGGCTCACCCTCAATAAAGAAGATAGTTCTGAAATAGCATAAAGAAAAGATAGTTGGTTCGTTCTCGAAAGACGGGACTCACCACAATATTCTCCGGGAATTGGACTATCCGTCAACCTGTTGATAATCAAAGTGTTCGGCTCCTACATGGTAAAATCATGTAGGCATAGAGTATGTGATAGTATGTTAGAGAGTACTAAGTATGCGGGCATGCAGTGCATATAACCTACCAAACCTGCATTTCGATGTTAGACGATGAAGGCACATAATATAGAAGAATTGTATATCCAATGGATAAATTCATACAAGATGCCATGAAATTTATGATGCACGAAATGCAACAATGCTCATATATAGTGGGGATGGACTATAACCGACAATTCAAATCCATGCGAGCTATTACATGAATTAGTCCGATAAAGACCTCCCATTTGTAGGAGAAGACTACTTGCCAAAGGTAATCTACATCACACCTTATAGAAATCACCATTTCGGCGGATGGTCACCTTTCTTACGGAACTCACCATTTCAGAAGGATTTTCAATATTTTTCATTTCATATCAGATTTTCATATACATATAACCATTCCTTACGACTCGATCATTTCGGTAATGACTTACATACCTATGTTGGCACATAGTTCAAGGAAAGGGAGAGGGCCCTTGGGGATAGCTCTAACATCCCCAATCCATCAGTGCTAAGTCAATACATCCCACTTGAATACTTAAATATATATATGTGCTTTCAGGAAATGCAATGTTCATTTCAAACTATTCAATACACAATTAGGCTTAAATGCCAAATCATAGTTCATACTTGTAAATGCTCATGCAGGGAATAACTCATTCACATTTTTCAGAATGGTGCAAGCACCTAGATTGCTCAATGAACTTGAATCATAGACATACTGGTGATCGCCTTTTTGTCATAGCCAATATCTTATCAAATCAATTCATAAAACATAGTTGGACTTGACGCACTCTATAATTTCCATATCTCAATGTTCATGAATGGAATGCAATGCACGATGTGAGATAGCATGGGTAACATAGATTCAAGTTAAGAATCAATATCCCAATATAAGATTTAGTAAATCCATAATTAAAACCACATGTAAATCGTAGTATAGATCACCCAGGCATAAATCAACTTCAAAAGGGACATGCATATTCATACTTTATAACTCAATGTAGATCATCATATTAGTAATCAAAATGAATTGAAATCATAGGTAGAATAAAGCCCATATACTAATTAGATTTAATAGTATCAATTAATGAAAACTCATATTTAAAGTAAACTAAAATTCATTGAAATAGATTGAAAGATCTTTAGGTCTTCTTGGTTGAAAGGAACCAAGAATCAATCCCACATACCTTGATTGACGAGCTGAATTTGAGGGATGAATAAGGCTTAAGTTGGACTCCAATGGAACCCTAGCTTTGATCCTTGAGAGGGGAATGTAGAGAGGAGTAGTGAGGTAATCTTATGGGGGGGGAGGGTAGAAGGTTTTAGGAGAATGAATCAAGAGGGGAGGGGTTTCAGATGAATTAGGGGTTTAGGATAGGTAAAAGGTCATAATTCTTAATTAAAATAAACTGAAATTACATAAACCATTAATGAAACAAATCAAAATTAGTACCGTCAGGTCCATACGGTCCACTACACGGTTCGTGAAACATCATACGGACCGTGAACAATAGCTGTGATCCCCTACTTAGAATTTCACAGAGCAAAATTTCACGGAGCTGAGTGGCATCACACGGACGGCTACACAGTCCGTGTGACTACACATGGGCCGTGACACCGATAGTGTAACGAAATTTGGAATAATTTTCACACGACAAAGTTATGAGACGGTACTTCCATACTTAGAATAATTTTACGTAGTAAGCTTACACGGAGGGCCACATGGCCCGTGACACACCACACGGACCGTGTGCCTCATTTAACCAAATTCCTTCCGTCTCTTAAGTTGTCCCAATGGTGGACTGGACCAAGTGTCCCTTTACGGGAGGCCACGCAGTCCGTGTGGCTTCCATGGCCCGTGTAGGTCCTCCGTGGAGTGATTCCTTGTAGTTCACCTGGGACATTTCCAAGAGATTTGAGAAACGCCACTTGAAGAAAAATCTGGGTCCTTACATCATCTTCCCTTGGGAACATTCTTCCCTGAATGTGCAAGAACAAGGCTTGAAAGGCTTGACTTAGAGCGTGAAACATCCAACATTAGATACAATGAATAGAGTATTATTCAAATTCGATTCAAAGCATTATTAAAAATCATTATCCAAAGCCTTTAAATTCATATCAAAATTGTATTCAAGTCACCCAAAACATTGTAAAAATCTTTTTCGTGCACATGTATGCATGTCATGTCATAAGACTCAAGAGGGCAAGAAATGACATCATTAGATAAGGAAGAATCCTAATGCATTAGGCTTGAGTAGATTGGAAAAGATGAGGGTATCACTTCACCATGTCCAGCTCCGCCTCCTAAGTAACACTCTCCACATGTTGATTTCTCCAAAGCACCTTTACTGAAGCCACATCCTTGTTACGAAGCCGCTTTACTTGCCTATCCAAGATTTCCACTGGCACTTCCTCATAAGACAAATTTTCTCCAACCTCAATCCCTTCCAAGGATACGATGGTGCTAGGATCACCAACTAGCTTCCTCAACATAGACACATGAAACACCAAGTCAATGGAACTCAAATCTGGAGGCAACTCCAACTTATAAGCCACACCTCCAATTCACTTAACAATCTCATAAGGGCCAACATAACGGAGGCTTAGCTTGCCCTTCTTACCAAAACGCATCACACCCTTCATAGGCGAAACCTTCACAGACACCCAATCACTGACACGAAATCAAGATCCCTTCTCCTAACGACTTTTGACGGCTTTGTGCTGTTCTCAACCTCTCCTTAATCACCTTCACCTTATCCATGGCTTCCATCACTAGATTCGGACCAACTAGCGCCATCTCTCCCAACTCAAACCACCTCACCGGTGATCTACACCTTCTCCCATATAGAGCCTCAAATGGCGCCATACCAATACTAATATGGAAGCTATTATTTTAAACAAACTCAATGAGTAGAAGATGGTCATCCCAATTTTCTTTAAACTCCAATACACATGCCCTCAACATATCCTCCAAGGTTTGAATAGCCCTCTCCACTTGGCCATCGGTTTGAGGATGAAAAGTGGTGCTCAACTTAATCTTAGTTCTGAGCCCCTTTTGAAAAGACCTCCAAAAGTGGGAAGTGAATTGTGTACCACGATCCAATATAATGGACCTAGGCACACCATGCAACCTCACCAACTCTTTGATATACAACCTTGTGTAGTCCTCGACACCGAAGGTAGTCTTGACCAGTAGGAAATGAGCCGACTTCATCATCCGATCCACGACGACCTAAATGGAACCAAATTGCCTTCGCGTCCGAGGCAACCCAACTACAAACTCTATGTTCACATGTTCCCATTTCCATGTGGGAATTTCAGTGTCTTGGGCTAAACCACCAAGCCTTTGATGCTCTATCTTCACTTGTTGATACTCGGGTATTCAAATACAAACTTAGCGATGTCTTTCTTCATACCATGCCACCAATACACTTCCTTCAAATCCTGATATATTTTTCTAGACCCCGGGTGAATAGAATAATGAGAGTTGTGAGCCTCACTCATAATCACCCTTCTAAGATTATCCACATCCGGACTGCAAAGCTAGTCTTATTCCAGAGTACACCATCTCCCCCTTGGGAGAACACCTCGATTTTCTTTTCAGCAACCAACTTCTTCAATTCAAGTAACGATGGGTCTAAATCTTTCTTAGCCTTTACATCATTTACCACAGAAGATTCTGTCCCACTTTGAACATGAACACCACCATTGCTTGAATCGGCTAACCTGACACCCAACCTAGCTAGCCGGTGAATATCTCTTGCCAACTCCTTCTTTTCTTCCCCAACATGCGCCACACTCCCCATAAACAACCTGCTGAGAGCATTGGCCACAACATTGGCCTTGCCGGGATGATACAGAATATTCATGTCGTAATTCTTTAGGAGCTCCAACCACCTTCTTTGCCTTAAATTGAGGTCCATATGAGTGAATACATATTGCAAACTCTTGTGATCGGTGAACACATCGACATGAACCCCAAATAAGTAATGTCTACAAATCATTAAAGAAAAAACCACCGCCGCCAATTCAAGGTTGTGCATTGGGTAATTACATTCATGCACTTTCAATTGCCTTGATCCACACGCTATTACCTTACCATGTTGCATAAGCACATAACCCAACCCAATCGTGAGGCATCATAATACACTACGAATCCTTCCAAATCATTTGGTAAAGTTAAGACGGGAGCCGATGTAAGCTGATCCTTTAAAGTCTGAAAACTCCGCTCGCATTCGTCCGACTACACAAACTTAGCCTTCTTCTAGGTCAACTTAGTCAATGGGGATGCAATAATTGAGAACCCTTCAGCAAACCTTGAGTAATACCTTGCCAATCCAAGGAAATTTTGAATATCTGAAGGAGTCAACGGTCTGGGCCAATTCTTCACAGCCTCGGTCTTCTTCGGGTCCATCTTGATACCATCACTGGACACCACATGACCAAGGAAAACCACTTCGCCCAACCAAAATTCACATTTGCTAAACTTGGCATAAAATTTCTTTTCTCTTAGAGTTCGGAGGACCATCCTCATCTGATCCCCGTGCTCCTGCTCACTTCGGGAGTAAATGAGAATATCGCCAATGAAGACCACCACAAAACTATCAAGGAATGGCTTAAACACCCGATTCATTAGATCCATAAACACGACCGGGGCATTGGTTAGGTCAAACGACATCACCACAAACTCAAAGTGTCCATACCTTGTCAGAAAAGCTGTCTTGGGGATGTCACACTCCCTAACCTTCAACTGATGATACCTTGAACGAAGGTCAATCTTTGAGAAATGATTAGCCCCTTGAAGCTGATCAAACAAGTCATCAATCCAGGGCAATGGGTACTTATTCTTAACGGTCACCTTATTCAATTGTGTGTAATCAATACACATCTGAAGAGTTCCGTCTCGGATTTCTAACAAACAACGCTGGAGTACCCCATGGCGATATACTGGGCAGAATGAGACTTTTCTCCAACAAGTCCTTCAACTGCTCCTTTAATTCTTTCAACTCTGCCGGCACCATACGATAAGAAGGAATAAAGATAGGCTGAATATCTGGAAGAAGACCTATGCCAAAGTCTACCTCTCTTTCGGGAGGGATGCCCGGTAAGTCTTCGGGGAACACATCCGAAAACTCATTGACCAAAGGGACCGACTCAAGAGTAGGCACTTCGGACTCTATGTCCTTGACCCTCATAATATGATAAATGCACCCGTTAGAAATCATTCTCCACGCCTTGAGGTAGGAAATAAACCAACCCTTAATAGAGGAGTCACCACCCTTCCATTCGAGAATGGGCTCACCGGGAGGTTGGAACTTGACCTTCCGGGTTCTACAATCTATTGAGGCATAAGATGCATACAACCAATCCATTCCAAGAATCACGTTAAAATCGAACATCTCAAGTTCTATGAGATCACATGGACAAATTTTGTGCAACACAGAAACAAGGCAACCATGATAGAATCTATGTGCAACAACAGATTCATCCATAGGAGTATAAACTGAGAAAGGGTCCCTCAAAACCTTGGGACTCAAACCAAATTTAACAGCCAACAGAGGAGTCACAAAAGACAAATTTTCACTCAGATCAAGCAAACCAAAAACGTTAGAATCAAAGACTTTTAACATACAGGTCACAACATCCGGGGCTTCCTCAACATCCTGGCGAGCGTGGAGTGAATAGAATCAATTGTTCTTTGGGGAAACACCTTGGGGAGCTCTTTGTTGGCATTGCCCGCCTTAGACCACCTGACCTTGGCCTCTACGGGCATTCCTAGGACAATCAACCATCTTATGATCTTTATCACCACATTTGAAGCAAACACCCAATTCTTGGGGAGCTCTTTGTTGGCATTGCCCGCCTTAGACCACCTGACCTTGGCCTCTACGGGCATTCCTAGGACAATCAACCATCTTATGATCTTTATCACCACATTTGAAGCAAACACCTAATTCACTCCTTTAAACTCCCGTGTCGGGCTTCCCACACTTGTCGCACGCAAGATATCCTTGACCGCCACCAACTGGTGCCCTAAAAAGACACACCCGATCATTAGCGACCCGAATACCAAAGCCTTGGCCCTGTTGGAAGCGACCGAAACCACCACTTTGAGAACCAGAAAATCCACCATCAAAACGGGTCCTCTTGGAATCTTGAACCCTTCTCTCCTTGAGTTTCTCCCTCTCGATCTATTTAGCATACACCATGAGTCTAACAATGTCCATATCCTGTATAAGCATAGCAGTACTACATTCCTTCACAAGTAAATCAGAGATACCTGAAACAAACTTGTGCATCCTTGCACGGGGGTTAGCCACCAGCGATGGTGCATACTTGGAAAGCTTTGTGAACTTGAGGGTATAGTCCCTCACACTCATACTCCCTTGTTTGAGATTGATAAACTCAGTCATTTTGGCCTCTCTAAGCTCAAGTGGAAAGAAGTGATCAAGGAAAGCAAATTTGAACTCCTCCCAATTGACATCACCACCAAAAACTCTCTCCAAAGACCATTGAGTATACCGCACTTGAGCCACATCTTTCAACTGATAGGAAGCTAGTTCAGCCTTCTCTTCAGAAGTGACACCCATAATGTTCAATATTTTGGCAAGCTCATCAATGAACTCTTGGGTATCCTCATTGGCCTTTGACCCATGGAACTCTCGAGGATTCATTCGGGTGAAATCCTTAACCCTAGAAGCAGGCATAGGATCCCGTGGAAAATTTGCCTGCCTTGTCTAAGAAGTTACCACCTGAGCGAGCATGGGAAAGGCGGTGCGGAACTCACCGTTTGAGATAGGTTCCTCCATAGGCTCGTGGGAGCCTGAGCTTTGTCAGTTGGAGCCGGCCTTGGTAGTGGGAGTCTTGCTCGAGGCATCTTCTGAAATGGATCAACGACTCCGTCAAATAAGGGAACTAAATATACTAGCCATAGCACAACATAAGACATGAAGAAGTGAGACAATTCCTAAAATATCTTCGCAGCCTCCCACTCATAGGTATGGTACACTTCACACCCATGAATAGGACTCTACTCAATGCGGTATGTTGGACTTCGAGGATCATTTATAAACCTAGTGCTCTGATACAATCTTTTGTCATGACCTGGGGTTAGGGCCTAGATGTCACACGGTGAATGGGAACCTGAGAGTCCCGAAACAAGCCTCAAGTATCTATATTCACATCATCGATTCAAGAATAACATTCAACACGCTTATATGTATAGATAATAAAACAGGAGTTTCTCATATATCTCTTCCATAATACGAAAGAAATATACTAGTCATAACAATAGGTGTAAGAAGAGTTTACATAGTATCCAACAAATGCCTCTAGTCAAAGGAACGGGGGCCAGGACAAGTTCTGGGCTCACTCTTAATAAAGAAGATAATTCTGAAATAGCATAAAGAAAAGATAGTTGGTTCGTCCTCGGGAGATGGGACTTACCACAATATTCTCCGAGAATTAGACTATCCATCAACCTGTTGATAATCAAAGTGTTCGGCCCCTAGATGGTAAAATCATGTAGGCATAGAGTATGCTTTACTATGTTTGAATGTACTAAGTATGCGGGCATGCAATGCATATGACTTACCAAACCTGCATTTTGATGTTAGACAACGAAGACACATAATATAGAGGAATTGCATATTCAATGGATAAATTTATACAAGGTGCCATGAAAATTTACGATGCATGAAATGCAACAATACTCATATATAGTGGGGATGGACTATAACCGACAATTCAAATCCATGCGAGCTATTACATGAATTATCCGATAAAGACCTCCCATTGGTAGGAGAAGACTACTTGCCAAAGGTAATCTACATCGCACCTTATGGAAATCACCATTTCGGTGGATGGTCACCTTTCTTACGGAACTCACCATTCAAGAAGGACTTTCAGCATTTTTCATTTCATATCATATTTTCATATACATATAACCATTCCTTACGACTCGATCATTTCGGTAATGGCTTACATTCCTATGTTGACACATAGTTCAAGGAAAGGGAGAGGGCCCTTTGGGATAGCCCTAACACCCCCAATCCATCGGTGCTAAGTTAATACATCCCACTTGAATACTTATATGTATACGTGCTTTCAGGAAATGCAACGTTCATTTGAAACCATTCAATACACAATTAGGCATATATGCCAAATCATAGTTCATACTTGTAAATGCTCATGTAGGAAATAACTCATTCACATTTTCAGAATGGTGCAAACACCCAAATTGCTCAATGAGCCTGAATCATAGACATATAGGTGATCACTTTTTTGTCATAGCCAATATCTTATCAAATCAGTTTATAAAATATAGTTGGGCTTAACCCACTTTATAATTTACATATCTCAATGTTCATGAGTGGAATGTAATTCATGATGTGAGATAGCATGGGTAACATAGACTCAAGTTAAAAATCAATATCCCAATATAAGATTTAGTAAATCCATAATTAAATCCACATGTAAATCGTAGTATGAATCACCCATGCATAAATCAACTTTAAAAAGGGACATGCATATTCATACTTTATAATTCAATGTAGATCATCATATTAGTGATCAAAATGAATTGAAATCATAGGTAAAATACAGCCCATACACTAATTATATTTTATAGTAATTAATGAAAACTCATATTTAAAGTAAACTAAAATTCATTGAAATAGATTGAAAGATCTTTGGGTTTTTTTGGTTGAAAGGGACCAAGAATCAATCCCACATATCTTGATTGATGAGTTGAATTTCAGGGATGAATTAGACTTCAATTTGACTCCAATTGAACCCTAGCTTTGATCCTTGAGAGGGGAGTGTAGAGAGGAGTAGGGAGATAATCTTATGGGGGGTAGAAGGTTTTAGGAGAATGTAATTAAGAAGGGAGGGGTTTCAGCTGAATTAGGGGTTTAGGATAGGTAAAAAATCATAATTCTTAATTTAAATAAATTAAAATTACATAAACGCCATTAATGAAACAAATCAAAATTAGTATCGTCGGGTCCACACAGTCCACTACATGGTCCGTGAAATGTCACACAGATTGTGCACAGTGGCTGTGATCCCTACTTAGAATTTCACGAAGGAAAATTTCATGAAGCTAAGTGGCATCACACGGACGACTACACGATTCGTGTGACTACACAAGGGCCGTTACACCGACCGTGTAACGAAACTTGAAATAATTTTTGCACGACAAAGTTACGAGACGATACTTCCATACTTAGAATAAGTTTATGTAGTGAGCTTACACGGAGGGCCACACGGCTAGTGACATACCACACGGACCGTGTGAGTGGCCGTGTGCCCTCACTTAGCCAAATTCCTTCTGTCTCTTAAGTTGTCCCAACAATGGACTAGACCAAGTATCCCTTCACGGGAGGTCATACGGTCAGTGTGGCTTCACATGACTTGTGTAGGCCCTCCGTGGAGTGATGCCTGGCAGTTCACCAGGGACATTTCCAAGAGATTTGGGAAACGCCAATTGAAGAAAAATTCGGGTCCTTACAATACCTTGATTGGGAGGTGTAGTATGGGCGTGATCACCAAGATTGTCATGATCTGAACCTAGATGTAAGGACCCGAACGTGGTACGACCTCATTGGAGGTTGAAATTTTCAGTTTCAGAAAATTCTGGAACAAGGTGACGCTCCTTGGAAGCTCTCACGGTCCATGTGAGGTTATATGGACCGTGTGGGGCCTCCTTAGAGTGACCCTTAGCCTTGTGTGGGGTGCTGAAGCTTAATCGTGGAGTTTTTGACTAAGGCATGCCATACTTGGACCCCACACAGGCCATGTGAAGGGCCGTGTGGGAGCCTTAATGTTGAAATCCCATAGTTTTGGGACCAAGTATAGTGGTACGGCCAAGTATACGGTCTGTATGGCCTCCCATATGGTTCTGGAGTGAAATATTTTTAAGTATTGAATCACTATCTCGGAACTTCATCAAAGAGAAATTTTCTAAGTGTAGGGGTACGGGCGAGCACACGAACCATGTGGCCTTGTACGACTCGTGTAGCCCCTTCGTGTGGATGATTTTGTTAAAAATTCTAAGTATAGGATTGCCGTTTCAAACGTTCGTTAAGTGTAATTTTTCCATGTGTTGGATACGGACACATATATGATCTGTATAGCATGTCACAGACCGTATAGTCCTCCATGAGACGACATTATTCAATTTTCCAACTCGTTTCATTATTGGCGTTTTCGTGATTATGGTTTATCCTAAGGGTCTTTTGTTGCCTTTTGTGCTACCTAAGGACTTCCAAATGACCTATACTTTATTCCTTCATTCAAATTCATTTTTCACACTTAGAATTATATTGGACCCTCTTGAGAACACTCCCTCAAAGGACTATTGTGAATCTACGCTTAGGAATCAAGGGAAGGCTCATTCTTCTTCAAATTTCTTCTTGAAACTTCTTCATTAGCTAAGGTATGTGGGATTAATTCTTGGTCCCGTTCAACCAAGAAGACCCAAATTCTTTTACACTCGATTTTATGGAATTTTAGCTACTTTAAATATGGGTTTTCAATATTATAGTTTATTAAATTCAATTGATGTATGGGCAATGTTGATTTATTGATTTTAAGGGGATTTAAGACCTAATATGAAGAATTGCATTGAAGTCATGAAGTTATGAATGTGCATGTCTCCTTTAAATCTTAATTTGTGCATGGGTAATCTATATTATGTTTTAAATGTGAATTTTACTTATGTCTTTACTTGAATTTCATAATATCTTATTGATTTAAGTTTGAATCACATAAATGTCTATTGTTAATGGCTCTTTGAGCATATTGGGCGCTTGCACCATATCGTTTAATTAATGATCTATTCCTATGCATGAGAAACGTGACATTGAGTTATGATTTGGCTTTTTAGCCCATGAATGAATGTATAAGAAATATGTTTTGCTTTTACGCCAAAATGTGCATTGAAAGGATTTGAAATGAATGTTGCCTCTTTTAAAAGCATGTGTGTGTATATATATATATAAGTATTCTTGTGGGATGTTTTGACTTAGCACCGATGGATTGGGCGCATCAAGGCTATCCCCAAGGGTCGTCTCCCTTTCCTTGAACTATGTGTCAGCATAGGAATAGTAGCCATCACTGAAATGATCGGGTCGTAAGGGAAGTTTATTCATTTATTGATATGATGTGATATGACATTGGCAATCCTTCTGAAATGACTAGGCCATAAAGAAGGTGTCCATCCACCGATGATTGGGTCGTAAGGTGTGATGTAGTTTACCCTTGGCAAGTAATCTTCTCCTACCGATGGAAGGTCTTCATCAGACTAATTCATGTAATAGCTTGCATGAGATTGATTTGTCAGTTATAGTCCATCCCCACTATATAGAGCATTATTGCATTTCATGGCATATTGTTATACTACTCTTCTTTGGATATATATATATATATATATATATATATATATTTTATATTATGTGCCCTTGCCATCTAATATTGAATGCAGGGTTGTTAAGTTATATGCATTTCATGTCCACATACTTAGTACATTCAAATATAGTAACACATACTTTTTGCCTACATGATCTAACCATGTAGGAACCGAGGACTACCTTTATTTACCGTACGACAGTTAGCTTGGATCTTGAGATTTGCCTGTCGTGGTGAGTCCTATCTTCCAAGAACCAGCCACCATTCCTCTACCTATGGTGCTTTTGTTATGTTATTTACTTGAGGGTAAGCCCAAGGTATGTCTTGGCCCCCATCCTATCTTACAACTAAAGGCATTGTTGGACATCTTGTAAACTCCTTTACGTTTAGATGCTAAGTTTTGTGTTTGGAGATTCTTGCTTACGGATATGGCTACCTAATGGTTATCATTATGTGGATTAGTTATGAGCTTTATGATATTGTTATATGTCATGATGTGAAAGTTCCTATGTCCCAAATTGCCCCCATAGAGTGAGTCATGCTTACCCGCCCCTTAGTATTTACGTGCTATGTGCTATGTGAATCCATATTCCTCCCTTTCCCTATGACATCCCTATAGCGTGAGTCCTACTTTCTCGTTCCTTAGATCTACATGATTATTATTCGTTTACACTTTCGAACCGATGATGTGGATACAAATACTATGAGGCTTGTTTTGGGACTCTCGAGTTCCCATTCACCATGTCACTCCTAGACCCCTAGGTCCGAGTCGTGGCACTAGAGCCTGGGTGTGACACAGTGAATGAGAATCCAAAGGTCCCCAAACAAGCCTCTTAGTTCATACATGCACTTTATAGGTTCAAATATTAAATAATAGACGAGTGACAATATGAAATGGGGAACAGGACTAAGGCACAATAGCTAAAAGCGGAAGCTCAACTTAATAGTTCAAGACATAATCATAATGAAGTAATAGTCCAAACAAACCTCTAAATTAAAGACAATAACCGGATCCAAAAATACAAATCTAGACTCCTCAGTACAAAGTCATAGAAAATGCATAATGTTTTTGAAATATCAAAAGTAAAGCTAGAAGATAAGGGCTTTGTTCCCGATGAATTGGAACTCACCAAAAGCTCAAAGTCTTCACGATCAATTTGGCCATGAGGAGAAGGATAAGGTAGAACACTTCTCCCTACATGATTATAAACATGTATGCAAAATGCGGTTGTCATGACCCAGACGTAGGGTCTAGGTGTGACATGACGAATGGGAACCTAAAAGTTCCGAAATAAGCCTCATAGCATCGATTCACACATCTTCAGTTCAGAACCGCATATAAAATAGCAAACACATAGTTATAAGGGATAGGAAAGTAGGACTCACGCTATGGGGATTTCATAGGGATAGGTATCAACAGGGATTCACATGACATATAGCACATAAGAACTACGGGGAGTGTAAGAAGGACTAACTTTATGGGGGCAAAGCGAGACTTAGAATCTTCCACTTCATAATGCCAATCCATAACATAACACTCATAATCAATCCATAATAACCATATCCAATTGGTATCCATAACCATAATCTCTGAATAATAACACATAACATGAATCTATACAAGAGTCTACAGGATGTGTGAGAATGCCTCTAACATATTGAATAGGACGGGAGCCAAGATATGTCCCAGGCTTACCCTCAAAGTAAGATAGCATAAACAAAAGCAATATAAGGTAGATGGATGGTGGCTTGTCCTTGGAAGATGGAACTCACCACAACAACTTCCTCAAGTCAGACTAGCCGTCAAACGGTGGATGAACGTGGTCTCTGGTCCTTACATGGTTAGATCATGTAGGTGAAAGTATGCATTAGTACGTTTAAATATACTAAGTATGCGGGCATGCAATGCATATAAACTTATTAAACCCGCACTGATGTTAGATGACAAGCACACATATATAGAAGGAAGCATATATAAAGGAAGTATAGTATATCAATATGCCATAAAATCCATGATGCATGAAATGCGATATTACTTTCATATAGAGAGTGGATGTTACTTGCCTTGGGTAGACCTTACTCCTCCTTATGAGAACACCACCAATTTTGGAGAAGCAACCTCATCTTACGGGAACACCACCTATTTTGGAAAGGATTTCCATGCTCATTCACTCACCTTACGGAAACAACACCCATTTCGGGGAGTACTTTACCTTCCAGGAACAACACCCATTTCAGAAAGGATTTTCATGCTTATTCACTCACCTTACGGAAATAACACACATTTCGGAAATGATTTCCATAACATATCATAATCATCCAAAAGGGATAAACATTCGATGTTAAGTCACCATCCCACATGAGTATATATACATATACATACTTTTAATAGGAATATAAGTCATTGTGAAAACATCATAATGCATACTTAGGCTAAAAAGCCAAAACACACTCCATGTCCTACTTTCATGCATAGGAGTAGCTCATTCATAACCATACTTTCATCAAAATCATATTCTTCAACATAATCGGGTCTTATCCTGCTTCACATCCTTTGGAAAAATCAATGCTCATGTATGCATATGCCATGAATAATGAGAGAATAGCATAGGCAATAGAGATTCATACTTAAACAAATAATACATTACGAAATCCAAGCGAAAACATCATTAAATTCACATTTAAATCATAATATAGATTACCCATGCTTAAATCAACCTTTAAAGGGACATTGCATATTCAAATATTCATAACAATAATGTAATTCAACATATCAGGGCTTAAATCAACTTAAAATCATCAATAAAGTATAACTCATACTTCAATTGAATTTAATAAACAATATACTCAAAACCCATATTCAAAGTAAGCTAAAATTCATGAAAATCACTTGAAAAGAGTTTGGGTCTTCTTAGTTGAAAGGAACCAAGAGTCAAACCCACATACCTAAGATAACTTAAAAGAAGTAAAAAGAAATTGATTGGAGAAGAAAGTCTTCCTTGAATTTCCAAGTTGAATCTTCAATCACAAGACTTGTAGGGAGAGTTTTAGGATTTGAATTTGAGAGTTTTAGGATTTGAATTTGAGAGTTTTAACGAAGAATGAGAGTGAATGAGGGTGTATAATCTGATTTGGGGACTTAGGATGGGTATTAAGGCCCTAAAAGACCTTTAGAATGAATCAAAATTACAAAAAGACCAATAATGATATGATCCTTGAAAAGTGTCCAGGGGTCCCGTAAGATTGGCACACGGACAGTGTGAAGTCACACAGACGTATGGGTGCCCGTGAGACAACACTTAGAAAATTTCAAGAAAATTTCATCAAGCTAAGGTATGTTCTACTGGAGGACTCACGGAGCGTGAGAAGCCACAGAGACCATATAGGTGCCCGTGACACCACACATAGAAAAATTCAGCAAATTTTCTTCAAGACAAGGGTGCCTCCAATGAAGGTCGTGCGGAACATGTGAAGCTTCACGGGCCGTACAAGCGTCCGTATGAAGATACCAAGTTACAAAATGGTAATTCCACACTTAGAATATCATTTTGGGAAGGAATTTCATGATACCCCATCCCCCACGGTCCGTGAGAAGCCACACAGCCCGTATGTGTATCCGTGTGGCTTGCCTTAGCAAAATGCAGGGAACACAACATGAGAGGGCTTTACAAAAATGGACATAACTTCTTGATCCAAACTCAGAATTAGGCGAAACTGGATGCGTTGGAAAACTAAGTCAAAGAGCTTCAATTTAGTAGGTTGTAACACACCCATTTCCTTTTGTGCTAAGAGATATGAGCATTTAAAGTTGACCCTTCTACCGAATCGTATGAAAAACTTAGCCAATGAAATAAATTTGAATTTGGCTTGATATAGGATACCCATGATGACCCCCTAAAACACATAAATAAGCTTGGGTTGAAAGCTTACAAATGAACTTTGCTTGATCTTGAAGGTTCCATTCTAAGCTCACAACTTCCAGGGTATTATAACGGTTAATACGTTGCAATGTACTAAGCATGCAGGTGTGCAATACAACAAGTAAGTATAATGGCAAAAAATACATACTAGATATTCCTGATTCTGAAGCTTTAACAATATAATCAGTTTCAAAATAAAGCGTAAAATAATACTATAATAATGCAAAGGAAGCACATAAGCAAATAGGTGCGGGAATAAGACCATAACCAACAAAGCCATATGAACTATAATATAGAATACCGATGTTATACTCTATCACGGCCAAACAGTGAGTCTACTTTCCAAGGTAAGCTCTAAAAACAAAAATACTAGGTGGATCCACTAGTCGGAAGGCCTAAAAGGCATAATCAAAATATCCTATAGTGGCATGTATTTATGTGATTAGAAGCTTTATATAAGACCCCTTAGGTTGATCCCCACTCCTAAGCCATTCGTTTCTAAGTCAAAATCTCATGGAAATGGACAATGCATAACAAAAATAATCAAAACTCAACTTAATTCGGCAGGTCTTAGCTTGTCAAAGAATATTCAATTTGTACTTAAGAATAGCTCCTTAACAATGATTCAGAATGATTAAGAGTAGGTCTTGAGCCACGAAATATCAATTCAAACTTGTAGTTCTTGTCCCTATTCAAAATAATATACTCAAGTTCATGCCATAAAGGTCAATATCTGGAATTCATAAATCAAGTTAGTTCATTTGGTGTTTGTCAAATAACCTTAAATTCATGTAATCAAATAATAAACAAGCATAAAATAATCAATTAAGTAATCAAGGATTAAAATCATATTAACCCATAAAAGAGTTCCAAATTTGAGAGCGTAGATTAGGTTAAATCATGCAAAAATGTACTGCTTGAATTAAATTATGTAAAATCTTGACAAACATTCTTAAATAATCATAAAAATGTATGAATGACCATAATCTAAGAAAATATCAATTAATATGCAATTACCCATAAATCAAAGATTGAAAATTTGTAATTTAAAATTTAGTTTTCGAAGAGTACTTCTTGTTTGAAAGGAAACCAAGAATCAAACCCATAAATCTTTAATCCTTCAATAGAATTCTGGATGAAGTTTAAGCTTAAGCTTGGTGATTCTTTAAGGATTCTTCACTTGAACCTTGAGAGGAGGCTTGAAAGGACTTTTGAGTATTAGGATTCAATAGTTTTATTGAGAGAGTTTTAGGAGTGTATTATATATGTATGAGAAGGTAAAAGTGTCCAAATCTCCCTTAGGATGCTGAAAAATGTATGCGGAAATGACCCAAAATCCCCCACTTAAAACCTAGAAGAATGCCTGAATGGAACCCTCCAAGAAGGCCATCCACGACCCGTCAACTGACTGTAGTACGGGTCGTAATGTGCGGAAACCTGACAGTGTTTCACTAAAATGGGTGTAAAGTTTTAGTCCAAACTCCGAATGAGGTGAAATCGATTTTATTGGAAAGACACTTCAAAGAGATTTCATTTGGTAGGTCGTCCAACATCTAATACATTGTGTGATAAAAGATATGATCTTTAGAAGATGACACATATACGTACTCGTGTTAGAACTTGGCCGATTGGAATCGTTTGCACTTGTCTTGATGGGAAAGGGGCTTGGAGTTGCATGAGGGGTTAAAAAATAGTCCAAACAATGAGAGCCCAATTTACGGGCCATAGTTCAAAATATTATTCGTACATTGGATCGTACTATTGGAATTTTTGAGAACTAGAGACCTTGATTTGCATACATAGAATATTTTCCGAGAGGTCAATTTTACGGACCCTATCTACCATGCATTGATTCTTATATGGTTTGTAAAAAAAGTTCTCGTAGACTAGTCCTTTACTTAGCCAAATTGCTCCCCTAAAGATCTTTCTTTACGGGCATATTCTATGACTCGTAGTTCAAATCACGAGCTGTGGATGGGCTCATGAAACCAGAACTTTTTCAATTTTTCCTGCGACTTTTCCTTTTACAAACATTCTTGGATACGAGCTGTTACAGATTCCCAGATAAATCCAGTTTAAAAAATATAATCCTTCTTTTTCTTCTTCCACCTCTAGTGGTAGAGTAACATGTGATGGATCACGTGTCCCATATTTATTTGATAAAGGAAAACCACATAAAACAAGGTTGCTAACATTCGAGTTGTAATGACCATGCCAGTCATTTATGAGCTTATGTATGAAAATTACTATTTTGCTTGTTCATAAGTTACTTTGGACTTATCTTGAACTATCTGTGTTGTTGGAACTGAAATCTTGTGTTTTAAAAGAGGAAAATGTGAGTTTTAGCATTTTTGAAAGCTTAAGTTGTTGAAAAAGTGAGTTTTTATACCATTCAAAGTTTTGGGTGTCCCAATGAAAATTGATCGATTCCACTAGCTTTGGAACGTGGAATTTGATCTAGGAGAAATGACGGAACTTAATTTAGAGTTAAAATGGAGATTTTGGATCCAAAGTTGCATTTTTCAATTGATTTCAGAGACAAAGTTTGACTTTGATCAACATTCGGAGTTCAAAATCTCTAATCAAAATTTTGACAGTTCTAGTTGTTCCGAATAGGGAAACTAACACTAGAAATGGTCTCGATGTAATTTTTTGAGTTTTTGAGGGTAGTTTGATTATTTGAGTTTTAACTAGTTTTAACAAGCTTTACCGGGAACCAGGTCAAAGGGTCCTCGTAATTGAAGTTTTAAGTAGTTTCAAGACTCATTCTTATATGTGGAAGTGTATTAAGGTCATAAAAGATCTCTAGTATTTAGCCGAGTTCAAAACATTCTTGTAAATTGAGTTTCTAGTACTAGATTATGCAAGGGTCAAGTTTAAATGATCATAACTCTTAGCGCACAAAGAATTATATTACCCATGACCTACCAAATGAAAGCTCTTTGAATTAACTTTCCAACGCAATTGATTTCACCTCATTTGAAGATCAAATTCAAAAGTCATGGTTGTTTACTGATGACTACCAGAGCAGAGTTGAAGTACAAAACCTAATTACGGGCCGTGGATTAAAGTACTGCCAATCTGCTAACTCGTTGAAAAAACCTCATGAAAATTCATTTTTAATCCTAGATTCTATAGACCAGTCTACGAGTTGTAGAAACTTATACGAGCCATAGATTTGGCGCGTGAAAGTGATCCAGAGACCTTGAAATTTGGCCAAAGGTTTGCGGAAGGGTCCATACGAGCCGTGGAAGTTTCTACGGGCCTTAGATAGGCCCGTAGATGACTTTTGACAGCTTTTTAGGAAAGGTTATTTGGGTCTTTTCCCACCCTTTCAAAGCCTAAAACTAAATTTTTACACCAAGTAAATCCCTAAACATGCCAGTTCAACCTTTTTACGCTAAAACACTCTCTCAAACTTAGAGCAAGGGTTCAAAGGAGAAAAAGGCTAGGGTTTGAAGCAAAAACTTGAGAATTGCTGTTTCGAGATTTAAAACTTCCAGGCATGTAAGGCTAACCAAAACATAGATTATGTGCTTCCATGTGCCCCATAACCTAGATTGATGGAGTTGTGAGTAAATTCGGTCTCCCATGAATGGTTCTTGAAGGTTTCCTTAAATTCTAATGTATATCTATATAATTTTGCATGAATTAGAGTTTTTATAAATTAAATATTTAAATTAGATGATTTTCTATTCTACATAAATACTAACATGAATTCTTGTTATTTTTGTATATTTCACTTAAATGAACATGCATGAGTATAATTTGAGCCTAAAGAGTTTATGGAATCCCTAAATGCTTTAACTCTACTTTTTTTCTCTGAATGTTATGAGTTAGAATGATGCATGATAGAGTCTTTATGAGTCAGGAGGTGAACCTGAAAGGAATGTAACCAAAGAGTTGATAGTTGATGTGATGAATTGAGTTGACAAATGTCCAATGAGACTAGATGAATAACTTAAACATGGGGTTGATGTCTTTTGAGCATATTGAGTCTTGAGAAGAGTATTGAGCACCGAATTGAGTAAGAGTAAGTCCAACTCGAGCTTAATAACTACATAACCAGTGTAGGAGAGGATTGAACTGTAAAATCAGATGTTTCTTATTGTCCCAAATGAGGACTCGATGTTACTGATTTTGGATCCACTTATAGGATGTCCTATACCCTGCAAAGGTATTGGATTGATATGGCAATGACATCGCTTCATTGTATCATCACCTGATCATAGGTGATGGTTGTCGGTTAGAGAAACTCCTAATTGGCTTTGATAGTACTCTAAGTGGATAAGGCATAGATGATAGGTGAGTAGTTATTGTCTAAATTGCATAATTACATTGGACTCTTGACATGATGATGGAGTTTCCTACTTCTTGAGTTGAGCTATTTGAGTTGATGTTATTCTTTCCTTACATGTTTCTTTCTGCCATTTTACATACTCGTACATTCCACGTACTTACGTCCATTTGGTCCTATATTTTTTCATGATGCAGAGATAAGAACTAGTGATTATCAACAGGTGCCTCGTTGACTTATTTGCATTCAGCTGATTGGTGAATCCTTCCCTGCTTTCGGAGGATATCATGTTTTTCCTTTTAGCTTTGAGTTTAGCCTTTCTATTCTATTTTGAGGTAGCCATGGGTCAATCGTTGGCACCACTTAGTCATATGTTTTAGCGGCTTCATAGACTAGATTGTCGAGTTATTACTGGATGCTACTTTTGGCTAGTTTTGTTTCACATTAGTCTTACATAGCTGATGGATAGATTGTTTCGCCTTTGGCCTTTTATTATCGATTTGTCACTGCCTTTTTCAGTATACTTATTCATTGATTTCTTTTGCTATTAGATTGTGATTGAACGAATGTAATGAAGCCGAGTGATTTTCTTGGGGGCTAGCAATAGTCACCAAGTGCCGGCCATGCCAAGGGTACCCTCCCAGGTTGTGACAAACTTTGTATCAGAGCATAGAGTTCAAGTGTCCTATGGAGTTTATGAAGCCGTGTCTAGTAGAGTGTTTTTTATGGGTGTGTTGTTCACCACACTTTATAAGTAGGAGGCTATAGGACATAAGGAATTGTTACACTTTCTTGTATTCTGGTTCATGTGATAGATTTTAACTCTATTAAAGTATCTATCTAATTCGTGCATTATGCACTTTCAGATCATGCCTCCTAAGCGGTCCGCCACCCAAAGAGATGCTTCAGCTCACAACACCAAGAATCCCTCTCTAGAGGTGCCTCTTCATATGGAGACGAGGGGTCGGGGTCGACGTGCTAGAGTCGCTGGGGCTCCCCAAACACCTCCTACTTCGCATACTCCTACTACAGAAGCTGATTTTAGAGGGGCTATCACTATGTTCACCCAACTGGTAGCCACCCAGAGTGGGAATTGGAGTTCACAAAGCTCCTAGCTCTAGCTCCCAAGAGCTAACTACCGTGACGAGACTTGGATATTTTCTGAGGATGAACTCACCAGTCTTCACAGGGTCTAAAGTTGACGAAGACCCCTAGACTTTTGTTGATGAGATGTGGAAAATGTTGAAAGCTATGCATGCGATGGGGATTGAGGGAGTTGAACTTGCTTCCTATCAAATCAAGGATGTGGCAAATGATTGGTAAAACCAATAGGAAAAAACCCGAGGATAGGATGTTGAGCATGCCAATTGGGATGACTTTGAGAGTGACTTTCTTGACCACTTCTTTCCATGAGAGCTGAGGGAAGTGAAGGTTGAGAAGTTTGTTAACTTGAAGCAGGAAGGGATGACTTTCAAAGAATATAGCCTCAAATTCATACAACTATCAAGGTATGCTCCAGAGATGGTCCCCGATATGTGGTCTAAAATAAGAAAATTCATATCCGTCTTGGGCAAGCATATGAAAAAAGGAGTGCAAAGTGACATTGCTAATTTTGGACATGGACATTTCTAGGCTTATAGTCTGTGTGCAATAACTTGAAGAGGAAATTAAGAGGGACATGGCGGAGCACTTGAGGAAGAAGGCTAAGTCAGCAGAGCATAAGCCTAGCCAGCATGAACTGTATAAGGGGGACAGGTCCTATTTTCAGAAAAGGTCTTTGAATTATGCACCATCCTCAGCAAGTTCACTAGCACGAGTAACAGCTATGATCAAAAGTGTCATAGCCATCAGAATTCTAGAGCTTAGGGTTCTCAATCCCAGGATAGTGTGACTCAAGGTTCGAAGGGGAAACCACCATGTGGAAAGTATGGCAAACTCCACCTAGGTGAGTGCCGTGAGGACACCAATGCTTGCAATAGGAGCAAACAGACTGATCACTTCCAGAATAAGTGCCCAATGAGGAGGTGGGGTGATGGGGGCAATAAAGTTTAGTCTGCAGCAGCACCATAGAGAGGTGCCACAACTAATATTGGTGGGGGTTACAAACCATCTGTATGCGATGAGAAATCGATAAGATCTGGAAGTTGCACCCAAATGTTGTCTCGAGTATTGCTTCAATTCTTTTCCTATGATGTATATGCCTTGCTTGACCCATGTGACACTTTATCATTTGTAACTCCATATGTGGCTAGTATGTTTGAGATCCTTCCTGAATGTCTTCTTGAGCCTTTCAATGTTTCTACTCCTGTTGGTTAGTCCATTCTAGCTAAAAGGTTATATAGAGATTGCACGGTGTCCATATATAATATATACTTTGGAATACTTAGTTGAGTTAGAGATGATTGACTTTGATGTGATTTTTTGCATGGAATGGCTTCATGCCTGTTATGTCTCTGTCAATTATAGAGCTCGGATGGTCAAATTCCAATTTTCGAATGAGCCTATTATATAGTTGAAAAGTAGTTCTGTAGTGCCCAAGGGTAAGTCTATATCCTGCCTTAGGGCCAGAAAATTAATTTCCAAAAGATGTATCTATAACATCATACAAGTTAAGGCTGATGATGTAGAGTCTCCACCTTTTTAGTTAGTTCCAGTAGTCAATGAGTTCTCTGATGTCTTCCTTGATAATTTTCCTGGAGTTCCTCCTATAGGAAGATTGACTTTGGGATTGATGTTCTCGCCGATACTCAATCCATCTCTATTCCAGCATGTAAAATGGCTCCTGCTGAGGTTAAAGAACTTAAAGAGCAGTTGAAAAATCTCTTGGATAAGGGATTTATTAGCCGAGTGTTTCTCTGTGGGGTTCTCCTATCCTGTTTATTCGAAAGAAAGAAGGTTCCCTCAGAATGTGTATAGATTATTGCTAGTTTAATGAGGTGACCATTAAGAACAAATATCCCCTTCCGAGGATCAACGACTTGTTTCACCAACTTTAGGGTGCCACTGTTTTCTCCAAGATAGACCTCAGGTCAGGCTATCACCAGTTGAAAGTGAGAGAATGTGACATCTCGAAGACGGCTTTTCGAACTCGATATGGTCAATTTGAGTTTCTTGTAATGTCCTTCGGACTGACCAATGCTCCTATCGCTTTCATAGACTAGATAAATGGAATGTTCAGACAGTACCTTAAAATGTTCATGATTGTGTTCATCTATGATATTTTGGTGTACTCCAGAGATGAGGAAGAGCATGCCCATCATCGCTGAATTGTTCTTTAGACCCTCAAGGATAAGGAGTTATACACCAAATTTTCAAAATATTAGTTTAAGCTTAAATCAATGTCATTTTTAGGCCATGTTATCTCGGGTGATGGTATATGAGTGGATACACAGAAGATTGAGGCAGTCAAGAACTTCCCTAGACCCACGTCTCCAATTGACATAGGAAGTTTTCTGGGTTTGGCTGGTTACTACCACAGGTTTTTTGAGGGATTCTCTTCTATATTCTTGCCATTGACTAAGGTGACGCCAAAGAAAGAGAAGTTTCAGTGGTCAGACAAATGTGAGAAGAGTTTTCAAGAGTTGAAAACTAAGTTTATGACTGCATAGTGTTGACTTTACTTGAGGGCGCTGATGCTTTTGTGATCTATTATGATGCTTCTAAAGTGGGATTGGGATGCGTTCTGATGCAGAGAGGTAAGGTCATCGCCTATGCTTCCAGACAACTTAAGAACCATGAGAGGAACTATCCAACTCACAACTTAGAATTGGCTGTAGTGATATTTGCACTCAAGATTTGGCGCCACTACTTATATGGAGCACATATTGATGTATTCACAAACCACAAGAGCCTGCAATATGTAATCACCCAAAAAGCGCTTAACTTGAGGTAGAGGAGATGACTTGAGTTGCTCAAGGACTACAACATGAGCATCCTCTACCATTCAGGTAAAGCTAATGTAGTTGCTGATGCTTTTAGCAGGTTGTCTATGGGAAGCACTGCTCATGTGGAAGAAGAGAAGAAAGAGTTGGCGAAAGAGGTGCACAAACTAGCGAGATTGGGAGTTCAACTAGATAAATCTAGTGAAGGTGGAATACTTATGCATAACGGGTCTACATCATCCCTTGTAGTAGAGGTAAAAGAGAAGCAAGATCAAGATTCCATCTTACTCCTATTGAAGGAAGTTGTACATAAGCAGAAAGAGATTGCATTCATCAAAGGGTGAGATGGAGTATTGATATAACAAAGCAGATTGTGTGTTCCAAATGTTGATGGTATTCAAGAAAGGATCATGGTAGAAGCCTATAACTCTAGATATTCTATCCATCTAGGGTCTACAAAGGTGTACCGCGACTTAAGAGAGGTTTATTGGTGGATGGGATGAAAAGAGATATTGCAAACTTTGTTTTAAAGTGCCCAAACTACCAACAAGTAAAAGTTGAGCACCAAAGGTCATGCGAAGTAGCCCAAAACATTGAAATTCCATAATGGAAGTAGGAGATAATCAATATGGATTTTATCACAGGCTTACAAAGGTCTCATAGAAAACACGATTCAATTTGGGTGATTGTAGATAAGATGACTAAATCAACCCATTTTTTAGTAGTACAGACGATAGACATTGCAGAGGATTATGCCCGATTATACGTAATGGAGATTTTTAGATTGCATGGAGTCCCCCTATCTATTATCGCAGAGGATACCAATTTGCTACTCTATTTTGGAGATCTTTCTAGAAAGGCTTGGGTTCAAAGGTGAACCTTAGCACTACTTTCCACCCACAGACTGATGGCCAGGTAGAACACACAATTCAAACATTGGAGAATATGCTGAGAGCCTACGTCATTGACTTCAAAGGTAATTGGGATGACCACTTGCCTCTAATTGAGTTTTCCTACAACAACTTCTATTTGAGCATCTAAATGGCTCCTTATAAGGCCCTCTATGATAGAAGATGTAGATCACTGATTGGATGGTTCGAGGTAGTTAAAGCAGGGTTGATTGGGCCAGATTTGGTACATCACGCTGTGGAGAAAGTAAAGATTATTCAAGAGACATTGAGAACCAAACAAAGTCATCAGAAGTCCTACACTAATGTTAGGAGAAAAGACCTACAGCACGAAGTGAATGATTGGGTATACTTGAAAGTGTCACCCATGAAGGAATTTGGGAAGAAGGGAAAGTTGAGTCCTCGATACATTGGTCCCTACCAAATTGTAAAGAAAGTGGGAAATGTGGCTTATAAGCTGGAGCTATCACCATAGCTGATAGCCATCCATCCGGTCTTTCACATTTCTATGCTTAAGAAGTATTTGGGAGATCCATCCTTGGTTGAGTCTGTTGAAAGAATTGGAGTGAGAGATAGTTTGAGTTATTATGAGGTCCTAGTCTACATCCTTGATCGTCAAGTATGTAAGTGGAGAACTAAAAAGGTTGCTTCTATAAAAGTGTTGTGAAGAACTCAATCTATTGAAGAGGCTACATGGGAAGCTGAAGAGGATATGAAGGCTAGATACCCTCACCTATTCGTGCCTTGTAATGATGAATTGATGGTAATGATACATTTCTATTCACTGAGTTACTTTCTCATTGTAGAGTTGAGTTCTTATCTTTGAGTTGATGCTCCTCTTGAGTCTATATTTGAGTGTGCATATTTTTAAATGTATTCGTGCCTAATGATGATGTTAGAAGTAGTCTTTCAATTTTGAATATCGAGTTGAGGTTGATTCCTGGAGTATGAGTATTCTGATTATTTGAGTTCCTTCTTGATAGGTCTCTTAGTTGCTCATCTTTCGAGGACGAATGATCTCAAGGGGGAGACATTGTGACACACCATAACTCTATTCCTAGATGAGTTCCTTCTTGATAGCTCTCTTAGTTGCTCATCTTTTGACGATAAATGATCCCAAATGGGAGACATTGTGACACCCCATAACTCTATTCCTACTTGTCACTATGTTTAAAGTCTCATGATTATATGTGGGAAGTGTATGAGGGTCAAAAAAGACCTTTAGTACTTAGCCGCTTTCAAAACTTTTTGATAAATTGAGTTTCTAGTTTTAGATTATGCAAGAGTCAACTTTAAATGATCATAAATTGTAGCACATAAAGAATTAGATGGCTCATGGAAAACCAAATGAAACCTCTTTGAATTAGCTTTCCAATGCAACTGATTTCACCTCATTGAAGTTCAAAGTGAAAAGTTATGGCCATTTTAATAAAGACTTCCAGAGCAGAGTTGAAAGTACGAAACCTATTTACCGACCATGGATTAAAGTACGGCCTGTTTGATAATTTATGGAAAAAAGGTCCTAAAAATTCATTTTTTTGGTCCCAGATACTACGGACCAATCTATGGATAATAGAAACTTATACGGGCCATAGATTTGGCTCGTGAAAGTGATCCAAAGACCTCGAAATTTGCCCAAAAGTTTACAGAAGGGTCCCTATGGGCCGTGAAAGTTTCTACGGGCCTTAGATGGGCTCGTAGATGACTTTTAACAGCTTTTTTGAACAGGTTATTTTAGTCTTTTTCCACCCTTTCAAAGCCTAAATAAAGCCCTAAACATGGTAGTTCAACCTTTTTATGCTGAAAAACCCTCTCAAACTAAGAGAAAGGGTTTAAAGGACAAAAAGGCTAGGGTTTGAAGCGAAAACCTGAGAATTCTTCCGACCTGTTTCGAGATTCAAAACTCTCAGGTATGTAAGGCTAACTCGGATTGATGGAGTTGTGAGTAAATTCAGTCTCCCACCAATGGTTCTTGAAGGTGTTTTCATAAATTCTAATGTATATCTATATAATTTTACATGAATTCCAGTTTTCATGAATTAAATACTTGAATTAGATTTAAGTCTACTTTTGTTTTTTTCTTAATGCTATGAGTTAGAATGATGCATGATAGAATCTTTATGAATCAAGAGCTGAACCTTAAAGAAATATACCTAAAGATGTGATGAATTGAGTTGACAAATGTCCAATGAGACAAGATGAATGAGTTAACTATAGGGTTGATGTCTTATGAGCATATTGAGTCTTGGGAGGAGTATTGAGCGTCAAATTGAGTAAGAGTAGTCCAACCCAAACTCAATAACTACGTGGCCGACATAGGAGAGGATCGAACCATAAAACTGGATGTTTACTATTGTCCTAAAATGAGGATGTTACTGATTTTGGATCCACTGATGGGATGTCCTATACCCTACCAAGGTATTAGATAGATGTGACAATAATATCACTTTGTTGTATTATCACTGGCTCATAGGTGATGGTTATCGGTTAGGGAAAATCCCAAAGAGGCTTTGATAGTACTATGAGTGGATGGAGCATAGATGCTAGGTGAGTAGTCATTGTCTAAAGTGCATTATTACTTTAGACTCTTGACATGATGAATTGAGCTATTTGAGTTGATGTTATTCTTCCTTTGCATGTTTGTTTCTTCCATTTCACATACTCGTACATTCCACTACTAATGTCCATTTGGCCCTACATCCTTTCATGATGTAGAGACAAGTAGTAGCGATCATCAATAGGCGCCCCATTGAGGACCTATTTGCATTCAACCGGTTGGTGAGTCCTCCCCTGCTTTCGGAGGATATCATGTTTTTCCTTCTAGCTTTGAGTTTAGCCTTTTTATTTTATTTTAAGGTAGCCATGGGCCTGTTGTTGGCACTACTAAGTCAGATGTTTTAGTGGCTTCACAGACTGGACTGTAGAGTTATGACTTGATGTTGCTTTTGGCTAGTTTTCTTTCACAATAGTCTTACTTAGTTGATGGATAGATTGTTTGACCTTTGGCCTTTTATCATCGATTTGTCACTGCGTTTTATTCAGTATTCTTATTCATTGGTGTCTTCCACTATTAGATTGTGATTGAACGAATGTGATGAAGCCTAGTGGTTTTCTTGAGGTCCAGCAATAGACTTTGAGTACAGGCCACACCAAAGTTACTCTCCCAAGGTGTGATAACAGTACTCAATGAAGTTCTCCACACACATAAGGGTGGGAACCTTCCATTGAAATTATTTTTTCTTAAGTCTAGCACAGATAGCTCAACCATGTTACCTAAGCAATGTAGAACCGAGTCACTAAAGTAGTTTTCTAATAAATCAAGAAATTCAAGTATACTCATGTTACAAATGGATGAAGATAGTAGACCCTAAAGGAAGTTAAATTTAAGATCAAGACACTCTAGTTTATAGTAATGAAATTATTGTATATGGCTTGTTAATGAATTTTGCGAAAGGTTTAGGTTCCACAATAAGTTCCAGCATATGCCGCTAAATCGGTCTGGAATTTGACCATGAATCTTATTGTTAGAAAGATCCAAGAATCCATGTGCTTTTGAATTTCTTAAGAAGTGTGGAAAAGCACTCAATTCACAAGATGATAAGAACAAAGTTTTTAGGCTAGAAAAAGTGATTCTTATTGCCTCATCATCCATGATGTTATTTGATGAAAGTTCAAAGGAGGGATAGGTTTGTGAGATTCACAAGTGATTGAGGAACAAGACCATTGAGTTGGTTATGGCTTAAAACCAAATTCTTCAATGTTAGGTTTGTTTGATTTCATCAGCAAGTCTACTGAATAAATTATGGTGAAGATCCAACGCAAGCGAAGGGATGCTAAAAAACCAAGATGGTATGGTTCCATTTAGTGAGTTATAAGACAACCCCAGTATAGTTAACTTTTGAAGCATGGTCACATTGCTAGGCGGTTGACCAGACAGAAAATTACTTGACAAGTCTAAGGTTTGAAGATTCCTCAATCTTCAAACTAAAGAGAGAAATGGACAAATGAGGCTCTTGTAAGAAAGATACAACTCAACTAGCTCTTGGAGGTTAGATGTTAGGATCTACAGGATCTACTAAAATTGTTTTGATGATAACAAAGCGAACCACGTTTAGGATGTCGTACTAGGATAAAGGCAACGACGAAGGAAGTGGAATCCCACTAGGTAAAGGAGTACTAAATAAGGAAAAAGAATCAAAACAGGACTCCTACAAGAAAAAGTAGTAGTGGCCATATTTACGAAGGAGTCCAGGAAAAACACTCTTCTAGGGTCAAGTATAAAAGGAAATTAGCAACCTTAGAAGAGTTACACTTTTGCAATTCAGAAACAGGAATTTATAATGCAGGAGCAGTTGGCACTAGAGCATTAAAGAAAGATCTAGAGTTAGGTTTTCTTATTTGTTCAATTGTTAGCAATCTTCTTAGAATTATTGTTGAGTGACAGTTATTGTAAGAGATTGTTCTTCGAATCAGTGTTGAGAGTAGTTTTGACTCTCATTTTGTTGTGAGTTTGTGAGATAAGATAGTTGCCTTGAGTGTTGTGAGTTTGTAACCTTAATATTGCTCAATTTTGAAGTAGTGAAGTTGGTAAAATCCGACAAGTGTAGGTAGTGGTTGTTTCTCCCTTGAGCAAGGAGTTTTTCCACTATACATCTTGTGTTTCTTTATGTACTATAACTATATCTGATCTAATAATAGAACCTGGTTCACTCATGTGATAGCTATAATTGTCTTTTCATTAGAGAAAACATTAGGAATTTCACCCCCAAGGGAGTTAGACCGAAGGTCTAACCCTGGGGCTGCTTCGATTTAGAGATTGTTGGAGGAATACAATCAGTGAAATGATTATCCCAGAAAATCAAGTCCCTAATTTTTGTAAGGTTTCCAATAGAATCGGGAATTGAACCAGATAAGACATATGCTTGAAGTTTCAATTGATTCAAGGAATTTTATAATGCCAATTGAATCTGGAAGCTCACATGAGTCATAATTCCCACCTGAATTTAGCCCTTCCAAGTTTGGCACAACAAAAAAGCTCTCTGTCAAAAAACCTTGCAAACTGGTGTATCCAAGGTCCACATGCCTTAGACAAGAAGAAATATTCGTAGGTACCGGAGATGAAATGCTTACATGAGATAGCTAAAAAGCCTCTAGTGTTGTGATGTTTTGAAGCAACATTTCAAATGTTAAAAAACCTCTAGTGTTGTGATGTTTTGAAGCAGCATTTCAAATGTTGTCTGATCAAGTTGGCATCCATAACTAGAAAGATCAATTGAAACCAAATTGGAAAAGTATGAGATTTCGGTTGGGACTTTACCTTGAAGGTTAGAATGAGAAAGGTTGAGATGCCTTACATTCCTCAAGTGGACAATGCCATTTGTGATTGAAGACTATCTGAAGTCATTGTGGGCAAGCTTTTTTGTCTGAAGATGATGAAGTTGCAAGAGGCTACCGTTGGGATGAATATTTCGACAAAGATGACCATCACTAAGGTCTAAGCCAATAACGTACCCCGTTAACATGTCACAAGTGACTCCATCCCAAGTGCAACAATCCATACTCTCATTCCAAGACATTGTTCATAGGAAAGTACTTGTATTACACCATTGGCATAGGAAGAGATTCCAAAGAGTTGCTTGAATTGAAACAAAGTAGAGGATTCACTAGGATAGTAAAGACGATGCACAAAGGAAGTAGAAAAGCTTCAACTTAGCAACACAACACAGAGAAGTGAATAAGCAAAAATGAGACATTCCTTTTTTTTTTTGCTTACAATAAATTGCATAAATAAATAAAAAAGATACCATAATCCATGTGTATATGTCATGTCTCGGGAGGGTACCCTAGACGTGGCTACACTCGGAGACCATTGCTAGTCCCTAAACAAACCATTTGGCCTCATCACATCAATTTATTCAATATAACTCAGGAAACTCAGTGGAAGACTAAAGATAAGAATGGACAATCTCTAACTCAGATATCATGTTGAAATAAATAAGTTAGTGAGAAAAAACTAGCTCAACAAGTCTCAACATCAATACTCAACTCTAGACTATGAAGCCTCTATCACTATCACTTGGTGCCAATGACAGACCCATGACTACGTCAAAATAAAATAAAGTTAACTCAAAATCTAACTCTAATAAGCAAGAAGAAAATAAAGAATGATCCTCCGGAGTAAAGGAGGCTCACCAACTCAGCTAAATGCTCAGATCCTCAATGATGTGCCTGTTGACGATCTCTAGTACCTGCCTTTGCATCATAAAACGATGCAGTCCAAAGGGGACATCAATATGTGGATTGTACTAGTATGTAAAATAGCATAATGAAACAGAAATAGGTAGAATAAAGAGTAGACAAATGACCCATCAACCAATCAACTCAGCTCAACTCAATGGAACTCAACTCAACTCGACTCAAAGTACTCAAGGTAAGAACTTTTTGGGATTTTCTCTTATCCGACAACAATCACTTAATAGCAAGTTATTGTACAACAATCCCACTAATGTTGCCATAAATGTTCCGTACTTTCCAGGTAAGGAACGCCTAGGATCCACAAGGGATCTGGAGAATTAACATATTAAGTCCTATTGTTTTAGGATAATAAGGTGAGGACCTATCCGACTCTTACGGAACTTAATCCAAAGGATGAGAACTTGTCCGACTCTAATAGAACTTATCCCTCAAGGTAAGAACTCGTCCAACTCTAACGAAACTTATCCCTTAAGATAGGAACTTGTCCGACTCCAGTGGAACTTTTCCCACTCTTATGCTTGGTGACATAGTTAATAAGTGCTAGTTGGACTTGCTCTTACTCTTACTCATTTTGGTGCTCGATACTCCTCCCAAGACTCAGTGCTCATAAGACTCCTTATCTCAACTCAATTATCTCAAATTAGCATCGTAGAGACTCTCATTATCTCATTACCTCAAACTCAAGGGTCCTTTATTATTTTAGGGACTTTAACTCATCTCAATTAACTCAATTCTCATTTAAGAACTCAAGGACTTAGATCATCGATTAGAAGAAGTCTTTTAGTCAGAACTCAAGACTCAAGACTCAAATGATCATCAAGCTCAATTAACTCAACCTCATACTCACATCAAGACTTCACTCAACATACTCAAACCAAGGCTCTTGACTCCATCGCTAGGTTCATTATGCATGCTTTCCCAAATTAACATATAGAGTTTATACAATATCCCATGAAAAGTATTCAAATCAAGAAAACAAGATTATGATGATCATCAACATATGTAAATACATGTAATAGGCATAATTTTCAAGAAAACATTTCAAGAAACATATATGGGGACTCATGGACTCTCAACTCCTATATTACCGTCTATGGGGCACATGAGAGAACAATCTCATGCTTTAGTTTAGACTTACATATAAGGTGTGAGGCTTTCGGACAATCAATACTTAAGAAATCTCCTCGACTCCTCAATTTTACGCTCCTCTTCTCTTCTTTTTAGACCTAGTCTTTTTCAAGAACTTAGAAAAGATTTAGAATAGGGTTTAAAACCCTTTTTATGCTTAAAAAGACCCATTTAGATCATGGTTTAAGTTTAGGAGGGTTTATAAAGGTCTGGAATACCCCTCACAAAATTTGAAAAAAAAAACAGTCTCGGGACATAGGGTCAGTGATGCGGATAGTGTCAAATTTTGGGTGTTTTCGCTGAAAATTCTCTGAATGAGATTTCTAATCTCATAGAAAATTTTCGGAACAAAACTAAGTGTTGGTCTGCAGCAGGTACGCATCGCATACTTGTCGCACACTCATTTCGAAATTCGTTTTCACATAAAAAATTATCTTTTGATCCGGTTGCTCTAAAGATCAACCGAGACCACTTTCCCACTAAATTTTTCATGGCGATCGCTTATCCGGCCTCAGATTTGCCATCAAAGCATGGGAAGATGCGTTATGCGCACACCTCTCCTCTAGGGGTATTTTGATAATTTTACCGGGCGTTATATAATCTCCCACTTGGGGTCTTTCATGCTTGAATATGAGTAGAGGTAGACATCACGACATGAATAGACTCGGTACTCATCGCAATACACACTCAATAACTCTAAACTCAAACTCTCGACTCCTCATCAATCTCAACAAATTCTACTCCGACTCCGGAATAGATATATCAACTCAAGAATAGATAGATCAATTTAAGTCAAGGGTAAGGACATACCCTTAACACCTCTCCTCGTTAGGCATGAACACAACATCAAAAGTCAATCAATTCGAATCATTTAAACACCCTGACAGTCAGTCATTTTAACTCAAGAAAAAGGTCATCAACTCTAATCAAGAATGGAACCATCATAATATAAAAGACTCTGTAGATAGCTCCTAATCTTAGCACCTCATCTCAACTACACTCCTTTTCATGCCCCTACATTTCATCAATTTAAGCTCATAGCTCCCATTTAAGTCTGTGCTTGACCATATCCTCCTATCCTATTTAACCCTAACTATAAACCCCAAAATGCTACTCCTAAGATGATCATATTCGTACAAAGATAATTGCTCAATACTCAAGCTCTATGCTTTCACAGGGACTTTCATTGAAAGTTTACTAGTCCTCTTTACTATATCACCACTCTTACTCGGAACCCTTATTACGAAGTCTTCAATAGTCTATCATCAATACTCGCACAACAACAACCACTTATTCAAGCCTATCACTCTCACACTTCACTATCTCTAAGAATTATCAAGTCTATTTAGCTGCCTCTACCATTGGATGAGCTCTCACTCAAAGATACACCAATATATTCTTATCTAGAGATACTCTAATTTACTCTTACCTATCTATTTCCTATAATAAAGTCTCATCTCCCCCTCCCCTCTTCCCTATCACTACCTCTCACTCCTCTTCTACCCTCACTCTCTAGCTACTACCATCAACATTACTATCAAGACCCGAAGGAACTTATCATCTCCCCCTTTGGAGAAACCTACATTTATTACCTCTCCATGCAAGAATAAGCACAATTATACATCTAAAACTTGATACTCTCAATCCTACCATCCACAATGGCATAACAAGCCTGTGGCTGGTTTGTGCATATGATGACATCAGAATCATTCACATTCAACTCAAACAAATCAACTATGGTACCTCTATGGTGGACGGGAAGGGTGCAGTCACCGTCAGCTTATTCAATTAGGATAAACTCATTAATGAAAAGAGGGTCACAAAAGATACGATACCTAAATTAAACTAGCCATAGCTATGTAGGGACTCAAACATACCAATGACATCATCTGGTGGTGTTGGCACAGATGATTGGGCTTTGTAGAACCACATTGGAATTCCCTCTGTAGGTGACCTATTTGGCAACACTTGCAACATCCGATACTCCCACCGCGACATTCTCCCAAGAGAAACCTGCGACATGTGCCATAACGTTTCTTGCCTTTTGAAGGTTGGGCCACACTTGCTTGTGACAGAGATCCCTGAGATCTAAAATTATGAGACTCCTGTCCATTACTGGGTGCAGGTGTACTTAATGAAGGCTCCATTTGAAGGCGGCTCTCGTTCTCATTCTCTCTCTTACCAACCTCGTGGATGGATGACTTTGATTTTTTATTTCTGAACTCCTCTCTGTCATGCTACCTCTCCTCATTAGTTTGTTGCATATAAGTCATTAACCTCCCAATATCCATGTCATTCACCAGTATAGCTCCTCTCTCTTCCTTCCTTGGACCTCTGTTCAGTCCATCAACATATATCCCTATTCTCCCCCTTATGTTAGTAACCATATTTGGAGCATAGCGAGATAGCTAGGTGAACTTAAATCCATACTCTTGCACAGTCATGGAGCTCTGTTTCAGATTCAAGAACACCATTACCTTGGACTCCCTTCATTCTCTTGGAAAGAAATTCCCCAAGAAAGCTTCCTCGAACACTGCCTAAGCCAACAATAGGGCTTCTTCTCCTCTACTCTTCTTCCATTGGTCGAACCATAGTCTGTCCATGCCCTTGAGCCGGTAAGATGCCAGTTCAACTCTATCAGCATCAGCCACATGCATCACTTGGAACACTTTCAGAAGCTCGTCATTGTATCCTTATTGGGTGTAGACCCGGTGAACTCAAGTGGGTTCATCCTCAAGAACTCATGGACCCTGGATGTAGTTGGAGCATCCTTTCTACCCACTCCTTGTCCAGTAAGAGTGCTGTCACAGCCTGGGCTAAAGTCTGGATAGCTTGGATTCTATCGGGTGAATACAATCAAATACAATCAAACAAAATCTAATTCTGATGCAAAAATTCCAATTAAAAAATGAAATAAAAAACATACAAAATCAAAAAATAAATATCAATTTTACCTACTATTGAATTTGAACCAATGACTCCCACCGTATGAAAGCAATACTCTAACCATTGAGTTAAGTAGGTCATTTATCACCCAAAGAGAACCAAATGAAACCCATCCTGTCGATGGATTATAAATATCATATTACTTATAAGCAATACTAATCTAAGGAATACCACTCAAAGAGACCAACGATTCTTGATGTTGGATCATGGAATATTTTTCTTGACAAGAATTTACCTACATGATAACGAAGCTTAGTATTCGAGACTTCAGCTTATGGGGACTTCTCAGCTTGATAGATGGGCCTATGGTTTAGTCATGATCCTTGTGCTCAGGTTAGTCTAGTAGAACACTCTCTTTCTCTAACAGCTCTTCTTGGAGGCAAGATTGCTACTCTGCAACACGTAGAGCATGAATTAAAAAAGAGCTTTCATAGAGTTTAACTCTATCACACAAATTGGAATAAGAAAGAAGTGTAACCATTCCTAATGTCCTATAGCCTTCTTCTTATGAAGTGTGGTCGACAACACACCCATAAACAACACTCTACTAGACACGACTTCAAAGACTCCCTAGGACACGTGAACTCTGTGCTCTAATACCAAGTTTTTCATGCCTTGAGAGGGTACCCTAAACATGGCCGGCACTCAAAGACTATTGCTAGTCCCCATGCGAACCACTTGGCCTCATCATATCAATTCATTCAATATAACTCAAGGAACTCAGCGGAAGACTAAAGATAAGAATGGACAATTTCTAACTCAAATATCATATTAAAATAAATAAGCTAGTAGAAAGAACTAGCTCAACAAGTCTCAACATCAATACTCCACTCTAGTCTATGAAGCCTATATCACTATCAATTGGTGACAATGGCAGACCCATGACTATCTCAAAATAAAATAAAGCCAACTCAAAGTATAACTCAAATAAGTAAGATGAAAATAAAGAATGATCCTCCAAAGTAAAGGAGGCTCACCAACTCAGCTGAATACTTAGACCCTCAATGATGCGCCTGTTGACGATCTTTAGTACCTGCCTTTGCATCATAAAATGATGCAGTCCAAAGGGGACATCAGTACTGGTTTATAAAAATAGCTAAATGAAACAGAAAAAGGTAGAATAATATAGAAACAACATAAACTCAAAATAATACTCAATCAGAATATCAAATGTCTACTAAAGCAAGAATAAAGAATAGACAGGTGATATATCAACCAATCAACCTCATCAATCAACTCAACTTAACTCAACTCAACAATCTCAAATTAGCCTCGTAGAGACTCTCATTATCTGATTAACTCAACTCAAGGGTCATCTATTATTTTAGGGACTTTAACTCATCCCGGTTAACTCAATCTCATTTAAGAATTCAAGGACTCAGATTTTCAACAAGAAGAAGTCGTTTAGTCAGTACCCATTATGAAGATTCATAGGATCATCAAGATCAATTATCTCTACCACATTCTCACATTAAGACTTCACTCAACATACTCAAACCAAGGCTTTAGACTCTATCCCTAGGTTCATTATGCATGCTTTCGCAAATTAACATATAGAGTTTATACAATATCTCATGAAAAGTATTCAAATCAAGAAAACAAGCTTATGATGATCATCAACATATGAAAATACATGTAATAGGCATAATTTTCAAGAAAACATTTCAAGAAACATATATGGGGACTGATGGACTCTCAACTCCTATATTACCGTCTATGGGGCACATGAGAGAACAATCTCATGCTTTAGTTTAACCTTACATACCTGGTGTGAAGGTTTTTGACAATCAATCCTCAAGAACACTCCTCGACTCCTCAATTTTACGCTCTTCTTCTCTTCTCTTTAGCCCTAGTCTTTTTTAAGGACTTCGAATGGGGTTTAAACCCCTTTTTATGCTTAAAACGACTCATTTTGATCATAGTTTAAGTCCATGAGGGGTTTGGAAAGGTTTAGAATGCTCCTTACGAAATTTGGAAAAAGTTCATCTCAAGATATGGGGTCCACGATGCGAATAGTGTCAAATTTTGGGTTTTTCATAAAAAATTCTCCGAACGAGGTTTCTAATCCCATAGAAAGTTTTTGGATCAAAATTAAGTATTGGTCCATGGCAGGTGCGCGTGATACACCTATCGCGCACTCATTCTGGAATTCGTTTTCACATAAAAAAAATTATCTTTTCATCCAATTGCTCTAAAAATCAACCGAGACCTCTTTCCCACTCAATTTTTAATGTCGATCGCATATCCGATCTCGGATTTGCCATCAGAACATGAGAAGATCCGTTATGCCACTACTAGAAATTCGGTATATTGCTACGGTTCAAACACCGTCGCTATAGACCAAAAAACCATCGCCATAACCTATGCCCACGATTTAGCTACACGCCCCAACTAATTGTGTAGCAATAGCTATATTGTCACGGTTCTTTCCCACGATTAAATCAACCGTCATTATAGATACCTTATTACGACGGTTTTCTTTATAATTAATTCGCTACTGTTAGTGTTATATTGGTACGAGTAGGAACCGTTGCAATAGAGTTTATAGGATGGTTCGATTAATTGTAGCGATAGATATAACCTATTGCCACGATTTTTCTATAAGAAATTGGCGACGGTTTAAACTAAATTAGCACGGTTATAAACCATCGCAGTAGTGCTTATAACACAGTTGTTATACCCGTCGCAGTAGAACCTATAAACATAGTCAGATTAATTGTCGCCATAGATACTCCTATTGGCACGGTTTTTTAACCGCCGCAGTAGAATGAATCAACAGTCGGTTGGTTCAGTTGTTGAGATATTCTTATTGCCTATAACTAATCTTGAGTAGTGACAATAATTTTATAATAGAAAATGCAGAAATTGATAATGAGAAGAAACTTTACATTACTAAAATAATTCAAGATCGATCCATATATAATGTCGGTAATAGCGATAAAAGCAAAACACATGTACATAAGTATGTTTTAACTATTACAAAAAGGTGAGAGTACGTCCTTCACATTGTTTTCAATCTTCAAAAATAAAAGATTTTTGGAACATAGCTAGGTAACGTGAGAAATCCAATTCAATTCCTAGCGAAGCACATTGTGTAGGTGAAGTCAGCCGCACGCAACACTTTCATCCACTTTTTCAATTCCATCATCACCTACATACAATAAATTATAAGGTAAAGCGTAAGAATGTGTCCCTTACTTCTAATACAACCTTCAGCTTTGACAAAATACCAAAGTTGGCCCTTTAATTTATATCCACAAGCAAGCTATGTCACAAATGAAAACAAAAAGATCCTAAAGAAGCTTGAAAAGGTCCAGCAAAGAAAGTAGACAAAAAAGCAAGTTGAAGGAACACGAAAGAATCTTTAGTAGGAGACAACACTTCTCTGAGCATGGATCCCAAAACAAGTGATGTAGGAGACATCACTTCTCTGAACATGGATTCCAAAACAAGTGATGCAATTGAAACTGGACCTACTGCAAAATCCCTTGAACTTCCAAGAACAGCATAAACAAGAGGTGGTAGAAAACTTGATTCTACATTACAGTAGAGTTAATTAATTAAGATAAACCCCAATACTAGTAAAAGAAATTGATTTCATGATGACTACTCACAAAGGCCAATAATAAATTGGAGGTAAGTTAGCCAGTTTTGCATAGCTAATGCCCTGAGGAATTGCAAGACTTGCAATGGTGAGTGCAAAATGCAGTAAAGCTGGATGTAATATGAAAGTAAAGATTTCAAGTTATCTGGATATAAAGTAGATATACTACATGGCTCTTTACGGATTTCAAGTAACGACACTTTCAGTATACCAATATAATATGAAGTACCTACTAAGAAAAGAGTGCAAAATCATCAATCCAAGATATTACTTAGTAGTTAGAAAGTTGGATGAATACAATATACAGTAAAGCTCCAATGTTAATAGTTAGAAAGTTGGATGAATACAACATACAATATGCAGTAAAGCTTACATAACAAGAGTAAGCACTTTTTCCCCACCAAGTTTACATAACAATGTCATGTATTTCAGTCATATTTTGTTCTGATATATATACACTACATAGCAGCACAATTTTCTTTTACCTTAAAATATACTACATAGCATCTATATAGGCAATATATCCATTTACATATAAGTCTGCCTTCATAGGGAAATAGTTGCAGCTCAATACCAGCTAGAGTCATGTCACAGGACAATCTAAAAGATCAATATCAGCTTTTCACTGACAACACAAAGGAATGGGCAAAAAGCAGCACAATTTTCTTTTACCTTAAAATATACTACATAGCAGCAATATAGGCAATATATCCATTTACATATAAGTATACATAGCAACACAATTTTCTTAACAAGAGTAAGCACTCTTTTCCCATACAATATGCAAGAAAGCTTACATAACAAGAGTAAGCACTCTTTCCCCAAGAGTAAGCTCCAATATGCAATAAAGCTCCAATGTTAGTAGTTAGAAAGTTGGATGAATACAACATACAATATGCAGTAAAGCTTACATAACAAGAGTAAGCACTCTTTACCCACCAAGTTTACATAACACTGTCACGTATTTCAGTCATATTTTGGTCTGATATATATATACTACATAGCAGCACAATTTTCTTTTACCTTAAAACATACTACATAGCAGAAATATAGGCAATATATCCATTTACATATAAATATACAGGCAGTAACTCCATCTGTCAACAAGCTAACCCATCCAAACAATATCCAAAAACAAAATACACGGAGAGTACCTTAAGAGTGAGACTCTGACAGAGAAACTTAAAAGCAACGATTCCAAGATGCAAAAGGCAAACTCAAGGAATCTCTTAGCAACGACATCAGGGGTCGCAATAGAAAAGCAAACAAGAAGAAGAAGAATCCAGTTATAGAAAAACATGATATAGCAACAATATAAGCAATATATATACTACGTAGCAGCATAATTTTCTTTTACCTTAAAATATACTACATAACAGCAATATAGGCAACATATCCATTTACATATAAGTGTACAATACACGGAGAGTACCTTAAGAGTGAGACTCTGGAAAAGAAACTTAAAAGAAACGATTCCAAGATGCAAAAGGCGAACTCAAGGAATCTGACATCAGGGGTCGCAATAGAAAAGCAAACAAGAAGAACATAGAGTCCCAACAGATAAAGAAATAATGTTCTAAGAAGAAGAAGAAGAAAAAGAAAAAGAAAAAGAAATAGTCGAAACAGAAAATTAGTAATACTAACCTTGTCCGACCGCTTGTGCAGAAGCAGCTCCTCTTTGTGATGGAACAGACAATGCTGCAAGTATGTTAGGGTCAATTAATCCTGCATACGGTAGTTGTGCAATAACATCGGCAATAACTTTTTGTCTCATGGTTCTTTTTTGTTCCTCCATTTGTTTCTCCATTTTTTGGATCCTTTCTTCCATTTGTTTCACTACACCAATTGTCGCATTTAAAGTTGGTTCAGAATTGCCAACTATTTTCTTCAAAGTAGTCTTTGTAACACCCGCTCCATATAGTCTTAGACGTCCAGGGTGTTCAGGACCCATGACTGCTAAAAATGAATCAATAGACTGGCCATTTCCACTCGTTTGTGCTTCAAGTTCCTCCATTTCAGCCTAACAAAGCATATCCAATAATTAGAGTCTTGTATATATTTCTAAATAAAGAATCAATCTCATTGTAAATCTATTAATATACAGTATTCACACAATTTTACTAGCAGTGTTTTCATAGGAGGCCTTGTACACACGGTTAGGATTCCTCGTTCTTGTGACCACAAAGAACTCCTTCGATGATACAATTTCCTTATCTTTTTCCTAGTCAAAAGACAATTGATATAAGAAATTGGTTAAATGATAGATTAATACTATATATTAAATAAGAAAACATACCAATCTATTACGAATTACAGCAAAACTCCTTTTGCTGGTAGTGTGTGGATTCATCAACTTTTTTCGATTCTTATTATTTGTTTTCGACATCTTCTACAAATAAATGAATCAATAATGTTTGTTAAGTGATTGACAATTTGGCAACAATCAAATTTAATGAATAAATAAAGTTGCAACAATAACAATATTATAGAAGAGACCAGGAAAAGAATGAGCTGAAAGTTTTAATTAGATTTGGAACAACATTTTACCAGGAATTTCTCAGACTTCCAATATTTGAGGAGTTTTTTAAACTGACATTCTGGAATATGGCCAGGCGTTTTTGACATTCGAACTGTATCATTGTCATATGGGTCATAATAAGTTCTCTTCAACTCAGCTCTATGACTTCTCCGTGCATCTCGAATTGTTACCAAAGTCCAAGCTTTTGCCGTATCAGGATTATTGTATTTCTCCTACAATTTGGTGTCAACAAGTTATCAAAGAGAAGTATTGCTTTAAGAATAATTAAATATCGAAAAGATCAAACCTTGGTGTAATCCCATGAATCCTTTTTAGTGTCCATGTTCTTCCAATCAAATATATCATATGGATAAAGGGTTGCATTTCTTGTCAATGTGCCTAGGAAGCTACTTAGCTCAGTTACGTCGTCTTTAGTAGGTCCAATCGGCTTATTTAAACTATTCAATAGGATCAATTTATGCTCTTGTCGACTATGTACTTTAGGCATCATCGTTCTACCTCTTTTATTTTTAGTAGAAACGCCTTCAACTACAAGAAAATATAACTTAGAAATCATAAATGAAATAAGTAAGTTCATAAGCTTATATGTTACCTTGTTCTTCAGGTTGTTCATCTGTTGGAAGACTGACAGAATTCTTTTGCACTTGATCCTCCACAGGCTGCTGCTTAAAAGGATGATCATCAAAAGTTTGTGCCTCGGCAAATTGTCATTTACTTCAGACTATGGAGCTACTGGTTATTTTTCAATTAATTTCAGCAGTTTTCCTTTATCTGACTCTATAGCTTCAACTACTTCATTTGTTGTCAATAACCGTCGCTTTTTATTTGCCAAGAATGATAATGATCCAGGTTTAGCATATGCCTTCTATTTTGTTTTTTAATTACTTTTTGAAGACTCTTGTTGACTCATGACTATCAAAACCTGCATAAAAGTAAGAGTGATAGTTAAAATCTAACAGAAAATAGTTTTTCAATCATTCAACAAAGAAGTTCTAGCTAGACAAATATGAATAACAAGCAAGGGACTCAAGCTGAAATTGATTTCTTCAAGTATTTCCAGATCTGTAACTTGTATCTGCTCATAAAGAAACCTCCTAGTTGATATTAGAATGCAATTACTTTGCATTCTGTTATGTGGAAGAGAACAGAGTAGCATTCCAGTAATCAACATTACAGCATTAAATAATTACTTTGTAGGATACCAAAGATAAAAGGGAAAACAAGTTGAATGAAATCAATGTAAGAATCATAACAGTAAATGAAATAGAGTCCAATTGACATTCGTAATTGATAGGATGCAACTCAAAAAGGTATTCATTACTCACTGCAAAAGATGAAGAATAGAATGTATTTGAAGTAGTTTGGAAGATCCTTTGTCAATCATCGACCTCCATCCAATCCCAATTAGTATCATCGAAGTCATCTTCCTCCTCTGATTCTTCCGAAGGTACATCTTGTGAATGATGTGAGATGGAAGGTGCATCAGTGATATCAACTGGGAGATCTTCCCTCGACCATCTAACATCTACATCGACTAATCTTTTTGAAGAAACAATATCATCATTGGTTTCCCTCCAAAATGTTTCTTCAATATTAGGACAGTTCTCTTCCTCCAAATCATACAAATCTACTGGAACTTTATTTCTTCCATAATAAACATTTTTTTCAATTGGGTCTTCCACATAAAAAACATGATGTACTTGAGATGCTAGTACAAAAGGATCATCCGTACAATATTTTTTATTGAAGTATAACTGAGTCAAGCCATATTCATCAACTTCATTATGAAACCAATCACATCTGAAAAGTACAACACTAAAACAACTCCAATAATCAATCTCAATGATGTCCTGAATAATTCCATAATAGATAACCATTCCATCGATAGGATTTTGATCCCTAGCACTAGCAAAACTATTTGTTGTTGCTGACAAAGTCACTCCACTATTTTGAGTTTTGCAAGGATTATTCTGTGTCTTCGTATGGAAACGATATCCATTAATGAAATATCCAGTCCATCTTTTAGCCACAAAATTAGGCCCTTTGGCAAGCCATCTTAAATGATTGGACACTTCAACATTTTTAACTTTGTCCCTAAACCAATCACTAAATTATCTACTATGGATATGTGCTTTTACCTAGGCACTTCCTCTGTTACGAGTATCAACTAAACTTTTATGTTCCCTGCAAGCATGTATTGCAATTTAATCAATATGTACTTATTAATTAAATTCAAAACACATTAATCATAACATATAGATGAAGTTTCAACACTTACTTGATAAATGCATCAGCTTTTTCATCACTGATATTAAACAACGTGTATCGATGTGGTGCAGACCACGCACCATGCTCCATATTAAAAGTCTTGCCTTTCCTTTTGTTGTTACTTCCAGTTGGATGACCTGTCTTAGGAAATAAAGGTGAAACATCATCTCCCGCTATTTGAATGTCCTCATCATCCTCAGTTTGGTATCTACTAAATCTTGTTTTCACCCCATCAGGTAGGTATCTCGAACAAAAGGTCAAACACTCTACACCTTTACAACCCTCTACTATTGATCCTTCGGGATTTTTTTAATTACGAACAAGCCCCTTGTATTCACACATATTTCTTTCAGAAGAATACATCCAACGCAAATGAGTCAGACCCCCAAGCTTAATTTGGTCTACTAGATGAATAGGCAAATGTGACATTATATCAAAATAGGATGGAGGAAAAATCTTTTCAAGCTCGCATTGTATATCAATGATTTCAACCTTCATCTTATCAAGATTGCTTCTTCTTATGACCTTATTACATATGATTTTAAAAAAGTTTCCCAACCTAATCAAAACTAAAGACACATTCTTGGGTAGCACTTTTTGGACTGCAATCTGGATCAAGTAATGTAGTATGAAATGAGCATTATGACTTTTGTATCCTGATACTTTCAGCTCTTCCATTTGCACACGATTTGATACATTAGAGGCACACCCTTTTGAAAATTTGGCATCTTTTAAAACAGTGCAAAATAGTCGTTTCTCTTCTGGTTTCATAGAGAAACAAGCTTTAGCAATATGAATGTTTCCAGTATCACAATCTTCCATTGGTTGAAGCTCTCTGCTATCCCCATATCACGCAATTCATAGCGCGAATTTATATGATCTTTGGACTTTCCAAATATATCCAATAAAGTCCCAAGCAAACTATCATAAATATTCTTCTCTATGTGCATTACATCAAGATTGTGCCTCAACTTATTGGTTGCCCAGTATGGAAATTCAAAAAATGTGGATTTTTTTCTATGGACCATCATTCTTTCATTTTCTTATTTTTGGCCCTTTCCAAAAATATTTTTGAAATCACGAAGTTCTTCCGGCACTTGTACACCCGATAAGGGCGTCGGTGCAGATTTATGCTCCTCTTTACCATCAAATAATTTCTTATCTCTTCTAAAAGGATGATCATGCACGATGACCCATGTAACACATCTTACGGCTATGTTTGAGATATTGGGAACAATTATTATGATTTCAAGTGGGACATGCCCATCTCCCTTTCGTGCTCCATCCCAAAAGCATTGCCAATGCTGGAAAATCACTAACTGTCCACAGTAAAGCTGCACGCAACATAAATGTTTGGTTAGCTACAACATCATATGTCTTCACTCCCACTTCCCATAGTTCTTTCAACTCCTCAATCAGCGGTTGTAAGTATACATCAATATCATTTCCGGGAGACGATGGACCTGGAATAATCATTGACAACATTATGTACTCTGACTTCATGCAAATCCATGGTGATAAATTGTAATTCATTAACATAACCGGCCATGTCCTGTGAGAAATGCTCATAGTTCGAAATGGATTGAATCCGTCACTTGAAAGACCCAATCTAACATTACGAGCATCATTAGCAAAGTCAGGGTGAAGGGAATCAAAATCCTTCCAAGCTTCTACATCAGCAGGATGTCTTAGATTTCTATCTTTGGGTCACTCGGTATCATGCCATCTCATAGCTATAGATGTTTCAGAACACATGAATATTCTCTGAAGCGTAGGCTTTAAAGGAAAGTACCTCAAAACCTTCACTGGGATTTTAGTGACCTTATTTGTTAAGTAATTCCGAACATTCTTCCATCTAGAAGATCCATACACATAGCAATTATCTAACTTTGCATTGTCTTTCCAAAATAACATGCAATCATTAGCACATGCATGAATTTTCTCATAATTAAGACCCAAATTTTCTATCACCTTTTTTTCCTTGTAAAAAGACTCAGGTATCTGAGCAAATGGAAATACCTCTTTTATCAAGTCTAACAAGTCTGAATAGGCAACATCACTCAATTTGTGAATGCATTTTAACAAGTACAATCGGATGGTGAAACTCAACTTAGAAAATTTTTTACACCCCGGATAAAGCTGTTGTTTTCCATCCTCTACTATTTTAAAGAATTTTTTAGCATATTCAAATGGTCCCTCTTGAACTCCCTCGTGTCTTAGGTGATCTTCTACAGTTTGAAAAGTATCATGAAGTAGTTTACCAAAATCATCATGCATATTTGAAGTTTCATCATCATTGGTTGGCTGTGGCATATTTGTTGAGGAAAAACCTTCTCCATGAAAAACCCATTTGATGTATCCATGAACAAATCCATGACAAATCAAGTGATCCTCCACTACATTTTGACAATGCCAATTACGATTAAAGCACTTCTTACAAGGACACAATATTTCATTTCCTTGGGAAGCTTGTTCAAATGCCTTATCAAGAAAATCATTAACTCCATGAATATATTCATCGGTGGATCTTCGGAGATCTATCCAACTTTTATCTCCTATGTCCATTTAATATCCTACGTATATGACCAAAATAGTATAGGCAATAAATAAATCAAAACATAAATGAGTAAGTAATGCACCAAGGATGATTGATACAATCAACCTATGACAGAAGCAAAAAAACCAATTATTCTGAAGCAACAACCAAATAAGCTAAAAAATGAAATATGGATATTAAGACTTCTCCCAGTTACAAGGATTCAATGCCAAAAGTGGTTATACGTGTCTTCTGCAGAGTAGCAATTCTAAGAATGACAGTATTGCAATTTGGATTACAAGTCCCTGCTTTCAGTTTCAACATTGCCACCATAACACAAAATAAAAACTTAATCAACAACAGAGCTGGAGATATGACACTAACTCCAACTTTCATTGATCAACTTACAAAAATCCTATTTGCAACAAAGCCAAGATATACACAGTTTGTCTCTAAGAAGAATGTATACAAGTGATGGTAACAACAAAGCCATTTGTCATCTTTCCGCAATAAGATTTGAAAGAAAGAACCAAAATTCAATGCGGCCAGTCCCATTATAGACTCAAATCAGAATCCCCATCCAGAAACAAATGCACAAGATATCAAACTTAACATTTGTACATCTCTAGCAGATGAGGCAGTAAAGTACCTTTACTGGTTTGGGCATAGAATACGAGTATCTGGAGTACGGAAAATAAATATGTATGCCAGGTTGTAGATAAGCTCCTCAACCTGCTTTCTTTGATACTGCAGTGACATTTATAAATTTCAATTCTACAGTAAAATTAAAAATTTTCCAACATAAAATACAAAATAAAACCAAATAAATGAAGATTCATTGTTTGGACTGCCAAAAGGATTATGGATATCCATGTTCTCAAAAAATGAGATAGAATAATCCGAACCACAGAAATGAAAAACAAAAATGGAAGCACCCACCAAGCGAAGGCACTACCTACTAGGGAATCAAGCTAAAGGAAAAACAAGAGTAATCAATGTATCAAGGAACGAGCTAACTTTCAAGTTAGATGGTGTTGGCAAGAAAAAGGAATCAACATCTTTTACTAGACAAAGAAAAAAATATTTTGTCAGTAGCTAATCAATAGTACCTTCAAGATCAGGTCTTGTTTCATCTTGTTTGGCAAAACTTTGTTAAATAGAAACTGAATAATGCTTTCAGCCAAAGAAAAATGATCAACCTAAGTCTGGCATTTTGAATTAAACTTCGAAAGACTCAACTTAAACAAACATACTAAGATAGCAATGTCATTATGTCATACATGGGTATGACCATTGATATCTTGTGTGTGATACTCCATGTCAGTATATGATAAACACGATACTAATAAATATTATAAATTTGATCACAAATCCTATTCAGAAATGCTTCAGTTAGCCTTACTTCTCAGTGGTTCAGTCATGTCTACTTACTAATAGAAATATCCATTATCAGCATATATCTAGTAGTTAAGTAACTTCAGAACCCCACGTAAAAAAGAGAGGTCACTATAGTCAGTCCCTCAAACATGAAAGGATTATGAAAAAAATCCTACAGCAAAACATATTCATGCAACTTGTTCATATTATCACCATAAAACTGCACAATTTCCTCTAAATGATTTCGAAAAGTTCATCCCGACTTCCCTCACATTTGAATGACATCACTAAGACACACACACACAAACATGTAGTTCATTACAGCAACTAAAAAAGCTTCCACTTCCACTAAGACGCGCACACACAAACATCTAAATGCATATCTTAAAAATTTAGTCCACACTCAAGTCCGATCCTTGGCAGATGTTATAGCCTTCAACAAGATTTCAGCTTCGGTAAATATTAGTCTATCAAGTAACTGCACCTCGATATTAGACAAAGATGAGATCAGTTATACATATCATTGTAACTATTCTGTCCTATTTGAGCCAAGGTCATTCCAATGCTTCTTTGTTCATAAATAATTGATTGCCAATATGTTATAGCAGTTTGCAGTAGATTATTCAAACAACTAGAAGCTCTCACTTGTTAATTGAAATTAGCATAACTATATATGTCACTAGAAATAGAATCAACATATATTTGTTTTCATTCTTTGTAGGGATTTTTACACAAATAGCTGGTATGATTCACTGCATACTGTTCCTTTCCATTATTCATAGATTGTACACTGTTATTCATATATTATACATTTGTTGACTATTTTTAGTTTGAGCGCTTGGTTCTTTTTATATATCATTGTAGGAAAATATCAAAGAATATGGTCAAGAGACAATGTTGGAAGCTGAGAAGACAAATGGAATAGGGAAATTGAAAAGGGAGGCCCTAAGGAACATAACAAAAGCATGCAAATATGGGTTCGAGAAGGTGATGAAAGCAAACTGATACATGTACGATTCAATCTAGAATGTATTTCCGCTTCCAAAATGATACAATGTTCCAAAGCAAACTGTTGCGGGCGAAAATAATTGTATACTAATGTCGATGAACTTTTATATACTTGAGCCTCTCTAGTTAATATCCAGCAAGATTCATAACTTCGAGAATTATTATGTTGTCCATATTTTCTTAATCCGTCAATAACAATAGTAGTCTGATGGAAATGTGTAATGTATCATCCATCAGAACACCAAATCAGCCCACACAACCAAATAAATAATCCAACAAACTCTAAAATGAACAAAAATGCAAGCAAACAATATTTGATAGTCAAGCACTTGAGTCTACGAAACTTTTTTATGAGAAGTCAAGAGAATTTCTAGAAAATCCAGAACTAAAATCACACTAGAAACGAACAAATATTTGAATAATATGATAAATTAGAGACTAACATCATCAAATAACATAGATTTCAGAAACCCATGTGTTATTCTTTACGATTTTTCAAAACCCTTAATGGAATTTCTGATTTTGAACAATATAGTACATGCACTATAAATTAGAGATTGTGGGGACTTAGAAATTAAGAAATACGCAGAGAAATCACAAAACATACAACTGAAAGTTCAAACTTTTCAGTGAACAAAAACCCTTGGATGAACGGAGGTTTTGGGTGTAGGCAGAGATCGACGACGGACATTTTCTAGACCACCAAGCCGATGAAGACCTATTTGGAGACCAGAAATGTTGACCAGTACCATCCAAGCTTGATGAAATGCCCTACATTCAGAGAGCCATTACCTCAAAGTAGTTAAAAACAATTAATTTTACTCCCAAATCTTCAATCAACAGCTCAACTAACACAATAATACAAAACCCCCAAAAAGCATGTAAAATTACCTGTAAGAGAAAATCAAGAACAGTCCTTAGAAACAAGAAGACGACTTTGACTCTGTTTCTCAACTTTGACTCTGTTTCTCAAAGAAGAAAGCTCGATTTTTCTTCTTCAACTTCTGCATGTATCGGTGGAGGAGGAACTCTCTTCTTCCTTACCGAGTCGCCGTTCTGAAAAGAGTTAGTGGAGGAAGGAAATATTCTTTAGTATTAGGTTAGGCGCGTTATATTAGTGGAGGAGGGAAATATAATTATTTCCCGGGGAATTTTATTTTTTGGCTAAAAATAACCATGGCCATAGGTAATCTATTGCGACGGTTAGAAAAAATTGTGGCATTAAGTAATCTATAGCGACGGTTTACACAATAGTAGCACGGTTTACTTTAATAACTCTACTGCTACGCTCAAATATATTGTCACAGTTACAATGGTGGCGATAATCCGTCTATTGCCACGGTTGTATAACCGTCGCCAGATAACCGTAGCAATATACCGAATTTCTAGTAGTGTGCGCATACCTCTCCTCTAGGGATATTTGGATTGTTACAGTATATATATATATATATTTATGTATGTATATATATATATTTGTTGACCCCTGCGTAACAAACACTGTAAAGAAATTTTCTAATCAATATTAAATATCTGAGATAGCGGTTAGTTAGTCTCTTCTGCTATATATCTTCCAACATATTAGGTACATTCTGTAGATTTCCACAAGACTTTGTACACTAAATTCAATCAATTGTCCAGTTAGTTAAAGAAGAAAAAACTTAATAGGGCAAAAACTATACTTTCAAGGAACAGTTCTGTACACCTGGTTGCACTTTAATTTTAATCTACATCTAACAATTTTTCAAGACAATGATATGAAATTAATCTCATAGGACCATCTGGTATCAAATTAAACAAAGAAAAAAGGTCTCCAGAAAAGAAAATGGGGTACTTTAAAATAACTAGTAGACAATGACTTCAAAGTCTTAAGTCAATTTCCACAAAAGACGCCAAGTTTAATTCTTATAAAGGCATCTTAGAAAGTAATTCAATAACTGTTGAAGCGTATGACTATTTAATGTAAAATCTTAAGTTCATACCAAGAAATCCACTGCTGAACAATGCTTTATTTGAACTTCATATGCATGTCGATTTTGGCATACCGCTTTTTAGGGCCCACAGTGAAATAGGATACACCACTAATTAAATCATTCAAATTAAAAACCATACCTAAATTAAAAAGTTCACCCAAATTCAATGTATTAGATCTAAATGCCCTTTTAACCTGTCCCAATACTTATCCTCTTATTCATTTAATTATCTAAAAATCCCTAAAATCATAGAGCCCAACGTCGACACATGTACCTCACAAAAAGGAACCCCTTAAATACAATATCACTAGCTGCGTATTCAACAGAAAATTACAAATATGAGAAACAATCATTGGATTTATTGCTCAATGTATTCTAGTACCTCAGCAGCAAGGTGTTTAACATAAACACCAAATCATACACGCTGAGCATAAAAATCCTTCCTCAAGAAATGGGAAATACGGTATGACTGACAGGGAACTAAAGGCCAGATTGTGAAGAAGTCAGAAGGAGAGAGTTGATCCAGAGAAAATGAAGACCATTAAATCCTGGAGATTTGACGCCTTAGATTGTGCTTAAATAAAGATCCACCTCATATTACATATAGCGTCTGAATTCTCGAACTTCTCAACAAAATAATCCAAATGTTACAACAAAATATTAAGACAAAAATGCTAAGTTGACGACACTTAACATCATTCTTGCTTGATGCAAGTGCTGCTGGATATTCTAACTGTAGTTCTAAGATAACACAAACATTTTTTCCTGTGGCACTTTTGTAAAAATATCAGCTAGTTGATCTTCACCGCAATAATGCAAAATCTAAACTTCGTTCTTCCTTTCAGCTTCTCTAATTGAATGATATTTGATTTTAATGTGTTTGGTTGCTTGTTATTTCGTAAAGCCTTCTTTGGAACATAGCTATGTAGAATTTCTGTGACCTGTAATCCTTTTATTCAGCATGGAAAAGAATCAAGAGATTGCGCTTTACCTAGAACAAGAATCACGCTGAGGCTATATCTTCTCAAAAATACCTTTACGTTGGTCAAGGTAGGAATCCAAAAGTATCTGTTAATGCGAGATTGGAAGATAAAAAGCTTGAAGAGGATAATCTTCCTTTGAAGAACTCCATGGACTTGGGATATGCAGTGAGGGATACTTTTTACAAAGAGTGAATGGTGAAAAGAGTAACATAGGATACATTTACGAGGGGCTTTGCATTGTGACTAAGTGTTGGAAAGAAAGAGCTCCAATTGGAAAACATGCTTTAAAGTTTGAACTGAAAAAAAATCTCGATCAACAAAAAATTACTCGTGAATTAGTGTCACTGCCAGTTAATTTAGTAAAGGTAATTTATTTTCATGAAAATGTTAACAATGGAATAAAATTGATTATGAAGTTATAGTTTATTATAGACTATGATGTCTTTCAAGGAAAAGAGAAGATGTCGATTCCTACTATCATTGAATAGATGATGAGAGGCTATACCAACATGCAATATCTAGATTCACATTACATGTCTAGGCCGCAAGGTTGCATTGCACTAGTGGATGCTCGGATTTTGAGCAATGCTTTGCTTTAACTTTTGTTATATGTTTTATTGTAAAAATGAAGATTGGAGAAATGCTCTTGTGCTTGTAACTCGCTCAAACTCTGAGCACCATTTGTGTAACAACAACCTAGAGGCATAGAGATATAATAGCAATTTGGACATTGCATGTTGGCAATGTCGGTGAATGGGGGAAGTTTCTCATGATCTATTTCACTGAAGGCACAGATCACTACCGTCTCTTTTCCTTGTGAGACATCATTGTCCACAATAAACTCTAACTGCATAATCAATTTTGTTGCACGGTTAATATTTTAACAAAAATGATTTACCTTGATTAAATTTAATGATAGTGACACTAGTTCACGAGTAATTTTTGGTTGGCCAAGATTTATTTTTTCGCTCAAACTTGAAAATATATTTTCTAGTCAGAGATTGTTTTTGCAGACACTTGGTCACAATCTAAAGCCCATCATAAATATATGTTATTTCTTTTTTTCTAAGATTCACTCTTTTTCAATTACAAATAACCTCTCACTAGATATTCCAAGTCCATGAAGTTCTTCCGACAAGATACCCCTTTCAAACTTTTGGTCTTTCAATATTCGCATTAACAAATATTTTTGAATTCTTAGCTTGACCTACATAAAATAATAATTGAGACGATATGACCTCATAGTAATTATTTTTCTAGGTAAAGCATAATGATTGAATTCCTTTGCATGTAAAATAAAAAGCTTAATAGGTCACCACGTACAATCCTACATAGCTATATTCCAAAAGGTTGTACTACATAAGAAATATTCAACTGAGAAGAAATATCTTAATATATAAAGTACCTCAAGTTCTCAGAGTGTATTGAAACAACTTTACCCACCCGCAATTTAAAGTCACGTAAATGATACTAAAATCCCCATTTAAATCAAATATTTAAATGAGTCTCATGAAGTAGTGCTATGTACGTACTTTTCAGAAATCCTCTACACAAACCAAAGCAAGAAAAGCAAGTATGAAAAATATCTTCTAAGAATCATCATAGAAAATATGCAATCTTTACCAACAAAATATAGTACTTTTCTGAAGGAACAAACTTGTTCAGTTCAAATGAAAGGGTTCTTATCGGAAATATTATATTTGGCTAATGACCACCTAACTGTATGACACAATTTTGTAAGAATTGAAGCTTCATTTTATTACTGATTTATGATTGAAGAACTAATATGTAGCTTATATATCACCTTGAAGTTATTCAATTTTCACATTTTTATAAGGTACTAATAATATTAAAGTAGGAAGATTCTTCAATCACCACAAAGCATTGAAGCACAACAAATATAGACAATATCACTCATAGACACTTAAATTTAAAAAGCGAAGGCTGTTGATGGTGCTATATAAACTAACCATCCTCCCGCAATAAAAACAATAATTTATAGGTCAAATAACCCTTATTTTGTAAGACCGCAACATCTCTATTATCGTCTGAATTTATTACTCTACTAAAGTATTAGTCATCACCCTTGTATTAGAAAGTAATACTTGTTGGGTTGTTTTTGAAGCAAAATTCTTAAAAAATCTTAGAAACTCCATTGCTTTTGTTTGTTCTACTAAGACAAAAAAATCACTCCACAATCAAATCTTCTATATAGGTGTAAGAGTACTCACAAAAATGACATGATGTATAACATATGCACTTTCAAGACAAACTAGCCTTTAAATGAATAACTTAAGCTTATGACTAATATATATATATCAACATATGTTTACATCCATCAAAACATAGAAGGATCAGGGTTCTTCTCGCAAAGGCCAAAGGATGGGATCCTTAGCCTTTCTAAAAAAAAATTCCATCTCGTAAATCTTTAGATCCCTGACCTAACTCTTCTTTTTAAATTTTCTCTATTAAATCTTCAAATCCCCTTGGACCATTCTTTGTATGTTTTCCACTCTTTCAAAAGGTTGCTTTATAGAAGAGGATTAATAAATTAATTAACTATATATACAAAGTTGGGATTAATTATACCAATCCTCCTCAACCATTCTTCTCTATTCTGGACCCTAGTAATTTAAAATAACACTTCGCAGCAAAATAAATTTGCTTTACTAAAAAGAAGATCTTTCAAAATTCAATCTTTGTAATGAATATAAAGTGGGAAAAAAAATCCCTTTTATAGTGAAGTACTTTTGTCAATACATGACTGTTGATTGTTGTGCTTGCATTTATAGCTGCCTATGTACAACACTAGTAACAAGAAAAACTACAATTAATAAATACAAAAAATAAGCACAGACACCCAAATCTATAAATAATATAATTTTATACTTTTAGTGAAATTCAAAATCGTTACAATTTGATTGGTGCGTTGTTGACTGCAGACATAGTTTCCTTTTTCCTCACATTGAAAATAGAAAATTGCACCCTCAAAAGAAAGAGCTTTTGGCTCATGCAAGAAAAAATATGTGAATGAATCTTGAATTTAGTATGTTATAGCTTAAAAGTATATGAAAGTATACAAATTTTTTATAATAGAAGAAGTACCTTGAATCTAAACCAAGTTATTAAATTCATGCCATATCTATCGATTTGGTTCCTAAAAGTTTTAGCAAATTTGGTTATATCTATTAGGTGATTCATATATTACTTTTCCTTTTGATTTGATATGGAATCAATAGATTTTCCTACTTAGCCTCGAAGATAAAAATAGAAAAATAATAAATATATGTCCGTTAATATACTTCTAGATAAGATTTTCTTAAAATGGTATAGTCAATATCTTTATTTCTCTTAATTAATATTCCTTTTTATAAGATAAAATCTACGATTTGAATGATTTAAAAAATTAAAAATTTCACTCACAAACATGAATAATTTGTATTAAAAAAAGAGAATGCATAAGTATCCCCTTGAATTGCATTTAGAATCCCAGCGACAAGCAGTTGATGCATTTGTTGAAACTATTAATTCTTTGTTCTACTACTAAAACATCATAAAAATATGTCAAAATATTATATACCAAAATCGATTCTTTAAAAAAAAGACGGAACAACATATACAAAGTAAAAGAGGGTAGGTGTTTTATTTTGGGAAAGGTACTATTATTTAAAAAAATATTAACAATAAAATAGTGAAAGACATGATCAACCTAAATTTACTTATAAGTGGAGAAGTCATAAGTTCGAGATAATCAACTTATCACATTTAACTAATTTTGACTTATAAGTATTTTTGTTTTCACCAAATGCATTTTATGTAAATGAAAAATACATAAGTCGGCTTAATCAACTTATATGCTCAAACAAATACCCATACTATAGCTAGTGACAATTATGTTAGTGTTTAAAGTTCAATGATCGATCCAATAGATAAACATTACTTTCAAAAGCTCTAAGATCCTACTTGTTGAGCTAGCATAAAGTTTATGCCATCTCTTGTACAAACCTGCTCAAAAGAAAGCATTCTACCATATGAAAGTACTTTCCCACACTTGATATTTGTTGTAAGAATGTTACATTTACTGGTTTTAATCTTTCTAATTATAAAGGGTTAGACATGAGTGTAAACATAGACTACGAGTAGTGTCCATGACTGTCCATTCATGTAATGACCCGGAGGGTCATTTTTATGTTTCTGCAGTTATTTTGTTGATTTAAGTATGTGTATAGCGGCCTCGAGCCGTGAATGATTTGTTGGGACTGTTGGGATGGTTCTTGGTTGAGTTGGTTGTGATTTATTTGGGTTTTCGAATTAACGGAAGTTATAATTGTAAAAATGAGTTTCTGATAAAGTCCTAATCCTCTAAATGAGATTTTGATGGTTCCATTAGTTCAGGAATGACAGAATTAGGCTAGGAGCATGTCTGGCGCTAGGGGTGCGCATAATTCGGTTCAAACCGAAAAAACCGGCCGAACTAAATTTTTTTTAATTTTGGTTTCGGTTTTTCGGTTAATTCGGTCGGCTTCGGTTTGAAATTTTAAAAAATTAATAATTCAGTTCGATTTTCGATTTTAAAATATATTTTTTCGGTTAACCGAAAAACCGAATTAATTTATACCATTATAATATAAATTATAATTTATATACAAATTATTTTTTATGGCCCAAAGGCCAAAGCCTCAAACCCAAACCATAGCCCAATCTCAAACCCAATTATCAAATCCAAATATCAGCCCAAAATTAAATGTTAATCCCAAATTCCCAATTCTCATGTGATTATTTTTATTTGAGTCTTTGACTATTTGAGATTTTGACTTTTTTATTTTCATTAATCATTTTACTAACTGAAAAAGAAAAACACAATTACACAACTCCAACTCTCCAAGTTCCAACTCCAAGAGCTAGCAGCTAGGGTTTCTACTTTCTAAACCTGCTGCCGCCTGCCGCCTGCTGCCGTTGCTGCTGTGCTGCGCGCCGCTGCTGCTGCTAGGGTTTCTACTTTCTACACCTACTGCCGCCGCCTCCTGCTGCTGCTGCTGTTGCTGCCGCCGCTGCTGCTGCCTGCTGCGTGCTGCTGCCGCTGCTGCGTGTTGCGCGCTGCCGCCGCTGCTGCCTCCTACTGCTGCCGCCGCTGCTGCCGCCGCTTCTGCTGCTGCTGCTGCTGCTGCTGCTGCCGCGCTCGATTCACCGGAATTAATTGGTAAGGTTTTATTTTTTACTCTTTCGGTCTTTTGTATGTTTTTGATTTGATAATGAAAGAATTAGAAAGATTTGAATATGGAGAATTGGAAATTATAATTTTTTAATTTTAAATTTATTTTCAATTTCACAAATCACAGATGGCTGAATTTGAAAGTAGGGTAAGTGAAGAAGGGGCTTCAAATGAAATACCTAATATTTCTTCTCCAAACGAGGTTGAAGCTCCAAAGAAAAGAAAAGTCATGGAACCTGGGGCTTCTTGTTGGAAGCATTTTGAGAAGTTCATCGATAAAAATGAAATTTGTAAAGCAAGGTGTAATTACTGTGGAAAAACTTATGCGGCGGCTACGAAGAATAATGGTACGTCATTTATGAATAACCATTTGAATAATAAGTGTCCTAATTTTCCTCGTACGGATGGTCAAAAACTAATAAATTTTCTACCATCTTCAACAGGAGGAAAGGAAGGAGTGATTACCACTTGGAAATTTAAACAAGAACAAAGTAGAAGAGCTTTAGCTCAAATGGTTATTGTTGATGAGTTGCCATTTAGTTTTGTTGAGAAGGAAGGTTTTAAAAATTTCATGAAAATCACAGTGCCACAATTTCAGATTCCTTCTCGTAGAACTTTGACAAGAGATTGTTATCAACTTTATAGTGAACATAGACAACTCTTGAAGAAGACTTTCAAAGAAGCATGCCCAAAAGTTTGTCTTACGACAGATACTTGGACATCTATTCAAAGAATCAGCTATATGTGTCTAACAGCCCACTTTATAGATAGAAATTGGATTTTGCATAAAAGAATTATAAATTTTTGTCCTATTTCTAGTCATAGAGGTGATGATATGGCTGCTTCCATTACTAGTTGTTTGCTTGATTGGGGCTTAGACAATGTGTTTTCTATCACAGTTGATAATGCTAGTTCCAACAGTGTTACTGTGAAAGAAATATCTAAACAGTTGAGTAATTGGGGAACTAACATATTGGAGGGTCAACCCTTCATGTGAGGTGTATGACACATATTTTCAATCTTATTGTGCAAGATGGATTAAAAGAAATTGGTCAATCAGTCAAGCGAGTAAGACAAGACATGAAATACATCAAACAATCTCCCGCAAGACTTAAAAAGTTTAAAGAATGTTGTGAATCTCAATTGATAACCTGTAAGAAATCATTATGTTTAGATGTTCCTACTCGGTGGAACTCTACATACTTGATGCTTGATACGGCACAACACTTTGAACTTGCATTTCAAAGATATAGTTTTTATGATATTGGATTCATTGATTATCTCTGTACCCATCCTTGTGAAGATGGAACTTGTGTAGGAGTCCTCACTAGTGATGATTGGGAAAAAGTGAGGGCAATGGTTAAGTTTCTTGAAACTTTTTATATACTTACGTTGAAGGTCTCTGGTTCAAAATATGTCACAAATAATGTGCACTTTGTGGAAATTGCTGAGCTTGATCTTATTTTGAAAGAGATGATGGAAAATGAAGATCCTTGTCTGAAAAAAATAGGCAGAAAGTATGAGAGAAAAGTTTTGGGGTGATCCACATAAAATGAACAAGATGATCTTTATATCATCTGTGTTGGATCCTCGTAACAAGCTTGAATATGTTCCATTTGCAATTGTGGATATATTTGGGAAAGAAATTGGGGACTCTCTTATTGATGTCGTGGATAAATATATGAAAGATTTATTTGAACATTATGTTAAGAGATCATCAAAAGTCCCTTCATCATCTTCGTGTACTTTATCTGGGAACTTATCAAGTGCATCTACTGTGAGTACTGATGGCAACTTTCAAAAAAGAGGATCAATGAGAACGAAACAACAATTTGTTAGGCATAAAGAAGAAAGTGGAAGTTCAGGCAGTAAATCAGAGTTGGGTAGATATCTTGCTGAAGATATTGAGCCAGAATCAGATGATTTTGATATATTGAAGTGGTGGAAACTTAATGAGCCAAGATTTCCTATTCTTTCGGAGATAGCTCGTGATGTGTTAGCCATTCCCATTTCAAGTGTTGCATCTGAATGCGCATTTAGCACAGGAGGTCGCATTCTTGATCCTTTTAGGAGCTCATTGACTCCTAAATTAGTGCAATCTCTTATTTGTCTTCAAGATTGGCTTAGAAGTGAACCTATCCCAATTAATATTGAAGAAGATTTAGAGTATCTTGAGCAACTTGAACTTGGTAAGAATTTTACATTTTGTATTTATTATATCAAAGGTAATTTTTTATTTATATTGCTTATAAGTTATATCTAACAAGTTCTTTTAAATTCTTTTAAGATATGGCTCATAGTGAAAGTGAATCTAGAATTGTGGATGTATAGTTGCGTGATGCATAGATGTGGTAATTGGTAAGTAAAAACATCTATCTTGTCACAATAAGCTGTAATATCTATGTTGTTGTTAATTGTTACTTTTCTTCTTAATGGAGGTATGGTAAGCTCAGAGGTCCAACAAGAAATTGACAGAAAAAAGTCAAGAAACATATTTCTCTTCTTTCTATTAATCTCAGCATGTACTCTCCAAATGCCAGCTTTTTTTGTCAAAACTAGAAGCTTGAATTGTTGATTCTTAGGACTATTGCTTTTTATTCTAACTGTCGATGCTTGTTCTTATTTTGTATTGCTGGATGTTGGTTTTTGTTTTGAATTGTTGTTGCCTGCTATGAGAATGTGGATTTAAGCCTTGTTTTGGTTAACATCAAATGTTGGTGCTTGCTCAAAAATTTAATTGGTTGGGCTAACATCAAATGTTAAGACTTGAGGTTCACATTTTTATATAATGGCCTCATTAATTGGTTACCAATATAGAGTAACTTATTTTTATAGAGTTGTAGTAGTATTTTCTTGTATGTAATCAATTAATTTTCAGCGAAAAAAAGTCAAAAATAATATTCAAATCGAAAAATTAAACCAAAACAAACCAAACTGAACCGAATTTATTTCAGTTCAGTTTCGGTTTATATTTTTCTTAAACCGAAAACCAAAAAACCAAACCGAACTGAACCGACCGAACGCCCACCCCTATCTGGCGCAGTTATATCATGACTTGCAAATTTAGCTGTCGGAATCAATTAATAGTAGACTTAGTCAATGCCCTCGGGAACCATTTACGGATGAGAAATTTGATAGCACGGTTAGCTCCAAAACATCAAGTTTTATTTAGGATGACCCTTCGTTTGATGCCGGGGACTTCCGGATGCGATTTGAGCACAGGGGGCTTCCCATTAAAAGTTGCATATGGGAAGTGGGACCCACATCAGATTTTAGGAAATTCTGTTGGAAATTTCAACCGCACGGTTGGATCCACAACATCGAAATTATTAGAGTTGCATAGTTTGTTTGCGAAAATTGAAGTCCAAATGAGCTCGAAACAACGGAAAAAGGGATTGAAAGGCTAAGGAAGAGGGGGTGATATGGCTGGGTCTGGGGGATTGGCACGTGGAGTGACCCGGCCGCTGCTATGTGGTAGTAATATAGCAGCTGTACAGCTGCATACATATATATATATATATATATATATATATATATATATATATATATATATATATATATATATATATATATATATATATACACACACGCTTGTGGCCAGGGAATTGTATATATATATTTCCTCTAACTTCGCACCGCGATTCCGAGCTTAGTTTTCATCTCATTTGAGTGATTCAAAAAGCTATGTTGTACGATATTCGCGAGGAATGCCGTGAAAATATCGGATTCTAATTTTGGCACATATTTCGAGGTAAAATCACTATTTTTTTGTTGTTGTATATCAAAAATGAGGGAAAACTTTACATTGCAATATCTTGGTCATTTCTCATTGGAATTAAGCAAAGTTTATGTCTAAGTTATTTTACTTTTCGGGAGGAAGGTTGTGGTAGAGTTTAATCCTGATAATTTAATTGTATTTTTATGGACTTTGACCGAGAAGTTATGTAAGAAATATTTTTTCAATAACAAATGCAACTTCGTTTTGAGTCATATCTTCTTGTTTTGGGATTTATTTTGAGCTCAATTTCTGACTATGGACTCAGGGTGATGTAGGTATCAGTTTACGAGGGTTGATTTTATGTTTTGGGCGTGGACCCCATTTTTTCCATTTTAGTCAAAATTAATGTAATATCACCCATTTCATGAGATGTTACAATCAAATCAGTAGTGTTGACCTTGTGATTCATGTTTTGATAGTAGAGCAACATCTGGAGGTGACCGAAAAGGGGGATGCCCGAGAGAATTGATTAGGAGCGGGAGGAACCTATCATGACCTCGAAGCCCATTTTTAACATTTTTGACAAAATTACCATTTTGCCCTTCCCGAAAGTTGCCTTGAGTCATTTTTTGTCAAGTCTAAAAGTTAGATTTTCAAAACCTTGTAAAAAATTGGACTTTTGTTAATAAGAGAGTTTTTAAAGGCATAATGTTGGAAAGTTTGAGTTTTGGGGCCACTTTGAGTTTTGAGTGTCAGATTATGATTCTATCAATTTCATCAACTCTAGAATGCCGACTCAAGTATAGGAGAACTTGCAGAACTTAATTTAGATTTAAAACAAAGTTTTTAGGCCCAAAGTTGCATTTTTTTATTTATTTTTGATTTTTGATTATCAATTTTTATAGCGTACTTTTTTTATAACAAAAATTCGATTTTATTTTTTTCTTTTTTTTAAATTTTTTAAAATTGACTTCTTCTGCGGTCTTCGCCGGAAAATATCACCGATTACCGTGTGGATCTCACAATCTCTCGCCGGTGAAATTACCTGTCTCTTCTCGTAAATCCAAAACCATCAAATTCCAAGAAACAACATTTCTCTGCGGCATTTCATCAAATGGAACGCATTCGTAAACTGACCATCTTGGAGCTTTTTCTGGGTGCCACCTTTAGCTGTTCAAATCGAGAAATCGACCAAGAATTGCCCAATTCCGAAACCCTTTTCTGTTAAGCAAAGAAGGAAACTTTAGAGAACCGAATTCCGGTGGCTTCCAACAAATCCCGGCAGCGCCCAGGTTTTCAGAATTCAAGATCCCAGCAACAGACTGCTCCGTTCATTGCTCACTGTCCAATTTTTGGGTCAGACTACTCAGTCGAGATTCCGACCAGAAACAGAAAATCCGGCGACACGTGTCTCAAGAATCAACCCAGGTTCTACCGTTCCTCCCTTTTCTACTTCTTGAATATTGCTGTAGCTTTTGAATCTTTTGTTACTTTGATTTTTTCACCGGGATTTGATTGCAGTAGTATACATTTTTATACATTGGGGTTAAGGTACTGCTTTACATTACATTACTGCAATTTTCTTTTAGTAGTATTTTATTATATTTTGGCTGCTACTTCCGGAACCCAGGTTTACATTATTGCTTTACATTACTGCTTTACTGCTTTATATTACTGTTGTTGTAATATTAGTTTGATTTTTTAGTTTGCTTATCTGACTTTGTGAGTGGTTAGTGAGAGTAATTCGTAGTTGGTGGCGTCCGGTTCTGATGGTGGAGTAGAGTCATGTCGTTGGTTGGGGTCGGGGGTAAGAGGTAGGGGTGGTAGGAAGGGCACATACTTATCTAAATTAAGGATAGGATCGTGGAATATAGGTACACTTACAGGAAAATCCATAGAGTTAGTAAAGTGTCTTAAGAGGAGACAAATTAATATAGCGTGTGTTCAGGAGACTAGATGGGTAGGAACCAAAGCTCGGGATGTAGACGGGTTCAAGCTATGGTACTCGGGGGTTTCTAGGGACAGAAATGGTGTAGGTATACTAGTAGATGAGGACCTTAGGGATTATGTGGTGGAGGTTAGGAGGTTTAACGATAGGATGATGTCTATTAAACTGGTGGTGGGTAAGCACGTAGTGACTATAGTTAGTGTCTTTGCGCCTCAAGCAGGTCTAGATGAGGAAGTCAAGAGGCTCTTTTGGGAAGAATTGGATGAGGTGGTGAGGGGCATACCTGTGACGGAAAAGCTTTTCATAGGGGGAGACTTTAATGGACATATTGGGGCTACCAGTAGTGGGTTTGAAGATGTCCATGGGGGCTTGGGTTTTGGGGAAAGGAATGGAGGGGGGACGTCTCTCTTGGATTTTGCTAAAGCATTTGAGTTAGTTATTGCTAACTCATGTTTCCAGAAGAGGGAAAGTCATTTGATAACCTTTCAGAGTGCAGTAGCTAAAACTCAAATTGATTACCTACTCCTACGGAATGGTGATAAAAGCCTTTGTAAGAATTGCAAAGTTATTCCGAGTGAGAGTATTTCCACTCAACATAGGCTTCTAGTGATGGACATAGAGATAAAGAGAGAAAAGAAGAGGAAGATTGTCTATGCCCAACCAAGGATAAGATGGGGGGGCCTGACTCCTGCCCTCTCTCATGAGATGGAAGAAAAGCTGAGAAACTTAGAGGCTTGGAGTAGTTGTGGAGATGTGAATAATATGTGGGACAACACTGCTGGGTGCATTAGAAAGGTAGCTTCTGAGGTACTAGGGGTTTTGAGAGGAACCTTCGGGGGACGTCAAGGTGATTGGTGGTGGAATGAAGAAGTTCAAGACAAAGTAAAAGTCAAGAAGGGGGCCTATACTAAGTGGTTGGAGTGTAGGGATGAGGGTGAAAAACAAAGGCTTAAGGAGATTTATAAGACGGCTAAGTCAGAAGCAAAGATGGCGGTGACGAGTGCTAAGACAGCAGCGTTTGAGCGCCTATATGAGGAGCTAAGTGATAAAGGCGCGGACAAGCGAATGTACAGGCTTGCTAAAGAGAGAGAAAGGAAAGCTCGCGACTTGGACCAAGTGAAGTGCATCAAGGATGAAGAAGGAGAGGTGTTAGTGGATGTGACTTCTATTAAACAAAGGTGGCAAGCTTAATTTCATAAACTTTTAAACGAAAAAGGAGATAGTGATATTGAGCTGGGAAAGTTGGCACACTCCGAAAGTCACCGTGATTTTGGTTATTGCAGGCGGCTCAGAGTTGAGGAGGTTAGAAAGGCTATTAGTAGGATGAAGAGAGGGAGGGCGCTCGGTCCGGATGAGATTCTGATTGATTTTTGGAAGAGTATGGTCAAGGATGGCATAGAGTGGCTGACTAGGCTGTTCAATACTATCATGAAGATGGCCAAGATGCCGGATGAATGGAGGAGTACAATGGTTCCACTGTATAAGAACAAGGGTGATATTCAAAACTGTAATAATTACAGGGGTATCAAGTTGTTGAGTCATACTATGAAGGCATGGGAGAGAGTGGTGGAGATGAGGGTGAGAAAAGTAGTTTCTATTTCAGAAAACCAGTTTGGATTCATGCCAGGACGGTCGACTACTGAAGCGATCCACCTTGTTCGGAGATTAGTGGAGAGATACAGGGAAAGTAAGAAGGACCTTCATATGGTGTTCATTGATCTTGAGAAGGCCTATGACAAAGTCCCGAGGGATGTCCTATGGAGGTATTTGGAGATGAAAGGCGTCCCAATGACATATATTAGAGTGATTAAGGATATGTACGACGGGGTCAAAACTCGGGTAAGAACGGTGGGAGGAGACTCTGAATATTTTCCTGTTCATATGGGACTTCATCAAGGATCTGTGCTGAGCCCTTTTTTATTTACCTTGGTGATGGATGAGCTGACGCGATCTATCCAGGAGGAAGTCCCATGGTGTATGCTGTTTGCAGATGACATAGTACTGATTGATGAGACCCGGACCAAAGTTAATGATAGGTTGGAGATTTGGAGACACGCTTTGGAGACCAAAGGATTCAAACTAAGCAGGACCAAAACAGAATACTTGGAGTGCAAATTCAGTGTTACGAGGGATGAAGCAAACATTGATGTGAGACTTGCGGCTCACCTTATCTCCAAGAAGGAAAGCTTTAAGTATCTGGGGTCCATCATCCAAAGTAGTGGGGATATCGATGATGATGTCACACATCGTATTGGGGCGGCTTGGACAAAATGGAGGTTGGCCTCTGGAGTATTGTGTGATAAGAAGATACCTACTAAACTCAAAGGTAAGTTCTACAGAATGGTGGTTAGACCATCTTTGTTGTATGGGGCGGAGTGTTGGCCGATAAAAAATGTACATGTTCAGAAGATACAGGTCGCAGAAATGAGGATATTGAGATGGATGTGTGGTCACACCAGGAGTGATAAGATTAGGAACGAGGTCATTCCGGAGAAGCTAGAGGTGGCCCCTGTAGCTGACAAGATGAGGGAAGCGAGACTGTGATGGTTCGGACATGTGCAGAGGAGGAGTATCGATGCCCCTGTTAGGAGGTGTGAGAGGTTAGATCTGGGAGTTACACGGAGGGGTAGAGGTAGACCAAAGAAGTATTGGGGGGAGGTGATTAGACATGATATGGCAAAACTCGATCTCACCGAGGACATGACCTTAGATAGGAAAGAGTGGAGGCCGAGAATTAGAGTAGCAGGCTAATAGGGTAGATAGGAAAGAATGGTTAATTTTCTGCCTTTATATGTTATTTATATGCCTTTATGTGTTAGCTATCCTGTATCTACGTATTATCATGTATTCTTATCTTTATTATCTGTATATCATATCTAGCTTATTCTGCTGATGGGTTGTTGTGACGAGGGTTCCTAGGAAACAACCTCTCTACCTATATGTGGTAGTGGTAAGGTCTGCGTACATCTTACCCTCCCCAGACCCCACTTGTGGGATTTCACTGGGTATGTTGTTGTTGTTGTTGTTGTTTAGATCATAAGTTTTACATTGGTCAATATTGAGAGTTTTAGTTCATTTTGGATCATAAGTTTTACTTTGGCCAATATTCGGAGTTTAGAGGCTCGGATCGAAATTCCATCTATTTCAGTGGTTCTAGATGGTAAATCTAACACTAGAAGTGGCTTCATTATAATTGTCACAGCACCCAAGAATATGTTGAGTTTTTGAGTCCAAAACTAGTTTAAATATTTTTTTCTCGGGTTGGGCCAAGGAGGTTCCGAATTCGAATTCTGACAGTTGCGTTGAGTCTAGAATGTCATTTCTGGTAGGGTTCCATGTTTGGTTTGTGTTTACGGGATTCTAAATGAATTTCAATGGTTCAGTTCAGGATTTTATTAAAATTATGCATGGCTGGTGCAACAGGTTTTTGTTGCAGGTGGCCTAGTACTCTGTGTTTGCGGGTATTTCTCTGTGTTTGCCGAGTGTAGGGTCTCTAGAACTCCATGTTTGTGGAGGTGGGCCTGTATTCACGGAGTGCCTAATGTCCCATACTCCGCATTCGTGGAGGGGCCTTCTGCATTCGCAGGGGCCCTCTTTTTGATTCCGCGTTCGTGGACAATTATATGTGTTTGCCAAGAGTAAAATGTCCTTGAACAGTTCCTGTTTTAAAAGGCATGTTTTCACTCATTTCCACCATTTTCAACACTCTAAGCTTTATTTTCAAGAGGCTTTTCAAGGAGAATTGATTGGGTAACTACTTTCTAACCTATTTCTTTTATTTCTATTGATTAATTTGTGTTTTTAACTTATAATTTTGGGATTTTAATTGTGGAATTCGGGGACTTTTTAGACTTTGATTCCTAAGCCTAAATTGGTGATTTCTCCCCCATCTTAACTCCGTTTTCAAAATGGTTTTCACTGTTGAACTCCTTGTTACTTGGGAAACATTTTCATATAACAATTTTCAAATTCCAATTACTTTTTCTGGCATGAGATTTTTTTATCATTTTACCATTTTCATCTTAATGTATTAATTTTAGTGTCATTAGATTCATTATGTGATTGTAATTTTATGTTTGAACAAATTTGGTGATTTGAAATATAGTAGGAAGGGAAAAACTTTGGATTTGACTTGATTCGAGACTTTATTTACGGCAAGTGTACTTCTAACCTTTTGTTAAAAAGTATTATTGAACCTTTTATGCTCCTTTGTACATGTACTTGAGTACTTTGGGGTAGAATTGTATCATCTTTAGCTTTGATCATGAGAATCGGTTTGAGTGATTGTTCATATAGTGATTTATTGGCTTGTGGATTATTTGTGGATTCATAATATATGTGATCTTGTGAATTGCTTAATATTGATTATGAGATGGATCTTATTTTATGATACGATTCATGTTGGGATTGATATGATATTGATACTTTGAGAATACTAAAATCATTATGATGTTGACATTGTGATACTTTGAAATCATGCACATTGCATTCTCTATTATTAGTGCATTTGATACTTATGATGGCTACGACCGAGAGATGAGTAAGGTAACACGTGGGTTGGTGGCCAAGATCTCTACTGGTCGATGTTATTTCTGCCGACGAGTCGAGGTAATATGCTTGCTGATACTGGGTTCGAGGTCATTTTCGGACAAGTCCGAGGTATTTTCTGAATGGGTGAGCATTGGCGAAGGTCTTTGCAAGCAATGTTCAAGGATACATGTTTCATATGTGGCCTCCATAGGTTTTGGTCTAATGCAATCGAGGAATGTGTATCATAGGATAGACATGTGTCATGATTATGTGACATTGCATCACATTATTTACATCTTATGGCATCCACTCAATCTCATATCATGCCTATATTGATATTAGTACTGTATTGCTTATGAGATTGTACACTTATTTTATAATTGACTTGAGTAATTATTGGATATATTTATATACATGTGCATTGACATAGTATGCCAGGTGATGAGTCTATTTATTTTATTGTGAATTTTATATTATATCATGCTGGGAGTTTTTCTTAATGCAGGGTTGTTCGGCAGTTTGTGGTTGGGAGTTAAGGAGTGCTTGTGTTCCTCATTACCTTACTTTAGGTTAGTTCCATTTTAGTAAGTACCCTGTTGTTTGGTGATCACCCCTAGCTACATTTATGTAGGTTGTGAGCCTGACCCTCTGTTCTAGTTTTTTGATACATAGAATCGAGCTTTGGATCTATCGAGGGGTAGATGTTTGTCCCATCGACGACCTTTCGAAGATTTTTACTTTTATATTTTTTTCTATTAAAGGATTAGACATTAAAACATTTATTTCGTTTGAGTATTTTGTATCTTGAGGTGTACATGTGATACCAGTTCTGGGAAGGTTCGTTTTGATTTCTTATGCTTATCTATCGCATTTAACTATTTATCTTTCACTTTTATTATCTTGTTGAGCTGTTTAGGTTTTGGATTGACTTGCCTTGGAGGGTTACGTGAGTGCCATCACACCCGAATTTCGGGTTATGACAAATGCCTTCTAGGTAGGCTAGGCTTTTCTCACCTCTAGACTGTGTTAAAATGTGTAGTGAGAGTCTGTTTATTGTTGGAGGTTCCTGATAAAGTGTGTGTATATATATATACATATGATGCCGAGACTATAATTATCGTTTGGACTCTGTAATACCTGCATCTATTTTGTCTACTGGTTTTAACACTGTCTGGGCTGTGTATGCTTCTGAAAAGGAATATAAGGGTGAGTTAGCGCACGACACAGGTAAGTTTAGCATTGATGCTACTTATATACATATACATGTCTGTTTAACTATTGATTTGACTTGTTGGGCTTCCTGACATAGGAACTTATATCGAACGCTTTATCTAATAATTGCTGAGATTTCTTTTTCAGAATTTCGAAATTCTCATTAGTCACTAACATTTTTGAATGTCTTTACACCAACAACTGACTTCTCAATAAAAGTGTCCATGATCTTACAAAAGAACGCTTCAAAATAACCGTAAAAATGTAGTTCGGTTTAGTGGATAAAATCATAATTGACATATAGCTTACAAAAAATAAAACTTAAATATTTTCTCCTTTCCAACTAATATGGAAATCTTCAATTTTGAGATATCTCAAAAAACTTTTTTTAACATTTCAATTTGGTTATCTAATAAATGAATGTAATCATCTTGAAGAGATTCTATTTGTTTTAAAAATAAATCATATGAATATGGCATCATTTGAGTCCAAGAATCACATATTTTGCATATAATTCAAATTCAAATCTTTATGTGATATTTGCTCAATAAAACTTACTTAAGAAGCACTAAAATTTTGTAAGCCTTCTTTATTTTCTCTTTTGAGAAAGAAGATATCTTTACAACAATGACATACCCTAGTGTAGTTTCACAAGTGGGGTTTAGGGAGGATAAGATGAACTAAGACCTTAATCCTTTGAGATAGACCGTCTGCACAAAAGAATAAAATATCAAGATACTAATAAAATGAAGCAATAAATAGTTGAAATCTTCACAGCAAAAGAAACTATATGATTATTAGACATCACTTCACTAAGTAGTAATAATCTCAAAGTAATATATGTTTGGTAAACACGGAAAGTTAAAAATTAAATTACCATTTCAGCTGCTCAACAATTAGATCTAGTTTCAAAAATAACAAAAGTACGTATCAAAATTACAAACCAAAGATACAAATCATGGGATTTTTACACACAAATGCTGAAAAGATCATGGTGATTTATCAAATGACCCTGATGATCACAATAATTTGTTGTAAAGTACGTCTTTCTAATATCAAGCAAGAAATTTTATGGCGACCCATCAAAATTTTTCTCCAAATTTGGGTGAAACTGTTATTTTTGGCTCGTTTCTTTTTACCAAGAACAAAATGTAAAAGGTGTAATCTAAAAACTATAACCTATGACTACTGATTCTGTTACAACCCATACCTAGGGGCTAGGTGTGATAAGGTGAATTAGAACCTAAAAGTCCCCAAACAAGCGCTTTAGTTCATACATGCACTATATAAGTTTAAATAATAAATAATAGATAAGTGACAATATGAAATGGGGAATGTGTCTAAGGGACAAATCATAGCAAAAATTGAAAGCTTAACTTAATAGTTCAAGACATAATCAAAGTAAAGTAGTAGTCTAACACACCTCTAAACAAAAGACAACAAATGGAGCCAGAAGTACAAGTATGGACCCCTCAATACAAAGTCATAGAATGTCATGACTCGGTCCTGGTCATGATGGCACCTGCTAAGTCCCACCTATAGGCAAGCCAATTCCGAACCAAAGGGTACTTGTCCTTGATCTCTATTCCAAAACAAATCAATACAACAACAATATATATGCGGAAACATACCCAGAACCTGGAAGTTAACTGTACAGAGGTACAATAGACACAAGGACATATCATATACATACATAGATAATCATAATAATATACAAAATCAGAGTGCCTCTATAAATACATAACACTACTGTACAATGCCCATGTCTAGATACAAAAGATAACCATCAACAAGAAGAAGACTACGAAGAAACCAAATCTGTCGATGCTCACCAAAAGTCTCCTTAGTGCTCCCGAAGTTCTCCAACTCAATTATCAGGGCCCATACCTGGACCTGCACCATGGAAAGATACAGAAATAGAGGTGAATACCAGAAAAGGCACTTGGTAGGCATCATCGACCGACCAAGTGAATAGTAAACATATATGAAGACAAAATATAAAGAGAATTGCAATAGTGTAGCAAAATGAACTCGGATCAAGGCATAGGCATGTATGGAAATCCTCAAACCACCATTGAGCCAACAAAGAAGATGAACAATGATAATTGAATCAACCCAAGTGATGACCATCAATACCACTGATGAAGAATACATAGGCTCATACCATAACTACCCCCAACTGAGACATAATATTGTACGCGGGTGCAAGGCCCTAGTATCTATGCTTGTGTGCCAATTGGGCCCCCATAAGACCAAAAGGTACACCCATGCACAATAATAATGACGACAGAAAAATCATAAAATCCCTCAAAAAACCATCATAGAATCCCATAGAACCATCACAAAATCCCATGAACCATCATAGAGGCCAACTCTCCACGTCATCAGAACAAGGGTCAATTGTACGTGGGTGTAAGACCCTAGTACCTAAGCTTAAATGCCTCGTGAGCCCCCATAATCACAGAAGGTACACCCACTGAGTGGATCCACGGGTACTCAATCGGGCCCTCGGCCCCCAATATCACAACAATAACTGGGTACTCGACCCATCCAGAATCGGTATCACATGAGGACTCGAACCCCTAATATCACTTGGAGACTCGAATTCGTGGGTCTTCTGACCTGGCCTCCGATCGAGCAGTCAGCAAGGGGAAAGTGGTCTGACCATAAATGTAACGGTGGGACGTATCCCTCATGGGAGATAGAATCCCCCTATCATAATCAATATTGTCTCATCATCAGTATATCAATCACAGGGCCCTGCACAACAAAATATCAATTAAGGGGCCCCAGGCCCAAAAGAATTGCCAATGCTAAGGCTCCTTTAGAATTTACACCCCTGACTCAGACACTCGAACATGACCATCGAAGACTAGAACCATGGGGAGCGTCACTGGGGCCTAGACATTCGGATGTGACCATCAGAGACTTGAACAACAGGGTGTGTCATCTAGGTCTCAGAGCGTAACATCAGAAAAATCTCCCTCTCTCTTGTCTAACCAAATCCGAATCCCCCAATCATATCATCTCTCCTAAGTCATAGTAAACAATTCATTCCTAGGGTATGCAAGGAACTCAGAGTAGCAGCTAACATCAGTATAACAGTGCGGAGACCTCAATAATCAGAAAAGAATCAGGCTTAGTAGGCAACCATGCTACAACTTAGCCCACAACAGGTAATGGAAATATAAGTGTGGTAATAACAGGGTTATCATAAGTGCTCCCCATAGATACGCCTAAAAGAATCATAGTATGCATGTAATCAAGTCTTAGTACATAATATAATCGATGCACATTATCCTAATTCATATATCTCTGTAGCAATGGGTAATACTCATACAGGTACAACTTAAGTCAGTGCTCATGCCTGCCCAAGGCATTAACTCATAGGGCAATGTCGGTACAACCTAAGCTAAGGCCCAAGAGGCTAGATAACAAAGGGATGTCACCTACCCAAAATCATATCGCAGCCCAGCTGCTAGCAAGGATTTCGCCCAAAGCAACTATGTGCCGTCCCACAGATAATGTGCCTTTCTTTAAACAAGGTTCTAGTTCCCAGGGATAAAACACATAGTTAGTGTCGCGTCACAGATAATCCCAGAAGCCCATAGGATAAAACCTAGCCCTCGCTAATAAGGTTCTACTCCCGTCTCTAAACTACCAATGGCTCAGTAGTAACACATCTCGTATCACAGATTACAAGGCTCCCTTAGAAGGGCAACTATAACCGTTCACAAAACATGGTGTGTTTCTCCGATCACTAACCAGTAGCACAAGTACATAAAAGATAACATCGATATAGGGGATCACATATAAGTCTTAGGGAAGCATAGAATCATGTTTAAATGGGAAATTCCACCACAAGTACTCATAACAGATATAGACCACTGCAGCCACGTCATGTATATACATACCAACAAGATATAGATACTAAAGTCAGTGCACAGGGTAGCATGTAATCACAAGTTAGCCTCAATAGCTAGTATATTTCGGTAGCTTTAGACCACACACATATAAAAGCAAGAGTCAAGCTCAGAGTATATACCTGTCAAAGGTTCACAACTCCAGCCAACCCCTTTCAGGCCCTTTCGTAGTCATATAATGTAAGAACTCAGGGAATATAACAGCTACAACCAACACAACCCTTAATGCAACAACTACCGACCCATAAGATTATATACATATGTACACCACACCGATCGCATCAACCTATATACAACATATACTCCACAACTTAATCCATAAACAATACATTTCTACACATTCCAACTTAGATATGCAAACATTTCAGCACAATCTAAGGTTTAGAGAAAGCCTAGCCTACCTGGCATCTGATGACTCTTGCTCTGAGTCAATCCAATAAAGCTTTTCCCTTCTAAATCTCCTTTCCAACGCTGCTCAACTATCAAAACATAAGTCACAAGATCATTATGATATATTCGGCTGTAAAATCTAAAGGAACGTGTGAAATTACATCATCACAACTAAAATAGGGAAAATCATAGCCCACGCTCAAAATGCTGAACCAATCCTCATAAAATAGTCCCCACGTCACCCCAAGTTCATTGCTTGAAATTTGACCCAAAATGGACCCCTGAAGATTAAGAAAAGGCCCAAAAATAAAGTTAAAAATTTTACCAAGAAAATATTCTTTTCAAAACTTTCTTAAACAAAATTCTCAAAAACCAGACAAAATTAGCGAACGCCCAGAATAATTTAATCCCAAATTTCAGCTAATTCCGTTGAGAAATGACCAAGATATTGCAACGTAAAGTTGTCACTCATTCTTGATATCTCATCAATGAAAAAGTAGAGATTTACCACAAATACGTGTCGAATCTTAAATTCGACTTCACCACGACGTTCCTTGCAAAAGTCTGAGTCATGTAGCCTTTTGAATCACTCATATCGACTAAAAGATATGCTCAAAATCGCGGTGCAAAGTTGGAGAAAATATATATATAATTTCCTAGAAACATATGCACATATATATATATATACACACACATAGCAGGCCTAACACGTTTCTGCCATGTGGTAGCACTACGTGGTAGCCCTCGGATTCGACCACATGTCTCTCCCCTCTTTCCATTAATCCTTTAATCTCTTTTTCATTGTTTCAAGCTCGTCCAAACTATGATTTTCAAAAATGAACTGTGTAAACCTATGGATTTCGACGTTCCGGACCCAACTGTGCTATTAAATTTTTCAACGGAGCTTCCTACAATAAAGTGAGGGTCCTACTTCTTTATCTTCAACTTTTAACGAAGAGCCCCCGGAAGGTCAAATCACATACGAACTTCCCCGGTATCAAACGAAGGGTCTCCCTGGAACAATATTAACGTTCCGGAGCCAACCATATTATCTAAATTCTCATTCAGGGCATAGTTCTTGAGAGCATTGATTGGGTCAACTATTAACCGATTTCGATGGACAAATTCGCAATTCATGATATAATTGCACAAGACATGCTCCTAGCCTGATTCGACCATTTCGGTGCTAATGGAATCGTCAAAATCCATTCCGAGGCCATTTACTAGGACTTTACCCAAAACCTCATTTTACTGGTATAACTTCCCAGTTAACCCGAAAGTCTATATAATTCCCTACTAATCTAACCAATATTTAACACAATAGTCCTGAGGTCGCTATACACATGCTCAAATAAACATAATAATAGAAAACCATGAAAATGACTTGGAGGGTCATTACAACATTCTCCACTAATTAGATTTTCGTCCACGAAGTACGAACACAAGCATACATGTAGGCTCCAATCTGTACCACGAGTATATAAGTCTTAAGCATGTTCCGTATTCTACAATAATTCAGTACCACCCTCACCATCAATAAATCCCACCACCTATATGTATATGACAACGAGTCGGTATGACAATTCAATAAGGAAGTCTAAAAAATACACTATTTATCCCATCCGCGTAATCAGCTGACTAGTCATGAGGATCAATTGGCTCGACCTACTTGTCCTTACTACAACAGAAAATGTTCGGATAATCATGGTTGTTCATAAATTTACTCGTGCTTTACATATATGGCTTTTACTCCATTCATGGCTTCCTGATACAAACGATTCCCACAATCAACCACAAATGGCCCACAGGCTAACCAAATAACTGCGGAAAATAGTTAATATGCTCTCATTCACACATAGGGCCAAAACCTCTTCCTTTGCTGTCCAATCCACCTGGCATTGCCACCAAACACTCACTAATGCAGCATACCCAACAGGCTACCAAATCAAAAGGCTCTCTGTACTTCCCTTCGTATCCAGTCATTCGTATCTCACTTCTCAAACATAGTTCTCAGTAGTTATTACCATTTTGTCCCCATTCTATAACATTTAACAATCAACCCTTGGGAAGAAATGCAGCAATAGCCATCGGTGCTTGTAAGTCACAAAATTCATGCTCACAACATAGTAGTTAGCCCAACAACCACAATCATCCACTTATAATGGCTAAAAACGATATGGGTATAATCCCCAGATCTCACAACGTCCCGAACCTAGGGTCTAGGAGTGACATGGCGAATGGTAACCCAAGAGTCCAAAAACAAGCCTCAAGTATCCATTTGCACATCATCGATTTTGAAGCGTATGTATAAATAGTAAACACATAGTTCTAAGGGACCAAATAAAAGGACTCACGCTTTGGGGACGTGGGACTTAGGATCTTCCATATTTCTATATCAAATCAAACATACGTATCATAATTCTCATAATGAATCCATAATAGTCATATCGAATATATAACCATAATCATAAGCTCCAAATACTACAGATAACACATAGATTTGACAAGAGTCTACAAAATGTCCAACAATGCCTCTAATCATAGAATAGGACAGGGGTAAAGACATGTATCGGTCTCACCATCACAGTAAATAGCAAACTAGGAACAACATAAGGTAGATAGATGGTGGTTTATCCTTGGAAGATAGGACTCACCACAACACTTTCTCAAATCCGATCTAGCTATCAAACAGTAGATGAAGGTAGCCTCTGATCCCCATATGGTTAGATTATGTAGGCAAAAGTATGCGTTAGTACGTTTGAATGTACTAAGTATGCAGACATTTCATGCATATGACTTATCAAAACTGCATTAAATGTTAGATGACAAGGGCAAATAATATAGAAAGAAGTTCATATCCAAGAAGAGTATATAATAATATGCCATGAAATCTATGACGCATGAATTGCAATAATGCTCATATATATGGGGATGGACTAAAACAGACAAATCAAACTCATGCGAGCTATTTCATAAATTAGTTTGATAAAGACCTCCCATGGTAGGATAAGATCACTTGCCAAGGGTAATCTATATCACACCTTACGAACCTTGATATTTCGATGGATGGTCACCTTCCTTACAACCCCATCATTTTAGAAGGATTTCCATTATAATATCATATCATATCATAACATATCAATGTTTAACCATCCCGTACGACCCAGTCATTTCGGTAATGGCTATCATACCTATGTTGGCACATAGGTCAAGGAAACGGAGAGGACCCTTGGGGATAGCCTGACACCCCTAATCCATCGGTGCGAAGCCAAAACATCCCATCAATATACTTGTAAATATACATGCTTTCAAAAGAGGCAATAGTCATTTCAAATCATTCTAATGCATAATTAGGCTTAAAAGCCAAACATTCTTCATAATTATTCATTCATGGGCTAAAAAGCCTAATCATAACTCAATATCATGTTTCTCATGCATAGGAGTAGCTCATTCAATAAACGATATGGTGTAAGCACCCAATATGCTCAAAGAGCCAATAACAATAGACATTTATGTGATCCCATTCTTGTCATAACCAACATCTTATCAAAATCATATACAAAAACATAATTAGGCTTAATCCACTTCATAAGTTTCATAAACTCCAATGCTCATGAATGCATATGCCATGAATGAGACGAGAAATAGCATAGGCATTAGAGATTCAAACTTAAACCACCAATACATTATGAAATCCAAGTAAAAACGTAATGAAATCCACATTTAAATCATAATATAGATTACCCATACTTGAATCAAGCTTTAAAGGGACAATGCATATTCAAATATTCATAATAATAATGCAATTCAACATATTAGGGCTTAAATCAACTTAAAATCATCAATAAAACACAACCTATATATCAATTGAATTTAATAAACAAAAATATTCAAAACTCATATTTAAAGTAAGCAAAATTTCATGAAATTCAAGTGAAAAGTGTTTGGGTCTTCTTGGATGAAAGGGACCAAGAATCAGTCCCACATACCTAAGGTTACCAATAGGAGGTAAGAAGAATTTGATGAAGATTGAAGTCCTTCCTAGAATCCCAAGCTAATTCTTCACAAGGCTTTGAGAGGAGTTCTTAAGAGAGAGTTGAATATAATAAGTGTGAGAATGAATTTGAATGAGAGGACTATTGTTTAGGTCATTTGGAAATCTTAGGATAGCAGAGGAAGTCATCAAAGACCCTTAGGAGAAGCCACAATTAGAAAAAAAATCACTAGTGAAGCAAAAATACAATTCATGCCAAGGGTCCCGTGCGAAGGTCTCAAGGACCGTATAAGGTCTCACGGACCTTGAAACCCGTGAGCCTACACCTAGCTAAATTTGTAGAAAACACTACACAGATGGACTTTATGAAACTAGGCAAAACTTCTTGATCAAAACTTGGAATGAGGTGAAACTAGATGCATTGGAAAGCTAATTCAAAGAAATTCAATTTGATAAGTTGTGGGCCACTGTCACGCCCCCAGAGGGTAACCAAGACGTGGACGGCACCTAGAGACTATTGCTAGTCCCCAAGCGAATCACTTAGCCTCATCATATTCATTAAATCAAATAACTCAAGACAATTAACGGAAGACTAAGGAAAGTAAATGCGCACATCTCATCTAGTTCTCAAATAATATATATATTAGAAAAAGGCTAGTAGATAGAACTAGCTCACAATCTTAACAATAAACATCCAAGTCTAGTCTATGAAGCCTCTATTACTATCAAATGGTGCCAATGACAGACTCCTGGCTACCTCAATCAAAATTAAGCTGGTCTAGTCTAACTCTAAAGAAAGATGAAATAAAGGTAGTAAATCCTCAAGAGTAGGGGAGGCTCACCAATTAGCCGAATGTCTCGGATCCTCAACGGTGCGCCTGTTGATGATCTCTAATCCCTGTAGCTGCATCATAAAATGATGCAATACCGAGTGACGTCAATACATGGAATGTACGGTATGTAAAATAGCTGAATAAAACATAAACAGGTAGAATAATATGGAAATAACATCAACTCAGAATAATAACCAAATCAGAATATCACATGTCTATCTAAAGAAAGAGTAAAGATTAGACAAGTGAGCCATCAACAAATCAACCTCATCAATAAACTAAGCTCAGCTCAACTTAACTTAATGGAACTCAACACAACTAAACTCGACTCAGAGTACGCAAGGGAGGAACTTTTTGGGAGTTTCTCTTATCCACAACAATCACTTATGAGCAAGCGATGTCATTGCCACACCTATCACGTACCTTGCCGAGGTAAAGGACAACTCAAATCTAAAATGGATCCAGACAATTAATCGATCAAGTCCTATTATTTCAGGACAATAAGGTGAGGACCTGTTCGACTTTAATGGGCTTAGTCCATTGAATGGGAATTGGTCCGACCCTAATGGACTTAGCCCTCGAGTGAGAACTTGTCCGATTTTAACAGACTTAGCCCTCAAGTGCTCACTTGTCCGACTCTAACGGACTAAGCCCTCAAGAGAGGGACTTGTTTGACTCTAACAGACTTAGTCCACTCCTGCGCTTGGCGACGTAGGTAATGAGTGCAAGTCGGACTTTCTCTTACTCTTACTCAATTCGGTGCTCGATACTCCTCGTAAGACTCAATGCTCATAAGGCTCCTCATCTCAACTCAATTATCTAAAATTAGCCTTGTAGAGACTCTTATTATCTCATTGACTCAAACTCAAGGGTCCTCTACTATTTCAGGGACTTTACCTTATCTTAATTAACTCAATTCTCATTCAAGAACTCAAGGACATAGATCATCAATTAGAAGAAGTTGTTTAGTTAGAACTCAAAAACTCAATTATGATGACTCATAGGATCATCAAGCTTGGTCAACTCAACTTCGTACTAACATCAAGACTTCACTCAACATACTCAAACCAAGGCTCTAGATTCCATCCCTAGGTTCATTATGCTTGCTTTCACAAATTAACATATAGAGTTTATACAATATATCATGAAAAGTATTCAATTCAACAAAACAAGTTTATGATGATCATCAACATATGAAAATACATGTAATAGGCATAATTTTCAAGAATATAATCAAGAAAGTATTTCAAGAAACATATATGGGGACTCATGGACTCTTAACACCTCTATTACCTTTTATGGGGCACATGAGAGAACAATCTTAGGCTTTTAGTTTAGCCTTACATACCTGGGATGAAGCTCTCAACAATCACTTCAAGGATTTCATTTTGAATTCCTCAATCTCAAGCTCTTCTCCTCTTCTATTTAGCCCTAGGTCTCTTTTGTTAAAGGTTTTGAAGGACTTGGAATAGGGTTCAAAACCCTTTTTATACTTAAAACAACCTGTTTTGGTCGTGTATTGAGTTAAGGAGGGGTTGAGAATTGTCCGAAATGCCTCTCACAAGATTTAGAAATTTTCATGGTTGGAATACAAGGTCTGCGATGTGGAATGGTCGCACACCAGTGTATTTTTCTTGGAAAACTTTCTGAATTAGTTTTCCCAATCCCGTCGAAAAATTTTGAAAAACATAAGTGTCCCTCTGCTATAGGTGTGCGACACCTCTCTATCGCCACTGACACTGTTTTAATTTTTAGGTCAAAAAATTATCTTTTGATCTGGTTGCTGTAAAAATCGACCGAGACCATCTTTCCACTCAATGTTTTGTGCTAATCACAAATCTGGTCTCGGATTCACCATACGAGTATCGAAAGATGCGTTATGCTCTTATCTCTCTTCTAGGAGTATTTTGGTAATTTTTTTAGGTGTTACATTATGTCCCCTTTGGGATCATTCATCCTCGAATGACGAGTAAGGTGGATATCAGGGCACGAATAGACTCAAGACTCATCTCTATATGCACGTCCATCAATCAAACTCTCGATTCCTCATCAATCTCAATCAACTCTATTCAGACTCAAGAATGGGCATATCAACTCAAAGATAGAAACATCAATTATATCAAAGGTAAGAACATTATCTTCAACATTTTCATCATCAGGCATGAATAGAACATCAAAACTTAATCAATTCGAATCATTTGAACACTTCTCAATCAGTTGTTTGAACTCAAGAAGGAAGTCATCAACACTAATCGAGAATGGAACCATCGTAATATACCAGACTCTATGGACATTCTCAAGCTCCACTCTCCACCTCAATTGTGCTCCCTTTCATGGAACTCTGCCCTATCAACTTAAACTTATAGCTCCTATTAAACTCCCTACCTATCCAGATACTCTTATTTCATTCAAGCCTACTCCTGGGCCTCACGGTGCTACCTTGAAGATGATCATATCATTGCAAGGCTAACCCTCAATACTCAAGTCCTATACTCTCATAGGGACTTTCCATAATAGATCACTAGTCCGCTTCACTACCCCACTATCCTTACTTAAAACCCTCCTCACGAAGTCTTCAACAATCTATCATCAATACTCGCATAATAACAACCACGCATTCAAGCCTATTAATCTAACTACTTCAACTGCCTCTAAGATATTTCAAACCTACTAAGCACTTTTACCTACACCACTCAATGAGCTCCCACTCAAAGACACTCCAACATACTCTTACCTATCTGTTGTATAGCATAATGTATCATCTCCCCCTTTGGTGAAACCTACATTTATTACCTCTCCACATAAGAATAAGCATGATTATACATTTGAAACTTGATACTCTTAATCTTACCATCCACAATGACATATCAAGCCTATGGCCAGTTTGTGCGTAAGATGTCATCGAAATCATTCACATTCAACTTAAACAAATCCACTATGGTACCTCTATGTTGGATGGGAAGGGTGCAATCATCGTCGGCTCACTCAATCAGGATAAACTCATTAATGAGGGGAGGGTCACAAAAGATACCGCACACGAATCAAACCAATCATAGTTATAGTAGGGACTCAAATATACTAGTGACATCATCTAGTGGTGTTGACATAAATGATTGGGCTTTGTAGGAGCATATTGGACATTCTCTCTGTAGATAACACATTTGGCCACACTTGTAACATTTGGTACTCTCTCCGTGACATTCTCTAAAGTGAATCTTGCCACACATGCCACAACGTGTCTTGCCTTGGGTAGGTCGGGCAACACTTGCTTGTGACTGAGATCCCTGAGTTCCAAAATTATGAGACCCCTGTCCATTTTTGGGTGCAGGCGCACTAGTAGATGAAGGCCCCGTTCGAAGGCAGCTCTCGTTCCTATTTTCTCTCTTACCAACCTTATGGCTAGATGTCTTTTCTTTCTTATTTCTGAACTCTTCTTTGTCATGTTGCCTCTCCTCATCATCTTATTGCACATAAGTCGTCAACCTCCCGATGTCCATGTCACTCACAAGCATAGCTCCTCTCCCATCCTTCCTTGGCCCTCTATATAGCCCATAAAGATACATCCCAATTCCCCCCCTCTTGTTAGCAACCATATCCGGAGCATAGCAAGATAGTTAGGTGAACTTAAATCCATACTCTTGCATAGTCATAGAGTCCTGTTTCAAATTCAAGAACTCTCTTACCTTGGCCTCCCTTCGTTCTCTAAGAAAGAAGTGTCCTAAGAATACTTCCTCGAACACTTCCCAAGCCAGCAACGAGGCTTCCTCTCCTCTCCCCTTCTTTTATTGGTCGAACCATAGTCTAGCCATGCCATTGAGTTGGTAAGTAGCCAGTTCAACTCTATCAGCATCAGCCACATGCAGCACCTGGAACACCTTCAGAAGTTCATCTATGTCGTTCTCTGGGTCCTTATTCGGTGTACACCCTGTGAACTTAGGTGGGTTCATCCTCAAGAACTCACGCACCTTGGATGTTGTTGGAGCATCCTCTCTACACACACCTTGTCCAATATGTGGTGCTGTTACAACCTGTGCTAAAGTCTGGATAGCCTAGCGAAACTCAATATTCAAGACTTCAGCTTGTGAGGACTGCTCAGTAGGGATAGCTGGGCCTATGGGTTCGTCATGATCCTGGGGCTCAGATTGGTTAACGTTTTGTCTAGAAAGACGTCCTCTTCCACTAACAGCTCTTCTTGGAGGCATGATCACAACTCTGCAATGCGTAGAGCATGAAGTAGAAGAGAGCTTTTATAGAGTTTAACTCTATTGAACGAATTGGAAAAAGAAAAAAGTGTAATAATTCCTAATGTTCCTTAGCCTCTTGATTATAAAGTGTGGTCGACAATACACCCATAAACAAGACACTACTAGACACGGCTTCATAAACTCCCTAAAGACACTTGAACTCAAGCTTTGTTACCAAGTTTGTCATGCCCCGGGAGGGTACCCAAGAAGTGGCCGGCAACTAGAGACTATTGTCAGTCCCCAAGCAAACCACTTTGCCTCATCATATTCATTCAATCAAATAACTTAAGACAATCAGTGGAAGACTAAGAAAAGTAAATGGGCACATATCATCTAGTTCTCAAAATAATATATAATAGAAAAAAGCTAATGGATAAAACTAGCTCACAATTTTAACAATCAAAATCCAACTCTAGTCTATGAAGCCTCTATCACTATCAAGTGGTGCCAATGACAAACCCATGACTACCTCAATCAAAATTTAGCTGGTCTAGTCTAACTCTAAAGAAAGAGGAAATAAAAGTAGTGAATCCTCCGCAGTAGGGGAGGCTCACCAATGAGCTGAATGTCTCGGATCCTCAACGGTGCGCCTGTTGACAATCTCTAATCCCTGTATCTGCATTATAAAATGATGCAGCACCGAGTGGCGTCAGTACATGGAATGTACATTACGTAAAATAGCTAAATGAAAAAAAAACATGTAGAATAATATGGAAATAACATCAACTCAGAATAATAACCAAATCCGAATGTCACATGTCTATCTAAAGAAAGTGTAAAGATAAGACAAGTGACACATCAACAAATCAACCTTATTAATCAACTTAACTCCATTCGACTCAGAGTACTAAAGTTAGGAACTTTTCGGGAGTTTCTTTTATCTGAAAAAAATCACTTATAAGCTAGGGATTCTACAACGAAGAGATGTCATTGCCACACCCATCTAGTACCTTGCTGGGGTAAAGTACAACTCAAATCTATAATGGATCCAGACAATTAACCGATCAAGTCCTATAGTTTCAGGATAATAAGGTGAGGACTTGTCCGACTTTAACAGGCTTAATCCATAGAATAAGAACTTGTCCGACTCTAACAGACTTAGCCCTTGAGTGAGAACTTATTCGACTTTAACGGACTTAACCCTCAAGTGAGAACTTTTCCAACTGTAACGGACCTAGCCCTCTAGTGAGAACTTGTTCGACTCTAACGGACTTAGCCCTCAAGATAGAGTCTTGTCCGACTCTAACGGACTTAGTCCACTCTTACGCTTGGCTTTGTAGTTAATGAGTGCGAGTTGGACTTGCTCTTTCTCTTACTCATTTTGGTGCTCGATACTCCTCCCAAGACTCAATGCTCAGAAGACTCCTCATCTCAACTCAATTATCTGAAATTAGCCTCGAAAAGACTCTCATTATCTCATTAACTCAAACTCAAGTATCCTCTATTATTTTAGGGACTTTAACTAATCTCAATTAACTCAATTCTCATTCAAGAACTCAAGGACTCAGTTCATCAATTAACAGATGTCGTTTAGTCAGAACTTATGAACTCAATTATGACGACTCATAGGATCATCAAGCTCAGTCAACTCAACCTCATACTCACATCAAGACTTCACTAAACATACTCAAACCAAGGCTCTAGACTCCATACTTAGGTTCATTATGCATGCTTTCAAAAATTATATAGAGTTTATACAATATCTCATGAAAAGTATTCAAATATAGAAAAAAAGTTTATGATGATCAACATATGAAAATACATGTGATAGGCATAATTTTCAAGAATATAATGAAGAAAGTATTTCAAGAAATATATATGGGGACTCATGAACTCTCAGCTCCTCTATTTCCGTCTATGGGGGCATATGAGAGAACAATCTCAATCTTTTAGTTTAGCCTTACATACCTCGGATGAAGCTCTAAACAATCACTTCAAGGATTTCCTCTTGAATTCCTCAGTCTCAAGCTCTTCTCCTCTTCTCTTTAGCCCTAGGACTCTTTTGTTAAAAGTTTTAAAGGACTTGGAATAGGGTTTATAGCCTTTTTCATACCTAAAACGACCTTTTTTGATCGTGTATTGAGTTTAGAGGGGTTGGGAATTGTCAAGAATGCCCCTGACATGATTTAGAAATTTTCAAGGTTGGAATACCAGGTCTGCGACGCGGACTAGTTGCGCACCAGTGTATTTTTCTCCAAAACTTTTCTGAACGAGTTTTCCCAATCCCGTCAATTTTTTTGTAAAAACATAGTGTCCCTCCGCTACAGGTGCACGACGTGCCTCTGTCACGAACCGACACTATTTCAGTTTTCGGGTCGAAAAATTATCTTTTGATGAGGTCGCTCTACTAATCGACTGGGACCATTTTCCCACTCAATTTTTTATGCTGATCACAAATTTGGTCTCAGATTTGCCATATGAGCATCGAAAGATGCGTTATGCGCTCATCTCTCTTCTAGGGATATTTTGATAATTTTACCGGCTATTACAACCACCCAGTTCATTTTGTGGTAAGAGATATGACCATTTAAAGTTGACCCTTCTATTTGTTCTTGTGAAACGCTTAGCCAATAGAATTCCTTTGAACTAGGCTTGATGTAGGAGACCCATGATGGCCTAAACCACATAAATAACTTGAATTGAGGGCTTGAAAGTGAACCTAGCTTGAGCTTGAAGATTCCATACTTAGAAAAATTCAACGTAGGCATCCATACGGTTGGTCATATGGGCCATATCAAGCCTTACGGTCCGTGTACTCCTCTGAACCACTTCACTTAGAAAGTTCATCACGATAAACTTCCAAGACGGTGATCCAATACTTAGAAAATTTCCACTCTAGCACCTATACGGGGGACCTCACAGACCGTGAAGGATCATACGGCCTGTGAGATAGTCCGTGTGACATGTCTTGGCTTTAAAATTGTGAAATTTTAAGGCTAAGGATACCACACGGTCCACCAAACGGTCCGTGAAGCCTCACAGGGCCCATGTGGGGTACATGTGCGATATGCCTTAGTCCCTAATTCCATATTAAAGCCTAAACACCCTACACAAGGCCAAGGGTCACTTCAAGGAGGCTCCCCATGGTCTGTATAGCCTCACACGGACCGGGAAGGCTTTCATGAGGTGTCATTTTGGTCCAAAACTTTTTGAAACCAAATTTCCAAGCTCCATTGAGGTCATACAAAGTCCTGGTCCTTATATCATCTCCCCCTTTGGAACATTCATCCTCAAATGTGCTAGAACAAGGCTTGAAAGGCTTGACTTATAACATGAAACTTCAAACACAAGGTATAATGCATATTTCATCGTTTGAAAACCATAAAGTCATTAAAACTCATAAAAAACTCTTTAAATCATTCAACACATCTTTAAATTATTTTATGCACATGTATGCATGTCATCTCATGAAACTCAAGAGTGAAAGAATTAGGACCAATGAGAATAAGAAGAACCAAATGCCATAGGCTTGAGTAGATTGGAAAGGATAGAGATATCGTTGCATCATACTTGATCCCACTTCCCACGTAACACTTTCAACATGTTGATTTCCCCAAAGCACCCTAACCAAAGCCACATCCTTGTTGCGAAGCCGCTTTACATACCTATACAAAATCTCAACCTGGTCTTCTTCATAAGACAAGTTTTCCCCCAACCTCAACACCTTCCAAAGGCACAATTGTGCTAGGATCACCAAGCCATTTCCTCAATTGTGACACTTGGCATTTTCTTTATGATTCTATGATTATTATTTATTGGTTGTCTTATTATATTGCTGTCTTATAGATTGATTTGTGGCATTGGCATGCATTCACTTCATGTTGCATCTGTACCACCCCTTGACCATGTGGAGGTGGCAAGGTTGAGATATTGTACTACCTTTTCTAAAACCTCTTGACCATGCAGAGGTGGCAAGGGTGAAACTGTACCACATATTAAAACTCCTTGTCCATGCTGAGGTGGACATGTTGAGATATTATGACACCTCTTGACAACACAAAGGTGGCAAGGTTGAGAGATTTCTTTATAGAGTCTATGAGGCCTCCATGGTTTGTACCTGGTAGCTTTAGCTCAGTATATGTGTACACCAGTTGTGTTAATGTCGTGATTCCACCCCATGCAATGCAGTGTACTTAATCCTACTATATTTTTCCCTGCAGATCAAGCATAAGGACTCCCCCATGATAGTTGATCTTATTCTGATAGCATTCTCCATTGTTTCCCCAGATTACAACGATAAGGCTTAGCTACTGTGTCATTGTTGTGCTATTGAGACATTTTCTTGTTGTATGTCATTTCATACTTGTACATTTCCTTGATCAGTCAGCTTGTATTTACTCATTCATATGCTTAGTAGCTCTTGTAATTATGGCTCCAGCTTTTGAAATTTCAAATCTAATAGTTGTGGTTGTTCATCTTAGTTTACTTTCCCTTAGTCATGATCCAATTTTGGGTTGGTCCATGAGTCATTTTCAAATGTGTTAAATTGTGAACCTTGAGGAATGTATCCAACAAGAAGATTTTGAGAGAGGTTTAACTTTTCCAGAAAGGTTAGCCTAGTTAATTGCTATGAAATCTTTCCAGTGAGCCAATTCCAAGTTGGAAATGTGTCATTTATAGCATTATTCCCCATATCAAGAACTTCTAACCCATGACATAGGAATGGGTCCTTCTAGTCAATTACTATCAAGACAACAACACTCAATGAAGTTCTTTACACACATAATGGTTGAAACATTCCACTGAAATTGTTTCTTCTTAAGTCTAGAGCATATAGCTCAACCATGTTACCCAAGCAATGTAGAACTGAGTCACTAAAGTAGTTGTCTTATAAATCAAAAAATTCAAGTCTACTCATGTTACAAATGGATGAAGATAGTAGACCCTAAAGGAAGTTGAATTTAAGATCAAGAGACTCTAGTTTATGGTAATGAGATTGTTGTAGGTGGCTTGTTAATGAATTGTGCGAAAGATTTAGGTACCACAATAAGTTCCAGCTTATGTTGCTAACCAGTCTAGGATTGGACCATGAATCTTATTATTAGAAAGATCCAAGAAGCCAAGTGCTTTTGGATTTCTTAAGAAGTGTGGAAAAGCACTCAATTCATAAGATGATAAGAATAAAGTGTTAGGTTAGAAAAAATGATTCTCATCACCTCATCATCCATGATATTATTTGATGAAAGGTCAAGGAAAGATAGGTTTGTGAGATTCACAAGTGATTGAGGAACAAGACCATTGAGTTGATTATGACTTAAAACTAAATTCTTCAATGTTGGGTTTGTTTTGATCTCATCCGTCAGTCTACTAATAGATTATGGTAAAGCTCCAATGCAAGCGAACGGATGCTAAAAAACCAAGATGTTATGGTTCCATTTAGTGAGTTATAAGACAACTCCAGTATAATTAACTTTTGAAACATGGTCATATTGCTAAGCAGTAAACCTGACAGAAAATTACTTGACAAGTCTAAGCTTTGAAGATTCCTCAATCTTAAAACTAAAGAGGGAAATGGATAAATGAGCCTCTTGTAAGAAAGTTACAACTCAACTAGATTTTTGAGGTTAGGTGTTAGGATCTGCAGGATCTATTAAAATTGTATTTACGATAAGAAACATAACTGAGTTTAGGATGCAGTACCAAGATAAAGGCAATGACAAAGAAAGTGGAATCCAACTAGGAAAAGGAGTACTAAATAAGGAGTAGAATTCGAATAGGACTCTTACAAGGATAAGTTGTAGGTGCCATATTTACGAAGGATTCTTGGAAATGGACTCTTCTAGGGTCAAGTATAAAAGATAGCAAAAAACCCTAGAAGAGTTACACTTTTGCAATTCTAAAATGATAATTTATCATGCAGGAGCAATTGGCACTAGAGCATTCAAGAAAGATCTAGAGTTAGGTTTTCTTGTTTGTTCAATTGTTGGCAATCTTCTTTGATTATTATTTCGTGACAATTATTGTAAGACATTTTTCTTTGAGAGAATCATTGTTAAGAGTAGGTTTAACTCTTGTTTTGTTGCAAGTTTATGAGAGAAGATAGTTGTATTGAGTGTTGTGAGTTTGTAACCTTAACATTGCTTAGTTTCGAAGTAGTTAAGTTGGTAAACTCCTACTAGTGTAGGTCATGGTTGTTTCTCTCTTGAGCAAGAAGGTTTTTCATTATAAATCTTGTATGCATTTATGTACTGCAACTATATTTGATCTGATTATAGAATTCGATTCACTTGTGTGATAGCTATAATTATCTTTTCAATTGGTATTAGAGCAAGTCTTTTTTATCAAAGGTTAACTACCTCAAAACGGATTACGACAGCACCACCTACCTCTCAAGAAGGAGCCTCTGAAACTATGCCCCTAATGTCCAACGAACACTACTTTGGATGGTGGAATAATCGCATGATGGACCATTTTACTAGAGAAAGCCCAGACCTCTAGAATGTAATACTCGATGAACCGACGATACCTATGAAGGACGACATCGAGCCAAACACTCGAGTCCCTAAGGAACACACTAGATGTGATGTTGTTGACAAGATAGCCATCCAAAAAGCACAAAGGCCAGGAAGATTCTGATTTGTGGATTGGCCTCCACGAGTATAACATAGTCTCTGCCTGTCCAGATGCGAAGGCAATCTAGGGTACCCTACAGACTACACGTAAAGGAACAACTAAAGTCAAGAAGGCCAAGATTGATAATCTCAATAGACATTACAAACTATTCATAATGTAGAAGGTGAAAGCATCCAGGACATTCACACCAGATTCATTGCTATAGTGAATGAAATTTACTCACTTGGAGAACTCGTCCCGACAGGGAAAGCCATAACAAAGCTTTAGAGCATCTTACCTGAATCTTGGGAAAGTAAAGTAGAAGCCATCACTGAAGCTAGGGATCTGGAGCTTTGACTATGGGTAAGATGATAGAAAATCCCCTGACATATGAACTAAAGAAATATTAGGAGAAGGAGTGGAATAGCAAGTGCAAAGAGAAAAGCCTGGTCCTTAAGGCTACAAAAAAGAAAGACTGTGAAGAGGAGAATATTGTCCTAGTGGCCAAACATTTCTAGAAAATACAAAGGAAAGGCCAAGGAAACCAGAAGAGGAGCTTTCAACAGAATACAAACAAGGAGCTTTGAGAACAACTGTGCAGGAAGTGTGGAAACCCTATTAACTTCATCAAATTCTTTCCCCTATGGGTTTTGGAATAAAAGAGAATAATCCTAAAAGGGCACAATTAGTAAGTTCTTAAGGATAGAAGAATGTCTAATCAGGAGGTTGTCCTCTCAGTCAAAAGGGCACTTGCAGCTATAGGAAATACCTCTGGTGAGGATCAGATGGAGAGGGTTCAGAAAGTTAGTCCTTAGTGGCTATTGAGGGACTTGAGAAATATGACTTTCTTGCACTATTGTCATTGAAAGAATTTGATGATAAGAACAATGGGAGTAAATCTGAAAGACAAGTCAGTGTTGAACTGAAGGACCTCGACTGTGGAACAGGGTGTGACAATGAGAACGTGGCACTGATGGTGGGAGCAGACCCATCCAAAGAAGACAACGTCCTTTAGGAAACCAAGGTAAGTTTCAAACATTTTAAAAAGAACATACAAAATTACTCTAAGAAAAGCTTGAGTCTCAGTCACTAGTCTTAATTGATGCTTATCTATCCATTAGTGACACCAAGGAAAATCTTTTAGAATAATATGCTCAATTGAGAACTAAGAACATCAATCTTGAAACGGTTAACCCTAAGTGCCAAAAGGATATTGACAGTATCAATTCTTCTAGAAAAGACAAAAATGTCATCAATAATGTTCACATAGCTCTAGAAGAAAAGGCTAAGAACCTAGGGAATGGGCTAGTGAATTTAACTAAAAGAAATGCAGCTCTTCTCAAGGACCTTAGATAGACCAAACCTAAGTTAGAGCACACTATGAACTGGACTAGGTCCGCCTGAACGCTCAAGATATGTCGCTAGATAGTCAACCACCAAATACGAGATCGGGTTCAAACTAAACGAACCCAAAAGGATCAAAGATGATACTAGGATCCTCTTTACCTTGTGTGGAAAGTCTGGTCATGTTGGAGAAAGGTGTGGCAAGAATGCTAAGCTTGTTAAAATTATCATTACTTATCTAATTAGAACCTATGGGACAAAACTGAAAAAGCTTGGGCCTCCCTAAAGGAACTTACCTAGTTGGGAAAAAAGAGATCTAATTCATGCTTTCTATAACCAAAAGAGATCCAAGTGGATCTGGGTGCCCAAAGCTAACCCTTGCTAATCTGTGCAGGAACTAGCAGAAGGAAAGTTGAAGCAATGGTACCTAGGCAGTGCATGCTGTAGACACATAACAAAAGACAACCGAAACTTCTTTCGCCTGAATGACTTCCAAGGCGGAAATGTTGTCTTTGGAAATGGAAAGCAAGGAGAGATCAAAGGAATTAGGAAAGTGGGAAGATCACAATCCCAATGCGTTGAAAATGTGTACTATGTTGATGGACTAAAACACAACCAGCTGAGTGTCTCTCACAAATGTGTGGCAAAGGAAACGGTGTACTCTTCACAACCTGTGGTGCAAAATGACCAACTCGGCCTCTAAGAGGCTAGTCTTGAGGGGCAAGGGACATAAAAAAATGTTCAAAGTTGACATAAAAGGGCCAGAAAAGCCCGTGTTAAAATGCCCTAGTGCTATGAAAAATGAACCAATTCCGTGACACAAAAGGCTAGGACATACGAGCTTCTCAACAATAAACAAACTGATATCCAAGGAACTGGTTCTTATATTACCCAATGGTAAGGTAAGAGAGGAGCAAGTGTGTGGGGCGTATGCACAAGGAAAGCATGTCAAAAGCAGCTTTCAGTCTGTCTAGATGGTAAGTACATACAAACCCTTAGAACTAATTCTTATAGATCTTTGTAGACCAATGGATGTACAAAGTAGAGGAGGCAACATATATGTGTTTGTACTTGTGGATGACTACTATAGATTCATATGGACATTTTTCTTACAATCTAAGGAAGGAAGATTTGATGAATTCACTATATTTTCTAAGATCGTGCAAAGAAAGTTGAAACGTGATCCAATGAAATTAAGATCTGATCATGGTATTGAATTTGAGAACTCAAAATTCATATAATTCTACTAAAAAATGGGGTAGTGCACAACTTTTCAGCACCTAGGACGCCATAGAAAAATGGTGTGGTTGAACAAAAATAGATTTCTCGAAGATATAACCAGAACCATGTTAATCGCCAGTAATCTTCCACAAAGCTATTGGGCTGAGGTGGTTAACACTTCTTGCAATCTCATAAATAGATGCATGATGATACCCATTTTGAACAAAATTCCCTATGAATTACTCAAAGGCAGAAAACCCAACCTAGCATATCTCAGATCCTTTGGATGGGTATGTTATGTGCACAACAATGGAAAGGATGTCCTAGGGAAGTTCGATGCCAAAAATGATGAATCTTTTTGGGATATTCCTCTTAAAGAAAGTTTTATAAGGTGTTTAATAGAAAAACTAAATGTGTTGAAGAGAGCGCAATGTTAAATTTAAGGAGGCCAACTCCATGGCAGAGAATGTTTTGTAGGAAAGGTGTACAAGCTGGGGATGGAAAATCACAAGAGACATAGATGATGAAGGGGGACACATGAGTCCCACTGTCCCTTATGCTGAATAGTATCCCCTCCTACTCTTACCCCTGATCCAGAGGTTAGAAGGGAGGAATCCAGGCTTGGCACATCTGATAGAGCGGGACCCTCAATGGTGTCCTATGGGGGCATAATGACAGATGATCAAGGTCATAACTAGAAACACCAGAGCTCTCACTCCCTTGAAAAATTTGCTCACTCTCTTGGATCCAAGTATAGCTACCAGATCAAAGCACAGGAACATGTGTGCCTTCTCTGCCTATATGTCCCGTGTTTACCCTAAAAATGTCAAGGAAGGTGTACTAGATGATGAATGGACCCCAACAATGTAAGAAGAACTTCTTCAATTTGAGCATAGCAATATTTGGCACCTAGTTCCCTCTCCTCAACACCGTACTATCATTAGTACCAAATGGGCATTTAGAAATAAATTGCATAAGCAAGGTGATGCCACCAGAAATAAATCAAGGCTTGTGGTTCAAGGTTACAACTAAGAAGAAGGGATCGACTATGATGAGACCTTTGCTCCTATTACAAATATTGAGGCCATATGGATGCTGATTGTGTTTGTAGCTCACTTGGAGTTCAAACTATATTAAATGGACATAAAAAGTGCCTTCCTAAATGATTATCTTCAAGAGTAAGTATATGTGAAGCGATCTCTGGGGTTTGAAGATCATAATCACCCAGACAATGTGTATAATCAAAACAAAGCACTATACACGCTAAAGAAGGCACCAAAAGCCTAGTATGATCGCCCGTCGAGTTTTCTACTAAGTCGTGGATATCTCAGCTGCAAGATAGAACAACACACTATTTCTCAAAAGGAAACAGAATCATGTGCTCATAGTCCTAGTTAAAATTGATGACATCATCTTTGGAGAAAATAACAAAGCTCTTAGTGCATAGTTTGCAAAACATATGGATAGTGAGTTTGAGATGAGTATGATGGGACAGCTGACCTACTACTTGGGACTTCAAATTCGTCAGATGAAAGAGGGAACTTCCATCCATTAGAAAAAGTACATCAAAGAGCTTCTCACTACCTTTGCAATGATGGATGTCAAGATCAATGATATTGTCATGCCCCGGGAGGGTACCCTTGGCGTGGCCAGCACGCAGAGACTATTACTAGTCCCCGAGCGAACCACCTGGCCTCATCGTCACCTCTTACTCAATAGCGGAAGAAACATCCTCAAGGAAAAGACTTTAATGTAATTAAAGTAATCAAGTCTTTATATAAAAGTTAATTTCCAATAAAGAAGAGTTGGAAAAATGATACATAAGATACTCTACTCAATGTCTATGATGCCTCTACCTCTAACATCTAGATGGTACCATGACAGGCCATGGTTACCCAACTCAAGGAAAATAAAGTACTAACTCAAGCTAGATAATAATAATATGGACATCCTTTGAAAACAAGGAGGTCTCACCGATCAGCTGAATGCGAATAGATCCTCAATGAAGCGCCTGTCGATGATCTATAATACCTGCCTCTGCATCATACAATGATGCATTCCCAGAGGGGGACATTAGTACATGGAATGTACTATTATGTAAAATAGCTAAGTGAAATAAAAACAAGTAGAATAATATAGGAATAACATCAACTCAACATCATACTCCATTAGAATGTCAAATGTCTCTCTAAAGAAAGAATGAAGAATAGACAAATGACCTAACAACATCTCATCAATACATCAGACTCATCTCAAGGAAACTCGACTCAACCCAACTCAAGGAAACTCAACTCAACCCAACTAAAGGAAACTCGACTAAACTCAAGGGAACCCGACTCAACTCAAGGGAACTCGACTCAACTCAACTCAAGGATCTCAACTAAACTCAAGGGAACTCGACTCATACTATCACATCAACATCAAAATCAAAGTACTAGCAAGTAAGACCTCACTGGGAGTTACTCTAACCGACAACATCACCTATGAGCAAGTGATAATATAATGAAGTGATGCCGTTGCCACATCTATCTAGTACCCTGCACGGGGTAAAGGACATCAACCTCAGTAGATCCACAAGAAAAAAACCTCAGTCCTCTTTTGGGACAAGAAAGAAGCCATCTGCATTGTGGTTCAATCATCTCTTCCTACGTGGGCCACGTAGTTAATGGGTTCAAGTGAGACTCATTCTCACTAATTTCAGTGCTCAATACTCCTCCCAGAACTTGATATGGTCATAAAATATCATCATCATCAGTCCCATGAGGACATAGTATCTCAACATCAATATCAACTCGTCTCATCAACATCAACATCAACATCATGGACTCGAAACATTCTTTTTAGAATTTAGTTTCAAGTTTTAAGACTCATGAACATCATTCTCATCAACATCATCATCAAGGCTCTCATCAATTTGAAACATAATCACAACATCACATACATCATCATCGTCAAGGCTCTAGACTCATCCCCCTAAGCTCATTATGCATGCTTTTCAAACAATCGTGTAGGGTTATGCAAAATCTCATGAAAAACGTTAACTTTAAGAAACCAATTAGTATGATGATCATCAACATAGAAAACATGTAATTTCAAATCAAATTTTCAATGAAAACCCGCAAGTATTCATGCACATAGATTCTTCAACCATCAACTCATCTATGACCTCTATGGGGCACATGAGAGAACAATCCATGCTTTAGGTTGGCCTTACATACCTGGAAAGTTGATATTACAATTGAAATTTAATGAATACTCATCTTCTTGGAGAAAATCCTCGATCTCGGTAGTCCTTTTAGAGTGGAAGAACTTGGAAAGACTTTGTTTGAAGGCTTCTCTTTGATTCTTGAATTCTTGACTTAGAATCTTTAGAGTTCTTGATGAAGAACCCTAATTCATGAAAAGAAAAAAGAAGAAATCCTTTCTTGGGATTCTTGAATTCGCTTTCTCAAAACCCTAGGTTGTGATTTAAGATTTTATTAGGGATTCATGAATAAATAAAGAATTTAGGTTGGGTAGCTTAGAATTTATGAAGAATAACTCACCTTGATGATGAATCTTGAAAGTTAATCCTAACTTGATGACTTTCTTGATGATTCTTGAGCGTTTATGTTTAGGAGTGAAGGAGAGGGTTTTTACTCATGAAAACTGATGTTTTATGCGTTTTGGGACCTTAAATAGACCCCCAAAAATTTTAGGATAAAAGTAGCCTCAAAATAAAATAAAGGGACGTCGCTTAGCTTATCCAGAAAGGGTTCGCGATAGATCCGCGTCACAGAGCCGTCGCGGACCTTCAAACAACTTTGCAGGTCTCCAGTAAAATGGTCATAAGTTTCTACTCTGAACTCTAATTAAGGCAAAATAAGATGCATTGGAAAGCTATATTATGCTTTAAGAGATATGGTCATTTGAAGTTGACCCTTCCATCAACTCATATGAAAACTTAGTTGCTAGAAATTCTTTGGACTTGACTTGATGTAAAAGATCCTTTTATTAACTCCAATTCTACTCCCACTCTAAGAAATTAACTTTAACATCTATGCTCAATAAAGAATTATCTATTAAAATCGTATGTCGTATGAAGGATGACTTAATCTTAGTTAAAAAAATGGGGTGTTACATTATCTTTCCCTTGGGATCATCCGTCCTCGAATGATGAGTAAAGGTAGAGATCAAGGCACGAATAAAAATCAGAACTCTTCTCAAATCTCACTCAATCAATCAAACTCTCGACTCCTCATCAATCTCAATCCATCTCTATTCAGAATCAGGAATTAAGACATCAATTAAGAAATAGACAACTCAATTTAGATCAAGAGTAAGGAAATTACATCCTACATTCTCTTCATCAGGCACGAATGGAACGTTGAAACTCAATCAATTTGAATCATTTAAACACCTCGCAATCAATCTTTCGAACTCGGGAAGGAAGCCATCAACTCAAATTGAGAATAGGACTATCGTATAAACAAGACTCTGAGAACACTCTCATGCTTAAGTCCCCACCTCAATTGTGCTCATTTTCATGGCACTCTACTCCATCAATACAAGCTCATAGCTCTTATGCAAACCTCCACCTAACCAGCTCTTCTTCTTCTTCCATTCAAGCCTAGTTCTAAGCATCAAGGTGCTATTCCAAAGACAATCATATTCACACAAAGCTAATCCTCAATACTCAGCTCTATACTCGAAACATTTATTATGAAGTCTTCAATAGTCTATCATCCATACTCGCACAATAACAACCACTTTAACTATGTCATAGAATATTTCAAGCCTACTTGTCACTTCTACCTCCACCATTCAATGAACTCTCACTCAAAGTCACATCAACATACTCTTACCAATCTATTGCGCAACATATGATCTCATCTCTTTCCTCATCCCTAACTCTATCCCTTCATGACACAAATTTAACACCGATATCACAATGAGGATACATTCACTCCTTCTCATCCACCCTCACTCTCAGTCTACTATTATCAACATTACTATTTGGATGTGGCGGAACTCATCATCTCCCCCTTTGACGAAACCCCCAAACTACTACCTCTCCATGTAAAATAAACACGGTTATACCTCTAAAGCTTGATACTCTACACCATACTATCAACAATGGAATAACAAGCCGAAGGTCATTGCACACATAAGGTGACATCAGCATCAAGAACTCTCACTCCATAGTAACATGTACTTTTAGAGAATATTGCTCGTCCTAATCACTCTAATACACTCGCATAATAGCAATAGCATCCACACATTAAAGGCTACCATTGCAGCTTACACCACCAATTGCATGAACTCTTACCACGGGAGATACTAATATGGTTTTACTTATCTACTAGACTCCTCATGATTCCTCTAACTCCTCCTCCTCATCTATAACCTTAAAAATAAATGGAATCACATCATCATAAGAATTAAGAACTCTCATTCTCTCTTGAATTCTTCCACCTTTAGCTCTTCTCTTCTTCTCTCAAGCCCTAGTCTTGTTCAATTGTTAGAAAATGACTTAGAATCGGGTTTTAGACCCTTTTCATGTTAAAACGACTTATATTAGTCGTAAAGGGAGTTTATAAGGTGTTAGGAATGGACCAGAATGCCCCATAAAATTATTAAAAATTTCCATCCTCGAAGTGACTCAGTCTGCGATGCCAACTGGTCACGAACAATATATTTTCTGCAAAAATTTGTTGAACGAGTTTTCCCAATCCCGTCAAAAAGTTTTGAAAAAAACGTAAGTCCTACTCATTGTTTTTTGCTGATCACAAATCCGGCCTCGGATTTGCCATCGGAGCATCGAAAGACGTTTTATGCGCAAATCTCTCCTCTTGGGGCATTTTGGTAATTTTAGCGGCATTACATCAACTCTCCCTTAGCTCTCAAGGTCATTACTCTAAGTTTGTAAATCGATTTCATCTACTAAGCTATAAGCATATGCCTCCACACGGTCAAGGAATAACTATCCACAAGAATATCGTAAACTCTTCTGTTATGCTATAGTCGCATACATTCAACTAGCCACTTAGACTCTTTTCAATGCTATCACTCTTAGCTCCTTCCAGTATCTACGGAAATCTCTTTATATTTGCCATTCTTATGGCGTACATAACTATTTTTCATAACTCTCACAATCTAACCTCTTCTTTTTCCTACTGACACTCAAATTTTGTGCTCCTATAAATTTAATCGCATAAGAATTAGTCTATCAATGGAAAACTCATCATCATCTATCGGTAAGCCCCAAATCAACTTAGCTACTCATGATGACAAAGATTACTAATATTAGCCTACTTCACATCGACAACTTTAATGTACTATCTAGATTCTTATAGTAGTCATAACTTAGAGCTTCACACATCTTTACACAATCATGGATACATATCTCAAGTCTCTTCTTATCTATTGAGCTATCCTTGTCTCACTCGTCTTACCTAAGAGGAACTGTACCCTGCCCATAACATCAGTTCGTCACAAATCAACACCTTCTTCTCGAATATACACTATGGAAAGCCTCTTAGAGCAAATCTCCAACTAAGGCTATCACTCTCATGATGTTATCTCCTCTTTAACACTACTCCTCAACATTAAAGCTTAGGGTCTAGCATTGACATGTACATCACACCCCTCTCTAATGCTAACTTACAACTACTAGGTAAACATTTGGGGAACATAAGCCCACTAATATCTCTAAATGATTATCTAATCAACACGTCCCTTCCTCATAACTCAGTACCACTCACCTATTCAATCATATCTTTTTATCTGACTAAGCTCATAACTCGAAGAGTCTCATGAAATCTCAATTAAAAATCATTAGCCTAATTCAGATCTATCACATTGAAAGCACTCTTTTCCCCTATAAAACATCTAGTTTTCAACCTCAATAGTGTGAATACTACAACACATTAACATAACTTCCTTATAGTTTGAGCACGTTCTATCACATTCGAACAACAACTCTTCCTCTATACCTCATCATGAAAATCATAGGGTACTCACGACTCTTTCCACAAACTTATAGCAATCGACTCAGCACATCATTATTTACCTATTAAATGCATAACTCTAACTACAAGCCTCAATTAACCATCACTCCTGTTATCTCGTCCCTTTCTTTTCATCATCATCCTTTTAACTCTGGGATGATTCGATTCTACTCAGGGTGTATAAGACCTAACATCTCACTCTTAGGTGGTAACATTAAATACTTTAGAGATATAAGTTCCTCTCTCATGGGTCACCTCAGAAGCATGTTTTTTTTAAAAAAGGGTCTGGGTACATCCAGAGCTAACTCAAATGCATGATATATATGAGTAACAGTGCACTATTTCTAGTCTATTAGCTTCACAGACTAGTTGGTTTCTCTCAAGCCTAGTGCAGTCTCTCTACCATTCTGATTACTTTATCACAGAAGATCTCATCTGTAAGAGTTTGAACATTTTAGTCTCTATCACCTTGTGGGCGAGGCATAGTTGAAAGATTTAGAGCAATGCACGAATCATCGTAGATTTCTTAGGAAATAGCTCTATCGCACTATTCAGAATCTGAAAGAAGGGAAACTTTTCCTAATGTTCTATAACCTCCGTATTATGGATGTGGCACACTTCACACCAATAATAAGGACTCTACTAGACACGGCTTCATAGACTCCCTAGGACACTTGAACTCTGTGCTCTGACACCAAGTTTGTTATGCCCCGGGAGGGTACCCTTGGCGTGGCCGACACTCAGAGACTATTGCTATTCTCCGAGTGACCCACTTGGCCTCATCGTCACCTCTTGCTCAACAGCGGAATAAGCATCCTCCAGGAAAAGACTTTAATATAATTGAAGTAATCAAGTCTTTATATAAAAGTTAATTTCCACTAAAGAAGAGTTGGAAAAATGATAATAACATCCTCTACTCAATGTCTATGAAGTCTCAACCTCTAACATCTAAATGGTACCACGAAAGTCCATGGTTACCCAACTCAAGGAAAATAAATTACTAACTCAAGCTAGATGATAATAATATCGAACTACTCCAAAAACAAGGAGGTCTCACCGATAAGCTGAATGCGAATATATCCTCAATGAAGCACATGTCGGTGATCTCTAATACCTGCCTCTGCATCATAAAATGATCTAGTCCCAGATGGGGACATCAATACGTGGAATGTACTGGTATGTAAAATAGCTGAGTGAAACAGAAACAAGTAGAATAATATAGGAATAACATTAACTCAACATCATACTCCATTAGAATATCAAGTGTCTATCTAAAGAAAGAATAAAGAGCATCTCGTCAATACATTAGACTCATCTCAAGGAAACTCAACCCAACTCAAGGAAACCCGACTCAACTCAAGGGAACTCGACTCAACTCAACTCAAGGATCTCGACTCAATGCAACGGAACTCAACTCATACAATCACATCAACATCAACATCAGTGTTCTAGCAAGTAAGACCTCACTGGGAGTTTCTCTAGCCGACAACCATCACTTATGAGCCAGTGATGATACAAGGAAGCGGTACCATTTCCACATCCATCCAGTACCTTGCCGGTGGTAAAGGACATCACCTCAGTGGATCCACAAGAAAAAAACCTCAGTCCTCTTTTGGGACAAGAATGAAGTCATCCACATTGTGGTTCAATCCTCTCTTCCTACACGGGCCACGTAGTTAATGGGTTCAAGTAGGACTCACTCTCACCCATTTCAGGGCTCAATACTCCTCCCAGAATTGGACATGCTCATAAAACATCATCATCATCAGTCTCATAGGGACATAATATATCATCATCAGTCCCATATGGACATAGTACCCTCAACAACAACATCAACATCAACATCAACATCATGGACTCAAAAGATTCATTTTAGAATTTAGTTTCAAGTTTTAGGACTCATGAACATCATTCTCATCAACATCATCATCAAGGCTCTCATCAATTTGAAACACAATGACAACATCACAAACATCATCATCGTCAAGGCTTTAGACTCATCCCCCTAAGTTCATTCTGCATGCTTTTCAAATAATCATGTAGGGTTATGCAAAATCTCATGAAAAACATCAAATTCAAGAAAACAACTAGTATGATGATCATCAACATAGAAAACATGTAATTTGAAATCAATTTTTCAATGAAAACCCGCAAGTATTCATGCACATAGACTCTTCAACCATCAACTCATCTATGACCTCTATGGGGCACATGAGAGAATAATCCATGCTTTAGGTTAGCCTTACATACCTAGAAAGTTGATATTACAATCGAAATTTGATGAATACTCATCTTCTTGGAGAAATTCCTCGATCTCGGTAGTTCTTTAAGAGTGAAAGAACTTGGAAAGACTTTGTTTGAAGGCTTCTCTTTGATTCTTGAATTCTTGTCTTAGAATCTTTAGAGTTCTTAATGATGAACCCTAATTCATGAAAACAATAATCAAGAATCCTTTCTTGGGATTCTTGAATTCACTTTCTCGAAACCCTAGGTTATGATATAAGATTCTATTAGGGATTCATGAATAGATAAAAATATTTAGGTTTGGTAGCTTAGAATTTATGAAGAATAATTCACCTTGATGATGAATCTTGAGAGTTAATCCTAAATTGATGACTTTCTTGATGATTGTTGAGCCTTTATGTTTAGGAGTGAAGGAGAGAGATTTTACTCATGAAAACTGACGTGTTATGCGTTTTTGGACTTTAAATAGACCCCCAAAGGCTTTAGGATAAAAGCACCCTCAAAATAAAATAAAGGGATGTCGCTTAGCTTATCCAGAAAGGGTTTGCGATAGGTCCGCATCGCAGAGCCGTCGCGGACCTTCAGACAGCTCTATAGGTCTCCAGTAAAATGGTCATAACTTTCTACTCCAAACTCTGATTAAGGCAAAATAAGGTGTGTTGGAAAGCTAATTCAAAGATATTTAATTTGATATATTATAGGTCACCTAACTCATTATACTTTAGGAGATATGGTCATTTGAAATTGATTCTTCCATCAACTCATATGAAAATGTAGTCGCTAGAAATTCTTTGGACTTGACTTGATATAAAAGATCCTTTTATCATCTCCAATTCTACTCCCACTCTATGAAATTAACTTTAATACCTATGCTCAATTATGAATATCAATAAAAATCCTACATCATATGAAGGATGACTCAATCTTAGTTAAATAAATGGGGTGTTACAGATACTCCAATAGAAATCACAATCAAGCTACACATAGATAAAGCAGGTACTGGAGTTATTGAGACCAAATATAGAGAAATGATTAGACCCAACTACATCTTACTACTAGCAGTCTGAATATAGTACTTAGTGTGGGCATGTGTACCTGATTTCAATCTAAACCCAAAGAATCTCACCTGAAAGCCATAAAGTGTATCTTGAGATATCTCAAAGGAACCATGAACCTGGTTCTTTGGTACCCATGAGGTCCACCTTTAAATCGGTTGGCTTTGCTGATGCTGGCTATAAAGGCTACCTGGTTTATTAAAAAAGTACCTCTGGAATGACGCACTTTTTATGACCATGTCTGGTCTCTTGGGCTACAAAGAAACAAAACTTAGTAGCCCTATCCATTATCGAGGCTTAGTGTGTGGCTATTGTATCCTACTGTACTCATCTCCTATGGATCGAACATCAACTACTGGACTTTGGAGTTAAAGTGGATTGCATAACAATAATGTGCAACAACACAAGTCCAGTGAACATAGCCAAGAACCTGGTGCACCACAAACGTACCAAGCACATAGATGTTCGCCATTACTTTCTGCGTGACAAATGTTGAGAAAGGTCATATTGAGATGACCTTCTACAAAACTGAAGGTCTAGTGGCTAACGTATTTACCAAAGCACTAGGACATAAACACTTTCATCTCAATCGCCTGCATCTGGGATTAATAATAGGCACATGAATAACCCTTCTTCTACATCTTGATATTTCATTTTGAATTCAAGTTTTGTACTGAATAAGTGACCATTATCTTTGCATACATACTCATGATCTACCTGGTTGTACTTGGACTCTCTAACTAGTAATTTCTGATATTACCCATAATTTCCTCATGTAGAACAACGCAATGAAGTAAGAAGAAGCTAGTTCACTCAATTCTAAATCAGGTATGCTTTTATCCTCCTATGTCTAAAATATGTTGACATGTGTATATGCTATTAAAGATATTGTCTAGAGTCATTGTAAAGAGAACCTGGTTCCCCTCTATGCATTCAGTCTGACCCATACCTTTCTTTTGGCGGAAAGTTTCTTAACTTAAAACACTGATCACATTACTTAGGATTTCAACCGCTGATTTGTTGTGTCAGTTCTTGCAGACTCATTTTTCAATCATTCACTGTCGTCTCTTCTTTTTCCCTAAAACCCTCCCTCTTAAACTGATCATTCACACTACATCCCTTTACTATCTTCCCTTGTCCTAAGAAAGGATCTCTATCAAAGAAAGATTCCTCTCTCAACCTCATTGGAAAAAATAGTTGTCCTCGTATCATATTTCGATTCCGACTCCAATGCCACAGCACCATCGCCTCCCCAAGATATGACTCAAGGGGAATTACCATCTCCGCCCTCCTCAGCCTACTATCAGTCCTCACCACCATCCTCGCCTGCCAGAGTCTCCTCACTACCACCCACCACCAGTCGACCACCATCTCCACAACCCTAGTTACCGCAACCCAACCTTCTTTCTATTCCTCATCCTCTCCTAACCCACTACACTAGCCTTCCCATTCTCTGTTGGTAATGTGCAAACCTTATCAGAGTAACATCATCCTACCCATTCCTCATAATCGTCGATTTATTAACAAGCAGACATCCTCCTCCTCCTCAACTAGTACTTCTCCCTTCCCTATTGTCCCACCAAACCCTAACCCATCACCTCATACTACACCACCTTCGTTAGTGCCTTCAGCTACCCTACCCCCTTTTAAGTCATAAGTTCCCTCTAGATGTTTGGAACTCTATGGATGACGTGTCTCTTGCACGCATTCATTGTGGGGTTGTTTAACGATCCACCAAAGTGAGTACTCCCTCTAAAAGCACTGCTCCTAACTCACGTGGGCCCTTGACATGAAGGAAACGGGGGATGGTGCAACAGATGAGGCTGAATTAGTTAGAAAAGGTTGTGTCATGGTAAGTCTTCAACACCCCCTTTTCACCCATCAGAGTTACTTTATCTCCTGAGGGGTCCCCTACACTAGTTTTTTCGTTACTACCCTTATCCCCTTTAGGGTCAATAAACATGTTGGAAAATTCATAACAATGGGGAAACTTAATTACTTTAGGTCTAAAGTGGTGCTTAAGGGATGGGTGATCCATCCAAAGGTACGTATATTCCTTTGGTGGATAAAATGTGCACCATGTAGGTGCTCGTGGGCGGTTTCATCTATTTTTGGACACTGAGTTGATGGGTTATGATCAAGAAGTGGTGTAATTTCATGTAAACATATTTGTTCAAGGGGGTAATATAGCTACATCTAGGGTTCAGGAGTTAGAACAGGTGTTTGACAAGGTTTGATTAGGTAAAATCATAGAAATTTCATCTATTAGGTTGGCGGAATATGTCGACAAAAAGGATGAAGATTGTTGATTATCTTGAAATTCACTTAGGGCAGGGTTTTTGATGCAACCCAAAAGGTATTGAAGGAGGAAATGCCTCCGTTTTTTGAAGTTGTTGTTCGAGGGGGTCCATTAAGGGATTCTACCTAGGGGAGAACATAGCCATGAGGCGACGTTTAGAGACATGGGCATCCCGAATTCCATTGATATTGATGAACTAGTTCATTTACCCTTTTTCATCATCCAACCTATGGCAAGGGTCATTGATATTGTGCCTTGTCCTCACCAGCTAGTGTTTGGAAATGTGTTGAGTCGTGTCTTTAAGGAGTGCAAAGTACCTCTAGGTGTAGGTAGGCCTTTGACACAAAAGGGCATGATTTATAGGACTACCACCCTAGAGTGTAACTGTCTTCATACTACCCCTACTACTCCTGCTCCACCAAAGGCCGCTGGCCCCACGTCACAGATGGTAGTGGATTTGCAGTCTGCTCATGTTTATTGAACAATTTAGACTCCAAATGCAGATGGATGATCCGAGGGATCAATTAGGGGAGTCTTAGGATAAAGTAGGCGGACTTAAGGACTAGCTCTTACGTCAACTATAGGATCTCAATGCTAGGGTAGACGTTCTCTTGAAGATGCTTGGTTTAGCCCCTTCATCCTCTACTCCTCGCCCTTAAAACCCCTCATTCTCCTTTTGGATCTGTATAATTTTCTTTGGGTTCTCTTATCGTTTCTACAAACAATTCTTTTTGGTTATATATATTTTTGATGTGGTTGTCAATGGTTTGTAGGCAGTATGCCTGGTTGTGAATGTTGTTTGATATGTTATCTCTTTTACTTCTTGTGCTTATTTTTGCTTATGGATGGCTAATATCATATAATTTACTATGTTGGGCCTTGTGAGACTGCTACTTTGTGTGCTTGTGCTATTGTTAATTATCCTTGTTCATTGTGACGACCTGAACCTAGGGTCTAGGATGAAATGGTGAATAGGAACCCGAGAGTCCTCAAACAAGCCTCAAAGTATTCATATTTACATCATTGGTTTGGAAGCACATAATGAAGTAGTAAACAAATAGATCAAAGGGACAAGAAAGAATGACTCGTGCTATGGGGATATCATAGGGACTCGTGCTATGGGGATATCATAGGGATTGGGACTTTCATGGATTCACATAACACGTAACACATAAGGACTAAGGGGCGGGTAAGTATGACTCACTCTATGGGGGAAAAATGAGACTTAGGATCTTCCACATTTCCAGATTATAACATAACCAACATCATAATATCCATAATCAATGGATAACAATAACCAAAATCTCCAAATAACATATCATAACATAACATATATCCGTACAAGAGTTTACACGATGTACAACATATCTCTAGTAATCGAATAGGTTAGGGGCCAAGACATGTTTCGGGCTCATCCTCAAAGTAAATATAACATAAGCGAAAAAACAATACGTAGATAGATGATGGCTATCCTTGGATGATAGGACTCACCACAACAACTTTCTCAAATTTGCACTAACTGTCAAAAGGTGGATGGATATAGTCTCTGGTCCCTACATGGTTAGATCATGTAGGCAAAAATTATGTGTTAGTACGTTTGAATGTACTAAGCATGCGGGCAGGCAATGCATATGAACATATTAAACCTGTATTCAATGCTAGATGGCAAGACACACATATATAAGCAAATACATAGCAAATAAGAGTAATATAACGATATTTCAGGAAATTCATGATGCATGAAATGCCATAATGCTTCTATATATAGAGGGGATGTGACCATAACCAACATTTCAAACCCATGCGAGCTATTACATGAATTTTCTCGATGAAAGCCTCCCACCGGGTAAGAGAATACTACTTGCCAAAGGTAATCTACACCACACATTACGACCGGGTTAGTTTGGTGTGATGACCACCTCCCTTAAGACTCGGTCATTTCGGAAGGATTTCCATGTTATATCACAATTGCAACCATACTTTACGACTTAGTCATTTTGGCAGAGGGTTACCATATACCTATGTTGGGACAGAGTTCAAGGGAAAAAAAGAGGACCCTTGGGGATAGCCCAGACGCCTCCAATCCCATTCGGGGCTAAGTCATCATCCCATCAGAATACATATACATATACATGCTTTCAAACGAAGCACAATTCATTTCAAATCATTTTAATGTATACTTGGGTTTGAAAGCCAAGCATTCTTCATAATCAGTCATACTTGGGCTAAAAAGCCAAATCATACTTCATATTATACTTTTCATGCTTATGAATAGCCCATTCACATATATCAAGATGGTGTAAACACCCCAAATTCTAAAAGAGCCATATCATACACATTTATGTGATCATATTTTTGTCATAACCATATGTTAGCTTAACTCACCAAATAATTTTTATCAAAATCATATCTAAGCTTAACTCACCGAATAATTTTTATCAAAACCAATGCTCATGAATGCATATTCCATGAATAAGGTGAGAATAGCATGCGCAATAGAAATTCAATCTTAAATCAACAATACGATATGTAATTCAAGTAAATCCACATTTCAAATCATAATTTACATTTACCATGCTTAGATCAAACTTTAAAGGGATAATGCATATTCAAATGTTCATAATATTCATGAAATTCAACATATTAGGGCTCAAATCACATTAAGAAACAACAATTAGACATAGCCCATATCTCAATTGAATCAAATATCAAATAATCTTAAAAACCCATATTTAAAGTAAGCTACAATTTAATAAAATCAAGCGTAAAAGAGTTCGGGTTCTTCATGGTTGAAAGGAACCATGCGAGAATATCATCATCTGTTAGGTGGGCAATGCCACATACCTTAGCTAACCAAGAAAAAACAAGAAGAATTTGATGATGAAGAGACCCCTTCCTTAAGCTCCAAGACAAGCTTTCACTAGTTCACAAGAAAGGAGTTCTTATGAGAGAGTTTTGAATAATGCTAAGGTGTTAAATTAAATTTGAACAACAGAAGAAGAGTATAGGTCACAAACAATCCTTAGGAATAGCCAAAATTACAAAAACGTCATTAATGAAATGGAGGTCAAAAAGCTACCAAGGGTCCCATAGAGAGGTCCCACGGATCGTGTAGAGGCACACAAACCATGTAGCCTTCCGTGAGGCTTCACTTAGAAAATTTCTCACTAACAAAGTTCCGAGATGATGATTTCGTACTTAGAAAATTTTCACACCAGCACCCATACAGAGGCCGATACGACTCGTGGAGAGTCATACGAACCATATGAGGTTCATGTGTCATGTTCCTTGGAAACAATATGATTTTCAAGGCCAAGGCTACTCACACAAGCCACCACACATCTAGTGAAATGCCACATGGACTGTGTGGGGTTCATGTGGTGCATGTCTTGGTCTTGAACTCAAACATAAGGACAACACTCTACATACAAGGCCAAGGCCCACCTCAAGGCTCCTCTACATGGCCCATGGTGAGTCACACGACTCGTGGAGGTGCCTATAAGGTGTAACCTTGGTTATAAACATTCCACAACCAAATTCCAAGCACCAATAAGGTCATACAAAGTTTGAGTCCTTACATCATCTTCTCCCTTGGGAACATTTATCCTCGAATGTGCTAGAACAAGGCTTGAAAGGTTTGACTTGAACATGACCACTCAAACACAAGACACAATGCATATTTCATCCCTTCAAAATCATAAAGTCATTAAAACTCATATCAAAACATCTTTAAATCATTTTCGTGCATATGTATCCATGTCATGTTAGGAAACTCAAGAATGAAATAATTAGGACCACTTGGAATAGGAAAAACGTAATACATTAGGCTTGAGTAGATTGGAAAAGATGGGGCTATGGTTTTATCATGTCCAACTCTGCCTCCTATGTAGTACTCTCCGCAAGTTGATTACTCCAAAGAACCTTAACCGAAGCCACATCCTTGTTGCAAAGCCGCTTTACTTGCCTATCCAAGATCTCAACCAGGACTTCCTCATTAGAGAAGTTCTCCTCAACCTCAACGCCTTCCAAAGGGACAATTGCACCAGGATCGCCAATCAATTATACACGTGGAAAACTGGGTGAACAAAACTCAAATTCGAAGACAAATCCAATCTATAAGCCACATTACCAATCCTCTCAACAATCTCATAAGGTCCCACATATCGGGGACTTAGCTTGCCCTTCTTACCAAAACGCACTACACCGTTCATGCGTGAGACCTTTATATACACCAATCACCCACATGAAACTCAAGATCCCTCAACCTAACATCGGAGTAATACTTTTGGCGACTTTGGGCCATTTTCAACCTCTCCCTAATCAACTTCACCTTCTCCATGGCCTCCAACACTGAATCCAGGCCAATCAAAGCCATCTCTCCCAACTCAAATCACCCCACCGAAGATCCACATATTTTACCATACAAAGCCTCAAACGGAGCCATACCAATGATAGCATGAAAGCTATTGTTATAAGAAAACTTGATAAGTGGTAGATGATCTCCCAATTACCCTTGAATTCCGACACACAAGCCCTCAACATGTCTTCTAAAGTTTAAATTGTCCTTTCGGCTTGTCCATCGGTTTGAGGATGAAAATGGTAGTTAACTTTACCTTGAAACCAAGTCCTCCTTGAAATGATCTCCAAAAGTTAGAAGTAAATTGGGTGCCATGATCTGATATGATAGACCTAGGCACACCATGCAACCTCACAAACTCTTAGATATACAACATTGCAAAATCTTTGGCACTGAATATAGTCTTGAAAGTAGAAAATGAGCCAATTTATTCATCTGATCAACAATTACCAAAATTGAATCAATTGTTTTTAGGGTTTGGGGCAAATCAACCATAGTCCATGTTCACATCTTCCCACTTCCAAGTAGGATTCTCAATGTCTTGAGTCAAACCACCAAGCCTTTGATACTCTACCTTAACTTGTTGACAATTAGGGCATTTGAATACAAACTTGGCTATATCTTTCCTCATACCATGCCACTAATACACATCCCTCAAATCACGATACATTTTGGTAGATCTTAGGTGAATAGAATAATGAGAGTTATGGGCTTCACTCATGAATCAGTTTCCTATGATCGTCAACACTTGGAACACACAATCGATCTTGTACCGAAGCACACCATCTCCCCATTAGCAAAAAACCTCTGTCTTATTTTTGGCAACCAACTTCTTCAATTCAACCAATGATGGGTCTAAATCTTACTTAGCTTTGACATCAACAACCATAGAAGATTCAACCCCATTTTGAACATGAATACCACCTTCTTTAGAGTCAGCCAATCTAACACCAAATCTTGCCAAACAGTGAACATCCTTTACCAACTCCTTCTTTGCTTCATCAACATTAGCCATACTCCCCATAGTTAGTCTACTAAGAGCGTCAGCTACAACATTCGCCTACCAAGATGATATTGAACACTCATGTCTACTTTTTAAGGAGGTCCAACCACCTCTTTTGCCTCAAGTTAAGGTCCCACTGGGTGAACACATATTGCAAACTCTTGTGATTAGTGAAAACATCAACATGCACCCCATATAAATATTGTCTCCAAATCATCAAAGAAAACACCACAACCGCGAGCTCAAGATCATGAGTTGGGTAATTGCACTCATGCACCTTCAATTGCCTTGATGTATAAGTTATCACCTTACCATGTTGCATAAGCACACAACTCAATCTAATCTTAGAAGTATTACAATAAACCACAAACCCATCTGAGCCATCTATTAGAGTCAAAATAGGAGTTGATGTAAGCTTGACCTTTCAAAGTCTAAAAACTCTTTTTACATTCATCTGACCATACAAACTTGGCCTTCTTTTGAGTCAAATTGGTCAATGGAGATGCAATGAATGAGGAACCTTCAACAAACCTACTATGACAACCAGTCGACCCAAGAAAGCTTCGAATATCCGAAGGAGTCAATTGTCTAGGCCAATTCTTCATGGCCTCGGTCTTCTTTGGATCAACCTTAATACCATCAATGGACACCATATGACAAAGAAACGCTACCTCACCCAACCAAAACTCACATTTGCTAAATTTAGCATACAATTGCTTCTCCCTCAAAGTCTGAAGAACCAATCTCAAATGATCCATATGTTCCCGCTCACTTCAGAAGTAAGTAAGGATATCATTAATGAAGACAACCATAATACTATCAAGAAATGGCTTGAACACCCAATTAATGTCCATAAACACACCCAATCCAAGTTTAATTCTTATAAAGGCATCTTAGAAAATGGTTTAATAATTGTTGAATTGTGTGACTATTTCTTGTAAAACCTTAAGTTAATACCAAGAATTCCACTGCTAAATAATGCTTTATTTGAAATACATATGCATATAGATTTTGGCATACCGATATTTACGGACAACACTAAAATAGGATACACCATTAATTAAATCATTCAAATTAAAAAGCATACTTAAGTTATAACGTTCACCCAATCTATTCGAACTACATGACCTTTTTACCCATCCCAATACTTATCCTCTCATTTATTTGAAGATATAAATATCTCAAAAATCATAGATCCTAATGTCAACACATGTACCACACAAAAATACCCCTAAAGTACAATATCAATAGTTCCATAGTCAACAGGAAATTATGGTTATGAGAAAAATCATTGGATTTATTGCTTAATGTATTCTAGTACCTCAGCAACAAGGTGTTTAACATAAACACCAAATCATACACGAAGTGTAACACCCCTTATTCCTTCTATCTAAGCTGGAGTGGACGCACAGAGGATGCTGAGAAAAGATTGAGCAAAATTGCAGAAGAAGGTTTGCGAGGGTTGTTTACGACTAGTAGAGAGTTCTTTGACTTGTTAAATGGGTCTCGTAAAACCCCAGACAACTTTGTGAACTTTTCTAGGTCTGAGGTCCATATAATAAATGGTATATGACTCGTAGAGTATGTCACGACTCATAGAGGAGGTTTCGTGACAAATACCAGTAACTCAACTTTCAAGACCCCTTATTTACGAGAGGTAGTTTACGGCACATAAAACTTTTTACAGTTCATAAAAGAGGTCTCGTGCAAATTTCCAGTAACTTTGATTTTCAAACCCCTCATTCACGAGAGGCAGTCTATAACCCGTACAATGCTCTACGACTCATAGATGGGGTCTCGTGGACCCAGGCGACAGTTTTCAGGAAGTGTAACTTTGTCTATTCCTATCCTTTTTAATTTTACCCTTGGACGTTTTGGACTTAATGAGAGCCTAAACATATTTTCCACCATTCATCACCTAGGGCTTTCTTGAAAAACATTAGAAAAAGGAGAAAAGCAAGAAGTTTTGATTCTAGCACGAGCATTAATTGAAATATGGTTATTTCTTCCATTCCTTGGTATGTAAGGCTTACTAAAGTGTGGAACCATGTTTGTTTACATGCCCCCTTCACTTATTGAGTCGAAATTGAGGATAAGAATCGACTTTTGAAAATTGTATCATCCAATTTTTAAATCCTTGCATTTATCATGAGGCCTTATTATGTTACATGAGAAAATAGTTGTATTGTATGATCATTGATATGAGATTTACATATGTGTTTGTACTTTGTAGCATGATGTCATCCCCCGAGAGGGTACCCTTGGCATGACCGGCACTCAGAGATCATTGCTAGTCCCTGAGCGAACCACTTGGCCTCATCGTCACCTCATACTAAACAACGGAAGGAACATCCTCAAGGAAAAGACTGTAATGTAATTAAAGTAATCAAGCCTTTGTATGAAAGTTAATTCCCAATAAAGAAGAGTTATGGTTTAATTCTATTAGAGATTCATGAATAGATAAAGAAGTTTAGGTTGTGTAGCTTTAAATTTATGAAGAACAACTCACCTTGATGATGAATCTTGAAAGTTAATCAAAACTTGATGACTTTCTTGATGATTCTTGAGCGTTTATGTTTAGGAGAGAAGGAGAGGGTTTAATTAAGAAAACTGACATTTTATGCGTTTTAGGACCTTAAATAGACCCCCAAAAGTTTTAGGATAAAAGTACCCTCAAAATAAAATAAAAGGACATCGTTTAGCTTATCTAGAAATGGTTCGCAATAGGTCTGCTATGCGGTGCTGTCGTAGCTCTTCAAACAGCTCTGCAGGTCCTCAGTAAAATGGTCATAACTTTTTACCAACTCTGATTAAGGCAAAATAAGATGTGTTGGAAAGTTAATTCAACGATCTTTAATTTGATATATTATGGGTCATTTGAAGTTGACCCTTCTATCAACTCATGAATAAACTTAGTCGGTAGAAATTCTTTGGACTTGACTTGTTGTAAAAGAACCTTTTATCATCTCCAATTCTATTCCTACTCTAAGACATTAACTTTAACATATCTGCTCAATTAAAAATTATCAATTAAAATCATATATCATATCAAGGATGGCTCAATCTTAGTTAAAAAAAGGTTGGGGTGTTACAACATCTCCCCCTTGGGATCATTCGTCCTCGAATGATGAGTAAAGGTAGACATTGAGGCACGAATAAGAATCAGAACTATTCTCAAAATTCGCTTAATCCATCAAGCTCTCAACTCCACATCAATCTTAAACCATCTCTATTCAGACTCGGGAATTGACACACCAACTCAAATAGATAAATCGGTTCAAATCAAGAGTAGAGATATTATCTTAGACATTCTCGCCATCTGGCACGAATGGAACGTTGGAACTCAATCAATTTGAAGACCTCGACAATCGGTCTTTCAAACTCAGGAAGGAAGCCATCAACTCTAATCGAGAATAGGACCATCGTATAAACAAGACTCTGAGGACACTCTCATGCTCAAGTCCCCACCTCAATTGTGCTTCTTTTCATGTCACTCTACTCCATCAATACAAGCTCATACCTCTTATTCAAACTTCCACCTAACCATCTCTTCTTCTTCCATTCAAGCCTAGTTCTAAGCCTCAAGGTGCTATTCCTAATCATACAAAGCCAATCATCAATTCATCTCTATACTCGAAACCCTTATTATAACATCTTCAATAGTCTATCATCCATACTTGCATAATAACAACAATGCATTCAAGCCTATCACCCTAACCACTTTAACTATGTCTTAGGATTTTTCAAGCCTACTTCTAACTTTTACCTCTACCATTCAATGAGTTGTCACTCAAAGTCACATCAACATACTCTTACCTATCTATTGCGCATCATACAATCTTATCTCTTTCCTCCTCCCTATCTCTATCCCTAGATGACACAAGTTTAACACCGATATCACAATGAGGATACATTCACTCCTTCTCATCTACCCTCACTCTTAGTCTACTATTATCAGCATCATTATTTGGATGTGGAGGAACTTATCATCTCTCCTTTTGACGAAACCCCAAAACTACTACCTCTCCATGCAAAATAAGCACGATTATACCTCTGAAACTAGATACTCTACATCATACTATCAACAATGGCATAACAAGCTGAAGTCCAGTGCCTGCGTAAGATGACATCAGGATCAAGAACTCTCTGCTCCATAATAACCTGTACTTAGAGAATACTGCTCATCCTCATCACTCTTAGAATCTCTTAATAGCATCTACGCATTTAAGCCTACCATAACCGCTTACACCCTCGATAGCATGAAATCTTACCTCGGGAGTTAATAATATGGTTTTACCTATATGTTAGACTCCTCACGAGTTCTCAAACTCCTCCTCCTCATCTATAAACTTAAAAGGAAATGGCATCGCATTATCATTAGAATTAAGGACTCTCATTCTCTCTTGAATTCTTCCAACTCAAGCTCTTCTCCTCTTCTCTCAAGCCCTAGTCTTGTTCAATTTTTAGAAAAAGACTTAGAATGGGTTTTTAGACAATTTTTACGTTCAAACGAGCCAATTTGATCGTGTATTGCGTTTAGGAGGGGTTGGGAATTGACTAGAATGCCCCTTACAAAGTTTAGAATTTTTCCAAGTTTGGAATAACCCAGTCCGCGATGCGGACTGATTGCACACCATTGTATTTTTCTCCAAAGAATTTCTAAATGAGTGTTTCCAATCCCGTCGAAAAATTTGAAAAAAACAGAAGTGTCACTCAGCTACATGTGCGCAACGCGCCTCTGTCGCGCAATGACACTTTTTTGGTGTTCGGATAAAAAAATTATCTTTTGATCTGGTCGTTTTAAAAATCGGTCGACACCATTTTCCTGCTCAATTTTTCATGCTGATCACAAATCTGACCTCAGATTTTTCATATGAGCATTGAAAGATGTGTTACACGCGTACCCTCCTCTATGGTATTTTGGTAATTTTACTAGGCATGACATCATCTCTCCCTTAGCTCTCAAGGCCATTTCTCTAAGCTTTAAATCAATTTTCTCTACTAGGCTATAAGCATATACCTCCACACGATCAAGGAATTACTATCCACAAGAATATCTTAAATTGTTCTATTATGCTATAATCGCATACATATAACTAGCCACTTAAACTCTTTTCAATGCTATCACTTTTAGCTCCTTCCAGTCTCTATGGAAATCTCTTTATATTTGCTATTCCTATGGCGTACATAACCAACTCCCACAACTCTTACAATCTAACCTCTTCTTTTGCCTGCTAATGCCCAACTTTTGTGCTCCCATAAATTTAATTGCGTAAGAATTAGTCTATCATAGAAAACTTGTCATCATCTACCAATAAGCCCCAAATCAATTTAGCTACTCGTTATGATTAAGATTACTAACATCATCCTACTCTACATCTACAACTCAAATATACTATCTAGATTCTTATAGTAATCATAACTTAAAGTGTCACACATCTTTACATAATCATGGATACATATCTCAAGCCTTTTTTTATCTATTGAGCTATCCTCGTCTCACTCATCTTACCTAAGGGGCACTGGTACCTTGCCCAAATCATCACTTTCTCACAAATCAACACCTTCTTCTGAAAATACACTATTGCAAGCCTCTTAGAGAAAATCTCCAACTAAGACTGTCATTCTCACGATGTTGTCTCCTCTTTAGCACTACTCCTCAAATTCAAGTTTAGGGTCTAGCACTAAGATGTACATCACATACCTTTGTGATCCTAACTTACAACTACTAGGTAAAAAATTAGAGAACATAAGCCCACTAATATCTCATAACGAGTATTCAATCAACACATCCCTTCCTTACAACTAAGTACCACTCACCTATTCAAACATATCTTCTTATCTGACTAAGCTCATAACTTGACGAGTCTCATGAACTCTCAATTAAAAGTCATAAGCCTAATTTAGATCTATCACAATGAAAGCACTCTTTTCCCCTATTCAACATCTACAATTCAAGTTTAGGGTCTAGCACTAAGATGTACATCACACACCTCTGTGATGCTAACTTACAACTACTAGGTAAAAATTTAGAGAACATAAGCCCACTAATATCTCATAACGAGTATTCAATCAACACATCCTATCCTTACAACTAAGTACCACTAACCTATTCAATCATATCTTCTTATCTGACTAAGCTCATAACTTGATGAGTCTCATGAACTCTCAATTAAAAATCATAAGCCTAATTTAGATCTATCACATTGAAAGCACTCTTTTCCCTATTCAACATCTACACTTCACCCTCAATAGTATGAATACTACAACACATCAACATAACTTCCTTCTAGTTAGAGCATGCTCTACCACATTCTGACAACAACTCTTCCTCTATACCTCATCATGAAAATCATAGGGTACTTACGATTCTTTCATCAAACTTATGGTAATCGACTCACTACCTCATTACTTACCTAATAAGTGTGTAACTCTAACTACAAGCCTCAATTAGCCATTACTCTTGCTACCTCATCCCTTTCATTCCATCATCATCCTTTGAACTCTGGGATGATTTGATTCTACTCAGGGTTTATAAGACCCCACATCTCACTCTTAGGTGGAAACATTAAACTCTTTAGATACATAAGTGCCTCTCTCATGGGTCACGTCAGAAGCAAGTTTTGAAAATAAGAGGGTTTGTCTACATCTAGAGCTAACTCAAATGCATAATTCATATGATTAATAGTGCACCCTTTCTAGTCAATTAACTTCGCACACTAGTCGGCTTCTTTCAAGCCTGGTGCAGTCTCTCTACCATTCTGATTACTTTATCGCAGAAGATCTCATCTGTAAGATTTTGAACATTACTGTCTCTATCACATCGTGAACGATGGTAAAAACGTTTAGAACAATGCACAAATCATCATAGATTTCTTAGGAAATAGCTCTATCGCATGATCAGAATTTGAAAGAAGGGAAACTTTTCCTAATGTCCTATAGCCTCTCTATTATGGATGTGGCACGCTTCACACCAATAATAAGGACTCTACTAGACACCGCTTTATAAACTCCCTAGGACACTTGAACTCTGTGCTCTGATACCAAGTTTGTCACGCCTCGGGAGGGTACCCTTGGCATGGCCGGCACTCAGAGACTATTGCTAGTCTCTGAGCGAACCACTTGGACTCATCGTCACCTCATACTCAACAGCGGAAGGGACATCCTCAATGAAAAGACTTAATGTAATTAAAGTAATCAAGTCTTTATATAAAAGTTAATTCCCAATAAAGAAGAGTTGAAAAAAATAATACATAACATCCTCTACTCAATGTCTATGAAGCCTCTACCTCTAACATCTAGATGGTACCACGACGGGCCATGGTTACCCAACTCAAGGAAAATAAAGTACTAACTCAAGGTAGATGATAATAATATGGAAATCCTCTGAAAATAAGGAGGTCTCACCGATCAGCTGAATGCGAATAGATCCTCAACGAAACGCCTGTCGATGGTCTCTAATATCTGCCTCTACATCATAAAATGATGCAATCCAAGAAGGGAACGTTAGTACGTGAAATGTACTAGTATGTAAAATAGTTGAATGAAACTGAAACAGGTAGAATAATATAGGAATAACATCAACTCAACATCGTACTCCATCAGAATGTCAAATGTCTATCTAAATAAAGAATAAAGTGTAGACAAATGACCCATCAACATCTCATCAATACATCATCAATACATAAAACTCACCTCAAGGAAGCTCGACTCAACTCAACTAAACTTGAAGGACTCATGCCCGTCTAGGACAAGGATAAAGAGTAGTCAGTAAATCATCAACATCCATCAAGAATCATACCATCACATCAACATCAGATTTCTATCAGTGAGGAACCTAACTGGGTGTTTCTCTAACTGACAACCATCACCTATGTGTCGGTGATGATATAATGAAGCGATGTCATTGCCACATCCATCCAGTACCCTTCCCGAGGTAAAGGACATCAACCTTAGTGGATCCACAATAAAAAAACATTAGTTGTCTTTTGGGAAAAGGAGCCATCCGCATTGCAGTTCAGTCCTCTCTCCTACGTGGGCCACGTAGTTAATGAGTTAAAGTAGGACTTACTCTCACCCATTTTGGTGCTCAATACTCCTCTCAGAACTCGACATGCTCATAAAACATCATCATCATCAGTCTTATAGGGACATAGTACATCAACATCAACATCATTATCAACATCATGGACTCGAAACATTCTTTTAAAATTTTAGTTTCAAGTTTCAAGACTCATGAACATCACCCTCAATAACATCATCATCAAGACTCTCATCAATTTGGACAACAATCATGACATCACAAACATTATCATTGTTAAGGCTCTAGACTCATCCCCTAAGTTCATTCTTTTATGCTTGGGTAAAATAGACATAGAATTTTATGAATTTCATTCATGAGAACATGTTACGCAGTAAATCAAGTTTATGATGATCATCAATTTAAGAAAAATACATGCATTAAGAAGAGTCGTAGTAAAATACTCAAGGATTTCACACATAACTCATCATCTTCAATCATAGACTCAATTGACTCAAAGGGACACATGGAAGAACAATCCCATGCTTTAGGTTAGCCTTACATACCTGAAAAGTTGATATTACAATCAAAATTTTATGAATACTCATTTTCTTGGAGAAAATCCTCGATCTCGATAGTTCTTTTAGAGTGGAAGAATCTGGAAAGATATTATTTGAAGGGCTTCTCTTTGACTCTTGAATTCTTGACTTAGAATCTTTAGAGTTCTTGGTGAAGAACCCTAATTCATGAAAAGAATAATCAAGAAATCCTTTCTTCGGATTCTTGAAGTCATTTTCTTGAAACCATAGGTTGTGATTTAAGATTCTATTACGGATTCATGAATAGATAAAGAAGTTTAAGTTGGGTAGCTTTAAATTTATGAAGAATAACTCACCTTGATGATGAATCTTGAAAGTTAATCCTAACTTGATGACTTTCTTGTTGATTCTTGAGTGTTTATGTTAGGAGAGAAAGAGGGGGTTTTAATTATGAAAACTGACGTTTTATGCGTTTTGGGACCTTAAATAGACCCCCAAAAGTTTTACGATAAATGTACCCTCAAAATAAAATAAAAGGACGTCGTTTAGCTTATCTGGAAAGGGTTCACGATAGGTCCGCGACGTGGAGCGGTTGCGGCTCTTGAGACAGCTCTGTAGGTCCTTGGTAAAGTTTTCGTAACTGTCTACTCCGAACTTTGATTAAGGCAAAATAAGATACGTTGGAAAGCCAATCAAATGATATTTAATTTGATATATTATGGGTCACCTAACTCACTATACTTTAGGAGATATGTTAATTTGAAGTTGACCCTTCAATCAACTCATACGAAAACTTAGTCAGTAGAAATTCTTTGGACTTGATTTGATGTAAATGATATTTTTCTCATATCCAATTCTATCCCCACTGTAAGAAATTAACTTTAACATATATACTCAATTAAGAATTATCCATTAAAATCATATATCATATGAAGAATGACTCAATCTTATTTAAAAAAAAGTTGGGGTGTTACACATGAACCCTAAATTGCATAATTCTATGAAATTTTATGTATTGATTGAGTTGAGGTCTAAGTTTGATGTTAAGTTGATGAATTGAGAAAATTGAGCATCGCAGGGCATGAAAATCACGTTGAACAAAATTACTTATACTACCATGAAACTTACTTGCACTCCATGATGAGCAAATTTGAATGAGTCTGAATGACCATCTGAGTATAAGCCAAGTTCGATTGCCTGTAATGCTTGATTGAGTCGATGAGTAACTGAGACGAGTTGACATGAGGTAACCTAATGAGGTTGAGATTTTGATGTGATTGATTAAGCATTTGAGAATTGAGTTGATTGATTGAGTGGAGCATATTTTAGACTTGGGAGGAGTATCAATCACCAAGCTGAGAGCAAGTAAACATCTACTTTAACCCACAAGACTATGCTACCAGCATAAGATAGTCGCGGAGCTCATTCTGGCAACTCTTGTCCCAGAAGTGGACATTTACTATTGATCCAAGAGAGAGGTTGATCATCCTTTACCGTGACAAGTTTAGGATAGGCGTGGCAATGTCGTCGGCTTTGTTGTGCATCACCAAGCTAAAGGTGATGGAATTGGATGTCGGTTAGGAGAAACTCCTAAACAACATTGATTGAGCATGATATTTTAAACTGAGTCTATTCCTACAGGGTTTACTTTAAAAACATGGTGTACTTTAAAACTTGCATATATTGAGTCGAGCATGACTTGCTGAGTCGAGATGAATGAGTAAGCCTTATTTTCTTGAGCTATTTTGCATACTAGTATATTTCATGTACTGACGTCCATTTGGACCTACATCATTTCATGATGCGAATACAGGTGATAGAGGACTTTAGCCCGCGCATTGTTGAGGTCCGAATCAGTGCATTTCCCTAGAGTTGGTGAGCTCGCCTTGCTTTTTCGGAGGATCCCTTTTATCTTCTTACTTTCATTGAGTATTTTTTCTTCTTCAATTTGAGGTGTCCATGACCTGTCATGGCACCATCTAGGTTGTTGAGTAGAGGCTTCATAGACATTGAGTAGAGGATTTGTTGAGTATTTTGTATCCAAAACTTATTCATTGGAAAACTATGAGTTAGTTGAGTTATCTTTTATTCATATGATGCCTTTCTATTCGGGTTATGCTTCCACTATTAAGTTGATGTGACAATGAGGCCAGGTGGTTCTCTTGGGGAAACAACAATGGTTCTTCAATTGCTGCCATGCCAAGGGTATCCTCCTGGGGCATCACACGCTGAGCATAAAAATCCTTTCTCATGAAACAGGAATCACGATATGACTGACGGGGAACTGAAGGACATCTTGTGAAGAAGTCAGAAGGAGAGAGTTGATCTGGAGAAGATCAATCCATCAAATCCTTGAAATTAATGCCTTAGATTGTTCTTAAATAAAGATCCACCTCATATTACATACAGCTTCTAAATTCTAGAACTTCTCAACAAAATAATCCAAATGTTACAACAAAATATCAAGACAAAAATGCTATGTTGATGAAACTTAACATCATTCTTTCTTGATGCAACTGCTGCAGGAATCTCCAACTGTAGCTCTACAATAACTCAAACATTTTTTTTGTGGCGCTTTTGTAAAAGTATCAGCCAGTTGATCTTCACTGCAATAATGCAAAATTTCAACTTCGTTCTTCCTTTCGGCTTCTCTAATTGAATGATATTTGATTTTAATATGTTTGGCTGCTTGTTATTTGGTAAAGCCTTCTTTGGAACATAGCTATGTAGAATTTCTGTGACCTATAATCCTTTTATTCAGCATTGAGAAAAATCCAATGATTGTGCTTTACCTAGAACAAGAACCACTATGAGGCCATATCTTCTCAAAAATACATTTATATTGGTCAACATAGGAATCCAAAAGTATCTGTTAATGCGAGATTGGAAGATAAAAAAAACTTGAAGAGGATAATCTCTCCTTGAAGAACTCCATGGACTTGGGATATCCAGTGAGGGATATTTTTGACAAAGAGTGAATGGTGAAAAGAGTGACATATGATATATTTACGAGGGGATCTACATTGTGACTAAGTGTTGGCAAGAAAGAGCTCCAACGAGAAAACATGTTTTCAAGTTTGAACTGAAAAGAAATCTCGATCAACCAAAAATTACTCGTGAATTAGTGTCACTGCCAGTTAATTTAGTCAAGCTAATTTATTTTCATGAAAATTTTAACAGTGCAACAAAATTGATTATGAAGTCATAGTTTATTATAGACTATGATGTCTCGCAAGGAAAAAGAAGATGTCGATTCCTACTATCAACGAATATATGATGAGAAGCCATACCAACATGCAATATCTAGATTGACATTACATGTCTAGGCTGCAAGGGTGCCGTTGCACAAGTGGATGCTTGGATTTTGAGCAATGCTTGAACCAAAAAATTCCTCTAACTTTTGTTATATATTTTGTTGTAAAAATGAAAATTGGAGCAATGCTTTTGTGATTCTAACGTCGCTCAAAAACTGAGCACCACATGTGTAATAACACCCTAGATGCATAGATATATAATACCAATTTGTACATTGCATGTTGGTAATGTCAGTGAATGGTGGAATTTCCCATGATCTATTTCATTAAAGGCACAGATCACTATCCTCTATTTTCCTTGTGAGACATCATTGTCCACAATGAACTCTAACTGCATAATCAATTTTGTTGCATTATTAATATTTTCACAAAAATGATTTACCTTGATTAAATTTAATGATCGTGGCACTAGTTCACAAGTAACTTTTGGTTGGAAAAGATTTAGTTTTAGCTCAAACTTGAAAATATATATTCTAGTCAGAGATCTTTTTTGCTGACACATGGTCACAATGTAAAGCCCACCGTATATATATCTTATTTCACTTTTTCTAAGATTCGCTCTTTTTCGACTATAGATAACCCTAACGAGATATTCCAAGTCCATGGAGTTCTTCCATATAAGATACCGGTTTCAAGCTTTTGATCTTTCAATATTTGCATTAATAGATATTTTTGAATTTTTAGCTTGACCTACATAAAAGAATGATTTAGACGTTATGGCCTCGTAGTAATTCTTTTTCTAGGTAAAGCATAATGATTGAATTCCTTTGCATGTAGAATAAAAAGCTTAATAGGTCACAGGAATTCTATATAGCTATATTCCAAAAGGTTGTACTACATAACAAATATTCAACTGAGAAGAAATGTCTTAATATATAAAGGACCTTAAGTTCTCAGAGTGTATTTAAACAACTTTATCCACCCGCAATTTAAAATCACGTAAATGATACTAAAATCCCCATTTAAATCAAATATTTAAATGAGTCTCATGGAGTAGTGCTAAGTACGTACTTTTTAGAATTCTTTTACACAAACCAAAGCAAGAAAACCAGTGGCAAGTATGAAAAATATTTTCTAAGAATCATCATAGAGAATATGCAACCTTTACCAACAAAATATAGTACTTTTTTGAAAGAACAAACTTATTCAGTTCAATTGAAACGGTTCTTGTTGGAAATACTATACTTGGCTAATGACCACCGAACTATATGACACAATTTTGTAAGAATTTGAAGCTTTGTTTTATTATTGATTTATGATTGAAGAACTAATATGTAGCTTATATATCACCTTGAAGTTATTCAATTTTGACACTTTTATAAGGTACTAGAACTATTATAGTGGGAAGATTCTTCAATCATCACAAAGCACTGAAGCACAATAAATATGTATAATATATATCACACATAGACACTTAAAATTTACAAAGCAAAGGCCGTTGATGGTGCTATATAACTTAACCATCCTCCCGCAATAAGAACAAGAATTTATAGGTCTTAGTAACACAAACCTCAAATTAAGTGCAACCCTTAGTTTGTAAGACTGCAACATCTCTACTATCGTCTAAATTTATTACTCTACTTCTAATATTAGTCATCACCCTTCAATTACAAAGTAATACTTGTTGGGTTGTTCTTGAAGCGAAATTCTTAAAAATCTTAGGGAAACTCCATTTCTTTTACTTGTTCTACTAAGACAAAAAAATCACTCCATAATCAAATCTTCTATATAGGTGTAAGAGTACCCACAAAAATGATACGATGTATAACATATGCAATTTAAAGACAAATTAGCCTATAAATGAATAACTTAAACTTATGACTAATATATACATCAACATTTGTTTACATCCATTAAAACTTAGAAGGATCAGGGTTTTTCTCGCAATGACCAAAGGATGGGATCCTAACTTTTCTTAAAAAAAAATTCTACCTTGGGATCCTTAATTTTTCTTAAAAAAAAATTCTACCTTGTAAATGTTTACATCCCTGACCTAACTATTCATTTTTATATTTTCTCTATTAAATTTTCAAATCCTCTTGTGTCACGACCCAGACGTAGGGCCTAGAAGTGACACGGCGAATGGGAACCTGAGAGTCTTCAAACAAGCCTTAAAGTATCCAAATTCACAACATCGGTTTGAAAAGCGTATTCAAATTATAAACACATAGTTCTAAAGGACGGGAAAGTAGGACTCACGCTATGGGGATATCATAGGGAAAGGGATTAACATGGATTCACGTAGCACATAGCACATAAGAACTAAGGAGCGGGTAAGTATGACTCACTCTATGGGCAATACGGGGCTTAGGATGTTCCACATTTCCACATCAAATATACATACATATCATAATTCCCATAATCAATCCATGATAGCCATATCCAATAGATAACCGAAATCATAAGCTTCACATACAACACATAACATATAGAATCTACGAGAGTCTACAAAATGTCCAACAATGCCTCTAGTCATAAGATGGGACGAGGGCCAAGACATGTCCTAGGCTCACCCTCAATTAAGAAGATAAATAGAAAAACAATATAGGTAGAAGGAAGGTGGTTTTTCCTTGGAAGATAGGACTCACCACAATATCAACTCTTCGAATTCGAGCTACCCATCAAGTAGTGGATGATCGTAAGACACAATCCCTACATGGTAAAATCATGTAGGCATAAAGTATGCGTTAGTATGTTTGAATGTACTAGTATGCGAGCATGAAACATGAAAGAAAAATGAAGTTAACCTGCACAATATGCCATATGAAAACCATAGAATAGCCATAACCCACATATGCTAGCACTCAAAGAGCCACTCCTTCCCTGAATTGTGTAAAGGAAGGGTTGTACCTATCCTCATCAATACACACTTAGCTCATATAACCATGTGCATAGGGAAGGTTATACATGTCCTCATCTATGCCTTGTGCAAAGGGAGGGTTGTTCCCTTCCTTATCAATACACACTTAGCTCATACATACATGTGCATAAGGAAGGTTGTACCTATCCTCACTATGCATTGTGTAAAGGGAGGGTTGTGCCTGTCCTCATCAATACACCCATGTGATTACACACTCATGTAAGCTGTCATATCATATGCACACTCATATAATTCGTATTCATGTAGAAGTTGAGTTCATATTACTATCAATTCGTATCATAAAGGTGTTCAACTTATATCATGCTCATGTTCATAGATTCTTACTCAATTCTTGTTCATAACCATATTTTCATCGGAATCATATACATAAACATATTTGGGTCTTAACCTACTTCATAATTTTCATAAAGTCCAATGTCCATGAATGCACATGCCACGAGGGATGTGATAATAGCATGGGTAATATATATTTAAGCTAACATCAACATTATAATATGAACTAAAGTAAATCGATAATTAAATTCACATTTAAATCATAATATAAATCACTCATGAACAAAACAAGTCTTTAAGGGGACATGCACTTTCATAACTTCATAATCTCAATGCAAAGCATCATGTTAGGGCTTAAAGTAACTTAAAATCATAAATAAAGTACAACCCATACTTCAATTGAATTTATTAAACAAAAAATCTCAAAGCCCATATTTAAAGTAAGCATAATTTCATGAAAATCAATTGAAAAGGGTTTAGGTCTTCTTGGTTGAAAGGGACAAAGAATCAATCCCACATACCTTGATTAGGAAGATGAATTCGAGAATAATTTAGCTTGAAGTTGAATCCCCAATTGAATCCCTAGCTTGAATCTTGAAAGAAGAACTTAGAGAGGATTTTTAGGAATTGATTTTGGAGTGAGAGTGTTTCTAATGAGAATGAATTAAAATAAAAGGATAACAGCTGATTTAGGGGTCTAGGATAGGAAAAAGGTCATAAACACCCTTAGAATAACCCAAAATTACGTAAGAGCCATTAATGACACAGAATTAAAAATCTGCATAGATTCCCTGCACATATGGGTTTTACAAAAACGGACATAACTTCTTGATCCAAACTTGGTATGAGGTAAAACCAGATTCATTAGAAAAAATAATTCAACGAGAGTCAATTTGATGGTTCGTGGGCCACCAGTTCCTTTTATGCTAAGAGATATGCCTATTTAAAATTGACCCTTCTATCGGTACTTATGAAAAAATTAGCCAATGGAATTTCTTTGAACTTGACTTGATGTAGGAGACCCATGATGGCCTTAAACAACATAATTAATCTTGAATTGAAGGCTTGAAAGTGAACTTAGCTTGAACTTGAAGTTCCCATACTTAGAATTTTTCAACGAAGTCACCTTCATGGGAGGTTACATGGGTTGTGACACTTCCCGTGCCTCTCTCCTTAGAAAAATTCCACGATCAAGTTATGAGACGGTGATTCCATACTTAGAAACATTTCACTCCAAAAGCCTTACGGATGGACACACGGGCCGTGACACCCCCATGTACTTGGTCGTGTAACCATACTTGGTCCCAAAATTGTGGGATTTCAAGCCAAGGCCACCACACGGTCCGTGAAGTATCACACGGACCGTGAGGGGTTCAAGTGTGGTCTGCCTTAGTTTAAAACACCATGTTTAAGGGTCAAACATCGTCCAAAGCCAAGGGCCACTCCATTGAGGCTCCACATGAGCCGTGTGACCTCACACGGACCGTGAGGGCTCCCATGAAGCGTCACCTTGGTCCAAAAATTTTTCGAAACCGAATTTTCATGCTTCATTGAGGTCGTATAAATTCCAGGTCCTTACATCTTGTCCCATTCCTTGTAAGTTTATCACTCTTTCAAAAGGTTGCTTTACAGAAGAGGATTAATCAATTAATTCACTATGTATACAAAGTTAGGATTAGTTATGCCAATCCTCATCAATCGTTCTTCTCTACACTAGACCCTAGGCATTCAAATAACACTTCACAACAAAATACTCTACTTTACTGAAAAGAAGATCTATCGAAAATTCAATCCTTGTAATGAATCTAGAGTAGAAAAAATCTCGTTGTAGTGTGCTTATGGATATATGTGGTATATTAATGAATTACCTTTGGTCTTGGGTTTATAGAAACTTATAAAAAGTATTTTTCCATTTTCATTAACACCATTGATTCACTCAATACATTGAAGTACTTTTGCCAATACATGAGTTTTGATTGTTGTGCTTGCATTTATAACTGCCTATGCAAAATCCTAGCAACAAACAAAATTACAAATCATAAACACAAACAAAAAAATCTATAAATAATATAATTTTATGCTTGTAGTGAAATTCAAAATCGTTACCATTTGATTGGTGTGTGGTTGACTGCAAACACAATTTCCTTTTTCCTCAAATCGAAAATAGAAAATTGCACCCTCAAAAGAAAGAGCTTTTTGCTGATGCAGGGAAAAATATATGAATGAATCTTGAATTTACTATGTTATAGCTTAAAAATATATAAAAATATACAAGTTTATTTATAATAGAAGAAGTATCTTGAACCTATACCAAGTTATTAAATTCATACCATATCTATCGATTTGGTTTCAAAAAGTTTTAGCAAATTTACTTATATATATATGACAATTAATATATTATTTTTCCTTTTGATTTGATATGGAATCAATAGATTTTCCTAATTAGCCTTGAAGATAAAAATAGAAAAATAATAAATATGTATCCTTTAATATACTTCTAGATCAGATTTTCTTGAAATGGTATAGTCAACATCTTTATTTCTCTTAATTAATATTCCTTTTTATATGATAAAATCTACGCTTTGAATGATTCAAGAAATTGAAGATTTCACTCACAAACATGAATAATTTGTATTAAAAAGGGATAATGCATAAGTATCCCCTTGAATTGCGTTCAAGATCCCAGCGACAAGCAGTTGATGCATTTGTTGAAACTATTAATTCGTTGTTCTAGTACTCAAACATCATAAAAATATGTCAAAATATTATATACAAAAACTGATTCCTTAAACAAAGGAACAACATATACAAAGTAAAAAGGTTAGGTGTTTTATTTTGGGAAAGGTACTATTATTTAAAAAAAATATTACCCGACTGTAACAGAATCAGTCTAACCCTATGCTTGGTGACGTAGTTAATGAGTGCGAGTGGGACTCACTCTTACCCATTTCGGTGCTCGAATTTCCTCCCAAGACTCAATGCTCATAAGACCTCCATCTCAACCAGTCTCATAGGGACTTTAACCCCGTCATCGATTAGTATCTCATAGGAACTCTAACCCTATCATCAATTAAACTAATAGGGACTTTAACCCATTCATCAATCAAACTCATAGGGACTCTAACCAGATCATCAATCAAGCCTATAGGGACTTTAACCCTTTCAACAATCAATCTCAATCAATAGTTCAAGTCTTGGAACAATCGTTAGGAACAATCGAATAGACCATCATAGAGTTCATTCATGGAGACTCATAGGACTATCAAGCTCTATCAACTCATCATCATTCTCTCACCACAATCATAATTACAATCAACAATCCTACGTCAAGGCTCTAGATTCAACCTCTAGATTCATTCATGCATGCTTTCAAAAGTTAACATGTAAGGTTATGCAGTTTCTCATGAAAATATTTAATACACAAAAATTAGTTTACGATGATCATCAACACAGGGAAATACATGTAATTAGATGTAATTTGTGAGAAAACATTCAAGAATCAACTTAAGAAACATGTACGGGGGCTCATGGGAACTCAAATCCTCTATGACCATCTATGGAGCACATGAGAGAACAATCTCGTGCTTTTAGTTTAGCTTTACATACCTGGAATGAAGCTCTCAACAATCACTTCAAGGATTCCCTCTTGAATTCCACAATCTCAAGCTATTTTCCTCTTTCCTCAAGCCCTAGACTTTTTTAAGGACTTAGAATGACTTAGAATAGGGTTTATAACCCTTTTTATACTTAAAACGGCCTAATTTGATCGTGTATAGAGTTTAGGAGGGGTTGGAAATTGATCGGAATGCTCCTGACAAAATTTAGAAATCTCTCAGGGTCGGAATACAAGGTCTGCGACGCGGATTGGTTGCGCACAAGTGTATTTTTCTCTAAAATCTTTCTCAACGAGTTTTTCCAATTCCATCAAAAAGTTTTGAAAAAACATAAGTGTCCCTCCTCTATAGGTGTGTGACGCGCCTCTTTCATGCACCGACACTATTTTGGTATTGGTCGAAATAATATCTTTTGATCCGATCGCTCTAAAAATTGATCGAGACCATTTCCCCACTCAATTTTTCGTGTTGATCACAAATTTAGCCTCGGATTTGCCATACGAGCATTAGTAGATGCATCGACTCAACCAATCAAACTCTCACCTCCTCATCAACCTCAACAAACTTCACTAGACTCAGGGATAGATACATCGACTCGGATAAATAATTCGGTCCAGATCAAGAGTAGAGATATTATCTTAACATCCTCACACCAGGCACAAATGGGATTTCGAAACTCCATCAATTAGAACCGTTTAAAAACTTCATCAATTTGTCATTTGAACTCAAGAAGAAGGTCATCAAATGTAATGGAGAAAGGGGGACCTTCATGATATACAAGAGTCTGCGGCATTCTCAAGCTCAACTTTCCACCTCAATTGTGCTCCCTTTCATGGCACTCTACTCCATCAACTTAAACTTATAGTTCCTATTCAACTTCCTACCTATCCACATTCTCCTATTTCATTCAAACCTACTTCTGATCCTCACAGTGCTATTGTTAAGATAATCATATCCATACAAGGCTAACCCTCAATACTCAAGCCCTATACTCTCACAAGGACTTTTCCTAAAAGATCACTAGTCCTCTTCACTACCTCACCATCCTTACTTTAAGCTCTCATCACGAAGTCTTCAGCAGTCTATCATCAATACTCGTATAATAACAATTACGCATTCGAGCCTATCAATCCAACTACTTCAATTGCCTCTAAGAAATTCCCAGCCTACTAAGCACTTTTACCTTCGCCATTCAACGAGCTCTCACTCAAAAATAGACCAACATATCCTTATCTATCTATCGCACATCATAATGTCTCATCTTTTCCCTTCTCCCTATCTCTATCCCTACCCCTACATGACACAAATGCAACACCAATGTCACAATAAGGATACATTTACTCCTCCTCATCAATCCTCATTCTCTGTTTACTATTACCAGCATCACTATTTGGACCTACAGGAACTCATCATCTCCCCCTTTGATGAAACCCCAACTATTACCCCTCATGCAAGATAAGCACGATTACATATCTAAAGCTTGATACTCTATGTCCTATAATCAACTATGGCATAACAAGTCGAAGGTTAGTGCATGCGTAAGATGACATCAGAATTAAGAACTCTCACTCTCTCTTATCAACCATCACTCTTTTACTATCATCAACACTTCTATCAAGAATAGAAAGCTGGATCACTCAAAAGGCTTGGAATAAAGATTATTAGAACGATTCAATCGATAAATCTTACTTGAGAACGTTCGTAATGAAGTACAATCCCCCTCGTCTATCGAGACTCATTTTGGGTTCACAGAACTATCCACAGTATAAAACTCAAGTCATATCTCATTTAACAAAGGAGTGGAAACTCTTAAATACATGGGCTAAGATCAAAATTCATCACTTTTCATCCTCACAACTCAACATGAGTAACAACCAACAAGTGGTATATGGGACTAGGGCACAGGCATGGCAGTCGTATACTTGACGAGAATAGAGTGTCATCTGCACTGATGTATAAGGAATATATGAGACGACAAGGAATTGATGCCTCATCCACATCAACCTATCACTATTGAAAACTCAAGATCTAATTCAGTCTATCACATCATTGTCTCCCCCTTAGCTCAAGGGTCATCTCTCAAGTTTTGCGAATCAATTTCCTTTACTAGGCTATAAGCATATACCTCCACACGATCAAGGAATTGCTATCCATGAGAATAGGCGTCTCAAACATTTTCTATCATATTATAGCCACATATATAAAATAGCCACTAAGACTCTCTTCAAAGATACCACTCTTAGCTTCCTCTTGTCACTAGGGAAATCTCTCTATATTTGCTACTCTAATGGCGTATATAAACACTTCCCACAACTCTTACAATCTAACCTCTCCTATCAAATATTTCATCCTCAATTTTCTCTTTCCATCTAACAACACCTATACCATACTCATAACGTCACATTTCTTGTTGGACAACACCTTAATCTCAAACACATACTATAGTGAACCTCTTAGGGCTAATCTCCAACTAAAACTATCACTCTCGCGATGTTGTCTCCTCTTTACCACTACTCCTCAACATTCAAGCTTAGAGTCTAGTTTTAACACATGTATCTATCATACACCTCTCCGATATCACACCAATCTTACAATTACTAGGCAAATTTCTACTAAAATCTCATAGAAGGTATTCACTCAACACATCCCCTTTTCGAAACTCAAGTACCATTACTCCACTCACTGTACCCCCTTACCTAGCTCAGCTCATAACTTTATAAACCTCATGGGGCGCTTTCTTCAAAATTATAAGCCTAGTGTAGATCTATCACATTAAAAACACTCTGTTCCTCTATTCAACATCCATGTCTCACCCTCAAAGTACAAATATCGGGATACATCAACATAGAACTCTTCCTAAGTTTGAGCGCACTCTAACATATTCTAACACTAACTCCCTCTCTATACCTTATCATGACAATCATAAAGTACTGACCACTCTTTCATCAAACTTATGGAAATCGACTTGTCATCTCCTTACTTACCTAATGGGTATATAACTCTAATTACAAGCCTCAATAGATTATCACTCTCACTATCTCGTCCGTTCCTTCTTATCATCATCATTCTAGCTCTGGAATGATAGCTCTAGTCAGGGAGGTATAAGACCTCACATCTCACTCTTAGGTTGTAACACTAAATCCTTTAGAGAAATAAGTTTCTCTCTCCTGGAAAAAAACATCGAATGTAAGTGAAGACTCGAATCATACCCATCATGACATCTGGGGAGACATCTGAAAAATCTTCTTTGTCTTTTCTCATTGGTGGTGCCGGGGTAGAAGCTTGAACCTTTTTGGCCCACTTTGGACATTTCCTCTAGAAGTGACCCTCTTGGCCACACTTATAACATCCATCACTCCCTTCACGACATTTTTCCAAGTGAAACTTTCCACACATGCCGCAAGGTGGTTTGCCTTGGGAACCTAGATTTAGCTAGCTTGTGACTGAGATCCCTGAGCCCTAAAGCTATGAGGCTTTGCTTGAAAGTGACTCCTATTCCTCTTCCTTTTCAACCTATTAAACCTAGGTGGATTCATCCTCAAGGACTCACATACTCTGGATGTATTTAGTACACCCTGCCTACTTGCTCCCGGTCTAGCAACCAGTTTTGTAACAACCTGGGCCAAAGTCTGGGCGTGCTGGCAAAGTTCAGCATTGATGATGTCAACTTGGGGTGGCTGCATGATAGGGAGTGACTATGGTTCCATCCTGGTTTTGAGGCTCGGGTTGGTTAGCATTCTATTTGGATGGACTCCCTTTCACATTATCAGCTCTTCTTGGAAAAATGGTCACAAGTTTGTAAACGTGTAATGCACAAATTAAAAGAGAGTTTTCGTAGAGTTTAACTCTATCGCATGAATTTGGAATGAAAAATAAGTGTAACAACTGCTAATGTCCTATAGCCTCCTACTTATAAAGTGTTGTCGACAACACACCCATAAACAAGACTCTACTAGACACGGCTTCATAGACTCCCTAGGACACTTGATCTCGTGCTCTGATACCAAGTTTGTCCTGCCTCGAGAGGGTACCCAAGATGTGGCCGACACCTAGAGACTATTTTTAGTCCCCAAGAGAACCACTTAGCCTCATCACATTCATTAAATCAAATATCTCATGACAATTAGCGGAAGACTAAGGAAAGTAAATGGGCACATCTAATCTAGTTCTCAAAATAATAAATATAATAAAAGAAGGCTAGTAGATAGAAATAGCTCACAATCTTAACAATCGACATTCAACTCTACTCTATGAAGCCTCTATGACTATCAAGTGGTGCCAATGACAGATCAATGGCTACCTCAATCAAAATAAAGCTAGTCTACCCTAACTCTAAAGTAATATGAAATAAAGGTAGTGAATCCTCCAAAGTAGGGGAGGCTCACCAATCAGCTGAATGTCTCGGATCCTCAATGGTGCGCCTGTTGACGATCTCTAATCCCTGTATCTGCATCATAGAATGATACATAGCCGAGTGGAGTCAGTACATGGAATGTACGGTATGTAAAATAGCTGAATGAAACAAAAAAAACTAGAATAATATGGAAATAACATTAACTCAGAATAATAACCAAATCAGAATATCACATGTCTATCTAAAGAAAGAGTAAAGATTAGAAAAGTGACCTATCAACCAATCAACCACATCAATCAACTCAACTCGACTTGACTCTACTCAACTCAGAGTACTCAAGGTAGGAACTTTTTGGGAGTTTCACTTATTCGACAAGAATCACTATTGAGCGAGTGATTGTACAACATCCCAACGGTGTTGCCACGACCATTTTGTACTTTACAGGTAATGAACGCCTATGATTCACAAGGGATAAGGTCTCTCGAGTCCTCTATTGTTTCAGGGACATTGAAAAGGGGGACATATCCAACTTTAACGGATACCTAGTCCTCCAAATAGGAACTTATCCAACATTAAAAGAATCAGTCCACTACTACGCTTGGCGTCATAGTTAATGAGTGCGAGTGGGACTCACTCTTACCCATTTCGGTGCTCGATACTCCTCCCAAGACTCAATGCTCATAAGAACTCCATCTCAACCAAATCTCATAGGGAGTTTAACCCCGTCATCGAACAATATCTTATAGGAACTCTAACCTTATCATCAATTAAACTGATTGGGACTTTAACCCTTTCATCAATCAAGTTCATAGAGACTCTAACCATATCATCAATCAAATCTATAGGGACATTAACCCTTCCACCAATCAATCTCAATCAATAGTTCAAGGCTTGGAACAATAGTTAGGAACAATTGAATAGACCATCATAGAGTTCATTTATGGAGACTCATAAGACTATTGTTTTTAGTAGTGGATAATATAATGACCTCCTAGGTCATTTTTTGCATTTCTCAACAAAATTAACATTTTCCCTTCCAAAAGTTGTCTTGGGTCATTTTAAGTTGAGTCTAAAAGTCGAATTTTGAAAATCTTAAAGTTGGTGTTTTGCTAAATGAAGAGTTTTTGAAGGATTAAAATTGAATTTTTTTAGTTTTGTGGTTATCTTGAAGTTCAAGTATCAAAATGCGATTCTGTCGATTCTATCAGTTCCAAAATGACGAATCTAGTTTTGGAGAACTTACGAAATTAAATTTGGAGTTGAACGGAGATTTTAGGTCTAAAGTTGCATTTTGGATCATAGTTTGATTTTTGGTTAACATTCATAGTTCAGAAGTTTAAATTGAAATCCCAATAATACTAGTGATTCTAGGTGTTGAAACTAATGCTTGAAATGGTCTCATTGTAATTTTGTAAGGACCCAAATTTTTCGAGTGGCATTTCCTAATCTCTTGGAATTGTCCCGAGTGAACTGCTAGGCATCACTCCACGAAAAGCCCACATGGGCAGTGTGAATCCATACAGACCATGTGGCCTCCCGTGGAGGGACACTTGGTCCAGTTCACGAAAAGGACAGTGTTGAGACGGAGGAGATTTTTGAACAAGTGATGGCACACGACCACTCACATGGTCCATGTGATGTGTCACTGGCTGTGTAGCCCTCCGTGTAACTCACTACATAAATTTTGTTTCTAAGTATGGAGGTATCATCTCATTACTTTTTCATGTGGAATTAGTTCAAGCACTATCACATGGTCAATGTCATGGCCTGTGTAGAGTCACACGGACCATGTAGTCGTCCGTGTGGTACCCCTTAGCTTCGAATAATTTCCCTCTGCAAAATTTCTTAGTGATGGTTCACGACCAATGTTCATGATCCGTGTGATGTCTCACAGACCATGTCGTGGACCGTGTGGACCTGACGGTTCAAATTTTTCTCCATTTCATTAATGACGTTTATGAAATTTCGGTTTATTTTAATTATGAATTATGACCTTTTGCCTATCCTAAACCCCTATTCAGCTGATTCCCCTCCCCTCTTAGTTCATTCTCCTAAAACCTTCTACCCCTCATAAGATCACCTCCCAATTCCTTTCTACTCTCTCCTCTCATAGGTTTAAGGCTACGGTTCAATTGAAGTCCAATTCAAGCTAAATTCTGCCCTCAAATTCAGCTCCTCAATCAAGGTATGTGGAATTGATTCTTGGTCCCTTTCCACCAAGAAGACCCAAAAGTCTTTTCAATTGATTTCATGAATTTTAGTTTACTTGAATAAGGGTTTTCATTATATGTTTTTTATTAAATCCAATTGATGTACGAGATGCATTCTACCTATGATTTCAATTTTATTTGACTACTATTATGATCATTTACATTGAGTTATGAAGTTATGAACATGCATGTCCCCTTTTAATGTTGATTTATGCATGGGAGACTTATACTATGTTTTAGATATGGATTTAATTATAGATTTACTTAATATAACATTATGATATTAATTTAACTTGAATCTATGTTACTTGTGCCAACCTCAAATCATGCATTGCACTTGCATTCATGAACATTGGTTCATATGAATTATGAAGTGGGTTAAGCCCAATTCTGTTTTATGAAACTATTATGATATGATTTTGGGTAAGACATTGGTTATGACAAGAATGTGATCACATACATGTCTAAGTTTATGGCTCCTTGAGCATTGTGTATATGTGGATGAGCTATTCCTTGCATGAGCATTATGATTATGATTCATGATTTGGCATTTTAGCCTAATTGTGTATTGAACGGTTTGAAATGAGAATTATATCTCTTGAAAGCATGTATATGTATAAGTATTCATATAGGATGTTATTGACTTAGCACCGATGAACTGGGGGCATTTGGGCTATTCCCAAGGTCCCTCTCCTTTTCCTTGAACTATGTACCAACATAGGAATGTTAACCATTACCGAAATGACTGGGTCATAAGGAATGGTTATTCTTTTATGTTTATGTTATGTTATGTATGATTCTGGAAAATCCTTCCAAAATGGTGAGTTCCGTAAGGAGGGTAACCGTCCACCAAAATCGTGAGTTCTGTAAGGTGTGATGTAGATTACCTTTGGCAAGTAGTCATCTCCTACCGATGGGAGATCTTTATCGGACTAATTCATGCAATAGCTCGCATGGATTTGATTTGTCGGTTATAGTCCATCACCACAATATATGAGCATTGTGCATTTCATGCATCATAAATATCATGGCATCCTGTATATATATTTCTATTGAATATATGATTCTTTGTATACCATGTGCCCTTGTCATCTAACATTGAAATGCAGCTTTGGTAAGTCATATGAATTGCATGCCCACATACTTAGTACATTCAAACGTACTAATGCATATTCTATGCCTACAGGATTTTACCATGCAGGGGCCGAGCAATTTAATTACCAACCGTTTGAGGAATAGTCTGATCAAGAAGTATAATGTGGTGAGTCCCATCTTCCCAGGATGAGCCAACTACCTTTCCTTTATCTTATTTCATAATGTTCTTCCTTATTGGAGGGAGAGCCCGGAACTTGTCCCGGCCCCCGTTCTGTTTGACTAGAGGAATTTATTGGAAATCAGGTAGACTCCTTAGAGTCTTTATGCTATGCGAAATATATTTTTTACATACCCCTATGAATGGATTCATGGAAACCTCATACTTTGATTATATGCCTATGGTTAATAGTTTGGAATGTCCCAATATCCCATTTTGCCCTATAGCTTGAATCTTATTTCCCCCATCCCTTAGAACTATGTGTTATAATTTGAATGTTATTCTTGAACCGATGCTATGGATATAGATACTTGAGGCTTGTTTGGGGACTCTCGGGTTCTCATTCATTAGTACCATGCCTATGAGTGGGAGGCTAGGAAGGTGTTCTTGGAATTGCCTCACTTCGTCATGTCTTATGTTGTGCTATGAGTAGTATATTTGGTTCCCTTATATTGACAGTGTCGTTGATCCATTTCAGTAGATGCCTCGAGGAAGACCACTCCCACCAAGGCCGGCTTTGGCTAATGAGGACCAGGCTCTCCACGAGCCTATGAATGAACCCATCTCAGACGGTTAGTTCTATACCGCCTTTTCCATGTTTGCCTAGGTGGTGACTTCTCAGACAAGGAAAGCTAAAATTCCATGAGCTTGCTTCTAGGGTGAGGGATTTTACCCGGATGAATCCTCCGGAGTTCCATGGGTCTAAGGTTGATGAAGATGCTCAGGAGTTCATTGATGAACTTACCAAGATACTGAACATCATGGGTGTCAGTTCTTAAGGAATGGCTAAATTGGCTTCCTATCAACTGAAAGATGTGGCTTAAGTGTGGTATAGTCAATGGGCCATGGAGAGAGTTTGTGGCGGTGGTGATAACTGGAAAGAGTTCAGATTTTCGTTCCTTGATCGCTTCATTCTTCTTGAGCTTAGGGAGGACAAAATGACAGAGTTTATCAATCTTAAACTAGGAAGTATGAGTGTGAGGGACTATGCCCTCAAATACACAAAGATTTCAAAGTATGCTTTGTCACTTGTGGCTGCCCCCCGTGCAAGAATGTACAAGTTTGTTTCAGGTATCTCTGATTTGCTTATAAAAGAATGTCGTATTGCTATGCTCGTATGGGATATGGATATTTCTAGGCTCATGGTGTATGCAGAACAGATCAAGGGGGAGAAACTGAAGGAGAAACGGGTTCACGATCCTAAGAGGATCCGTTTTGATGGTTGATTCTCTGGCTCTCGGAGTGGTGGTATCGGTCGCTTCCAACAGGGCCAAGGTTCTGGTACATGGGTCGCTAATGATCAAGTGCCTCCTCCCAGAGCACGGGTTGGTGGCGATCAGGGGTATCTTGTATGCGACAAGTGCGAGAAGCCACACACAAGAGTCTATTGGAGAGATTTGGGTGTTTGCTTCAGGTGTGGTGATAAAAATCATAAAGTTGCTGATTGTCCTAGGAATTCCTGTCAAGGCCAAGGTAAGGTAGCTCAAGGCAGGAAAAACCAACAAAGAGCTCCCCAAGGTGTGTCCCCAAAGAACAACTGGTTCTATGCGCTCCATGCCCGCCAAGATATCGATGAAGCCCCGGATATCGTGATCGGTATGTTAAAAGTCTTTGATTTTCATGCTTATGTTTTGCTTGATCCGAGTGCAAATTTGTCTTTTGTGACTCCTCTGTTGGCTGTTAAATTTGGTTTGAGTCCCATGGTTTTGAGGGACCCTTTCTCAATTTATACTCCCATGGGTAGATCTATTGTTGCACATAGAGTCTATCATGGTTTCCCTGTTTCTGTGTTGTACAAACTTTTTAAATGTGATCTTGTGGAACTTGATATTTTTTACTTTAACGTGATTCTTGGGATGGATTGGTTGCATGCATCATACACCTCTATAGATTGTATGACTCGGAAGGTCAAGTTCTAACCTCCCGGTGAGCCCGTTCTTGAATGGAAGGGTGGTGACTCCTCTATTAAGGGTCGGTTTATTTCCTACCTCAAGGTGCAGAGAATGATTTCTAAGGGTTAGATTTATCATATTGTGAGGGTCAAGGATATAGAGTCTGAAGTGCCTACTCTTAAGTCGGTCCCTGTGGTGAATGAGTTCTTCCGATGTGCTCCCCGAAGACTTGCCGGGTATTCCTCTTGTAAGTGAGGTAGATTTCGGCATAGATCTTCTCCCAGATACTCAATCTATCTCTATTTCTCCTTATTGTATGGCGCCAACAGAGTTGTAAGAATTAAAGGAGTAGTTAAAAGATTTATATGAGAAAGGTTTTGTTCGGTCCAGTATTTGTCGTGGGGTGCTCCAGTGTTGTTTGTAAGAAAGAAGGACGGATCTCTTCGGATGTATATTGATTACAGGAAACTGAATAAGGTGACCGTTAAGAATAAGTACCTGTTGCCCATGATTGATGACTTGTTTGACCAACTTCAAGGGGCTACTCATTTCTCAAAGATTAATCTTCGTTCCGGGTATCATAAGCTGAAGGTTAGGGAGTGTGACATTCCTAAAATAGCTTTTCAGACAAGGTATGGGAACTTTGAGTTTGTGGTGATGTCGTTTGGCATAACCCATGCTTCGGTCATGTTCATGGATCTAATGAATCGGGTGTTTAAGCCAGTCCTTGAAAGTTTTTTTGTGGTCTTCTTTGACGACATTCTCATTTACTCCTGAAGTGAGCATGAGCACGAGGATCACTTGAGGATGGTCCTCCAAACTTTGAGAGAGAAGAAGTATTCCAAGTTTAGCAAATGTGAATTTTGGTCGGGCAAAGTGTCTTTCCTTGGTCATGTGGTGTCCAGTGATGGTATCAAGGTGGATCCGAAGAAGACCGAGGACGTGAAGAATTGGTCCAGACCGTTAACTCTTTCGTATATTCGCAGTATCCTTGGGTTGTCTAGGTATTACAGAAGGTTTATTGAAGGGTTCTAATTATTGCATCTCCATTAACTAAGTTGACCCAAATTAAGGATAAGTTTGTGTGGTTGGACGAATGCGAGTGGAGATTTCAAACTTTAAAGGATCGGCTTATATCGGCTCCCATCTTGCCTTTAATAGACAGTTCAGAGGGGTTCGTGGTGTATTGTGATGCCTCGTGGATTGGGTTGAGTTGGGTGCTTATGCAACATGGTAAATTAATAGCGTATGCATTAAGGCAGTTGAAGGTGCATGAACATAATTACCAATGCACGACCTTGAGCTGGAGGTGGAAGTTTTTGTCTTTGAAGATTTGGAGACACTATTTGTATGAGGTTCATGTTGATCTGTTCACTGATCACAAGAGTTTGCAATATGTATTCACTTAGAGGGATCTCAATTTAGGACAAAATAGGTGGTTGGAGCTCCTAAAGGATTACAACATGAGTGTTTTGTATCATCCCAACAAGGCTAATGTTGTGGCCAATGCTCTCAGTAGGCTATCTATGGGAAGTATGGTGCATGTTGGCGAAGAACAAAAGGAGTTAGCCAGAGATGTTCACCGGTTATCTAGGTTGGGTGTCAGGTAGGCTGATTCGAGTGATGGTGGTATCCGAGTTAAAAGTGGGGCAACATCTTCTGTGGTGAGTGATGTAAAGGCTAAGAAAGATTTAGGCCCATTGTTACTTGAGCTGAAGAGGTCGGTTTCCGAAAAGGAGATCGAGGTCTTCTCCCAAGGGGGAGATGGTGTACTCTGGTACCAAGACCAGCTTTGTGTTCCAGATGTGGATGATCTTAGAAGGGTAATTGTGAGTGAGGCTCATAACTCTCATTATTCTATTCACCCGGGGTCTACCAAAATGTATTGGGATTTGAAGGAAGTGTATTAGTGGCATGGTATGAAAAACGATATTGCTAAGTTCATATCCAAATACCAGAGTTGTCAATAAGTGAAGGTAGAGCACTAAAGGCCCGCTGGCTTAGCCCATGACATTCAGATTCCCACATAGAAATGGGAAGATGTGAACATGGATTTTGTGGTTGGTTTGCCTCGGACTCGAAGGCAATTTGATTTTTTTTGGGTTGTTGTTGGTCGGATGACGAAGTTGGCTCATTTCCGATTGATCAAGACTACTTTTGGCGCCGAGGATTACGCAAGGTTGTATATCCAAGAGTTTGTGGGGTTGCATGGTGTGCCTAGGTCCATTAAATCATATCATGGTGCCTAATTCACTTCCCACTTTTGGAGGTCATTTCAGAAGGGACTTGGAAATAAGATTAAGTTGAGCATCGCTTTTCATCCTCAAACCGATGGGCAAGTGAGAGGACTATTCAAACCTTGGAGAATATACTGAGGGCTTCTGTGTTGGAGTTTAAGTGAAACTGGGATGACCATCTTCCACTCATTGAGTTTTCTTATAATTATAACTTCCATGCTAGCATTCATATGGCGCCGTTTGAGGCCTTATATGGGAGAAGGTGCAGGTCACCTATGGGGTGGTTTGAGTTGGGAGAGATTGCACTAGTTGGCCCATATATAGTGATGGAGGCCATGGAAAAGGTGAAAGTAATTAGGGAAAGGTTGAAAATGGCCCAAAGTCGTCAAAAGCCTTATTCGGGTGTTAGGTGTAGGGATGTTGAATTTAGTTTCAGTATTGGGTATATGTGAAGGTTTCGCCTATGAAGGGTGTAATGCATTTTTGTAAGAAGGGAACGCTAAACCCCCGGTATGTTGGCCCTTATGAGATCTTTGAGCGAGTTGGAGGTGTGGCTTATAGGTTTGAGTTGCCTCCAAATTTGAGTTCCATTCACCCGGTCTCTCATATGTCTATGCTGAGGAAGCTAGTTCGTGATCCTAGGACCATTATGCCCTTGAAGGGATTAAATTCGAAGAAAACTTGTCTTATGAGAAAAGTTTGGTGGAAATCTTGGATAGGCAAGTAAAGCAGCTTCGTAACAAGGACGTGGCTTCGGTGGAGATGCTTTGGAGAAATCAACATGTGAAGAATGGTACATGGGAGGCAGAGCTGGACATGGTGAATCGATGCCCTCATCTTTTCCAATCTACTCAAGCCTAAGGCATTAAGATTATTACTTTTCTAATGGTTCCATTTCTTGCCTCTTGAGTCTCATTACATGACATGCATACATGTGCACGGAAAAAGGATTTTTATAATGTTTTGAGTGACTTGAATACGATTTTGATATGAGTTAAAAGGTTTTATTATTTTTCAAATAATATACTATGCATCGTACCATATGTTGGGTGTTTCATGCTCTAAGTCAAGTTTTTCAAGACTTGTTCTTGCACATTTGGAGACAAATGTTCCCAAGGGAGAGATGATATAAGGACCTGGATTTTTGAGTGGCGTTTCCTAATCTCTTGGAATTGTCCCGAGTGAAATGCCAAGCATCACTCCACGGAAGGCCCACACGGGCCGTGTGAAGCCACATGGACCGTGTAGCCTCCCGTGGAGGGACACTTGGTCCAGTTCACAGTAGGGCAGTGTTGAAACGGAGGAGAATTTTCACCAAGTTAGGGCACACAGTCCGTGTGGTCCTCCGTGTAACTCAGTAAGTAAAAAATATTTCTAAGTATGGAAGTACCGTCTCGTAACTTTGTCATGCAGAATTATTTTAAGTACCATTACATGGTCAATGTCAAGGCACGTATGGAGTCACACGGACCGTGTAGTCATCTGTGTGGTACCCCTTAGCTTCGAATAATTTCCCTCTACGAAATTTCTAAGTGATGGTCCACGACCACTATTCACGGTCCGTCCGATGTCTCATAGACCACGTAATGGACCGTGTAGACCTGATGGTTCCGATTTTCGCCCATTTCATTAATGACGTTTATGTAATTTTAATTTATTTTAATTATGAATTATGACCTTTTTATCTATCCTAAACCCCTAATTCAGCCGACACCCCTCCCCGCTTAATTCATTCTCCTAAAACTTTCTACCCCTCATACGATCACCTCTAAATTCCTCTCTACTCTCCCCTCTCATAGGTTCAAGGCTAGGGTTCAATTGAAGTCCAATTCAGGCTAAATCCTCCCTTAAATACAGCTCCTCAATCAAGGTATGTGGGATTGATTCTTGGTCCCTTTTTACCAAGATGACCCAAAAGTCTTTTCAATTGATTTCATGAACTTTTGTTTACTTGAATAAGGGTTTTCATTATTTTTTTTTTATTAAATCCAATTGATGTATGGGTTGCATTCTACCTATGATTTCAATTCACTTTGATTATTGTTATGATGATTTACCTTGAGTAATGAAGTTATGAACATGTATGCCCCCTTTTAAAGTTGATTTATGCATGGGAGACTTATACTATGTTGTAGATGTGGATTTAACTATGGATTTACTTAATTTAACATTATGATATTAATTTTAACTTGAATCAATGTTACCCATGCCAACCTCATATCATGCATTGCACTAGCATTCATGAACATTGGTTTATATGGATTATGAAGTGGGTTAAGCCCAATTCTTTTTTATGAAACTACTATGATATGATTTTTGGGTAAGACATTGGTTATGAAAAGAATGTGATCACATACATGTCTATGATCATGGCTCCTTGAGCATTCTAGGTGCTTGCACCATTCTGTATATGTGGATGAGCTATTCCTTGCCTGAGCATTATGATTATGATTCATGATTTGGCATTTAAGCCTAAACGTGTATTGAACGGTTTGAAATGAGCATTATATCTTTTGAAAGCACATATATGTATAAGTATTCATGTGGGATGTTATTGACTTAGCACCGATGAATTAGGGGCATTAGGGCTATCCCCAAGGGCCCTCTCCCTTTCCTTGAACTATGTGCCAACATAGGAACGTTAACCATTACCAAAATGACTGGGTCGTAAGGAATGATTATTTGTTTATGATTATGATATGTTAGGTACAATTCTGGAAAATCCTTCCAAGATGGTGTGTTTCGTAAAGAAGGAGACCATCCACCAAAATCGTGAGTTCCGTAAGGTGTGATATAGATTACCTTTGGCAAGTAGTCTTCTGTTACCTATGGAGGTCTTTATCAGACTAATTAATGTAATAGCTCGCATGGATTTGATTTGTCGGTTATAGTCCATCCCCACTATATATGAGCATTGTGCATTTCATGCATCATAAATTTCACGGCATCTTGTATATATATTTCCATTGAATATATGATTCTTTCTATACTATGTGCCCTTGTTATCTAATATTGAAATGCAGGTTTTGGTAAGTCATACGCATTGCATGCCCGCATACTTAGTACATTCAAACGTACTAACGCATACTCTATGCCTTCATAATTTTACTATGTAGGGGCCAAACACTTTAATTACCAACCGTTTGACGAATAGTCTGATCCAAAAGTATACTATGGTGAGTCCCATCTTCCAAGGACGAGCCAAATGTCTTTCCTTTATGTTATTTTAGAATATTCTTTCTTATTTGAGGGTGAGCCCAGATCTTATCCTGGCCCCCATTCTGTTTTGACTAGAGGCATTTGTTGGACATCATGTAGACTCCTTAAAGTCTTTATGTTATGCGAAATATTAGGTGTACATACCTCTATGAATTGATTTATGAACATCTTGTACCTTGATTATATATCTATGGTTAATAATGTGGAAAGTCCTAATTTCCCCGTTTTGCCCCATAGTGTGAATCCTATTTCCCCCTCCCTTAGAAATATGTGTTACTATTTGAATGTTATTCATGAACCAATGATGTGGATATAGATACTTGCGTCTTGTTTGGGGACTCTCGAGGTCCCATTCGTTTTGTCACATCTAGGCCCTAACCCCGGGTCATGACAAATTTATAGAGTTCCTAAGGTTTTGGATATTTGAGTCCTAAACTAGTTTTAATGAGCCTTTTCGGGTTTCAGGTTGAAGAAACCTCAAAATAGAATTCTGACGGTTCCATTGAGTCCAGAAAATCATTTCTAGTTGTATTCCTTGTTAAGTTTATGTTCACAGGATTTTGAATGAATCCCGAGATTTTTATGACTTTCCTATGCTTTGTTTGCTGCAATCTGGTGCAACACATTCATGGGATGCCCTTTGCATTCACGAAGTATTAAGGTCCTTGACCTCCACGTTCGCTGAGTAAACGTGCCTAACCCCTCGCATTTGCAAAATTCGGTTTTGTGTAGCTTTGTCGTTCGCAGACCATAATTACGCCAGAAATAGTAAGTTCTTTCAAAGAGACGGGTTTTAGTGAGCTCTTTTAAAGTGACAGGTTTTATTACTTTTCCACCATTTTTAATGTTCCAAGCTTCATTTTTTAAAAAGATTCTTCAAGTTTTTTCAAGGCAAATCTATTGGGTAACTATTTTTTAACCTATTTCTTCTATTTTCATTGATCAAATTGTGTTTTTAACTTAGAATTTTGGGTTTTTAATTGTAGAAAGTGGGGATTTTTTGCATATTGATTCCTAATGCTAAATTGATGATTGACCTTATTGTAACTCCATTTTATAAAAAAAAACTCTCACCGTGGACGTCCTTATTACTTTAGAAATGTTGTACTAATTTTCAGATTCCGAGCACTTTTCCAGCATGGGATTTTTTACTAGTTTAGCCTTTTCACCCCAATTGATTGATTTTATTGTCATTAGATTTGTTATGTGATTGTGATGCTATATTTGCTTAGAATGTGGTGATTTTGATTATCATGGCAGGGGAAAAGTTGTGGATATGACTTGATTCGAGACTTTTCTGAGGTAAGTGGACTTGTACCCTTTTGTTAAGTATAATTGAACCTTTCATGCTCCTATGCATATGGAATTAAGTGTTTTGGGGTAGAATTACATACTTATAGGCTTTGATCATGAGATTTCGAATCCTGTACTTGTTAATGTTGTGAAATAATGACTTGTGAATTAATTGTAGAATTGTGATACATGTGATCTAATGGATTCTTTGATATTGATGTCGATATGGTCCTTATGTTGAAACTATGATGATATTGAGAACTTGATAATATTGAAACTCTGATGATATTGCGATCACGATGACATTAAAATTGTGATGATTTTGAGAACTTGATGATATTAAAACTCTGATGAGACTCAGATTGTGTACATTGCATTCACTATTATTTGTGCATTGGTACTTGTGATGGCTATGACCAAGTAATGAGTAAGGTAACATATGGTTGTGTGGTCGTGGTTTTTACCAGTCGATAATTTGCCAAGGTTTCCATTTGAGAGCCGAGGTAATATAGTGGCTGATATTATAGCCAAGGTCATTTCTTGTTGCATTAGCATTGGCTGAGGTCATTGCTAGCAATATTCATGGATACATGGTCCTTGTACGACACACATGGATTCATATGTGGCACAGATGTAATCAACAAAGGGTATCATTAGATAGATATGCATCATAATTATTTGACATTGCATCTCATTATTCACATCTCATGGCATCCACTCCATCTCATATCATTCTCTCTTGATATTATTATGGTGTTGTGTGAGAATTGTGAATAGTCTGAAGCCGTTTATGATAAGAAATATCTACTGTATCATGTGATTCTGTATATTTAGTTGGATATTTTTAAATTGATGCTATGTGATGTATATTCATATATGTGTATTCTTATATGCTCGGACTTTACTAAGTGCAGGTGTGTAGTTAAGCGTTCTATGGTAGGAAGAATAGGAGTACTTGTGTTCTTCATTGCTTTGCTTTCGGTTAGTTTTCATTTGCTGAGTACTATGTGTTTGGTGCTCACCCTTGCTACATTTTTTGTAGGTTGTGATCTCGGTCCCTCTTGCTAGACTTCATCATTACAAGACTAGCATTCAGAGCACCTGAGAGATAGATGCTTATATCATCAGCAGGCCTTCGAGAATTACATTTCATGTTTTGTTCTATTTGAGAACTTGACATTGAGACATATATTTTATTGAGTATTCTATGACTAAAGGCCTATACATTTGACACTAGTTCTGGGATGGTTGTACTTCTTGCTTCCTTATTTTATCCATTGTATTAGACTATTTTGTCTTCTGCTTTTGTTATTGTGTTAGGTTGTTCAGGTTTGGGCTGACTCACTGAGTGCGTTAAGTGAGTGCCATCACACTCAGATTTCAGGTTGTGACATGTATGGAGCCATATATCCTTTCATGTGTGAATATCCTGCATCAACTAAATAATAATATTTGTTTCTTCATGGCTTCAAAAAGTTGAGCTCATGTCTATGAAGAGCCTCACCAAATATACGACTACCATGAGTTGCTCATTCCCACCCATCCCATGCAAATGTAAAACATATATTAAAATCACAACGTCAAGAATATTTTGAGTCGGATAACCTTTATGTCTAACGTATAATGACCTTGCCTTTCATTTTTGAGCTTATCTATGAAGATTACTACTCTTCCCCATTTGTTAATGCTTTGGACCTATTTTGATCAATTTGTGTGGGTGGAACTGAGATCTTGTGTTTTAAAAATGAAAAAGATAGGTTTTAGCATTTTCAGAAGCCTATGATTTTGAAAAAGTGAGTTGTTATACCATTCTAAGTTTCGGGTATCAGAACGAATATTCACCAATACCACTAGCTCCGCAACATCAAATTTGGGAGAAGATAAAAATTAAATTTGGAGTTAAAACTGGGAGTTTGGACCCAAAGTAGTATTTTCAATTTATTTCAGAGCCTAAGTTTGACTTTAATCAACATTTGGTGTTCAGAGCTTTAATTGAAATTTTTATAGTTACAATGGTTCCACATGATGAACCTAATGCTAAAAATTGTCTCATTCTAATTTTTGGAGTTTCTGATGGCAGTTTTAATATTTTGTATTTTAACTAGTTTTAACTATCTTTATCAAGAACCGAGTCAAAGAGACCTCAAAATCAAATTCTAATAATTCCATTGAGTCCAGAAAGCCATTTCTGTTAGCGATACACGTTTAGTTTGTATGAATTCGGTTCCAAAAAAACCATGAGGATCTGTTTTGAGTTCGAAACTATAACTGGTTTTGAAAATTCGCTATAGGTCATTCTGATCTTCGTATTTGTAGTTTTATTTTCCGTGTTCATGGAGGCGTATGCACCTTGATCTCCAATCACGGATGCCTTTTCCACATTTGTGGAGGTTCACCCCCTTCTACTACATATTCACAAATGACCCCTTTGCATTCGTGGAGGTTTGTAAAAACGTAAAGCTTTGCATTCGCGGACTCATTCTAGCGTTCGCGAAATACATTCTATGTCTGATAAGTTTAATAATGATAAAACACCATTTTCAACTATTTTTTAATATTTCTAAGATTTATGGGACGATTTTTAACGAGGATTCATGGGAAACGTTTTGGTAAGTGTTTCAAACCCAAAGTGATTAATTTCTATGACATTTCTTTTGATTTTGTTTTGAATTTCATGATTTTGAATGTTTCAAATTGGGGTTTTTATGTCTACATTTTGGAAGCTTTAATGGTTCATTTCTCCATAAATTTGACTTTAATTTCAATGGGATTTTCACCCATGAACTCCTTTTCTCGTGTAGAATTATAATTTTGAGTTAATTTCCAAATTCATGAATCACAAATTTTTGCCCTAATTTGGACCCTTTTGCCCTAGATCGAATTCATGCCAGCATGGGTATCAAAATTCATCCCTTGACCCATATTATCTATTCTTGATGGTGGTTGATTTATTCAAGCTTGTCTTTTAGGCTTGGAGCAGCCAGAAGCCTAGTTCGAGTGTCGTTTCAGTATTAAGGTAGGTTCGACTAACCTTTTTTGGCAATGGATTTGAGTTATTGGCTATGTTAATTTGATAATTGTAAGATTAGGATTGCTTCATGAGTAATTGGATTGGTATGATAGTACTTTTGTGAATATATGATATCGATTGTACTGGATTTGGGGTAAATTATGCACTTGTTGGCAAATTGATATGTTTCAATGATAATTGACATAGTTTTGGATGTTGTTGTGGTAATATGGGACTTGTGATATCTTTTAGGAAATATCGTGGTAATTAATGGCATTTGAGATATCCTTTGGGACTCATGTGCATATTTTGGGACTTGTAGAGTCTGGTGATAGCGGCATATTTGACTATTGTTTAAAATGTGGTGATTTGAGGCATCTTGATGGCTTGCGGTACCAATTGTGGGACTTGGTTCCCTTTTGGATTATGTGATCGTTATTTATCTATTATTTTAGTATATTGCTGGCATATACATTGATTTGTGGCGTTAACATACGTTCATTCCATATTGCATTTTTACCACCCTATGACCATGGGCAGGTGGCAAGGTTGAGATATTGTAATATCATTTTAAAACCCCCTGACCACGGGCAGGTGAAAGGTTGAGATTGTAACACCTTTTTAAAACTCCTTTACTATGGGATGGTGGCAAGGTTGAGATTGTAACACCTTTTTAAGACCCTTCGATCATGGAAAGTTTCAAGGTTTAGATATTATAACACCCTTTGACAGTGACAAGGTGGTGAGGTTGAGAGATTTTTGTATATGGTCGGTGAGGCCCCTTATGAGATCTACCTAGTAGCTTTAGCTCAGTAGATGTGTACACGGATTGTGTGACAATCATGATTCCACCCCATGCATTTCATTCATTCATTCATTTCATTTGCACTTTTGTTATAGGTGAAAAAGATTCTTATTTATTATATGTTCACCCAATTTCTCTTCTCTAGTTGGTTGAACCTATTGTGTACATTTTTGTGTACTTACCACAACTATGTTTCTTACCTGCAGATCAAGCACAAGGACTCCCATATGGTTGTTGATCTTCTTGAGTAGAGTTTCTTATTCCTTTCCTAGATTACAATAGCGAGGCTTAGTAATCAAGTCTCCATTGTATTTTGTAATTCATTTTGTAGTTGTATCTTTGTTCCCAACTATGTACTTTCTTTCTGAGACAACGTTGTATTTACTCTTTCTCATACTATTTAGAAGCTCTTGTACTCATAACTCTAGGTTTTGGGATGTTACTTAACTATTTGTGATTGTTATATTTTTCTCTCTTATCTTTTAGTTGCAATTTGATTTTTGGTCCTGACAAGTTTGGTATCAACGCTCTAGGTTCGTTGGGATCGTGAATTAGGAGCAAGTTGTCTAGTAGAGTCTCAAGGATTGGTATGTAGGCATCCACACCCATCTTCAGGAGGCTACGAGTAACATGGTAGGAAATGTCTTCCATCTTTGTTCTATTCATGTGTTTGTCTATATCAACTATTTTGAAACTATCTAATCTACTCCTTCTACGTAGATACCAATGATTAAAGCCCGAAAGTTAGTGGGTGAGTTCAAGGAAGATGATATGGGCCCCACCTGTAGTAGAGGGAAGGCCTATGGTAGGGCCGAGGTCATGGACGTGCTAAAGGATCGGCTCCACCCAAGGGACAAACAAGAGAAGCTTCAACGGAGCCTGAGTATGAGTCATGGGACCTACATACCCTATTCCACCACCATCAGCCCCAAATGCCATGCTTTCAGTTCAGGATCTACTTCAACAAGTATTGGCCACACTTAAGGGAGATTTTCCTACTCCTTTTATTCTCAATGCACTAGCTCCTACAGTGCTGGTTGGCCTTTTTACAACTCCAGTTAATCCACTTATAGTGCATGTTGGTCCTTCATTATCTCCAATGGGTCCTCCTATGGGTTTAATTATTCTGTCTTAGCTCGATCAATCGAGTACAAAGTCACAGCTTTCGGTTTTGTCTATTGCACCATTTAACACACCGCCAAGGGTTATGGTACCACCAGCTTCTGCTAGCCCTACTATGTCTATTATTGAGCAGAAGTGTTTTGAGAGATTTGTTCGATTAGCCCCTCCCAAGTTTGATGGTACACCTAGTAACAAAGCTTATGACATTCTACATAATGTCAAGATTGTTTGTGTAATTTAGCTATTCTTCAAACTCACATAGTTGCTTATACCTCCTATAAATTCATTGACTTGGCCAAAGAGTGGTTGAGATAAGTTTTCACTCATAGACCATTTGGATCTCCAGATGTGTCTCGGGACCAATTTACTAAGGTGTTTTAGGAAAGGTTTGTGCCTTATAGCCTCTAGGACAGCTGGCGAGATGAATTAGATTTGCTATAGCAGGCATCTATGCCAGTATCTGATTATAAAGCTAGGTTTCATGAGCATTCTATATATGCCTTATCTAGTATCACAATAGTGTTTGAGAGGATTCGGCGTTTCGCCATGGGGTTAACGGGATATCTTCAGGTAATGACAACTTCATTGGTCTTTGCAGGTGGTACTTTTCAAAGTGTAGTGGATCACGCTCTATGATAGAGCGTATTAGGCATGATCATCACGGAAGCTGGGAGATTCCACTAGCATAGTCAATTCAGTGGGCACCCCATGAGATAGAGAGTTTCATAAGTAGGGTCAACAAGGTAGAGCAGTTCATGCAACTATTCTAGCCACTGACAATATTGACAGATTTATGCTTATTCAGATGAGCCGTGGCTGCTCATCAAGTACAACAAGGTATGGTGGTTTTCCGAACAGTCATCTCAGGATGGGATCCTACAGCTTGTTTTGTTTGTGATGAGGTTGGGCACTTGGCCAAATATTATCCTCATCTTGCATCTTTTACTTAGTCATCGGGGAAAAAACCAACTAGTCCAGCCCCAGTACCAATAACAAGGGATACTTCTCGGGGAATGAGAGGTGGTACAAGAGAAGGAAGATGTAAGGCCCGACATGTTGAAACGTATGATGGTGCAAAAGGAAAATGGATCCATGGAAATTTTCAATGTATCAATGGTCCTTACAAGAGGCCTTACGGGACGTATGTTGATTTACGAGCCATACATTTGTTCGTGGGTATAAATCATGTATTCTAGTGACTCAATTTGAGAGGCCATCTATATATGAGGGGTCCCACGAGCTATTGAGAGTACTACAAGTCGTAAGTTATGCTCGTAAATTGAAGGTTAAATATGGTGAAATTGGGAACTTTCAGGGATTATTTTTAGGCCTCATTAGATGACCCATAATAGGCTTTACGAGTCGTAGACCATATCATTGAGTGAGAATCGGAGAACGGGTTTCCGAAACTCTATCAGACGAACCCCATCTATGGCCCGTAAAATGCATTATGACCCATAGATAAGGTCTCATGGTCCTATCCAGTGGATCTTTATAAAGTGATGTTTCAACCTTTTTCTGTTCTCTTAACAACCTCATCTAGTCCTTCCATAGCCCCTCATGCAATGCCAAGCCCCTCTCATCAAGTCGAGTGCAAACGATTCCAATCACATATGTTCTAGAATAAGTTCGTGTATGTATCAATTTCAAATCATCCTATCTATTAGGACACAATGAATTAGATGCTAGCGACTGACCAAGTGAAAACTATTTGAATTATCTTTCCAACGCAACTGGTTTCACCTTATTTGGAGTTTAGACCAAAACGTTATGCCAATTATAATGAAGCACTATCAAGATGTCAGTTTCTACGACCCACTCTATGGGCCGTGGAATAAATTACGGCCCGTAAATGGGTTTCGTGAAACTATCCAGCCAACTTTTAAAGAGGGTGTTTTTGACCGTTCCCCACACCCTATGCCCAAAACTGCGTCATTTTACCTCATGTACGCCCTATATCAACCCTAATTCATCCCCTTCCTCCTCATTCAAAAAATATTATAAGTCCCTAATCCTCTCAAAACACTCCTAAGCCTTCAAGCTTCTATGAATAGGGAAACAAGCTAGTGTTTTGGTTTCTTCACTTCCAAATAGAATTTTTTCTTCTTTAGTTAATAAGGTATGTGGGTTTGATTGTGGGAACCTTCCTTACCACAAGTCCAACCATTCTTCTTCTCTAAATACATCACATTTATGGATATTTATGGGTATTTTATGAACTCTTGCATATGATTTTACTATTATGCATTCTATGATCGTTTATTTTTATGCATTATCATGAAGTGAAATGTCATGTGAAATTTATGATTTTGTATGAGTGTGTAGGAAGTCTTAACTAGGTTTTACTTGATAAGGTTGATTACTTTGAATGATTTTAAAAGAGGAACTTTATTTACACTTCTGATGTCTTAAACCTTAAAGAGGGACTTTATTTACAATTCTGATGTCTTAAACCTTGGTCTTTGTTTGACTTAAGCATAAAGGCATACCCACCATATTTTGACCAAAGATGTATTCCAAACTTCCTATGTGGTTATAGGTCTTATGGGTGGATACATAGGCTACTCTTTGATGAATGTTGAGCTATTTGACATAATGCTATGACCATAATTATTAATACGAGGTTTGTGTAAGATGAGTTTTATGTTCCCGTGTCCATGTTTTTGAAGATGACCTATATAATTAGGATGGATTGAGTAAAAATGATTCACCCTAATGATTTTCACTATGTGTCTTTAAATATGATTTCCAAATGATGAGGATCCATTCATGTGCTATGAAGGTTTATGAATGAAATTGGGTTTTGATATGAATAACAATAGGACTTAACTAGCGAGTTATTTTGATGATAATAGGTTGTTAAAATGGTTATTGAATGATCATGTTTTATTACATGTATATCCGATACTCTTGAATCGCATGATTTCAAGTTTATGTACATGCACCCATCATGATTTGATTTAAAGTTGCATGCTAAAGTTATTAGGTCATGAATGCCTTATGGCAACATATGTATATTAAGCATGTTGAGACTAACAAGGGTCCTAACAAGTATGCTATGAGCTTATGAGCATGATACGAATGATAAAAATTATGTAAAGCCCTATCTTGATGCTACAATCTATGATTTATAAACTATGGGCTATCATAGGATATTTCTTAACTCCTATCGAAAAGATTGTAACGTAAGGTATGGAAATCCCTTGACTCCTACCAAAGGATTGTATCGTGAGGTACCTCTTAAGTGATCCGAAGGCTCAATCCTTAATCCGAATAGTCTAATTAGAAGGATCAGGCTCACAACCTACAAAAATGCAGCAAGGGATGAGCACCAAACAACACGACACTCAGCAGATGTAAACTAACCAAAAGTAAAGCAATGAAGAACAGAAGTACTCTTTACACCCAACCACATATCGCCAAACTACACACCTACACTCAGACTAGTCTCAACACAATATAATATATATACAAATTGCAGAATATAAATACAAACTCATCACTTAGCATCATCTCTCAAAATATCCTGATGATACACAAGTTAAATTGTAGAATAGATGTCCAATCTCATCATAATACAAATAATAATATCAAGGAAGGATGATATGAGGTGGAGTGAATTCCATGAGACATAAATAATGTGATGCAATGTCAACTAATCATGATTCATGTTTGTCCTATGGTACACATTTCCTGATAACCTCATATTGCAACCCACGGGGGCCACGCAAAGACCATGTATCTATGAACACTATCGGCAATGACCTCGGACAATGCTCACTCGTTCGAAAATGAGCTCGGACACAAAATCAGCTAACATATGTTGGCTCGCTTGTAGATACCTCGGCTAATCATCGATCGATAGAGACTTCGGTCACCAATCCACATGATACCTTACATATCTCTCAGCCATAGCCATCACAAGTACCAATGCACAAATAATAGTTAATGCAATGTGCATGATATCAGTTTCACCACAGTATCTATATCATAATTATATAAATATCATTGTAGTTTCAATACCAATAACATCTCAATATAAGTTCCACCTTGATATCAATATCAAATAATTCACAAGATTGCATGTATTACGAATCCACAATTACTTCACTAGTCATGATATCACCACATGAATAATTACTCAATTCGAAAACTCATGATTAAAGCCTATGAAGATATAATTCTACCCAAAATTACTCGATTCCATACATATAGGAGCATACAAGGTTCAACCATACTTAACAAAAAGATTAAAAGTCCACTTGCTTTAGAAAAAGACTCGAATTAATTTTAATCAATGGTGTTTCCCCTTCCACGATAATCTAAATCGCCACAATCTGTTCAAATAAAGTATCACAATCACATAACAAATCTACCAATATCAAAATCACCAATTTGAATAAAAAAGCAAACTGGTCAAAAATCCCATGTCGGGAAAAGTAGCCGAAAATTGAATATTAATGCATGAAACGCTCTCTAAGTGATAAGGAATTGAACGGTGAAAATCATTTTGAAATTGAAGTTAAAATGATAGAGGAATCATCAATTTAGTTTCGTAACTTCTTCTAAAACAAATTCAACATTTCAGAGCTAATGGAATTGACGAATTTCTGTTCCGATACTCAAAACTCAGAATGGTGCAACAACTCACATTTTCAATAATATAGACTTCCAAAAATACTAAAACTCATATTTTCTATTTTTAAAATACAAGATCTCAGTTCCAATAGTACAAATAGTTCAAAATAGGTCCAAAGCAACTTACGAAAGGGCAAAATAATAATCATTGATAAGCTCAAAAAAATCCAGCAAGGTCATTACATTATTCACCACTAAAAACAATGTTTGACCTAGAACATATGGGAAAGAAAGGTACCCGATGCCTTAGAAAGCCTAGGATACCTAGCCCTCATGCCTCAATCCGACCGCAAGTAGCCTCCTCGATGGGTTGATGCCACCACTAAACCTTCGCCAAAGGTATGTCCTTCATCCTCAACCTCCGTACCTACCTATCAAAATTAGCTACTTGCTCCTCCTCATATGGAAATTTAGAACCCAACTAAACTGAATCATAGGAAATCACATGTGATTCATCTAGAATGTATCGGTGGAGCATGGAGACATGAAATACAGGATGAACTGCTGATAGTCTCGATGGCAATGCTAACTCATAAACAACCTTACGTACCCTTCTCAAGATCTGAAACCATGCAATACATCTTGAGCTGAGCTTTGCCTTCTTTCCAAATCTCATCACACCCTTAATGGGTGATATCCTCAGCCACACACTATCTCCAACCATGAACTCTATAGGTCTACTCATCCTGTCCACAAAACTCTTCTGGCAGCTCTGGGTTATTAACAACCTACTGTGTATCAACTGGACTCGATTCATAGCATCTCTGAGAAAATCAACACCCAAAGGATTGGTTGTACGCAAATTAAAACCTCCGATAGGCGACATACACCTCCAACGATATAATTCCTGAAACGGTACCATCTGAATGCTAGAATGATAACTGTTATTATAAAGAAACTCTGCCAAAGGTAAATACTCATCCCATTAGGCGCTAAAATCTGTCACACATGCTCGAAACATATCCTTTAACACTTGAAAAGTGTGCTCGGACTGTCTATTAGTCTGAGGGTGGAAAGCTAAACTCAAATCCAACCGAGTACCCAAACCATGATTTAGATCCTTCAGATATTGGAAATGAACAAAGATCCTTTCTCAGACACTATACACACTGGCACCCCATGCAATCAAACAACATCAATGATACACAACCTAGCGAACTGCTCCACACTGTAGCTAATCTTCATTGGTAGGAAGTGAGCAGACGTAGTGAATCCATCTTCAATCACACAAACTGAGTCAAAAATGGCCAAAGCCAGGGCAAACCAGTAACAAAATCCATAGTAATGTGTTCCCACTTCTACTCAAAAATGGTCATCCTCGCATTGAACCTCAATGCCTTTTGTGCTCATATTTGACTTGTTCACAGTTCAAACACTTCACCACAAACTCCACAATATTTCTCCTCATCCCACAACACCAATAATGTTGTTTCAAATCATGATACATCTTTGCCACACTGTGATGGATAGAATATCTAGCACAATGCACCTTTTCCAATATCAACCTCACCCAATCTCCTACCTTAGGCATACATATTCGACCATTAATCCTCAAAACTCCCTCCGAATCAACAACAGCTGCCTTTGCTTCACCTCTCAAGAAGGTAACTAAAACCTCAATACACCTTATTCACCACTAAAGACTCACCTACTAGGGTTGAAACACTTATAGGCTTTGTAATAGGATCACACAAAATTCTAAGATCTATGGCTAAATGAGCTGATACATATAAATATGTAGAGACTAGATCAAATAAAATTGAAGCAGAATGGTGACTCACAAAAACCATACCTATAAAAACAATATCAGAGGCTTCTCTCTCAGCCTGTTCTGGAACTACATAGCATACCCTTTGACCTCCACTTGAATGTGGGCCTTTACGAGCTCCACCTCTCAATCTTCATCTACTTCCTCTAGTACCACCTTTCATGCCCTGATAAGTATCCCTCGTTGTTGGTACTGAGGTAGGAAACACAGGCTGGGTTCCTGATGACTAAGTAGGAGGTGCAACATGAGGACAACAGTTGGCACAGTGTATAACCTTATCATAAACAAAACAAACACCGGTATCTTATCCCTAGGATGACTGTTTGTAGAAACCACCACGCCTTATTGTACCTAATGAGTTGTTATTGCTCATCTGAATTGGCCTAGATCCTTTAATACTGTTAGTAGCTGGCTACATGAACTACTCTACCCTGGTGAATCTACCTATAAAACTATCTATCTCGTGGTGCATGCCCACTGAACTGAAAATGTTGGAGGAATATCTTTTTTGTCCTCCCTAAGGGTCATGCCTAATACGCTCTATCATATGAGTGTCATCCACCATACCCTATAAAGTACCACCTACTAGGACCAGTGAAGTTGTAGCCTCGTGAAGATATCCTGTTAACCCCTCGGTGAAACATCGAATCCTCTCAAACTCTATAGGGATGATATGTAAGGCACATCTAGAAACCTCAATAAACCTAGCCTCATAATCTAATATTGACATAGACGCCTGCTTTAGCTGATCAAACTCATCTCGCTAGCCATCCTAGAGGCTATAAGGCATAAACCTACCGCAGGAAACTAGCCCTAAGTCATAGCTGATGATTAAACAAGTCTATGAGCCAAAATTGATCTCCACCACTCCTTGGCCAAGTCAGTGAACTAATAGAATGTATAAGCAACTCCCTGAGTCTCAAGAATAACCAAATTACACAACCTATCCTAATAATCTAATAGAAAGTCATAAGCTTTGTCACTAGGTGTACCGTAAAACCTGGGAGGGGCTAACTGAACAAATCTCTCAAAACTCTTCTGCTCGATAGTAGACAGAGCAAGGCTAGAAGAAGTTGGTTGTACCTTAAGCCTAGGCGGTGTGATAGATAGTGCAATACACAAATTCAAAAGCTGTGACTCGGTACTCAATTAATCAAGCTGAGGAGGAATAAATGAAACCTTGAGAGGATCCACTAGAGTTGATGATATAAACATGTGCTATAGGTGGATCAACTGGAGATGTAGAAGGGCCAACCGAGATTATAGGAGCCAGTGCGTCAAGAATAATGGGACTATCCCTCAAGTCTTGTCAATACTCATAGAAGCTAATGGTGGTAGAATAGGGTCTGTAGATCCCTCAGACTCATACTTAGGCTCCAATGAAGTTGCTCTAGGATGTCCCTTCGATGGAGCCGCCTCTCTAGCACATCCATGATCCTGGCTCTTCCACGAGCCATGCTTCGACCACGGGTGGGGGTTATATTAACTTGCTCGAACTCACTCGCCAACCATTGGGCTCTAATCATTGGAATCTGTGCAGAAGGAGTAGACTAGATACTCTTAAAATTGTTGATATGGAGAAACACACGAATAGAAGCAATACTGAGGACTTTTCCTATCAAGTTCCCCATAGCCTTCTAAATATGGGCATGGACGCCTACATACCAATCCCTAAGACTCTACTTGACACGCCGCTCTTGACTCACAATATCAACGAACCTAGAGCTATACGACCCAAAACCAAATCGCAACTAAAAGAAGAGAGAAAAATAGAACAATCACAACACTTAATTAAAATCCTAAAATCGTAGATTCATAAGTACAAGAGCTTCTAAATAGTATGAAAAAGTGTAAATAAAAAGTTGTCTCATAAAAAAGTACATAGTCGTGAACAAAGATACAACTAGAAATGAATGTAAAAAGTACAATGGGGACTTGATCACTAAGCCTCACTGTTGTAATCTGGGGAAGGAATAAGAAAACTCCACCCGAGAAGATAAACTACCACTTGGGAGTCCCTGTGCTCGACAAGGAGGGCGGAAACATATTTGGGGTGAGTACACCATAATGTACACAATAGGTTCAACTGATTAGATAAGAGAAATCGGATAAGCATATAATCAATTAGAATCTCTTTCACATATGTGAACACATTAAATGAATGAATGTATGCATGGGGTGGAATCATGATTGTCACACAACCGGTGTAGGCATTTACTGAGCTAGAGCTACTAGATAGATACCATAGGGGACACGCAGACTGTATACAAAAATATCTCAACCTTGCCACCTACCCATGGTCAAGGGGTTTTATAATATCTTAACATTCCAACTTGCCCATAGTCGAGAGGTTTTAAAAATGTGTTACAATCTTAACCTTGACACTTGCCCGTGGTCAAAGGGTTTTAAAAAGGTGTTACAATCTCAACCTTGCGACCTGCCAGTGGTCAAAGAGTTTTAAAAGGTGTTACAATATCTAAACCCTTCCACCTATCCGTAGTCATGGGGTGGTACAAATGCAACATAAAATGAATGCATGTCAATGCCACAAATTAATATATATGCCAACAATACTAGGAAATAATAAATATATAACAATAATAAAATTAGAAGGGAAAGCAAAGTCCCACAATTCGTACAACAATCCATCAACAAGAATCATATCACTAATTCATCAATAATCAAATATACCACTCTCACCGGACTTTGCAAGCCCAAAAGATGCACCTGAAACTCAAAATGTATCTCATACACCATTAATCACTAGGATTTTTCCCAAAAGATATCACAAGGCTCGTTTTACGACAACAACATCCAAAAGTATGTCAAGTGTCATGAAAACATCTCAATTTGCCAACAAGTCAACAATTTATCCAAAATCCAACGCAACAGATATATATTTTCACCAAAATACTACCATGTCAACCCAATTACTCATGAAGCAATTGTAATTTTACAATTATCACATTAACATATCCAATAACTCAAATCTTGTAAGGACCCCGACTTGGTATGACCTTAAAGGTGGTTTAAATTTGGTTCTAAAAATGTTTTGACCAAGGTGACAGCGTATGGGCACCTCCACAGGCTATGTGACTTACCACGGGCCGCATGGAGGTGCATTGAGGTGAACCTTGGTGTTGTGTGTAAGTGTTGGCTTTAATGTTTTAGTTTAAGACCAAGGCACGCACCACATAAACCCCACACGGTTCAAGTGGCACTTTATAGACCGTGAGGTGGCTTATGTGAGTGGCATTAGCCTTGAAAACCATATTTTTGCGAAGGATTTTAACACATGAACCTTTGACGGACCGTATAACCCCTTCACAGTCTGCATGGGACTCCATATGAGTGTTGTTGTGAAAACTTTCTAACTATGGAATCACTATTTTGGAACTTCGCCAATGAGAATTTCATTAAGTGTGGCTTCACGAAAGAGCATACGGTTTGTGTGCCTTGGTATGGACCATGTGACCCTTGTATGGGACCCCTTGCAAGGTTTTAACCTCCATTTTATCAATGGCATTCTTGTAATTTTAGCTACTCCTAAGGGACTTTTGTGACTTTCTATGCTATCCTATGACATTCAAATGACCTATACTTTTCTTCTCTCAATTAAATTCATTCAACAGCTATAATTTATTCAAGCTCACTCTCAAGAACTCCTCTCAAAAACTCTATTGAAGGCTTATCTTGGAAATTAAGGAAAGGTTCTTTTCTTCATCAAATTCTTCTTGTTTCTCCTTCGTGAAGTAAGGTATGTGGGATTGGTTCATGGTCCCTTTCAACCATGAAGACCCAAAATCATTTACATTTGATTTTTATGAAATGGAGCTTACTTTAAACGCGAGTCTTTTAGATTATTGTTTATTTAATTCAATTGAGATTTAAGCTATGTTTAATTGTTGTTTCAAAAGTGATTTAAGCCCTAGTATGTAGAATTACATGAATATTATGAAGATTTGAATATGCATTGTCCCTTTAAATGAGATTTAAGCATGGCTAATCTTAATTATGAATAAAATTTTGATTTACTTATGGATTTGCTTGAATTTAATATTTTATTGATAGATTTAAGTTTGAATCTCTATTTCCTATGCTATTCTCTTATCATTCATGGCATATGCATTGGTTTTGATGAAAATTATTCGGTGGGTTAAGCCCACATATGTTTATGAGTTTTCTTTTTATAAAAGTATGGTTATGACAAGAATGTGATCATATAAATATCTATGATATGACTCTTTGATCAAATTTAGGGTTTTTACACAATTATGATATATGTGAATGAGCTATTCCTATACATGAAAGTATGATATGAAGTATTATTTGGCTTTTGAGCCCAAATGTGCATGATTGTGAAGAATGTTTGGCTTTTAAGAGTGCATTGTAATGCCTAAGAGTGCATTGTAATGTTTTGAAATGATGTATGCCTCTTTTGAAAGCATGTATATGTATTCTTGTGGGATGAAGAATTAGCACCGAAAGGACCTTGAGATTAGAGGCTTATCCCGTTAGTTGGGGCATGACCCACTAGAAGTGAATCCCACTGTCCCATATCTATGTGCCAGCAAAGGTGTATAGTAACCTTTACTGAAGTGACCGGGTCATAAGGTATAGTTACAAATATGATATGATATGGAAATATTTCAAATATGATGGGGTCATAAGAAAGGTGGCTATCATACTGAGATGACCAGGTCATAAGGTTTGGTATGGATTACCTTTGGCAAGTAATCTTCTCTCACCCGATGGGAGGTCTACATTGGGAAAATTCATGTAATAGCTCACAAGGGTCTGAGATGGTTGTTATGGTTGCAACCCCTCTATATGAAGCATTATGGCAATTCATGCATCATGGATTTCATGACCTATTATTATATTACTCTTCTTTGCTATATATCTCTTTCTATGTATGTGCCCTTTCCATCTATCATTGAATGCAGGTTCAATGAGTTCATATGTATTACATGCCCATATACTTAGTACATTGACACATACTAATGCATACTTTTGTCTATACGATCTAACCAAGTATGAACCAGAAACTACTTTCATCCACCGTTTGACGGCTAGATCAGATTTGAGTAACTGTTGTTGTGATGCCTATCTTCAAAGGACAAGCCACAATCTATATACATTATGTTGCTTCCGTTTTGCTATTTACTTTGAAGGTGAGCCTGGGACATGTCTTAGCCTCAGTCCTATTCTATGACTAGAGGCATTATTGGACATATTGACTCTTTTACGGATACATGTAGAGTGATGATATTTGGAAATTATGATTATGGCTATCTATTGGATATGGCTAGTATAATTCGGTTATGATTGGATGTGTATGTATGTTGTGATATGGAAATGTGGAATATCCTAAGTCCCATTTTTCCCCCATAGACTGAGTCATACATACCTGCCCCTTAGACCTTATGTGCTATGTGTTATGTGAATCCATGTTAACCCCTATCCCTATGAGATCCCCATAGTATGAGTCCTACTTTCTCTTTCCTTAAACCATGTGTTTACTATCTTTTATACGCTTCTGAACCGATGATGTGAATATGGATACTATGAGGCTTGTTTGAGGAATCTTGGGTTCCCATTTGTCATGTCACTCCTCAACTCTAGGTTCGGCTCATGACAAATCCTTTCCCAAAAAGGTTAGCCAAACCTACCTCGATGCCGAAACCACACGTGAACTAAGCTTTCGGTTGCTCCAAGCCTCAAAAACGAGATTAAATCAAACAACCACTATCAAGACTAGACAATACGGGTCAAGGGATGAATTTTGATACCCATATTGGCATGAATTAGATCCAAGGCCAAAATGGTCAAAATCTGAGGATCAAAATTTCGGAAATTAGCTAGAAATTATGATTCTACAGAAGGGACTCGAACCCCATCATCATTCCAATCATCCTCAACGATCGGTATCTCATAGGGACTCAAACCCCATCATCTTTCAACTCATAGAGACTTTAACCCTCTCATCAATCAATCTCATCAGTGACTCAAGATTTGAACAATCATTAGGAATCTAATCGAACAGATACATCGGTAGAGTTCATTTTTAGAGACTCATAAGAAAATCAAATTCTATAAACTCATCATCATTCTCTCATCAAAATCAACAATCTCAACTCAAGGCTCTAGACTCAATTCTTAAGTTCATTATGCATGCTCTTCAAATTAGTCATGTAGGGTTATGCAAGTTCTCATGAAAATATTCAATTAAAGAAAACAAATAGTATGATGATCATCAACATAGAAAAACATGTAATTTCAAATAAAATTTTAGGAAAAACCATCAAAGATCATGCATGTAAACTCTCCAAATCATCAACTCATCTACGACCATCTATGGAGAACACGAGAGAACAATCCCGTGCTTTTGGTTTAGCCTTCCATACCTGGGATGAAGCTATCAATCAAGCACATCAAGGATTTCTTCTCGAACCTCTCAAACTCAATCTTTTCTCTTCTTTCCTCAAGTCCTTGCCTTGTTAAAATATTGGAATAGGACTTAGAATGGGGGTTTTAGCCCCTTTTTACATTAAAATAACCTTATTAGATCATATAGCAAGTTTAGGAGGGGTTGGAAATTGACCAGAATGCCCCTTGTAATAATTTAAACAATTTTAACTCGGAGATGACCCAGTCCTCGACGTAGACTGGTCGCGCACTGTGTATTTTTAGGAAAACGTTTTTGAATGAGTTTTCTAAATCTTATCAAAAAGTTTCAAAAAGATATAAGTGATGGTCCGCGATGGAGGCACAACGTGCTCCTATCTTACACCAACACTGTTTTGTGCTTCGGACCGAAAAATCATCTTTTGATCGGATCACTCTAAAAATTAACTAAGACCATTATCCCACTAAATTTCGCATGCTGATCACAAATCTAACATTCAATTTGCCATGAAAGCATTGAGAGATATGTTTCGCGCATACCCTTCCTCTAGGGTTACTTTAGTAATTTTATTGGGCGTTACATCTTCGACCGGCAACCCAAAAATGCTCGTCAAAACTAGTTTAGGACTCAAATATCAAAAATGACCTTGGGAACTCTAAAATTTTTAATAAGACTATTTCTAGCGTATTCATCACCCAGAATCACCAGAACTATCAGAATTTTGATTCGAGCTTCCAAACTACTAATGTTGACCAAAGTCAAAATATAATCCAAAATGAACTAAAAAATGCAACTTTAGGCTTAAAATCTTCATTTCAACTCCAAATTCGATATCATAAGTTATCCTAAACAAGATTCGGCATTTTGAAGACGACGGAATTTACAAAATCGCATTCTGACACTTAAAACACAAGATGACCATAAAACTCAAATTTTCCAACTATAGGCGTTCAAAAACTCTTTCTTTAGCAAAACTCCCATTTTTTTCAAGGTTTTAAAATTTGGATTTTTATACTAAACCAAAAATTACCCAAGGAAACTTTTGGGAAGGGAAAAATGGTTATTTTGTTGTCAAATCCCAAAATGACCTTCGAGGTAATTATATCATCCACTACATAAACAATGTTCGTGCTCGAACATAAGAAAAGGGCCATACATGAAGGCTAAAAACACTAAGGGTATCAGGCACACATGTCTGATCACCCACGTAGCCTCACTCTCGGGCTTATAGCTCCACTTGACCTTTACTGAAGCGATCTCCTTAGTCCTCAACTTCTTCACCTGCCTATCAAAAATGGCCATCGGCTTTTCCTCATAAGTCAAATCTGGACTCAACACAATTGAATCCAGGGAAATCACATGAGAATCATTCGGAATGTGATGCCGCATCATTGAGACATGAAACAGTGGATTAACTAAAGAGAGGTTGGGTGGAAAGACAAGTCTATAAGCCACCTCTCCCACTCTATCCAGGATCTCTAAAGGACTATTAAACCTCGGACTTAGATTTTTCTTCATGTCGAATCTCATAACACCCATCAAGGGTGAGACCATTAACCATACCATGTCACCAACTATGAACTCCAAAGGTCGAACCCACCTATAAGCATAGCTCTTTCGAGGATTGGGCTATAACCAACCTACTCTTAATCTAATGTACATTCTCTAGATCATCTCTCAACATATATACACCCATGTTCTCCACCATTACTGAGTCAACATCTGATGGGCGATCTATAATTCTAACTATACAAGGCCTTAAAGAGGGCCATCTAAATGTTGGAATGGTAACTGTTATTGTAAGCAAACTCCACCAAGGCTAAATGTTGAACCCATCTGGCACCAAAATCAATGACGCATACCCGTGGCATATCCTAAATCACCTGAATGGTCCTCCCAAATTGCCCATCGATCAGAGGGTGAAAAGATGTACTCATATCCAAATGGATATCTAAACCATGTTATAAAGCCCTCAATAAATATGAAGTAAACATCAACCACAATCTAATACAAGTGAAATTGAGACTTCGTAAAGCCTCACAATCTTACTAATGTAGAGTTGGGCTAACCTCTCAACTATAAACTTTACCTTGATCAAAATGAAGAGGCAGAATTGGTCAATTGATCCACCAATACCCAAATAGAATCAAAAACCCCAACTGTAGTTGGCAACCAAACTATTAAGTCCATGGTACTGCGCTTCCACTTCTAGTCGGGAATAGACATCCTTTATAGCTCCCCGCTTGATCTCAAATGCTCACATTTGACCTGTTGGATTGTCAAGCATCTAGCCACAAACTCTAAGATATCCTTCATCATGCCACACCAACTGTAATGCTGGCTCAAGTGATGATACATCTTTGTTTTCCCTGGATGAATGTAATATCTAGTACAATGAGCCTCCTCAAGTATCAATCTGGTCAACTCAAAAACCTTGGGCATATAAATGCAACTCTTAATCCTTGAAACAATAACAAAATCATGTACTACTTCTCTAGCTCTACCTCTAGCCATTTCGTCCCTAATGATACACAACTTCTCATCCTAAAACTACCTCTCATGAACCTGAAGCGTCAAAGATGAGCCAGCCTCAATAAGAGCAAGCATCCGACCCCAGTCTGAAAGTTGTAATCTCACCAATCCATTACCCAATCTCTGAACATCTCTAGCCAATGGTCGCTTCTAAACCCAAATAGCTACTAGACTCCCCATGCTGGAAATCTTTCTACTCAATGCATCATTCACCACAGTAGCATTCCTGAGATGATAGAGAAAAGTCAAATCATAGTCTCTCTACAGCTCAATCCACCTCCTTTTTCTTAAGTTTAGATCCTGTTGGCTGAAAACATACTATAAACAATGATGGTCAGTAAATATCGCACAATGGACTTCATATAGATAGTAACACCACAACTTCAACACAAATACAACTGCAGCTAACTCCAAATCATTGGTGGGATTTCTTCTCATGGGCCTTCAACTACCTCAAAGCATAGACAATAACCTTTCCTTAGAACATCAACACCACCCAACCCCATACCCGAAGCATCATAATAAACAAGGTAATCCACACCCTCCTTTAACAATGTCAAAATAGGTGTTGTAGTCAATAATAACTTGAGCTTTTGGAAGCTCTCTTCAAACCCATTAGACCAATGAAGTACAAGATTCTTCTAAGCGACTCTAGTAAGTGGAGCTGCAATAGTAGAGAAGACCTACAAAACATAATGATAATAACTAGCCAAACCCAAAAAAACTGAATCTTTATAGCTGACGTAGGCCTAGTCCAACCATGAATGGCCTTAATCTTTATGGGGTCAACTGAAATGCCCTCTATGGACACGACGTACCCCAAGAATTCCATGAAACTCAACCAAAACTCACACCTAGAGAATTTAGCATAGAGTTTCTTCTCCGTAAGACTCTAAAGCACAATCCTCAAATTCTTGACTTGATCCTCACAAACGAATATCGAACGATCGGAGCACCCCGTTTAGCAAATCCATAAATGTTGAAGGGGCATTAGTAAAACCAAAGGACATAATAAGAAACTCATAATGGCCATACCTGGTCTAAAAGGCTGACTTAGAAATATCTGATGGTTGAATCCATAGCCAATGGTACCCTTATCTCTTGTTAATCTTAGAAAATAATACAACTCCTTCAAGCTAACAAAACAAGTCCTTAATACGAGGGAGCAGGTACTTGTTCTTGAAGGTCACCTAGTTAAACTATGGGGAATTAGTGTTTTGTTATAATACAGTACTTTTGATGATAAAAAGTTAGAATTTTGTTTGTTCTCAATGTGATGTTATAATACAGTACTTTTGATGATAAAAAGTTGGAATTTTGTTTGTTCTCAATGTGATGTTAGTTGGTTTTATATGTTGTTATGTTATATTTGAAGGATTCTAGGGTTGGCCTTGATTTTTGGAATAAAGTACAGAAGTTGCTGACTTTGATGCAATATGGGACCCTTTACGGTCCATAGGTCACATTACGGGTCGTGAAGTGGGTTTTGTGGACGATCCCAGTGAGGGACTTATTTTTAGAAGTTTATTCTATGAACATACAGATGGGTCATGGATTGATTTATGAATCGCATAACATGTTTCTTTCCCTGAGGATCAGCGCTAAGGAACTTTCTAAAGATTCATCAGATGAAACCCCGTACGGGTCGGAAACAACTTTACGGGTCATAGAGGGGTATCGTAGACTTGAAGTCTAGTTTTCCATCAGCACTGTACGAGACTCCGACTAAGGGCCATGGAATTCAATACAACCCCTAAACCTTTTTGTGTGGCCTGCCGACCCAGCTATTCTATTGTGTGTAGGACTTATATTTTAAATATTATAAATAGCTTTTAAATTTATTTTTCATGTAGTATACGCATAGTACACAGAGAGATCAAGAGTTAGAGAGGAAAAATAGTGAGATTGAGTAGAGGTAACATTTAAGGGTTTTGAGAAAAGTTTTACTTTGATTTGATCTTTAATCTTGTGATTCTCTTTGAAGTTTGGATTTGCTTGTTTTTAATTCAATTGTGTGAGTGCTCTATTATGTTATTCCAATTCATAAGTCTTGCATCTACACAAATCATGAGTGGCTAAATCCACAACTAGGGTTGTGGGAACCATGAAGAACTAACAAGGTAAAAACGGATAATTCATAATTCTTAGAAAGAGTGTAAGCGCGTATTAATTGATTCTCTTCATTTTGTATGTTTCTGATGGTGGCCAACATTAGAACTTGTCTATTGTTAATGAATGGATAAAGGTAGTAATGAATAGGAAAAGAGATTAATTAAGTGGATTCTTTTTATTTGTTCTCGTCTAGTCAGCCGAACTAGGCCAAGGGGAGGTTTTACTGGGACTTATAGGTAGGGGTTAGTAATGCACACTACGGAGATAGGCCAGCTCACATAATGAAATTTGTTTCTCACCTAGCCCAAAGGATTTGGTGAACTTAACATGTCGTCCTGCATGCGACACACTAAAAAAGAAATAGGTTATCTGGTGCTACTAAGTTAGGGACTCATGGGGAACACAATACCCTAGTTACCCTCCATATTGATTTATCTCCTGTTTTATTTAGGTTTACTTTTCTACTGATTATTGTGAATCCCCCGTTGGGGATGTGAGTTGGTTAACTACTCAAATTGTGTTAATTGAATTCTCTTAAGTATAGGTAGTCTCTTGGGTTCGAACCTAACCTTGGTTAGGTTCTATTTCTTGGAAACAGCTGCTTTATCCTCATAAAGGAAGTGTAACTTGGGAGACATCATTATTTTTGCCCCGTTGCTGGGAAATACTACTAAACTTGGTTAATTCATCGTGATTTGGGTATTAATCCTTATTTCCCACATTTTACCTTTTTTGGTTGTTTTTGGTTCTTTTCAGGGTGTAATTGTAGTGTATGCCCAACATGTGAAGTCGAGGCATGCCCATGACTCCATTTGATCATGATATACCTAGAATATTGAGGAGAATTGCCCAAGATAATGCCAATAACGCGGTTAATGCAGCTCCAAGTAGGAACGACAATGAGAAAGCTAATCATGAGAATCCACCTCCTTTTGAGGACATTGCTCCACAACTACAGGATTTCAATTCCAATGCTTATTAGTGCTAAATCCTATGGTTATGTAGGTGACATGAGCTATTTTGTTGCCGCCACTACTGACTAACACAAAGTTCGTGGTTTTAAGTGGGTTACTTCAGATATTGCATAACTGTGGCCTATTTGCGGGCTTACCATAGGAGGATCCTCATAACCATCTACACAACATTGCATTTATCTGCATGAGTGTGATGGAAACATAGAATCTGTATATGGATGACATGGGACTTTTTGTATTCGCTTTGTCACATACAAACAATGTTGCCCTATGGCTATCTGAGCTCCCGCAAAGTTTGATTACTAGTTGGGCTGAATTGTAGAGGGTCGTTTTGAAGAGGTACTTCCCAAGGTCGAAGAAACTCATGTTGAAACACTAAATCAACAACTTCGAGCAACTTCCTTGTGACTCGATCGATACTACATAGGAGCGGTTCACTAAGTGTTTGAGGAGTGTAAGGGGCAATGAAGTTGCTCATAATGTCTCGGTGGAAAACTTCTACCGAGCGTTCGATGCCAATAGCCAAGTGTATGCTGACACTATCTTTGGAGTCTTGTTTGTTAACCAGCCATTCACAAAAATCCCTGGGGAGCTTGATATGGTTGCCAACTTGAATCATGTGTGGGGGCCTATGAATAAGCCCTCCATCGAACGCATGGGTACAACTGGCATAAGCCCTAAGCAAGAAATAATAAACGAGGATATCATGCGAATGATCACGCAAACTAATACTAACACAGAGGTGCTACTAAAGCAAACGCAGGAACTAGCTAGGTCTAGACACATCCAGGTAGGTTACTATAGAAAGTAGAGGGGACGAAAAGGAAGCACAGAAGGGGATTGCAGGGATAGCTGTAGGAGCAGTTGTTATGTGGCCCCCTAATCGTGATATAGCTACTAGTAATTCTAGAGTTGAGGAGATGCTTATCCAGTAGTTGAGGAAGGCCGACGCACATGATGAGACCTTGAGGGAGATTAAGTCCGACATCGTTAGTATAAATCAGAAAATCAAACATCATTCTATCCTGATCAAACAGCTCAACCGCTAGTGTGCACAAGTATCAACTCAATAAAATCAGATCCAGAGGGTCATAATGTCTGGCACTATAGCTAAAGATCTAAAGGATACTGAACGGTACAAGATATGTACGACTAGTTGTCAGGGGAGAACCTTCGAACCTTCTACAATAGTCGATAAAGAAGAACAATAGCTTGAGAAAGTCAAAGTACTCAAGCCATCTATGTCATGTCGTGACAATAAATCAAGCGCTACTTGGGAGGCAACCCAAGGTGGAGACTGGTGCTCTACCTTCACTTGTTGACAACTCGACACTCGGGTACAAACTCGGCTATGTCCTTCTTCATACCATGCCACCAATTCACCTTATTCAAATCCCAAAACATCTTAGTAGGTTCAAGGTGAATCAAATAATAAGAATTATGGGCTCCACTCATGATCATTATTTCCTCTAAGATCACCCACATCCAGAAAACATAACTGACTTTGATACCGAAATGCACCATCTCCCCCGGGAGGAAGCCTCTATCTCATTATTTTGGCAACCAACCTCTTCAATTCAACCAATGACATATCTAGATCTTGCTTAGCCTTAACATTAAGAACCACAAACCAAATCGAGAAGCATCACAATACACCACCAACCTTTCTAAGCTATCCGGTAATGCCAAACCGAAGCCGATGTAAGCCGACCTTTCAAGGCATGAGAACTCACCTCACGCTCTAGCCAAATCAATCCATGCTAGCCAAATACAATAGATAACAAAAATCATAAACTTTAAATATAACACATAGCATATAGAATCTAAGAGAGTCTACAAATGTCAAACAATACCTCTAGTCATAAGATGGGACGAGGGCCAAGACATGTCCCGAGCTCACCCTCAAATAAGAAGATAAATAGAAAACAACATAGGAAGAAGGAAGGTGGCTTGTTATTGGAAGATAAGATGCACCACAATATTAACTCTCAGAATTCGAGTGATCCGCCAAGCGGTGGATGGTCGTAACACACATTCCCTACATGATAAAACTATGTAGGCATATAGTATGTGTTAGTACATTTTAATGTACTAAGTATGCAGACATACAATGCATATGACTTACCAAACCTGCATTTCAATGTTAGATGACAAGGGCACATAACATAGAAAGAATCACATATCCAATGGGAGTATATACAAGATGCCACGAAAATTATGATGCATGAAATGCAACAATGTTCATATATAATGGGGATGAACTATAACCAACAAATCAAATCCATGTGAGCTATTACACGAATTAGTCCGATAAACACCTCCCATCGGTAGGAGAACACTACTTGCCAAAGGTAATCTACATCATTCCTTACGGAACTCACCATTTCAGTGGATGGTCACCTTCTATACGGAAATCATCATTTCAGAAGGACTTTTCGGAATCATACAGAACATATCATAATCATAAATGAATAACCTTCCTTACGACTCGGTCATTTCAGTAATGACTAATGTTCCTATGTTGGCACATAGTTAAAAGAAAGGGAGAGAGCCCTTGGGGATAGCCCTAACATCCCAATCCACCGGTGCTAAGCAATAAGATCCCACTTGAACACTTATATATATACGTGCTTTCAGGAGACATAATGCTCATTTTAGACTGCTCAATACACATTTAGGCTCAAATGCCAAATCATAGATCATAATCGTAATGCTCATGCAGGGAATAGCTCATTCACATATACAGAATGGTGCAAGCACCCAGAATGCTTAAAGAGCCATAATCATAGACATGTATGTGGTCACCTTATTGTCATAACCAATGTCTTATCAGAATCATCTCATAATCGTTTCAAGAAACATAGTTAGGCTTAATCCACTTCATAATTTACATATATCAAGGTTCATGAATGCAATGAAATGCAATATGTGAGGTAGCATGGGTAACGTGTATTCAAGTTAAAATCAATGCCATAATGTTAAATTAAGTAAATCCATAATTTAAATCACCATCTAAAACATAGTATAAGTCAACCATGCGTAAATCAACTTTAAAAAGGGAACATGCATGTTCATAACTCCATAACTCAATGTAAATCATTATAATAGTGATAAAAGTTATTTGAAATCATGGGTAGAATACAGCCCATATATCAATTGGGTTTGAGTAAATCAAGTAATGAAAATTCATATTTAAAGTAGACTAAATTCATGAAATCAATTGAAAGATTTTTTGGGTCTTCTTGGTTGAAAGGGACCAAGAATCAACCCCACATACCTTGATTAGGAAGATGAATTTGAGAAGAATTTAGCTTGAATTCCAAACACCAATTGAATCCTAGCTTGTATCTTGAAGATGTGACTTGGAGAGAATTTTGAGAGTCTAATTCTAGAAACTAAGTGTTTGTTTTGAATGAGGGTTTAGAATTTGTGTAGGAGAAGTTTAGAAATATAAAAGGGGGTTAAAAAGGTCTTGAAATCCTTGGGGATGGGACAAAATATCAAAAATACCTCAATAAAATGCTTCTTTAAATTTTTAACTGAACATGACACGGTTGTCTTCACGGTACGTGAAGGCCTCCCGTCTAGCCAGATAGATTCTATGAAAGAGGGCATAACGTCTTGCTCCAAACTCGGCATGAGGTGAAATCAGATGCGTTGGAAAGATAATTTAAAGAGATTCAATTTCATAGGTCGTAGGCCACCCAATTTTTTTTGTGCTAAGACATATGAGCATTTAAATTTGACCCTTCTATCGGTGTTTGTGAAAAACTTAGCCAATTTAATTCCTTTGAACTTGAATTAATGTAGGAGACCCATGATGGCCTTAAAACATTAATAAGCTTTAATTTTGAAGGCTTGAAAGTGAACTTAGCTTGAGCATGAAGTTCCCATACTTAGAATTTTTCAACGAAGTCACCTTCACGGGAGGTTACACGAACCGTGACACTGCCCCCTTTCCTTGGAAACATTCCACAATCAAGTTACGAGATGGTGATTCCATAGTTAGAAAAATTTCAGTCTGGAAGCTATATGGATGGCCTCACGGGCCGTGCCACCCACACGGGCTGTGAACTTGGTCGTGTAACCATACTTGGTCCCAAAGCTGTGGGATTTCAAGCCAAGGCCATAACACGGCCCACCACACTGTCTGTGAAGTTTCACACGGACAGTGAGGATCCAAGTGTGGTGTGACTTAGTTTAAAACACCACATTTAAGGGCCAAACATACTCCATGGGCCAAGGGACACCTCGTAGAGTCTCCACAAGGGCCGTGTGACTTCACATGAACCGTGATAGATACCATGAAGTGTCACCTTGGTCCAAAACGTTTTTGAAACAAAATTTCCATGCTTCATTGAGATCGTACAAAATTCTGGGTCCTTACGGCCCATGGGAAATTATTCCACTCGTGATTTGGAGTTAGTTGCGGTTGTGTTTGTGTGGAAGTTGTGGCATCACTATCTACATAAAGTCCATTGTGAGATCCTTACTAAGCATTGTTTGTTATAGTATATTTTCAGCTACCAAGATCTTAATTTGTGGTAAATGAGGTGGATTTAGGTCTTGAGATACTATGATTTGACTATTCTCTATCATCTAAGGAAAGCCAGTGTGGTGGTTGATGCATTGAGTAGGAAGGCATCTAGAAAAGGGAGTCTAGCAGATATTAAGGTTGAGGAGCAACCGTTTGCTGGATATGTTCATAGAATAGCCAATGGGTTGGTAAGATTAAAGCTTGTAGACAGGGTGAGATGCTTGCTCTTATTGAGGCTTACTCATATTTGATTGATAAGATTCATGAGAGGTAGATTTAGGATGAGAAGTTGTATATCATTAGGGAAAAAGTGGCTAAAGGTAGAGATAGAGGAGTATATGATTTTGTCAGTATTTTTAGTATTGGGAATTGTATTGGTGTACCCAAGGTGGGTGAGTTAACCAGATTGATACTTGAAGAGGCTCATTGTACTAGATATTTCATTCATCTAGGGGCCACAAAGATGTATTATGACTTGAGCCAACATTACTGGTGGTGTGGCATGAAGAAGGATATCTTGGAGTTAATGGCAAGATGCTTGACATGCCAGCAGGTCAAATGTTAGCATTTAAAACTGTGTGGGGAGCTACAGAGGATGCTAATCCATTCCCGAGTGAAAGTGGGAGCATATTACAATCAACTTTATAGTTGGGTTGCCTTCTACATTAGGGGTTTTGATTCCATTTTGATATTAATGGATCGATTGACCAAGTTCGCCTATAAGATTGTGATGCTTCACAAAGTCCTGGTTTCCATTATGTTAGATCATGGCTCGTTGTTTACTTCACATTTTTTGAGGGCCTTACAACTTGGTTTGGAGGATATGTTATGGGCATGTGTAATTTATTTCGGTTCAAGATAGGATCTATATTTATCCTTAGCAGAGTTAGCTTGCAGCAACAGTTATTATTCCAATATTCAGATGGCCCCTTTGAGGCCTTGTTTGGTCGGAGGTGTAGATCGCCCATCAGATGATTTTACTCAGTAGCGGTGGAGAACATGGGCTTAGATATGTTTATAGATGACTTAGAGAGCTTGCAGTTGATTCAGAGCGGGTTGGTGACATCCAAGAGTCGCAAAAAAAGTTATGCTGATGGACGGATTCAACCACTAGAGTTCATGGTGGAGACATGGTATGGTTAAAGGTCTCACCCTTGAAAGGTGTTATGAGACTCGGGAAAAATGGAAAGCTTGGAATGGGAGAGGTGGCTTATAGACTTGCCTTGCCACTAAATCTATCTTCAGTTCATCCTGTGTTTTTTGCCTTGATGTTGTGGTGTTACATTCTAAATGAGTCTCATGTGATTTCCCTGGATTTAATTGAGTTGAGCCAAGATTTGAATTATGAGGTGAACTCAGTGGCCATTTCAGACAAGCAGGTGAGGAAGTTGAGGACTAAGGAGATTGCTTCAGTAAAGGTCCAATGGAACCATAGGCCCGAGAGTGAGGCTACATGGGAGATAGAGTCAGATGTGTGCATCTGATACCCTCCATTTTTTAGACTTCAGCTCTGTCCGCTATCTAATGTTTGAGGACGAACAGTATTTTTAGTAGTGGATGATATAATTACATTGAAGGTCATTTTTTGCATTTTTCAATAAAATTACCATTTTGCCCTTCCCAAAAGTTGTCTTAGGTCATTTTTTTGGTTGAGTCTAAAAGTTGAATTTTTCAAACCTTGTAAAAAGCTAGAATTTTTCTAAAGAAAGAGTTTTTGAAGGCTTGAAGTCGAAAATTTTGAGTTATATGGTCATCTTGAGTTTAAAATGTCAGAATGTGATTATATCAATCATCGGCTCCAAATGCCATATCTAGTTTAGAAGAACTTATGAAAATGAATTTGGAGTTGAAATGGAGATTTTAGTCTGAAATTTGCATTTTCCATTTATTTTGACATAGTTTGACTTTGGTCAACATTCGTAGTTTTGAAGCTCGAATCTAAATTCCGATGCTTGTAGTGATTTTTGGTGTTGACGGTAACGCTAGAAATAGTCTCATTGTAATTTTAATGATCCAGAGGATATTTTGGATATTTGAGTCCTAAACTAGTTTTAACAAGCTTTTTTGAGTTTCGGGTCGAGGAGACCTTCGAATCAAATTCTGACAGTTCCATTGAGTCCAGAACATCATTTATAGTAGGGTTCCATGTTTGATTTGTGTTCATGAGGATCTGAACGAATTCTGAGAGTCCATTCTATGATTTTCCTATGTTGTATTTGTTGCAATCATGTACAACCATCTTAGTGATTCGCGTATGCTGGATGCCATCTGCATTCACAAAGTTTTGAGGTCCTTGACCTCCACGTTAGCGAAGGTGATTTTCGTGTTTGCAAAGTACACACACCTAACCCTCCTTATTTGGGAGCTCTGGTTTTGCAAGGCTTCTACAATCACGGACTAATTCTCCCCGTTCGCGGAGCATAATTATGCCTAAAACAGTGAGCTCTTTTAAAGTGACGAGTTTTATTACTTTTCCACTATTTTTAATATTTCAAGCTTCGTTTTTGAGAAATTCTTCATGGTTTTTCAAGGCAAAAATATTAGGTAACTATTTTCTAACCTATTTCTTCAATGCTCATTGATTAAATTGTGATTTTAACTTAGAATTTGGGGTTTTTAATCGTAGAAAATAGGGATTTATTGCATATTGATGCCTAATGCTAAATTGACGTTTTTGACCTCATTTTAACTCCATTTTTCAAATGGTTGTCACTGTTGATGTCCTTATTACTTCGAAAATATTTTCATGCATTAATTTTCAGATTTCGGACACTTTTTCAAGCATGAAATTTTTGACCATTTTACCCTTTTCACCCAAATTGATTGATTTTAGTGTCATTAGATTCGTTATGTAATTGTGATGCTATATTTTAATAGATTATGGTTATTTAGATTATCGTGGAAGGAGAAAAGTTGGGGAGGATTTGACTTGATTCAAGACTTTTCTAAGGCAAGTGGATTTTTAACCTCTTGTTAAGTATGATTGAACCTTATATGCTCCTATGTGTGTGGAATTGAGTGTTTTGGGGTAGACTTGTACACTCATAGGCTTTGATCATGAGGTTTTGAGTTGAGTACTTATTCATGTTGTGAAGTCTTAACTTGTGAATTAATTGTGGAATTGTGATACATGTGATCTTATGAATTATTTGATATTGATATCAAGATGGTGCTTATATTGAAATTGTGACGATATTGAGAACTTATTGCTATTAAAACTGTTATGATATTGAGATCATGATGAAATTAAAACTGTGATGATTTTGAGAACTTGATAATATTGAAACTATGATGAGACTAAGATTCTTTACATTGCATTCACTATTATTTGTGCATTGGTACTTGTGATGGCTACCACCAAGAGATAAGTAAGGTAACATAGTGTATGGTGCCCAAGGTCTCTACCTGTCGATGATTAGCCAAGGTTGCTTCTGGTGAGCCGAGGTAATATGGCAGCCGATATTGTGATTGAGGTCATTTTCGATCAAGTAAGCATTGGTCGAGATCATTACTGACAATGTTCGCTAATACATGGTCCTTATGTGACCCCATGGGTTGTAATCTGACACAAATATGATCAAATGGATGTGTATCATAGGATAGACATGCATCATGATTATTTGACATTGCATTGCATTATTTACATCTATGGAATCCACTCCATCTTATATCATTCTCTCTTGATATTATTATGGTATTGTGTGAGAATTGTGAATAGTCTAAGACTTTTTATGATAATGAATATCTACTATATCATTTGGCTCTATATATTAAGATGGATATTTTGGTATTGATGTTATGTGATGTATATTCGTATATGTTTATTCTTGTATATTTTACTGTGCAAGGACTTTAATGAGTGCAAGTGTGTAGTTCGACGATATGTGGTAGAGGGATAGGAGTACTTGTAATCTTCATTGCTTTACTTTAGGTTGGTTTTCATTTGTTGAATACTGTGTATTTGGAACTCACCCCTTGCTATGTTTTTGTAGGTTGTGAGCCCGGTCCCTCTTGCTAGACTTCTTCATTATAGGACGAGCATTTAAATCACTTTTGAGGTAGTTGCTTATATCTTCAGAAGGTCTTTGACGATTCCATTTTATGTTTTGTTCTATTTTGGAACTGGATAGTTGTAGTTTTTGCTTCCTTATGTTATCCATTGTATTAGACTTTTTTTTCTTCATGCTTTTATTATTATATTAGTTTGTTCAGGTTTGTAATGACTCACCTTGGTGGGTTAGGTGATTAACATCATACCCGGATTTCGATTTCTGACATGTATGGAGCCGTATATCCATTCATGTGTGAACTTGTTGCATCAACTAAAATATTATTTGTTTCCCAATGGATTCGAAAGTTTTGCTCATGTCTAAAAAGAGCCTCACCAAATATATGACTATCATGAGCTGCGCCTTCCCACCCAACCCATGCAAATGTAAAACACATATTAAAATCTACAACGGCAAGAATATTTTTAGTGGGATAACCTTCACGTCCAATATGTAATGACCTTTGCCAATCATTTTTGAGCTTATCTGTGAAGATTACTATTCTGCCCATTCGTAAGTTGTTTTGGACCTATGTTGACCTATCTGTGTTGTTGGAACTTAGATCTTGTGTTTTAAAAATAAAAAATATGAGTTTTTGCATATTTGGAAGCCTAAGTTGTGGAAAAAGTGAGTTTTTGTACCATTCTGAGTTTCGGATGTTGGAACGAAAATTCATTGATTTCATTAGCTCGGCACATTGAATTTATGAGAAGTTACAAACTAAATTTGGAGATAAAACAGGGATTTTGGACCCAAAGATGCATTTTCAATTGATTTCGGAGCCTATGTTTGACTTTGGTGAACATTTGGAATTCAAAAGCTATAATTCATGATGATGAAACTAACGCTAGAAATGGTCTCGTTGTAATTTTTTGAGTTTATAAAGGCAGTTTTGGTATTTTATGTTTTAACTAGTTTTAATGAGCTTTATCAGGAACCGAGTCAAGGACACCTCGCAATCGAATTCTGATAATTCTTTTGAGTCTGAAAAGCCATTTTTGTTAGTTTTTCTGAAAAGGGTTCTGAACTAATCATGGGGTTTTGGTTGGAAATTGTAACTAGTTTAGAAAATCTATGCAAGTCATTATGTTCTCTGCGTTTACGGTCTTATTCTCTGCGTTTATGGAGGTCTATGCACCTTAAGCTTCGTGCTCTCAAAAGCCTTCTACGTATTCGTGGAGGTTCACCTCCTTCTACTACACATTTGTGGATGACCTCTCTGCGTTCAAGGATATCTATACACATATAAGCTCCGCATTCGCGGACTCATTCCCATGTTCGTCGAGTACACTTTATGGTTGATTAGTTTAATACTTAGAAAACACCATTTTCAATCATTCTCAACATTTCCAATCTTTGTAGGAAGATTTTTAATGAGGATTTTCATGGGAAACTTTTTGGTTGGTTGTTTCTAACCCAAATTAATTAATTTCCATGACTTTTCTCTTGATTTTGTCTTGAGTTTCATGATTTTGAATGTTTAAAATTGGATTTTCATGTGTAGTTTTGGAAACTTTAGTTGTTCATTCCTCCTTCAATTATAGCTCAATTTCAGTGGGATTTTCACCCATGAACTCCTTTTCTCGCATAAAATCATAATTTCTAGTTAATTCTCATATTTGTTAACTATGAATTTTTAGCCCAAATTTTGACCATTTTCCCCCTAGATCCAGTTCATGCCAATATGGGTATCGAAATTCATCCATTAATGGACATTATCGATTCTTGTTAGTGGTTGATTGATATGAGTTCATTTCTTAGGCTTGAAGTGACCAGAAGCTTAGTTCGAGTGAGGTTTCGGCATCGAGGTAGAGTAAGCTAACCTTTTTTAGATTGGATTTGAGTTATTGGCTATGTTAATATGATAATTGTAAGATTAGGATTGCTTCATGAGTAATAGGATTGGTAGGATAGTATTTTGGTAAAAATGTGATATCGATTGTGCTGGATATTGGGTAAATTGTGGACTTGTTGGCAAATTGAGATGCTTCTTTGATACTTGACATACTTTTGGATGTTGTTGTGGTAATATGAGACTTGTGATAACTTTTGGGTAACATCGCGGTAATATATGGTATTTGAGATACTTGATGGGACTCTTGTGCATATTTTGAGACTTGCAATGTCCGGTGATAGCGGTATATTTGACTATTGGTGAAAATGTGGTGATTTGAGAAATGTTGATGGCTTGCGGTACCAATTGTGGGACTTGGCTTTACTTTCTGATTCTATGATCATTATTTATCTTTTATTTTACTATATTGTTAGGATATACATTGATTTGTGGCGTTTACATGCATTTATCCCATGTTGCATTTGTACCACCCCTGGACCACGGGCAGGTGGCAAGGTTGAAATATTGTAACACCTTTTTAAAAACCCTTGACCATGGGCAGGTGGCAAGGTTAAAATTGTTACACCTTTTTAAAACCCTTTGACCACAGGAAGGTAGCAAGGTTGAGATTAAAACACCTTTTAAAAAGACCTTGACCACAGGTAGGTGGCGAGGTTGAGATTGTAACACCTTTTTGAAACCCCTTGATCATGGGCAGCCAGCAAGGTTAAGATATTGTAACACTCCTTGACATCAGATAAGTGGCGATGTTAAGAGATTCTTGTATACGGTCTGTGAGGCACCTATGAGTTCTACCTGGTAGCTCCAGCTTGGTAGATATGTACACTGGTTGTGCGACAATTGTGATTATACCCCAAGCATTGCATTCATTCATTTCCTTTGAACGTCTATTACAGGTGAAAGAGATTCTTAGTTACTACATGCTTATACAATTTCTCGTATCTAGTCGGTTAAACCTGTTGGGTACATTTTGGTGTACTTACCCCTACTATATTTCCTCCATGTATATTGAGCTTAGGGACACCCACATGGTAGTTGATCTTCTCGAGCGGAGATCTCTTATTCCTTCTCCAGATTACAGCAGTGAGTCTTAGTAATCAAGTCACTATTGTACCGTTGAAATTCATTTTCTATTTGTGTCTTTGTTATTGACTATGTACTTCCTTTATGAGAAAACATTATATTGACTCTTTCTCATACTATTTAAAAGCTCTTGTACTCATGACTCCAAGTTTTAGGATGTTGACTAAGTGTTGCGGTTGTTCTATTTTTCGCTCGCTTCTTTTAGTTTCTAGTCCGTTTTTGGTCATGACAAGTTTTATATCAAAGCACTAGGTTCGTTAGGCTCATGAGTCAAGAGCGAGGTGTCTAGTAGAGTCTAAAAGATTAGTATGTAGACGTCCATATCCATCTTCAAGAGGCTATGGGGCACTTGATAGGAAAAGTTTTCAATCTTGCTTCTATTCATGTGTTTTTCCATATCAACTATTTTGGAAGTATCTAATTTACTTCTTCTTCCAAAATGCCAATGCTAAAAGCCCGACGGTTGGTGGATGAGTTCGAGGGAGTTTGTGGCAAAGTGCTTGAACTATCAACCAGTCAAATATGAGCACCAAAGCTTAGAGGTTCGATACAGAGGATGCCCATTCCTGAGTCGAAGTGGGAACGCATTACTATTGATTTTGTTACTAGTTTTCCTCTGGATTTGGGCAAGTTTGACTCCGTTTTTGTGATTGTGGACCGATTGAATAAGCCTTCTCATTTCCTATCAATGAAGACTACCTACAATGCAGAGCAGTTGGGTAATGCCATGACCCGAACATAGGGCCTAGATGTGACACGGCAAATGGGAACCCGAGAGTCCCCAAACAATCGTCAAAGTATCAAAATCCACAACATCGGTTCAGAAGCGTATTCAAATAGTAAACACATAGTTCTAAGGGATGGGAAAGTAGGACTCATTCTATGAGGGAAATACGAGGCTTAAGATCTTCCACATTTTAACATCAAACATACATACATATCATAGTTTCAATAATCAATTCATGCTAGCCATATCCAATAGATAACCGAAATCATAAACTTTAAATATAACACATAGCATATAGAATCTACGAGAGTCTACAAGATGTCAAACAATGCCTCTAGTCATAAGATGGGGCAGGGGCCAAGACATGTCCTGGGCTCACCCTCAATTAAGAAGATAAACAGAAAACAACATAAGAAGAAGGAAGGTGGTTTGTCCTTCGAAGATAGGACTCACCATGATATCAATTCTCCAAATTCGAACTACCCATCAAGCGGTGGATGATTGTAACACGCGGTCCCTGCATGGTAAATTCATGTAGTCATAGAGTATGTGTTAGTACATTTGAATGTACTAAGTATGCGGGCATGCAATACATATGACTTACCAAACCTTAATTTCAATGTTAGATGACAAAGGCACTGTCACGCCCTAAGTCCCATTAAGGCGGACTAGGATCTGTTGCCGACAAGGCTCGAGAGAACCAACATATAACTATGCACATGTTATGAACATTTAAGAGGTTCCCATATTCAATATGCTGTCAAAAGAAAGTAAACAATATAAACAAGCCAAAATGCATAAGACTAGGCCGTTGGAGCCACGATGTCTATAGTACGCTATTTGACCACACTTTAATTTACATAGTCTACAAAGCCTCTAGGTAAGGAAAAATATCCATATGGGTCGGGACAGGCCCCGCCTCATGACCAACTATACAATACAAAATACAAGTTTTAAACACACAAGCCCCGAAGCAACCTGGAGCTTAGTAATAGCAGCTGAAAGTCCTGTACTCTTACTGGGGAGATCTAGTAGCTCATGTACCTGCAGCATGAAATGCAGGTCCCCCGTAAGGGACGCCAGTATGAGATAATGTACTGAATATGTAAGGCAGGAAATATTGTATATGAAATAAGAACTAAGATGAAATCACACGCTGGTGTGTAAGGATAAAAACACCACCTTTAGTTATACCGTGGAATCATGTACTTTATGTCTTTTTTTATTACTGTATCTTTCTTTACTGTATAATCTATGCACAATAGATCATGTAAATGACCAGCTGATGAGTGGTAAATCAGTAACGGGTTTGACCCATGCTAGGCTTTCCTTTCACCCCTGGGATACCCCCCGTAATATGGGATCGACCCATGCTAGGTTATTCTTCCACCCCTGGGATACCACCTATTCATAAGCAACTGTAAGTTATCTTTTATTTACTTTGAGATGGTTCTTTTGGTGGTCATAACCTTTAGAACTTTAGGAATATAGACATGCGACATATAAACAACCATACAAGAAAATACCACAATGAAAAGAGAGATACACAACTAATGAACTATATAGGAGAGTAAACCACACATGGACTTTGTTTGGTAAAAAGGAACTCATGTATATTTGGTATCCAAGTACGTATGCGGGTTTGACAATGGCTATATATGGGTACATATGAACATGGTAAAGAGTGGAGACACATTTATTAGTGATGTCGTAGTTGGTAAGGGCCCTCTATGTACCAAAGACGGACGTAGATTTCATGCCAAGTAATAGGAAATCAAGTAGCCTTACATACCTCGTTGTACTATGTCGTTATTACCTCGAAGTAGTATCCTTTTCCTCCAAAAACTTATCTACAATATATTAGGTGATAAACCTAGTGTTAGCAGCTAATAAACACATCTTGGTAATCCAATTTCACCCAAAAATAATATCCGGGCAGCAAGCTCGGAATTAGCAACCAAAGAGTAATCTTTCAACATTTCCGCTCCTAATCGTATTTTCTAATACACATTCCCATATACATGTCATATCCAGCTATTTTTAGTCCCATAACAGCATTACAACAACTCATACAGTACAGCATACAACAACTCTACACAACACGCAAGTAGACAACGCAACATTGCGTCCTTCCGCTTCATTTCGACGTCAACCATTCCAAATCCGTTTCAACCTCAACCAAACCGTCCTCAACATATTTACACACAATTACAGTCCTAAAACAGTGCAAAAATAGTCCCTAAGTAGATGGAAAACATGAGACAACAATTCCCAATATTCAGTCCACGAATTCTTACTAAAAGCGGAATTAAGATATCATTCAAGAACTTATTTTTGCGGAAGATAAAAGTGGTCCAGAAGCCTTCTAACATCATTACAGACCCAAGACTTGTTAAAAACATACATATTACTTCATAATTCAGCAAACCAACAAGATAAAAGTCTCTTAATTAACAAGAAAAGTGAACCACAATCTTTGGAACACATGCTGTCCCAAAATTCCTGCACAATACAACCAGAACCTCTTCATGTTTTTCATGGAAAAATTACACCAAACTATAGGTATTTTTACTTACCTTATCCCTCAAGGATTAGGTTCTCTTCAAGAACGCTTGAGGTGTGCCTTGGCTGCTTTAGAAAATAAAGAGAGAGCAAGAAGAAACTTAGAGAGAAATCTTAATTTTTGGCTTGAGAAAATGACTAAAAGTTGCTGGTTTGTAACCCCTTTTATAGGCGACTTTTGGCCGACTTTCTTTTGGATTTTCAGCCTTATCTTATTAAGGTTATGGCGCAGAAACTTGGCCTTTTCACTTGAACCTTATCGGGCTCCAATTGGATGGGCTTTGTTGCAAATATTTCTCCCTTAAGCCCACTTAGTTTGGGCCCTAGTTGTGAATTGGGTTGTGATTGTAATTGGGCCCTTTTCCTATTCATCTTGGGCTGAAAATGTTGTCCTTTTATGATGCTAAACCATGGGCCCAAATGACTTCCTTAACTCAGGATTTATTCTTTATCAGACTTGAACAAATTCGGTGTTGGGCCTTGTCTCCGTTTACCTAGCCTATTTAAGCTAAGCACGTAGGTGACTCACCTACTAGCTTCCTAAGTCTCACAAGCACCTCAATTATTTCACTTCATTTAAGGTCACACTCTCCTTAACTTGACTTAAAAATTATTTACACTCGGTCATCTTAAGCGTTAGACGTACATATACCCCTTTAATCTAAAATTCACGCACTTTTAAAATGTGTGCGGATTTGATCCCGTCATATCATGTTTCATATGCGTTGGACTAGTACATGTAAGATGTGGGGTTTTACAGGCACATAATATAGAAGAATTGTATATTCAATGGAAATTTATACACAAGATGCCATGAAATTATGATGCATGAAATGCAATAATGCCCATATATATTGAGGATGGACTTTAACGGATAAATCAAACTCATGCAAGCTAATACATGAATCTGAAGGATTGGGACCTTCCACCGGTAGGGAGAAGGTTACTTGCCAAAGGTAATATACATCATACCTTACGACCACGCTTTTTAGTGGATGGTCACCTTCCTTACAACCCGCTTTTCAGAAGGATTTTTAATAATCATATCATAAACATAATAGACGACTATTCATTCCTTATGATCCGGTCTTTTCGGTAATGGAGATCATTCCTATGTTGGAACATAGTTCAAGGAAAGGGAGAGGGCCCTTGGGGGTATCCCTGGCGCCCTCAATCCATCGCTACTAAGTCAACAACATCCCATATGAATACTTATACATATACGTGCTTCCAAGAGATTCAATAGTCTTTTCAAAATGTTCAATGCATATGGAGGCTCAAATGTCAACCTATAAATCATAATCATAATTCTCATGCAAGGAATAACTCATCTACATGTACGAGATGGTGCAAGCACCCATAATGCTCAAAGACCCATAACCATAAATATACCGGTGGTCACCTTTTTGTCATAACCAATGCCTTGCAAAAATAATATTATAATCATTTCATAAAAACATAATTAGGCTTAACCCATTTCATAATTTCCATACACCAATGCTCATGAATATAATGCAATGCATGACGTGAGGATAGAATGGGTAACATAGATTCAAGTTAAAATCAACATCATAATATGAAATTGAATAAATCTATAATTTAAATCAAAATCTAACTCATAGTAATAGTCACCCACCCACAAACCAAATTTTAAAGGGGACATGCATGTTCATAATTTCATAACTCAATGTAAATCATCATAATAGTAATCAAAATGAATTGAAATAATAGGTAAAATACAACCCATACACTAATTAGATTTAAGAAAATCAAATAATGCAATTTCATATTTAAAGTGACTAGAATTCATGAAATAGATTGAAAGTAATTTTGGGTCTTCTTGGTTGAAAGGGGCCAAGAATCAATCCCACATACCTTGATTAGGAAGATGAGTTTGAGAAGAATTTAGCTTGAATTTGAAACCCCAATTGAATCCTAGCTTGAACTTTGAAGATGAAACTTGGACAGAATTTTGAGAGTCTAATTCTAGAAACTAAGTGTCAGTCTTGAATGAGGGTTTAGAACTAGTGTAGGAGGAGTTTAGGAACATAAAGGGAGGTTAAAAAGGTCTTAAAAGCCTTGGGGATGGGTCAAAATATAAAAAATAACTCAATAAAAGGGCATAACTTCTTGCTCCGAACTCGGAATGAGGTGATACCAGATGCGTTGTAAAGATAATTTAAAGAGCTTCAATGTGATAGGTCGTTGGCCACCAAGTTCCTTTTGTGTTAAGAGATATGACCATTTAATCTTGAACCTTCTATTGGTACTTGTGAAAAACGTAGCCAATCGAGTTTCTTTGAACTCTACTTGATGTAGGAGACCCATGATAACCTCAAACAACATAAATAAGCTTGAATTGAAGGCTTAAAAATAAACTTAGCTTGAGCATGAAGATCTCATACTTAGAATATTTTTCAATGAAGTCACCTTCACATGAGGTCACACGGACTGTATAGCGTCACACGGGCCGTGTCACTGCTCGTACCCTTCTACTAAGAAAAATTCCACGATAAAGTTACTAGACGGTGATTCCATACATAGAAATATTTCACTCCGAAAGCTTTACAGATGGCCTCACGGGCCGTGCCACCCCACACGGGTCTTGTACTTGGCCATGTAACCATACTTGGTCCCAAAGCTTTGGGCTTTCAAGCCAAGGCCATCACACAGCCCACCACACAGTCCGTGAAGTGTCACACAGACCGTGAGGGTTCCAAGTGTTGTGTGCCTTAGTTTAAAACACCAAGGGCCAAACATCCTCCATGGGTCAAGGGCCACTCCGTCTACACAAGTCGTGTGACCTCACACGGACCGTGATAGCTCCTATGAAGTGTCACCTTGGTCAAAAACTTTTCCGAAACCAAAATTTTATACTTCATTGAGGTCGTACAAAATTCTGGGTCCTTACATAGTCTCCCCTTTGGGAGCATTCATCCTCGAATGTGGTGGAACGAGGCTTGAAAGGCTTGACTTAGAACATGAACGTCCGAACGCAAGGTACAATGCATAGCTCATCATTTGAAAATCCTAAAGCGTTTAAAACCCATATTAAAATGTTTTCAAATCATTCAAAACATCATAAAAATCATTTTTGTGCACATGTATGCATGTCATGTCATGAAGCTCAAGAGTGAAAGAATAAGGACCACCAATAATAGGAAGAACCTAATATCGTAGGCTTGAGTCGATCGAAAAGGATAAAGGTATTACCGCATCATACTTGATTCCACTCCCCACGTAGAACTTTCCACATGTTGACTTCTCCATAGTACATTAACCGAAGCTACATCCTTGTCACAATCCGCTTCACTTGTCTTATCAAAACTCATAATCGGAGCTTCCTCCATAAGACGAATTCTGCTCAACCTCAACACCTTCAAAAGGCAAAATAACTCTAGTATCACCAACAACTTCCACAACGTAGATATATGTAAAACCGAGTGACTAGAGCTCAATTTTGGAGGCAAACCCAACCTATAAGCTACATTCACAATCGCTTCAACAATCTCATAAGGACCTACATACCAGGGATTTATCTTTCCCTTCTTCCTGAAATGCACCACACCCTTCATAAGTGAGACCTTCACATACACCCAATTACCAACATGAAACTCAACGTCCCCTTTCTATTATCCAAATAAGACTTTTGATGACTTCGAACCATCTTCAACCTTTCCTTAATCAATTTCACTCTTTTGTAACCTCCTACAATAAATCCGCCCCTATAGAATTCATTTCATCTTAACTCAAACCACTTCGAAGTAGAGAGCTAAATGTCTTGAGCAACACCACCGAGCTGTTGGTGCTCTACCTTCAATTGTTGATAACCCAAGCACTCGGGTACAAGCTCCGGTATGTCCTTCTTCATACCATGCCACCAATGCACCTCCTTTAAATTCCAACACATCTTAAGAGATTCCGAGTGAATCAAATAATGAGAGTTATGGGCTCCACTCATGATCATTTTCAATAAGATCACCCATGCTCGGAACACATAACTGACTTTGATACTGAAATGTACCATCTCCCCCTTGGGAGAAATCCTCTATCTTATTATTTTGGCAACCAACCTCTTCAATCCAACCAATGACAGATCTAGATCTTGCTTAGCCTTAACGTCAACAACCACAACCCAAATCGAGAAGCATCAGAATATACCACCAACCTATTTAAGCCATCTGGTAAAGTCACAACAGAAGCCGATTTAAGTCAACCATTCAAATTTTGAGAACTCACCTCACACTCATCCAACCTACCAACCTGGACTTCATTCAAGTCAACCTGATCAATAGAGATGATAGATGAGAAACCTACAAAAAACCTCCTATCATAACCAGTCAACACAAGAAAACTTTGAATATCCAAAGGAGCAAGCATGTCAAACAATGCACATCCTTCACCAACTCCCTTTTTGACCTCATCTATAAGATCGCTACAATATCTTCCTCCCCTTGATTACATTACGAGCTTAAGGTAACTCTCTCTATTCGATAGGGAGGGATCGAGATAAAAAACTTTAGGACACGCACCATGGCAAGATTAGAATAATGAAAAGTGGAACATTTCCTAAAATGCCTTGTAGCCTCCTACCCATAGATGTGGCGTGTTTCATACCCATGAATAAGACTCTACTTGACGCGGCATGTTGGACTCTGAGGATAATTTATAAACATAGTGCTCTGATACCATCTTTGTCACGACCTGGACCAAGAGCCTAGATTTGACACGGTGAATGGGAAGCCAAGAGTCCCCAAAAAGGCCTCAAAGTATCCAAATCCACATCATCGGTTCAAAAGCGCATTCAAAGAGTAAACACATAGTTCTAAGGGATGGGAAAGTAGGACTCACGGTATAGAGGCAGTATGGGGCTTAGGATCTTCCACATTTCCACATCAAATATACATACATATCATAGTTCCCATAATCAATTCATGCTAGCCATATCCAATAGATAACCGAAATCATAAACTTTAAATACAACACATAGCATATAGAATCTACGAGAGTCTACAAGATGTCCAACAATGCCTCTACTCATAAGATGGGACAAGGGCCAAGACATGTCCCGGGCTCACCCTCAATTAAAAAGATAAACAGAAAACAACAGAGGAAGAAGGAAGGTGGTTTGCCCTTGGAAGATAGGACTCACCATGATATCAATTCTCCAAATTTGAACTACCCATTAAGCGGTGGATGATCGTAACACACGATCCCTACATGGTAAAACCATGTATGCATAGAGTATGCATTAGTACGTTTGAATATACTAAGTATGTGGGCATGCAATGCATATGACTTACAAAACTTGCATTTCAATGTTAGATGACAAAGGCACATAATATAGAAGAACTGTATATTCAATGGAAATTTATATGCAAGATGCCATGAAATTATGATGCATGATATGCAAGAATGCCTATATATATTGGGGATGGACTATAACTGACAAATCAACTTCTGCGAGCTAACACATGAATTAGACCGATTAGGACCTCCGACCTGTAGGGAGAAGATTACTTGCTAAAGGTAATCTACATCACACCTTATGACCACGCTTTTCAGTGGATGGTCACCTTTCTTACGACCCACTTTTCAAAAGAATTTTTCAAAAACATAATAGACGAATATTTATTCCTTACGATCCAGTCTTTTCGGTAATGGAGATCGTTCCTATGTTGGCACATAGTTCAATGTAAATCATTATAATAGTAATAATAATGAATTGAAATAATAGGTAAAATACAACCCATACACTAAATAAATTTAATAAATCAAATAATGCAATTTCATATTTAAAGTGACTAGAATTCATGAAATGGATTGAAAGGAGTTTTGGGTCTTCTTGGTTGAAAGAGGCCAAGATTCAATCCCACATATCCTTATTAGGAATATGAGTTTGAGAAGAATTTATCTTGCATTTTAAAAACCCCAATTGTATCCTAGCTTTAATCTTGAAGATGAGACTTGGAGAGAATTTTGAGAGTCTAATTCTAGAAACTAAGTGTTAGTCTTGAATGAGGGTTTAGTAATAGTGTAGGAGGAGTTTAGAAATATAAAGGGGGTTAAAAAGGTCTTAAAAGCCGTGGGGATGGGTCAAAATATAAATAATATGTCAATAAAATGCCTCCTTAAATTTTCAATTTAAGCTAACACGGTTGGCTTCACAATCAATGAAGCTCTTCACGGCCCGTGAAGGCCTCCCATCTAGCCCAGACTGATTCTACAAAAAAGGGAATAACTTCTTGCTCTGAACTCGAAATAAGGTGAGACCAAATGCGTTGGAAAGATAATTCAAAGATCATTAATTGTATAGGTTGTGGGCCACCCTGTTCTTTTGTGCTATGAGATTAGATCATTTGAAGTTGACCCTTCTATTGGTAATTGTGATAAACTTAGCCAATGGAATTCCTTTGAACTTGACATGATGTAGAAGACCCATGATGACCTTAAACAATATAAATAATCTTTAATTGTAGGCTTGGAGGTAAACTTAGCTCGAGCATGACGATCCCATACATAGAATTATTTTCAACGAAGTCACCTTCACGGGAGGTTACACCGACCGTGTAGCGTCACACGGGCCATGTCACTACTCGTACCCCTCTTCTTAGAAAAGTTCCACGATCAAGTTAATAGACGGTGATTCCATACTTAAAAAAATTCAATTTGGAAGCTTTACGGATGGCCTCACAGGTCATGCCACCCCACACGGGTCGTGTAACCATACTTGGTCCCAAAGCTGTAGGATTTTAAACCAAGGCCATCAAACGGCCCACCACACGGTCCATGAAGCATCACACGGACCGTGAGGGGTCCAAGTATGTTGTGCCTTAGTTTAACACGTTTAAGGGCCAAACATCCTCCTTGGGCCAAGGGCCACTCCATCCACACGGGCCATGTGACCTCACAGGGACCGTGATGTCTCCCATGACGTGTCATATTGGTCCAAAAACTTTTCGAAACCAAATTTTCATGTTTTATTGAGGTCGTACAAAATTTCGAGTCCTTATAGGTAGGTTGCATATTCATGATATTGTTAGATTGCATGGGTGCTAATGACTATAGTATCTGACAAAGGATCTTTTTTCACTTCTCATTTTTAGAAGGCTCTACAACATGGTTTGAGTACTTTCTTGGATTTGAATTCAGCTTTCCACCCTTAGATTGATGGAAAGTTTGAGTGAACAAGTCAAGTATTAGAGGATATGCTTCGGGAATATGTGATAGATTTTGGGGCACGATAGGATTCTAATTTGCCCTTGACAGAGTTTGCTTACAATAAAAGTTATCATTGAAGCATTCAGATGGGACCGTTTGCGGCATTATATGGCGAGAGGTACAGTCGCGTATCGAGTGGTTTGATTCGGGTTCAGCTGACGCTTTGGGTGTTGACTTCCTTAGAGATGCTATGGGTTAGGTTTGATTGATACAGAGTAGGTAGTTGATAGCCCTGCGATGCTAGAAGAGTTATTTTGATAAGAAGACTAGACCTCTAGAGTTCATGGTTGGAGATCATGTGTGGCTGAAGATATCACCCATGAAGGGTGTGGTAAGGTTTGGAAAGAAGAGAAAGATCAACCCTAGGTGTATTGTTCCATTTGAGATTTTGAGGAGGGTAGATGAGGTTGTTTATGAGTTAGCGTTGCCACCGAGACTATCAACAATTCATCGTGTATTTCATGGATGAGTAAACATTGCCACAGAGACTATCAGCAATTCATCCTGTATTTCATGTCTCCATGCTTCGCTGGTACATTCCAGATGAGTCACATGTGATTTCCTATGATTCAGTTGAGTTGGGTTTAGACTTGACATATGAGAAGGATCCGGTATCTATTTTTAATAGGTGGATCCAGAGGTTGAGGACCAAGGACATACCTTCGGTGAAGGTTCAGTGGAGGCACCGACCCATTTAGGAGGCTACTTAGGACTTAGAGTCAGACGTGCGTGCATATATCCCATCCTTTTTAAGGCTTCATACATTTTTCTTTACCTTATGTTCGAGGAAAAACATTATTTCTAGTAGTGAATGATGTAATGACCTTGTTGGCCATTTTTGATCTTATTTGTAAAAATTATTATTTGGCCCTTTCATAAGTTTCTTTGTACCTATTTTGAACTATATGTGTTGTTGGAACTGATATCTTGTATTTTATAAATGAAAATTATGAGTTTTGGATTTTTGGAAGCCTAAGTTGTTGAAAAGGTGAGTTTTTGTACCATTCTGTATTTTGGGTGTCAGAACGAAAATCCGTCAATTTCATTAGCTCTAGAACGTCTAATTAGGTCTAGAAAAAGTCACAAAACTAAATTAATGATTCCTCCCTCATTTTAACTTCGTTTTCAAAATGATTTTCACCGTTCAATTCCTAATCATTTGGAGAGCATTTCATGTATTAATTTTCAATTTTTGGCTACTTTTTCCGGCATAGGATTTTTAACCATTTTTCCTTTTTCATCCATATTAATTGATTTTGATGTCATTAGATTCGTTATCTAATTAAGATGCTATATTTGAATAGATTTTGGTAATTTAGATTATTGACAAAGGGGAAAGTCTACTTTTTGACTAAATTCGAGACTTTTTCTAAGGCAAGTGGACTTCTATCCTTTTGTTAAGTATGATTGAACCTTGTATGCTCCTATGTGTATGGAATCAAGTACTTTGGGGTAGAATTGTATCTTCTTAGGCTTTGATCATAAGATTTTGAATTGGGTAATTATTCAAGTGGCTATTGAGTATTTATCCAACGGTACATTCGAAATTTTTGCAACAAAGTATCCTACGAAAAAGTGAGCGTGCAACTTCTTTTTAGCTAATTTTAGGTAAAAAAAAATTGAGGGGGGTCAAAATGCGACTGGAAGTACCCGCCAATTGAAAAAGTTTCAATTTAGGCTATATTTGAAGTTCTAGAGCTGACCATGCTATCATATTCCCATTCTAAGCATCTTTAGCTAGGTTTTTATAGAAAAGTCCTCTGCAGCTTTCGATTGAACTCATTTTGTAACTTCTTACTCAAATTTATACTGGGACCCCCAACCCTCGTACCAACCAGCCTCCTAGCCTATATCGGCTCTTCCAGAACTGATAGGATCGTCAGAATTCCATTCTAAGGTCATTTAGTAGGACTTTATCAGAAATCTCATTTTTACACTTATAGCTTTTCGTTAACCCGCAATTTCACAGACCTCCCAACGAATTCAACTCATAACAATCAGTCCTAATGAGTCATAAAATGTTTGAGGTTACCATACATAAGTTCAAATTAGCAGAATGCCAACAAAAACACTGAATTAACCCAGAGGGTCATTACATGTTCATAGAGTGTTGAGCCTCATGGTTCTCCGGGTTCGTGGATATGGCTCCGCATTCGTGGAGCATTAAGTTGTCCTGAATAGTGTGATGTTTTAAATGATGAGTTTCATTAATATTCCACCATTTTCAACACTTCAAGCTTTATTTTCAACAGATTCTTCAATGTTTTTCAAGGCAAATGTATTGGGTAACTATTTTGTAACCTATTTCTTCAAATTTCATTGATTAAATTATGTTTTTAACTTATAATTTTGGATTTTAAATTGATGAAATCGAACATTTTTTTTATATTGATTCCTAGTCCTAAATTGATGACTCCTATCTCATTTAACTTTGTTCTCAAAATAATTTTCATCGTTGAATTCCTTATCACTTGGAGAAAGTTTTCATGTATTTATTTTCAGTTTTCGACTACTTTTTTGCATGGGAATTTTTTTATGATTATTCCCTTTTCATCCGAATAGGTTGATTTTGGTGTCATTCGATTCGTTATGTAATTGTAATGCTATATTTGAATACATTGTGGCAATTTGGATTATCGAGGAAGGGGGAAGACCATTGATTTGACTTGAGTTCGATAGTTTTTCTAAGGTAAGTGAACTTCTAACCTTTTGTTAGGTATAATTTAACCTTGTATACTCCTATATGTGTGGAATTAAGTACTTTAGGGTAGAATTGTATCATAGGCTTTGATCATGAGATTTTAGATTGAGTAATTGTTCATGTGGTGATACCTTTACTAGTGAAGTAATTGTGGATTCGTAATACGTGTGATCTTGTGAATTATTTGATATTGATATCGAGGTGGTACTTAAATTGAGATGTGATTGATATTGGGACTATAATGATATTAAAATCATTATGATATTGATATTGTGTGATATCATGCACATTGCATTGACTATTATTTGTGCATTGGTAGTGTGATAGCTACGACCGATAGATGAGTAAGGTAACATATGGATTCGTGGCGGAGGTCTCTACTAGACAATGATTAGATAAGGTTTCTGCCGGCGAGCCGAGGTAATATGCCGATTGTGTTTTGGTTCGAAGTCATTTTTTGATGGGTGAGCATTGGCCGAGTTCATTGCCGCCAATGTTCATGGATATATGGTCCTAGCGTGGCCACCATGGGTTCTGGTTGGAGGTTATCAACGAATGTGCATCGTAGGATAGACAAGCATCAGATTAGTTGACATTGTATCGCATTATTTACACCTCATGGCATTCACTCCATCTCATATCACCCTTCCTTGATATTATTATATTTATTGTGATGAGATTAGAATCTATTGTACTATTTGAATTGTGTATCACTTGGATATTCTGAGAGATGAATCTATTTATCGAGTTTGTATTTATACTTTGTGATCTCTGTCTCTCTGTCTCTCTCTCTCTCTCTGTCTCTCTCTCTCTCTCTCTCTCTCTCTCTCTATATATATATATATATATATATATATATATATATATATTAGTTTGGTACTTTTTTGAGTGCAGGTGTGTAGTTCAGGATATGTGGTAGGGTGTTACGGAGTACTTGTGCTCTGCATTCCTTTACTTTAGGTTACTTCCCATTTGCTGAGTACCATGTTGTTTGGTGCTCACCCCTTGCTACATTATTGTAGATTGTGAACCCAGTTCTTCTTATAGAATGTTTAGATTCAAGATCGAGCCTTTGGATCACTTGAGACATAGTTTCTTGTATTTTCAGCAGGCCTTGAGGATTCTACTTTATGTTATGTTTCATTTGAGAACTAGAGATTGAGACTTGTATTTTATTTGAGCATACTTAGTATTGGAGATTTGTGTATGTGACACAAGTTATAGGATGGTTGTAGTTTTGATTTCCTACACTTATCTATCTTATTAGACTGTTATCTTCAGTTTTTATTAGTATGTTGAGTTTGTTAGGTTTTGGGCTAACTCGCCTTGGTAGGATAGGTGAGTGTCATCACACCCGGATTTCGGGTCGTTACACTAAAACTATCCATACTGACACTATCAATCTCCCACACAATCAAAATTCCAAGAAAAACACCCATTGTTAATAGTATAAACCACCATTGAATCTTGAGGCTATTTGACCTCATAACCCACCCCAAATTTTCAGATTTTTTAGACGTATTGGCAACGCTAACACCAATCTAGTAAGAGGGTGTTTGGATGAGCTTAAAAGTTGATCAAACCTGCTTTTAAGCCTTTTTATCTTATGGAAATGTTTGACAAGTTTTAAAACCAGTTAAGAAAGATTAAAATGGCTTAAAAGAATGTTAAAACTCAAAAGTAGCACCCCTCCCCCCCCCCCCCCTCCCAAACCATTTTTGTTGGCTTAAAAGTTATTGTATTTTGACCAAAAAAATTACTTTTTTACCCTAAATATATTTTCATAATCTCAAAAATACCCCTAACTAAAATAGACCCTAAGGAACTCTTTTCGTTTTCATTTTTTCAAATCACCGTTGCCACTCCTATGCTCTCCTCCGCTGCTGCTCTCTTGACATTATTTATGAAGCTTGGTTCTCTTCATTATATGTTTTTCGTTTGTATTTTTCTTATTTTATATATTGTTTATGTTTCTTTACATAATCTTGATAATTTAAATTATAAGCCTCCTGATTTAACTTGTTTGGTAAAAGTTATGATCTTTGGGATATTTTCTACCTAATCTGGAACCCCTCCCCTCCCCCCCCCCCCCCTTCATATTAGTTTGTTTTGTCTAGGTTTTCTTGATGTTTCTTTCTAAATTCTTGATTTTATCTCTATGTGTGTGTTCAGCCTTTTGAATTCTTGATTATAAGATGTACAAATAGAAAAATGTATATTACGCAACATACAAAATTGAATTAAAATACTTCTCTAAGCACCATCAAGATACATCATCGACAATACGAGCAAGAAAAAGTTGCTTTCCTTGGATGACACTTGCTAAAACTACTGTAGAAATGTAATTATTTCTAAATAAGTTTGCATATATGATCAATTTTAAGTATTAAAGAAAATGCACGAGAAACAAAAATGGTCCAATAAGGTGATAGTATAAGATGCTCAACCAGAGCTTTCTTACTTTTGCACCGTTCTAGAAGCTTTAATGTATGTTTCACTACATTTCTTCTGTTTTTCACTGGTTTTTACTACAAAATTGTTATTAGTCCAACTTCTCTTCTTGTTTACAGAATTGGGTTCCTTTTGTTTTTTTTTTCAGAGGCTTAAGTGTAAAAAAATAGAATTCATCTTGCTTAGTTTGTAGGTCAAGATTTCAGGATTCTTGGTGGTTTTGTCCAGTTTTGTTGTTGGATGTTTTGATATATTTTGAGTTTTCGTTGTTCATAAAGGTTGTGGAGAAATTTGTTTTGTATTTTTAAGCCAATAAGGTAAAGCTTTTCCAAATTCATGGTTGGCTGTACTGTTCTAAGCTCTTCCAGTTTCTCATTAATAATTTTTTAAGAACATTTAGTTGTTGCTTGGCTTAATCACACATGATGGCACTAACTTTTAGATTTTTTTGTGAATACTTTTTCCAATTCAGATGATGAATTTGTTTTATTGATTTTAGTGTTTTTATGGGATAATGATAGACAACTTGATATTTTATTAATTCAAAAAATATGAAGTAAAGTCTAACTATCTGAAGTTAGTTCTTATGTGTTTTTTTATTTTTTTGGAAATCTATCTATAGTCCATAAAGAATAAAAATCAATTTATTTTTAGGAGATGTCTTTTAAATAGAGAAAATACAGAAAAAAATCCCCCTGAACTTGAAAACGAAACTTACTTTAGTTAATGTCATCCATTCTGACGGGATTAAATTCATTTGAAAATTATGATTATATTTAAGTTAGCTAAATTTTCTATAATTATCACTACTTCATGAAAATTCTTGTTTTAACACCTTCGTATTTGAATTATTGGAGGCTTCTTCCTATTTTGCATAATGATTACTGAGTTTGATTAATGCATATTATGCTTTTCAATAAAAAGCAAAAGCGATTTTATTTAATTTCTTTAATGAATTTTTAAAAAGGCACGTGTATTTTCTAGACGTATCATCAATTTTAAACGATATTTTTCTTACGGGAGGAGGGGGGTTCCTATTATCTTTAAACTATTTTAAAATGAAATTAGTTACTTCTTTAATGCTAATGTGGAAAATAAAACATAAAATGTTACCCTTTTTTATTTTTGATTAAGTATAAATTTTTATTTTTTCATTGTTTCTCTTTATCATCTCCTTGTTGTCGTCTCCATCACTTCCTTCATGATTATTATTATAATACTGATACTCTTTTACTTGCACGACGAAAAGTCATTACTTTCTTCAACACAATCTATAGTTATTAGGTTTATCATCATTGACTCATTCTTTCAACAACAATCATCAGAAAAAAATTTAAACTTTTTTAAATAATTATTTTTTTCGTTTTTCATTTCAATTTATTTTTTCTATTTTTTTTAGTTCTTCATCTCTTAATTACTATGTTTTTAATTAAAAAAGAGATTTCTATAATACTTTTTCGACATTAAAAAAATAAGGATGTGAATTTGATATTGCAACTTGATAGAAGAATGTATTCTTTAAAAAAAGTAAGATATGAAGTTTCATTAAAAAGGAGAGGAAGTCATTGTACTTATATTATTAATTATCAAAGCTAAACTTTTATTTTATGATTAGAAAATGAGGCACCCTTTCCATTTTTATTTTGCTGTGTTATTGAGCATCTCACACGAATCCTTAAAAAATCTAAAAAAGATCTCATACTTTTATTATTATCCCAAATGCTCTAAAATGAACTTAGTTTAACTAAGTTTTGTTGATGATTTAATATATTTTTTTAATTAAAACTAGTGGGTTGATGGCCCCATTTTATCAAATTAACTCAAAACAATACAAACGGGTTTTTTGGAGGCCCAACCCATCCAGATACATCTTCTCAAACCCTAGACAATAGGGTTTTCTATTTCTAGGAAATTTTAGTTCACTGTTTCCTAAACATAACACCGAAGCCTCCCAATGCCTTTTTCGTCTCCTTTGCCCAGACCCCAAAATGGCTCTTTATGCTGGTGCTCCTCATGGTTCTCTTCTGGTTGCTCTGGTAAGCTTTCTACTCTGATTTCCTTTTCACCTCTCCCACGTCTTTGCTCCTTCTGATCTTTGAGTTTTACCGGTGTTGCATATGATGCTTCCTCATTGAACTCATCTTTCCGTTTAGAGAAGAGACTATGCATCTCCGCGAAAATTGATCTTTAAGTATCAACTTGTAGTACTCCTACCAGACCATTTTCCATATTTCTAACATTCATTTTATCATGTAGGAATTGGTGGATCGTCCTTGATGTGTTGATATGTTCCCTCCTCCTTGTGACAGATGAAACTCTGTAGTCACCCAAGCTCCCTTTTTGATGGATGCAAGGTTTAACGCACATTTTTGCTCCCACACGCCCATGATTTGTAAGGCTTGTGTTATTTGTATCTCCCATTAGTATATAACTATAGATGGGACTCTACTAATGTTGGACTTAACGAAATTTGACTTTTCTTAAAATCCTTAACTGAGGTATTTGCGGTTTATCCATGTTGAGGATCTTTCTGGCCATGCTTGGTAATTGCTCAAATGTTGTGAACTATTGCATGCCTCCTGTTATAGCTATGTTTGCTACATAGTCAGCAAGATAGTTACCCTCCGTGAAGACATGATGTAGCTGATTGATACTTCCTTCCCTTATTTTTTGTATCTCTTCCACAATGTGGACAATTTCCCATGGGATTGTCCACTCTTGTGTAAGGATCTTCTTCATCCCGAGGGAGTCAGTTTAAATCACTACATTTCCCAGATCTTTTAGCTTACAATGAGTTAAAGCTTTTAGTGTAGTTGTGGCCTCCGTAATGATGCTAGTACCCACACCAATGGTGCCTGATTCAACATATACCAAATCACCAAGGTCATCTCTGATACAAAATACATATGCACTGATGCCCAAAAAAAATATTTTTTTGTTCAATAATTGCACTCTTGCTTTAGAAATTCTCTCAACTTTCTGAATTGATAATAAATGCTAAAAATGTTTAATAAACTTGGAAAATGTTAGTGAACATGATCAATATATGAATCTTATGTTTTTTACTTTTTACACAAAGTAAGCTTATCATTCAAATATTTTGGAGGTCCTTTGAGCATAGAAAAGATTTTACTTGTTCGATGTAAATCATTGATAGATAAAATGTTAGGGAGGATATAAATGTGAACTATAATTTTTTTTCTTATGTTGAAATAACATAGTTTATAAAGTAAATTTTAATTTATATTCAAGTATTCTAATCCTAAGTGTTTGTCATGTCAAAATATAAAATAAAAATTAAAGCTACTGATAGAAATATTCTTCGAACACAAAGTGAAATATATTCATATATATAATATTAAAACATGTGCTATAGCCATACTTTTCATCAAATGTCAATTCATTACTTGTAATATATATAAAATAGGTGTGGCACATAAATATTTTGAGACTTACTCTTTCTACGTGAAAAGACGAATTGTCACATGTTCCTTCACAAGCTTAATGCTTCCAAAATAAAAGCAAAACGGTTACAAAAGTGCATCACCCTTTTAGTCCAAAAGCCGGATTGGAGAAGAAAGGGGTATATTTTCGGTGCATAGTTTACATGCCCTCCTTAAATTGCAATCTACATATTAAAGAGTTTAGGCATGTTGAAATTCTCAGGCTTGATCGGCTAGTAGGTATCCTTATCTTGTGACTAATGGCTTTTACTTGATATATGTTTTCATTTTTTTTCTGAACTTAAACTTTTAGTTGATATTTTATAAGTATACTTTGTAGGATTTAGAAGTTGTTTGGGAAGTGGGGAGGAGATGGAATGTGAGAACGAAGCATGTGATGGGCGCAAGAAGGACTGCTGCTTGATTCATAGAAAGGGGGGATAACCGTTCCTTACAAGTTCTGGTAAAGTGTTAATCCTTCTTAAAGCTTGTTTTCTTGGCATAGTTTAAAGTACTAGCTCATTCAAATGTATAGTTGGTTTTGACATTGGATCACCTCATTTGTAATAGTTATTCTTGTAGTAAAATTTCTATTTGTGGATGAAATCCATCGTTTGCTTAAACTGACTGCTTAAGTTGGTCAACTTTTGTACTAGATATTGAATTTTTAGAATTAATGAGTCATGAGTCCAGGATCGCTGAAGTGGAGGAGGGCCGAGAATGGAGCTTTCAGAAGAAGAAAATTTTACTTTCATCAAAGCTCACGTATCTGGCAATATAGATCCGATGAGTGGAACGATCAACACAACGACAGCCTATATGAGCAGAGCTATAGCCAAGAAAAATGCATGGTTTACCCCAAAAGTCAAAACTTATGTTTATTGTAAGGAGGTAAGTAGGGAAAACACAAGCAACCAAATTCTTTGAGAAATGAGTAATCGGGTTTGGAACGATGAACCAATTCATACGGTTAGAGGTTATAGGTGGAAACTGAAGGTAGACAGTGGATAAGGAAAACTATAGATTCGAAAGCATAGTGCCAATAATGGGAAGAGGTTGAGCTAGGAGCAAGAAGACTTAGACCCATTACAACAATGTGTCGATGTTTTCTTTCAATTCTACCTTCTTGTTCATGTGTATAAGGACATGAAATACGATGAGATATGCTGAGTTTAGTGAGAACCGGAGACATTGAATGAAATTCCCCACCCCAGTGTGATTGAATGGCTTTAATAGTTGTATTAAATAGGCGTTCAACAAGGGCTTTAAATTGATGGAATACAGGGAGAACATCAGATTTAAGTGCAATTGGATAGCCCCAACAGTAATTAGTAAAATCATTGAAAAAAATGAGAATACACTTATGACCCTGAAATGAAAGCAGGGGTGCAAGACCCCAAACATCGTATAATTGCAAAATTGAAGAACCTTTATTACTTCTCAACGGATGAGTCAATTTTTGTGATTTTCCTAACTGGCAAGCTTCACATAATGAGTGCGTGTTCAAGGCAAAGATGCCAACCTGAGGGTGAAGCCTTAACTGAGTAGAGAGCCGATGGACTGGATGTAAACCGCAGATGAGATGATTGAAGTGTATAGAGACCACCATTACTCAGGCCAGAAAGTAGAGGCATCTTGGTATTCCGATCCTTAACAAGAATATGAAAATGGTGAAATTCAAAAGAGACAGCATGACCACGAGCAAAACGTTGAACAGAGAGTAAACTTTAGTAATTGAAGGGACATGAAGAATATTTTTAAGAGAGAAGTCTCGTGAAGGAGTGCAAAGAAAGAATTACTAGTATGATGAATGGCAAGGCCATTGTCATTGCCAATATGAACTTGATCAGATCCCCTATAGTCTTCAACCTGATGGAAGTTGGTGAGAACCAGGGCAATTTGATGTATAGAACTTGTGTCGGGGAACCATTGCGAACTAGCAGAGACAGGAGCTTGGTGTGATAGGTAAGCTGCAGGGCTTATATTAGGGCTGTAACGATGGAAACATGTTGAAGCAAGATGGTTAGTGCCATTGCAAATTTTACACATTTGACGTTGATATGGAGACTGTGAGGCTTGTGCAAGATGAGGTGAATAATTCAGTGAATTGTACTAGCGACCACCTCTACTACCACGTCCTCTATGAAATCTGCCATGACCCCTATGAGAATTAGAATTAGAGGAGTGATCAGAGGTATTTTTGCATTGGGTGAAGTTAGGTGAAGGAACTTGTGCGTTAGATGTATCATGTCATCGAGTGGAGGAAATAGATAGTATTGACAATGATGAACCATGGATAAAATAATGGTTCAATAGAAAACTGTGGAGCTCAGAAAAAGTCACTGGTATGGTTCTTGCAGACAAAGTAGTAACAAGATTCTTAAATTCAGAGCGGAGACCCTTAAGGATGTAGATGTTATGATTCGCGAGAGAAAGAGGGCATTCAGCGGCAGTAAGGTTATCTTGCATCAGATTTTGTAGTTGCATATGAAGGTTAAGGTTGCGTGCGTTGGATGGAGAGGAGAAAGCAGCCACTACAGCATCCTAGACGGCTTTCAAGGTATCCAGTCCAATGATTAGGGGTAATGTTTCTTCCGAGAGGGATGAAATTAATAGGCTCAGGATCATCTGATCTTGTTGTACCCGCTGTGTATATACTGGGTTTGGATTGGAGGTGGTTGTACCATCTATGAAGACTAATGCAGCATGGCAAGGGTTGCTTCCATCAATGTAACCATGGAGGTTTTTTCCATGAAGAAAAGACAATAATTGTGTTCGCCAAATTAAGTAATTTGTAGTTAATAATCTGATAGATATGAAGTGATGAGCATGGTTAAGCGACAAATAGGAAGAGCATTGTGGAATTCCCGAAGATTGTGAAGAAATAGAGGAGGTAGGAGCGGCTTCTGATACCCTGTTAAAACTGGAGAATATAGATAGAAAGCAAAGCTAGAGAAGATTATTTATTAACCTTTAATCCATCTTAAAGGAAGATATTCAACAGTGATATTGAGGCATTTGTATGTTTGTGAAGCTTAATTTGCGATACACTACGTTGTGGTTTCTGGCAATAATGCAAATAACAAATCAATTTTCATGCTATATTTTCCATAGAAAATATCTTGCATAAATGCAATAGTTAGTCTTAACCTTCTCTTCAGCATTTGTGTAATAAATAATTGTGCCATCCAGAGCTCAAAAGACTTTCAAGGATATGATCGTAAATCTGTTTCGTTAACTTCACATTTGAATTGTGTATCAGTATGTGGCATTCGTTTGTTTTAATTTCTACATTTTCTATTAAGTCCCCCCCCTCCTCCCCCCCAAAGTTTGCTCGATCTGTTTCACACCTGACTGATCAGGAAACTTATCTTGAGGACTCAAGTGGACAGCGATGGAGGGTAATAGTGTGTAACCATCACGGTTCACTTTCTATCCAGCATGGATGGCCTAAATTTATATCAGACCATGATCTGAATTTAGGCGACTTCTTGGGTTTCCACTATGTTCCGGGTCAACACTAAATTGTTAAAATATATGAACCAAATGGTTGTGCAAAGAAGAACTCTTTCAGGGATATTGGCAACGGAAAAAAAAGAGCAAGGACTTACCCTGAAGCAACTACCCCATCAGAGCTGTTTGAAACATTTGACATAAATATGGTCGAGAAATAAATTAGAAAATCTGATGAATCAGAGTCTGAAAAGGTCGCATACAAGCCAAACATCTCTGATTTTGCAACAAACATTGATGCTGAAACTGGGAAGGGACAGTCAGTACATTCAGCTATGAATGTGGATGAATCATTTTGCATGATTGATGGAAATTCTCAATATGATCAAGAAGATGACAGGTTGTGCTTGGATTTATCAAGTTTTGAAATGCCAGCAAGCAAACCTCTTGTAGAAGGAACTAGCAGCCTTTTAAAAGGTGACACCGAAAAGGATAATCATCTTGAAACGAATTTAAGATCACAAGAAGAAACAAATTTAAATGTTGAAATGGGAAACTTGAATTCAAAAGCACTGTTGTCAAAGTTAGGGGGTGGAATCAAGGCAACCAATATCGTTAGTATACCAGCAGATGATATTCCAGTTCCAGGTCCAAAATAAACGAAATCCAATGAGGCACCTTTGTTTGGTAAGCTTTTTGTTCATGAAAATTTTTAGGATTCATTTGTTTTTTGTTGTATTTTTAAAAACACTTCTACCGATGTCTTACTAGTGAACCAAGTTCGTTAGCTGTACCACAATATAAGAACGAATGTAACATCAAATAAACACATACAATTATAGTGGAAAAACTCCTGGCTCAAGGGAGAAATAACCATTACCTACACTGGTAGGATTTCAACAACTTCACTTCTTCAAACTAAGCAATGTCAAGATTACAAATCAGCAATCGCTCACTCACTTCTCACTTGGCAACTCTAACGATCTACTCTGATCGCTTACTCTACTCTTCAAGAAGCAAAACCCACTTCTTGTTACAACCCTCTCAAAATAGGTTCACACTTATAATAATTGTCCCTAATCAATAGTTACAAGTAGATCAACTAGAAAACAAGATAGATTTTTAAGAAAGAAATTCTAACTCTAGATCTTCTTTCTTCTAAGTGTTGCTTGATGATCCTTGCCTTTACTGCTAAATTGTCAATGTTTACATGGTGAAAAGCTACTCTTCTAGGGTTTCATTGATCTTTATATAGTTCAAACTAGAAAAATTCTATTCAAGTTCAATTCTTGGCCCGAATCCTTATTTACCTTATTTAGGAGTCTGTTGACATCACACCAGGTTTTCTTCTATTCCCGCTCTTTTCTCTTATTTACCTTTTGCTTGGTGAACCTGGTTCACTGTATCCGACTCACTTCTTTTTTGGGGGATGTCTTCATAGCATTCTTCTGCCTTTCATGCAGCCTCTCGTTCCACGATATGAACTTGGTTCACTTTGTCATTATCAAAACACCTAGTCTTCGGCATGCTAACAAATTCTGAACCTGGTTCACTTTGTTATTATCAAAACACCTCATATTTTTTAGCAAGCCAAAAGTTTTCTTGAATATTGATAACACAGCTATATGATAAATAGAGAATTAGTCTTGAACTAACTTTTGCGTTCAGTTAGGCTCAAGGTCTACCGCCTTAACACAAATGCGGTCTCTAGTCGCAGTAAGATTCCATAAACCCTAAAGTTTGTAGGTTTGTGAGCACATGGAACCCTTTTGGTCATTTTAACAATTTATTTATACCTATATTTTGTTCTTCAATCCTTAGCTTCAAGAACTAATTTCCTCTCTTCTCTCGGCACTTATCATTAAAAGCTTCTTTGGTTTTCATGTTTTTGTCCTATTGATCTAATTTCTCTTATATTTTCTAAGTTTCTACGATTTTCTCAATGTTTCTACCTATGTTAAATCCTAATTAATTTTTTCCCCTCAAAGAAAGAGAGTGCATTTCGTAATGATATTTATTGTTGAAGCTGTAAATTTGTTTTTCTTAATCATGAGTGGTTTAATCCTTAATGGTGATGTCACAACTATCTGGAATTCCTCAACAATCGGGAATTCAATCCTTTACATATGAAGCTCTCTCATATTTTTACATCCTATTTCATTGGATGTTTTTTGTTTTTTGGCTATAGAATCTTCTTGATCTGGTTGAGACTTAATTAGCTTCCACTACCAGCATCCTGCACTATCGATTCTGCTGCAATTTTCAATTTCAATTGTACTATTTTACCTCTTGTTGATAACATGCCATGTTGCACAGCTCCTCTTTCCGATGACTGTCAGTAGCATCAGTTTTTATTTATGGCAACCATTCAAGAGGTATTGTGTTTCTTCTTGGTATTTTTTCTAACAACGTCGAACTTCCTTTTATTCCACTCAAGTCGTTCTCCACCTCTATTTAGTCCAATAACTTTTTCAGTTACTTTCCAACAATAAACTAAATCTAAGTCCATGACATTCAAAGATTTCATCCCAGTACCGCTTTTTGGATTAAGAAGCACTTGCTGGTTTTTCATTGTGAAATCACCAGTGATTTTCACGGGGAGAACTTCACCACCCTTTTCTGTCTGATGATTTTATTCTCTATTCAAATGATATTTGAAAGTATACATCTTGTTTTCAAACTAAGCACTAATAAAACCCACATACATCTTGTTTTCAAACTAAGCACTCATAAAACCCACTTTTCGTTTGTCTGGTAGTGTTGAAAATGAAAATAAGCATTTTATTATGTAGAATATTCTTAATGATTATGTCCTAAGACATAAACCCCAAGAATTAAGGAACTTCTCTTCTTTCGTGTGATTTAATATCGTAAAGGTCTTTTTCTTTAGGATTTTTTTCTTATCAAATTTGAAATTATGATTAAAGATTCATTCGAGTACTGGACTTCTTGTTCATTTTGGAAATATGATGATCAGTTGTTCCATTTGAAATTTCAGGGTTCCTAACTTAAGAGTTTCTAATATATGAGCTAACCTGTGATTCCTACTTTATTTGTTGTATTGATCATGTCCTCCATATAGGAAATTGTCTTTGAATAGTCCCTACTCCTTACATCTGAAAAGACAAGCCTTTCCAATCACATGTTCCTCTTACAAGCCCCTGAGGCTACACCACTCCCCCTCACCAGCTTATGTCCTCCTTTCAGCCCTTCGTGACCATCTTTATGGTTCCAAAGAAGAGGTAAAACCATTACCCATATTGAATCCAATCACATAACCAAAGTGCATATTTTGTGTCACCCTTTTTGTCCTGGATTGGAGAAGAAGATGACATAGGTAAAAATTTGGATTCATTCAGCTAAGGTACGATTATGTTGGTACTAATGTAGTTACTAAATAGTTTGACTTTCTCCAGTGGTTATTCACTTTTGGAGAAGAATGAGTGTACTTTCTTAAAATCAACTCAATTTAGGCTCAAATGCAGTAGGTGTATGGTTAAGACAAGTATCATGAGGAAGCAATTGTTGTCGCGTACAAAAAGGGAATCACAATTTAGACCATTCATGTAATGACTTTAGGTTAATTCTGTGTTTTTATAATATTTCTGCTATTTTAAAATTCTATATATTAACCTCAGACCTTTTATGACCTGTTGGGGTTGTTAGGATGGTGATAAGGTGTTTTGGTTGTGAATTGTGCAAGCTTGCAAGTTAGTGGGAAGTTAAAGCTGTCAAAATGAGATTCATGACAACATTCTAGTAAAAGGACTCGAAATGGGATTTTGATGGTACCATTAGTTATGGAATGGCCAATTCATGCTCAGAGGGTTGTTGGATCGAGGATAGAGCGTCCTAATACGATTTTGAGCTAAAAGTTGCAAATTGGGTTCGACTAAAAGCTAAAGAATGTGTTTTTTGTAAAAAATGAACTAAACTTGCTCGAAATGGAAAATAGATGGCACTGTCATCTCTAGAACATCAAAAATCGTCTGACACCACCCTTTGTGAGTTGACAGGGGACATCCAGTTATATTTTGACCCCTTTAGTTCTTTTGGCTGAAATTAGTTGGATGGAAGTGGACCCTCATTTTTCTGTAGGATGCTCCATTGAAAATTTTGAATGCATCGTTGGATCTGAAATGTTAAAATCCATGTGGTTGCATTATTTGTTTTCATAAAACAGACATTGGGTGCCCCGAGAATGACCCGAGGATGTTTTAAGCATTGTTGATGCAGCACCATGTAAAAAAACCATCCGCGAACGCGGAGGGTTAGACACGATCGCGGATGAGGGCTGGCTAAATCTCCAGCATTCGTGGAGCCTAGGGCCATGTACGAAGAGAATGGCAGCACCCCTAGAGCTATGTGTCCGTAGTGCCTAGTGGCTTGTTCACGAACGCTATAGGGGTGGCCTATATATAGGCCTTCCCCTTTGCGAACAACCATTACACCCGACTTCTAAAGCTCATAAAAACCATATCCCAAGTTTGTTTTCGAAAGAGGTCCACATGACTCGGTTTTTCACAAGGAACATCATGGTGAAGTGAAAATTAGTTTTTGGCACGTATTTCGAGGTAAATTCACTATTTTAGCTGAATATATTCTTGAAACTTGTGAAACTTTTATGTGTTGATATCGTAGCCAATTCTTGATAGAATTAAGTGAAATATGAGTCTACGTAACTCTATGTTTTGAGGGGAACGTAGTGGGGTACTGGGTGTTGACTGAAATTGTGTTATGTCAGTAAATTTTTGCCGAACGAGTGTTGAAAAAGAATGTTTTTTGGCAATGTTTTTAACTTCATTTTTGGGCTTTTGCTATGGCTTTTGGGTTCGTTTTAGGCTGGATTTCAGCTATAGCCTCGTGTTGTCGTGGGAATCATTTTGTGGGATTTTGTTTAGGATTTTGAGTCATGGTCCCTATTTTTCCCATTGTGGACCCGTTTAGCCTTATTTCACCTGTTCTTCAAGTTTTTATAGCTAATGTGTCCATACTAATCACGGTGAACTATAACTTAACAATTGAGCAGTGCCGAGAAGCTATCAAGAGAGGAAAAGCTTGATTGGTTTGATTCGGAGCATGAGGTGTTCATTGCCAGGTACGCTAGGTTTTCCCTAACCTTAGACTGGGTGAAGCTATATGCATGTTGAACTAAGATGTATATGAAATGTTAGTTGTGCGCTGTATGTGTAGTATATGTTGTTGTGGGATGGTACTACGTGTTATTGGCTGTGAGTATTGTAGATTCGATATATTTGCATACTATTGTTTACAAGAAATCCCAATAAGGGTTGTACATCGGCTGACACCATGAGACAAGTATGTTTTTTGACGTAAATTATTATCTGTTAAAGCATATTGCGGATGTTATTGAGGTAAGACGACTGTGAGGCTACTTGTTGAGTAATTGACGCACTATGACTTGTTTCTGACTTAAATGTGATTCATTGGGCTTGGGTACTGTTTATGCTTATGATATCACTGTTGTTACCTATGGTCAACTAGATTATAACATGTTGAACTATCAAACCTAATTTTACACTAATTATTGAGATATATGCTCTTGTGTACTATTGTCAACTACTGGTTTCTGGTCCTGTATATCTGAGAAAGGGGTTTAGTTGTCATTACTAGAGGGATAGTAATAGTTGGGATATGTATATTGTGAGTGTTGTTACCTATGTTGACTCTAGGCACGATATGGCTTTGGAGTTTTAAATCTAGATATACTAGCTGAGTGAGTGACTGTTGTTATCTTGGGTTCCAAATGATACTCCTCGTCAATGTTGAACCTTGTGGCCACGTCCAAAAGCCCGTGTCCTATGTGATGTTCCCCATAGTCTAAGTCCCGGTGGCCGCAACTGAGAAGCAAGGAGGCAGATGCAGACACAGAGTACGAGCGTCGACTGAGTTACAGATCGAGGACCTCGCTAATTTCCTTTTGGAGGCGAGGCCCCATGATTGACATTCTGAGATGAGACACCATTTTTTATGCGAGGGTGATTCTTTCTTTTGTGGGGGATACGTCCTATCAATATGCATATATATTTGGATCGGGTGTAACGTTCTTGCACAGGGTCAGGGACCCTGTTGGCATGTGATTGTTAGGGCAAGGCCCATGATTGGTTACCCATGGATCTACACACCTATTCACACCCTGATAGCATGTGAGTTTACCTTTTGGGCTTATGGGGGCTTAGGGGGAGTTCAAGCATAGACAATAGGGCTTTACAACCGCGTACTGCCAACCCTTGATCTGATGATGTGGAGAGCTGGGCTCTATGATGGTTCTGTGGGGTTCAGTGATGATCTGTCAGTTATATTGTGTGCGGGTATACCTCTTGGGCTTATGGGGGCCGGGTGGTGTACACGGATAGAAATTAGGTCCTTGCACCCACGTACGATATAAGGTTTTGGTTTGATTGAGGTTATGGGGTTGACTTGCAAGATAACTGCTTTTATCTGCAGTTGAGCTTCAATATACATGTTGTTTTGCTCATTCAGCGGATGATGCCTATTGGGTGCCTTATTCTAGTACTCACCTTTACCTCTATATCTTCCCGTGGTTCAAGTCCAGGTTCTAATCTGGAGCATTGATTTCAGGGGACCCAGGAGTGCAAGAGACTTCTTTTGTGTGAGCATTGCAAGCTTTGGCTTCGTCAGAGTCTCCTTCTTTTGATGGCCATATTATGCATTCAAACTTTGGACTTGTATCATAGTATTATTTATTTCTACGAGCAATCTTGGGTTGTATATTAGACTATGGTTTTTCTCACTCTTGGGTTGTATATTATATTATGGTTTGTCTATTTTGGTTACCGTAACTCTGAATAGTTGACTTTCAGGTTCTGGGTGGTTTTGGCTGCAATTGTGATTGAATTTAGGACATGCACTGTGGGGTTGGGAAAATGGCTTGCATGTAGGTGGGATCTAGCAGGCGCCATCATGACGGGGATCGGGTTGTGACAAGTTGGAATTAGAAACAGATTCACTAGTCTTAACTATACAAAGTTACCATCTAGTAGAGTCTTGTGGATGTGTAAGGAAACGTCCGTGGCTTATCCCTATAAGGCTACAGGATTCTTAAAAACTTTCCTATGTTGTTGATTATTGTCGTGCATTTTTTCAATTGTTCTTCGAGTTCTAAGAATCCAACTTCATTCATTCTTTATAGGTATGGGGCATAGGGTACTTGGATAGGGCTAGGGCTGAGGTAGGATTGCACCGCTAGTCCAAGATAGGGAGCAGACCCGAGGTCGTGAAGCTGAGACCAGAGGCCCCAACTTCACCACAGCCAGAGGCACCAACTTCCCCAACCGCTTTTGCAGTTACACCAGATATGTAAGCAGTCCTTAGAAATTTATGTGCAGCGCTTGGATCCCTACAGCTGGTACAGCGCCAGCTCCAGCTCCAGCTCCAGCTCCAGCTCCTCTAGTCATGGCACCAATGGAGCCTATTGTTACGGAGGTCCTGGCTAAATTGGAGGTAGCTGTACAGTTCCAAGACCAGTGGCTACTTGGATACTTTTTTAGATTGATACGGCCTAGGTTTTCAGGAGATGTAGGGAAGGAAGAGCAGGAGTTTCTGACAACCTGCATGGAGCGGTCACAGGCCTTACGACTGCTGGAATACCAAGGGGTTGAGTTTGCTGCATATAAGCTAGATGGTACCGCTAGATAGTGGTGGTGGACTTGCTCAGATACTAGGCTTGCAAGGGCTACATTGATGACTTGGGCAGGGTTTACAGTGGCATTCATGACTAGATCTGTGCCCAGGAGTTTAAGAGACCATCGCTAGGATCCATTTGTGCACCTTGAGCAAGGGTAGATAACCATGTCCCAATATGAGGTTAGGTTTCCGGAGCTCTCTTAATGTGCTACAACTATTTTGCATCCCGGGGAGGAGGGGATTCACTTTTTTGTGCGAGGTTTGAGGCCTCAGCTAAGGATAGACACATATGCATTAGTGACTTTAGGACAGTCATTTCTTGATATTGCTGATCATGCTCCCTCTCTGAAGCTGATTAGTCGAAAAGCCCAAGGGGACAAAGACAAGTAGGCTAGATGTGAGAGAGAGTTCAGTGGCTCCTAGATAGCATTTCCAGTGGCGAGGGACATGCCTCTGAGGAGAGGTCAGCAAGGTCAGACCAACTGATTATATCAGGCGTTATGAAAGGCTTCTAAGGGTGGCTATCAAGGCGTGGGTACTTCCAGTAAGGATGGTTCCCCCTATCCCACTAGGCGCTGACAAAGTGAGAGTGACTCAACTTCTTCAAGGCTAGTGGGGTCATCATTTTCGAGTAGCCTGGGTTATAAGGTAGCTAGAATGGGGCAGTATGATCGTGATCACTGAGATAGAGCTGTTTTGGGTGCGAGGTGCCAGATCATCGGCTCAAAGACTGTCCAGAGCATAGGGCAACACTTGTCACCCCACATTCCACTAGGTTAGCTCCTACACCAGGTTGCAATGGCAGGGGTCAGGATTATGGCCGGTAGCATGATTAGTAAATGGACCAAGTTCGAGGGGGAGGTTAGCAGGGCCTCTTTTATGCCGCACCAGCATGCACCGAGGTTGAGGCTTTTGATAAGGTCATCACAGGTATGATCATTATATGCCAGCAACCAACTTCACTATCATTCGATCCAGGTTCCACATTTTCTTATGTGTCTGTGTGTTATATTCCTCGCGTACGTGTTACTCTTGAGCCTCTTTCTTCTCGAATTGGGGTATCGACCCCATTAGGGTATTCCCTTATGGTGGATCGAGTTTGCAAAGGTTGTATGATTACTTTTCAGGGCTTTTACACTTATATTGACTTGATATTACTTCATATGTTGAAATTTGACCTTATTTTGGGTATGGATTTGTTGGTACCACATCATGTTATAATAGATTATTTTTTTTACAAAGTCATGCTATAATATATTGTTATGCTAAGACTGTTACCTTTGTGATACCGGGGTGTTGTTGAACGGGTATTCCTGAGAGTGTCACCCTTGAAGGGGGGTATGTGGTTTGAGAGACAGGGTGAATTGAGTCCCCGGTACATTGGGCCTTTTGAGATCTTAAGACAAGTTGGGTCAGTTGCTTATGAGTTAGTCCTAACTCCAGATTATTCTACTATCCACCTCGTGTTCCATGGGTCAATGTTGCGCCGGTACATTCCAAATGAGTCGCATAAGCTGTCGTATGATTCGGTTGAGTTGGGTAACCATCTGACATTTGTTGAGCCGATGGCCATTTTAGCTAGAGATGCTAGACAGTTGCGCTCCAATGTCATACCAATGGTTAAGGTAAAGTGGCATCATCTTCAGGTCGAGGAGGCTACCTAGGAGATAGAGGTACAGATGCAGGAGTAACAACCCGGCCTATTTGAGCCATTAGGTATGCCTTCTACTTTACTTTCGTGGACGAAAGTCTTATAAGTGTGGGATGTTGTAATGACCCTCTAGGTCAATTCTATGTTTCTGTACTATTTCTGTTGTTTTAAACTTTTGTATAGTAACCTTGGAATTTTTATTACCTATTGGGGCTGTCCGGGATGGTTAGAAGGTGTTTTGGTTGTGAATTGTGGAAGTTTGCAAGTTAGCAGGAAGTTAAAGCTGCTAAAATGAGATTTCTGACAAAATCCTAGTAAACGGACTCAGAATGGGATTCTAAGGGTTTCATCAGTCCCGAAACGGTTGATTCGTGCTAGGGGTGGTTGGTTCGAGTATGGAGAGTCCAGTATGATTTTAAGCTAAAAGTTGCAATATACGTTTGATTGGAAATTAAAAGTGTGTTTTTTGTAAAAAAAAAACCCTTCTAAACACGCTTGGAATGGAAAATTGATGGTGCGGTCAACTCCGGAATGTCAAAAATAGTCTAAATCGGCCCTTCATCAATTGACGGGGGCACCCGGTTGTATTTTGACCCCCTCAGTTCTTTTAGCTGAAATCAGCCGGAAGAAAGTGGGACCCTTATTTTTCCATAGGATGCTGCATTAGAAAATTCAACTACACCTTTGGATCTAGAACGTCGAAATACGCTTGGTTGTACTATTTGTTTGCGTAAAACAAATATCGGGTGCCCTAGGAATGGCGCGGGAAAGTATTAAGCATTAATGGTGCAACACCTGGTAAAATACGCATCCGCGAACGTGAAGGGTTATGTGTGACCATGGAGGAGGGCTGGCCAGAGCTACACGTTTGCAGAGCCTAGGGTTGCATCTGCGGAGAAGGGTAGTACCCCCAGAGCTTTGCGTTCGCGGAGGCTATCGGGGCGGCCTATAAATAGGCCTTCCTCTTTGCGAACAACCATTACACCCAACTTTCAGAGGTTGTAAAAATAACATTTCAAGTGCATTTTTTATGATTCAAACGTCCACGTGACTCAGTTTTTCGCTAGAATATTGTGGTGAAGTCGGATTGGGTTTCGACGCATATTTTGAGGTAAATTTATTGTTTTAGCTTAATATCTTCTCAAAATTGGTGAAAACTTTATGCGTCGATACCGTAGCTGATTCTTGACGAAATTCAGTGAAACGTGAGTCTAAACCGTTCTATGGTCCTAGGGGAACACGATGGGATCCTGGGTGTTGACTGAAATTGTCCAGTTTTGGTAAATTTTGACTGACAGTGTTTTGAAAAAGAATGTTGTCTGCGGGACCTGGGTAAGCCTATGATGAAATCCACGTTGATCATATATTATTTCTGTTCTGGAATCTGAAAGTTTTGAGCTGCTCCACATGGCATTTGATGCTTAACCTTAACTTGTTATTAATTCAGGCACTTAGAAAAAAACTCGGCAATGCTTCTCTTCATTCCACTCCACCAATAGACTTCTATAGAAGTTGTTGACATTAAAGCTAGCATCACTATTTGTTTTTCACTCCATATCTGCCATGTTTTGCAGGAACCAAACTCTATGCTTCCAATATTTTGTATAAGGCGGTGAGAAATATAACATGGAAGAAAGGAATGAAGAATGTATGTCCTGATTATTCTTCCAAGATAATAGGTGTTTAAATAATACAACACCTATCGTAGATAGGAAAGAAACAAGACTATATAATTGCGACTAAACAATATTTTCCTATTTGATAATACCTAAAATTCTCAACACTTCCCCTTAAGTTGGTCCACTCAAATTGATTACCAAGATTGTTACAAATGTAAATAATCTGCGGACAAGTAAGGGACTGAGTGAAAACATATGCAAGCTTACAATTTGACATCAAGAATTGTGTGACAATGTACACTGGGAATTCTTTTCTCTAATAAAGAGACAATCTATATATCACTTTGCAAGTTGCCATAGTCGTTGATTGATAGTTAGGTTTTGCACTAGACTGAGCAAACCTTGTCTTGTTTCTTGCTTTCCAAGATACTTCATTTTTGAGAATGGGAAGGTTATCTTGCTTTTCAAGATATTAAGTTACCTCCAACAAGAATACGATATCCAGAAGAGGGTTGTCAATCATAAGGTGTTCTTGCCCAATCGCATCTACGTATTGACCAATCTGCTCATTGCCTCGATCCTCGGAAAGTATCCTTTACCATTGGATAATTTTATATATCAAGGACTACGAACAACATCCTAGTGACTATAAAACAAGGATCCCATAAATTTATTTACAACACTGATCGGAAAGACAACAGGTCGAGTGATTATAAAGTAATTCACCCTAGCAGCCAACCACTTATACTTGTCAGTATCATTATGAGGTGCCCCTTAGCTGGAAAAGCTTATAATTTGTATCAACAGGAGTTGATGGGTCTACAAACTATCGTTCATGTCTTCTCAAGAATGTTTCGACCATACTATGAGATGAAACTGCCTGATATGAATTGAGAAACACCAATACATAGGAAATGGTCCAATCTGCCTAGATGATTAGTCTGGAATGCTTAGAAAGATGCTGCTTTTAGTTGTATCATCCTTATCATTGTCCAAGATAATCATATGATAAGCACAAATTACGAAATAACTGTACCAATTTGAAGCAATGTGTCGATAGGATACTAAATGATCAACCTTATTGCTAGTCATACCCAACTCTTGAAAACTATGCTAAACATACCTAACCATCCTCAAGAAGATTGTTTAAACCCATATAGGGACCATCAGAATTGTCCTGTAAGACCACTAGACTCCCTTGAGCAACAAACTAGGTGGTTGGTTCATACACTTCATCTACTGTTGTGGAAAAACCATTCTTGATGTCCAACTGATAAAGAGGCAAAATGACAAACAACTATGGATATGAAAACAGAATGATGAAATTTAAGCCAAAAACCGAATGTGTCGTAGCAATCAAAGCCTGAAAATACTGAGTAAAATCTTTTGCCAGTAGTGGTGCCTTAAGTCGACCAATGTTACTATGTGACCAGCTTTATAGTAGAATTACATGAAATTCAAGGAATAAGTTCCCAAGTATTACTAGAGTGTAAAGCAAATATCTCCTCAGTCATAGTCTTTGTCCTTGATCCGGAGGAGAGACGGTTATACCTGTAGACTTAGGGATACTCAAGGGCAGAGCCACCTTGTGCTCAGCTGGTTCATTCGAACCTCTTCGACGAAAAATTATATTATTTACACATGGTTAAAATAACTTTTAATGTATGTATAGTAGATGTAGAACCTCTCTAGCTAGTTCATGTGTCTACTTCTAGTCTTCTACAAATTTTCAACGCCCTTATCGGATATCCTTGTTCCACCACTGGGGATACTAATAGAAGACAAAGATGAGATGAAAATACAATGATGCTAGCCAATGAAACCTCAGACAAGTATAATTGGGATTAGGATTAAGAGTGGAGCGAATATCTTTCCATAGGGTAATTATAAAAATAGGAGAAGAGAAGTCTACTACAGGCGCAGGAACTGATTTAGTGCGTGGGTCATCTGGAACTGATGTGGAGAGCTTGTGACGATGATAACTCAAAAGAGGTGGAGCTGGAACATTGGTGGTGGAGATGGAGCACCCTTGCTAAGCAAATTTGTTGGATTTAGTGGAAACCTAAAATTTGTAATAAATTATTGTTAAGCTGATGCTTTTTGAAAACAATCATGGTTTCATTTTGTGTGGAGTGTTGTTACTTCCTTGAAGGGAAAATTGATTTGTCCCTTAATCATTCACCTTGTGTTGATTATTGTATGACTTGAATTGGGTGTCTCATTGTTCACCTGATAGTACTCTTTTAGTTTAGTCTTGTTAAGTAAAATATAGTCTGGTTATGACTTGAATTGGGTTTCTCATTCTGGCTATTAAATAGTGTGCAGTATTCGCTCAACAATGAGGACTTGTGTATTTTGTACCTACTGTTTTCTTCCCTTTTTATTCCTCCATCTTTATTCAAAATGCCAGAACCTCGTTATTGCAGAAAAATCTTGCAAGAGCAAGTGCTGTGTCAGATTCAGATTTTAGGGGAGAACGTATCCCATTTGCTGAGGTTCAGAGGCTAAGGAATTCCAGTTGGTCAAAAGGTCATTTTTCACAGCACACCATATTTATTTTAATATTTTTAACTATATCTTATATGAATTGGAAAGACCTTGTTTACTCATACTCATGGAAGATTTAGCTATGTGGCATCAATTATGATTTTGAACTTCATTCCACATATTTACCCCAAATCCCTGATGAATCCATACAGTTCCTGAATGAAAGTCATGTGCTTGCTTTGGACAGTCCAAGTGTTATCATGTTTGCTTTAAGTGGTTGATTGGTGTTTTATTTAATGTTTATTATTATTTCTTTTGATTTCTTTTTAACTCAAGATCATGAGTTGGGTAATTACACTCATGCACCTTTAATTGCCTTGTCGCATAAGCTATCACCTTACCATATTGCATAAGTACAGAACCCAACCCAATCCGAGAAGTATCACAACACACCACCAACCTATTTTTGATCCTTAGGCCAGGAGAAATACCCAAATTCCAGGATCTCACTTGGTCTCTCCCAACAGGTTGACTATAAATTCTTATTTTTTTTTCGGAAATTTTTCCACATGAGCATGATTTTAAAAAGACATGTCTATTATACCTGATTTCTACAATATTTAGGCGATATTTATAGCAGCTTGAAATAGCCAAATATTGTACTCCAAATGGAAACATAACATAATTTAGGATTTTATGACCTTTTCCTTTCTGATTGAATATCATCTTCACGCAAATAGAAGCCATTTATAGAATCTCATTATTAAGAATTTTAAAGCACCTGTTGAAGTACAAAAAATGCATGCAGTGCAAAAGATCTGGGAGGTTTTTCATTGACTGGAAGAGTGACGACTGTCTGTAAGAGTTAGGATCGGCAAGTAATTTCAGCTAAATGTGCCTATCATCACCAAAAATTTGCATGCTGCCATGCTCTATATAACATTGAAGCGTAGGTCACAGATTTTTTTTTGTTGCATTGTGAAAGGAATATTTTGAGCACCATTATAACAACTACGAACCTAGTGTGATCCCAAAAGTGGGATTTGGGGAGGATGAGAAGTATGCAAAACCTGTGGGGTAGAGAGGCTTTAGGATTTTATGACCTTTTCCTTTCTGATTGAATATCATCTTCACGCAAATAGAAGCCATTTATAGAATCTCATTATTAAGAATTTTAAAGCACCTGTTGAAGTACAAAAAATGCATGCAGTGCAAAAGATCTGGGAGGTTTTTCATTGACTGGAAGAGTGACGACTGTCTGTAAGAGTTAGGATCGGCAAGTAATTTCAGCTAAATGTGCCTATCATCACCAAAAATTTGCATGCTGCCATGCTCTATATAACATTGAAGCGTAGGTCACAGATTTTTTTTTGTTGCATTGTGAAAGGAATATTTTGAGCACCATTATAACAACTACGAACCTAGTGCGATCCCAAAAGTGGGATTTGGGGAGGATGAGAAGTATGCAAAACCTGTGGGGTAGAGAGGCACTTTGTGCACTGCTTTTTTGTTGATTTGCACCGACTAATCTCGGGGATGCGCAAGCCCTCGGCAAAGAGTTTTCCGCAAGTGCCCTACGGTTAATTCAGGTTTTATCCTGTCAGATGAACCTCAGAAATTATTTGCACCCAATGGGTTTCAAACTTGAGACCTTGAAGGAGAGCAAACTCCAAGGCTAAAGTCAATTGCCACCGGGCCAACCTCTGAGGGTTATTTTGTGCACTGTTATGAAACTAATTAAGTATTATTTTTCATTTTTGGTTCTTGCTTCTCATAATATATTAAAGGTTTTTAAGTGGCAAACCAGAGTGTCTAAGTGTCATAGTTTTTTGCCTTTTGGGCATGAATGCATTAATTTCTCTTTAAGAAAATAATGTACATTTATTTCTGAAGTAGATTATTAGATTTCCAGGGTACTGAAAGCTTAATTTTGGATTTACGTCAAACAGTGTTAACTCAGCTCTTGATTTCACCTTCTGGAACTTTGTTTCATTGCTTCAAATTGCAGTGACAAATTACATCTTCTAAGCAAGCTACTCTACCATGTCACCTGGATTGCTGAGGTGCCTTGACACATGATGTTAATAGACAGGGAGGGTTGTTATATTATTGATCCACAGTTCTATATCATGAAGGTCCAGTTGCGATTTCCTTGCAAATATATCTATCAGGTACTTTGTCTATAAAGGATATCTTGTACTCAATCACGAGGGAAACTAGTTCTGCAGCTTTACGATTTCAATCTTTTTTTTTTGCAGTAGAAGATTTACAAGTTTCCGGTAAGGTAGAGATGAAATTACTCATGAATGCACGTTACTTAATGGAGAATTGATTACTGAGTGAGCCAGACACAGGTGAAGAGGACAATTTACCTCATCTATGATGTGATAGTGTTAATCCATTAATTGCTATCACATCATAGATGAGGTAAATAGTCCTCTTCACTTGTGTCTCTGGCTTACTAAGTAATCAATTCTCCATCAAGTAACGTAGAGTCATGAGTAATTTCATCTCTATCCTAGAGGAAACTTGTAAATCCTCTACAACAGAAAAAGACTGAAATCGTAAAGTTGCAGAACCAATTTTCCTTGTGATAGAGCACAAGAGATCCTTTATAGAGAAAACACCTGATAGATATTTTTGCAAGGAAATTGCAACTAGACCTTCATGAAATAGACCTGTGGATCAATAAAATAACAACCCTCCCTGTCTATTAACATCATGCGCTGTGGCACCTCAGCAATCCAAGTGACATGGTAGAGTTGGTGGCTTAGAAGATGCAATTTGACCCTGCAAATTGAAGCAAAGCAACAAAGTTCCAGAAGATGAAATCAAGAGATGAGTTAATACTGCTTGACATAAATAAAACATTATGCTGCCAGTACCCTGGAAATCTAATAATCTACTTCAGAAATAAATGTTCATTACTTTCTCAAAGAGAAATAAATGATATCATGCCGAAAAGGCAAAAAACTATGACACTTAGACACTCGCTGTTTTCCACTTAAAAATCTTAAATATATTATGAGAACAAAGAACCAAAATGAAAAATTATTCTTAATTACGTTCATAACACTACACAGAGTAACCCTTAGGGGTTGGCCTGGTAGGAATTGACTTGAGCCTGGGTTTGCTCCCTTTCAAAGTCTCAAGTTTGAAACCCATTGGCTACAAACAATTTCTAAGGGCCATCAGACTGGGCAAAACCTGAATTAATCGTAGTGCACTTGCGGGAAATGACTTGCCGAGGGCGTGTCCACCACCAGAATCAGTCAGGGCCCAAAGAGAGTCGGAGACCTAGTGTAAATAAAAAAAAAGTAAGTTTCCATCTTAACTTAATGGAAGTCTAATCCACTGAAACCTCATCCTTTCATCCTTGATGCACTTCACTTGGTCCAAGCCGCGAGCTTTGCTCTCTCTCTCTCTTTTCGAGCCTATAAAATCTCTAATCCCCACCATTATTACTTAGATCCACATACAAGCAATGAAATGCTGATATCTTAGCACTTGTCACCGCCGTCTTAGATTTTGCCTTCACTGTCTTATAGATATCCTTAAGTCCTTGCTTTTCATCCTCATCCCAACGCTCTAACCACTTCGTATAAGCAGTCTTCTTAGCTTTTACTTTGCCTTGAAATTCTCCATCCCCAAATTGATCACCCTGACGTCCACCAAAAGTCCCTCTCGAAACTCTTACTATCTCAGTAGTTACTTTTCTAATGCAACCAGCAGTAGTATCCCACCTGGTTTTCACATCTCCGTGATGCATGATGTAACTAGATAGGGAGGGTTGTTATATTATTGATCCACAGTTCTATTTCGTGAAGGTCCAGTTGTGATATCCTTGCAAATATATCTATCAAGTATTTTGTCTATAAAAGACCTCTTGTACTCCATCACATGGGAAACTGGTTCTGCGGCTTTACGATTTCAGTCTTTTATTGTTGTAGAAGATTTACAAGTTTCCTGTAAGGTAGAGATCTAATTACTCATGACTGCATGTTACATGATGGAGAATTGACTACTAAGTGAGCTAGACACAAGTGAAGAGGACTATTTCCCTCATCTATGATGTGATAATGTTAATTATGAGGTAAATAGTCCTATTCACTTGTGTCTTTGGCTTACTAAGTAATCAATTCTCCATCAAGCAATGTACAATCATGAGTAATTTCATCTCTACCCTAGAGGAAACTTGTAAATCTTCTACAATAGAAAAAGACTGAAATCTTAAAGTTGCAGAACTGGTTTCCCTTGTGATAGAGTACAACAGGTCCTTTATAGACAAAGCACCTCATAGATATTTTTTCAGGGAAATCGCAACAGGACCTTCATTAAATATAACTGTGGATCAATAAAATAACAATCCTCCCTATCTATTAACATCATGTGTCGTGGCACCTCAGTAATCCAGGTGACATGGTAAAGTTGGTAGCTTAGAAGATGCAATTTGTCCCTGCAAATTAAAGCAAAGCAACAAAGTTCCAGAAGATGAAATCAAGAGATGAGTTAATACTGCTTGACATAAATAAAAAATTATGCTGCCAGTATCCTGGAAATCTAATAATCTACTTCAAAAATAAATGTACACTACTTTCTCAAAGAGAAATAAATGATATCATCCCCAAAAGGCAAAAAACTATGACACTTAGACACTTGATGTTTTCCACTTAAAAATCATTAATATATTTTGAGAACAAAGAACCAAAATGAAAAATAATCCTTAATTACGTTCATAACACTGCACAAAGTAACTCTCAGGGGTTGGCCTGGTAGCAATTGACTTGAGCTTGGGCATTGCTCCCTTCAAGGTCTCAAGTTTGAAACCCATTGGGTGCAAACAATTTCTAAGGGTCATCGAACTGTGTAAAACATGAATTAATCATGGCGCACTAGCGGGAAACGCCTTTCCGAGGGCGTGTCCATCACCGAAATTAGTCAGGGCCCAAAGAGACTTGGAGACCTAGTGCAAATGAAAAAAAAGTAAGTTTCCATCTTAACTTAATGGAAGTCTCATCCACCAAAACCTCACCCTTTCATCCTTGATGCACTTCACTTGGTCCAAGCCGCGAGATTTGCTCTCTCTCTCTCCTTTGCGAGCCAATAAAATCTCTTATCCCTACCATTATCACTTCGATCCACATACAAGCACTGAAACGCTGATATCTTAGCATTTGTCACCGCGGTCTTAGATTTTGTCTTCACTATCTTATAGATATCCTTAATTCCTCGCTTTTCATTCTCATCCCTACGTTCTAACAACTTCGTATAAGCAATCTTCTTAGCTTTCACTTTACCGTGAAATTCTCCATCCCAAAACTGATCACCCTGATGTCCACAAAAGGCGCCTCTCCAAACTCCTATTATCTCAGTAGTTACTTTTCTTATGCAACCAGCAGTAGTGTCCCACATCGTTTTAACATCTCCGTGACGCATGATGTAACTAGACAGGGAGGGTTGTTATATTATTGATCCACAGTTCTATTTCATAAAGTGCAGTTGCGATTTCCTTGCAAATATATCTATCAGGTACTTTGTCTATAAAGGACCTCTTGTACTCCATCAGAAGGGAAACTGGTTCTACAGCTTTATGGTTTCAGTCTTTTTTTGCTTGTAGATGATATACAAGTTTTCTGTAAGGTAGAGATGAAATTACTCATGACTGTACGTTACTTGATGGAGAATTGATTACTTCATAAGCCAGACACAAGTGAAGAGGACTATTTACCTCATCTATGATGTGATAGTGTTAATCCATTAATTGCTATCACATCATAGATGAGGTAAATAGTCCTCTTCACTTATGTCTCTGGCTTACTAAGAAAATCAATTCTCCATCAAGTAACGTACAGTCATGAGTAATTTCATCTCTACCCTAGAGGAAACTTATAAATCTTCTACAACAGAAAAAGACTGAAATCGTAAAGTTGTAGAACCAGTTTCCCTTGTGATAGAGTACAAGTGGTCCTTTATGGACAAAGCACCTAATAGATATTTTTGCAGGGATATCGCAACCAGACCTTCATGAAATAAAACTGTGGATCAATAAAATAACAACCCTCCCTGTCTATTAACATCATGAGTCGTGGCACCTCAGCAATTAAGGTGACATGGTAGAGTTGGAGGCTTAGAAGATGCAATTTGTCCCTGCAAATTGAAGCAAGGCAACAAAGTTACAGAAGATGAAATCAAGAGATGAGTTAATACTGCTTGACATAAATCCAAAATTATGCTGCTAGTACCCTAGAAATCTAAAAATCTATTTTAGAAATAAATGTACATTACTTTCTCAAAGAGAAATAAATGATATCATGCCCAAAGGGGAAAAACTATGACACTTTGACACTCACTGTTTTCCACTTAAAAATCTTAAATGTATTTTGAGAACAAAGAACCAAAATGAAAAATAATTCTTAATTACCTTCATAATACTGCACAAAGTAACCCTTAGGGGTTGGCCTGGTAGCAATTGACTTGAGCCTGGGGTTTGCTCCCTTTCAAGGTCTCAAGTTTGAAACCCACTGGGTGTAAACAATTTCTAAGGGCCATCAGACTGGGTAAAATTTGAATTAACCATGGTGCACTTGATGGAATTCATCAGGGTCATCAAAGAGACTCGGAGACCCAGGTCAAATAAAAAAAAAGTAAATTTTCCATCTTAACTTAATGGAAGTCTCATCCACCAAATCCTCACCCTTCTCATCCATGGTGCACTTCACTGAGTCCAAGCCGCGAGCTTTGCTCGCCCTCTCTCTCTCTTTTGTGAACCTATAAAATCTCTTATATTCACCATTATCACTAAGCTCTACCGCCATCTTAGATTTTCTCTTCACTATCTTATAGATATCCTTAAGTCCTCGCTTTTCGTCCTCATCTCTAATCTCTAACCACTTAATATAAGAAATCTTCTTAGCTTTCACTTTGCCTTGAACTTCTCCTTTCCAACACCAATCACCCTGACGTCCACCAAATGTCCCTCTTGAAACTCCAAGTTTCTCGGTAGCTACTTTTCTAATGCAACCAACAGTAGTATCCCACATGGTGTTCACATCTCCGTGACGCATGATGTTAATAGATAGGGAGGGTTGTTATATTATTGATCCACAGTTCTATTTCATGAAGGTCCAGTTGCGATTTCCTTGCAAATATATCTATCAGGTACTTTGTCTATAATGGACCACTTGTACTCCATCACGAGGGAAACTGGTTCTGCAACTTTACGATTTCAGTCTGTTTTTGCTGTAGAAGATTTACAAGTTTCCTGTAAGGTAGAGATGAAATTACTCAGGACTAGACGTTACTTGATAGAGAATTGATTACTGAGTGAGCCAGACACAAGTGAAGAGGACTATTTACCTCATCTATGATGTGTTAGTGTTAATCCATAATTTCTATCACATCATAGATGAGGTAAATAGTCCTCTTCACTTGTGTCTCTGGCTTACTAAGTAATCAATTCTCCATCAAGTAACGTACAGTCATGAATAATTTCAATTGTACCCTAGAGGAAACTTGTTAATCTTTTACAACAGAAAAAGACTGAAATCGTAAAGTTGCAGAACCAGTTTCGCTTGTGATAGAGTACAAAAGGTCTTTTATAGACAAAGCACCTGATAGATATTTTTTCCAGGGAAATCGCAACTGACCTTAATGAAATAGAATTGTGGATCAATAAAATAACAACTCTCCCTGTCTATTAACATCATTCGTCATGGCACCTCAGCAATCCACGTGACATGGTAGAGTTGGTGGCTTGAAGATACAATTTGTCCCTGCAAATTGAAGCAAAGCAACAATGTTCAAGAAGATGAAATCAAGAGATGAGTTAATATTGCTTGACATAAATCCAAAATTATGTAGCCAGTACCCTGGAAATCTAATAATCTACTTCAGAAATAAATGTACATTACTTTCTCAAAGAGAAATAAATGATATCATGCCGAAAAGGCAAACAACTATGACACTTAGACCCTCCCTGTTTTCCACTTAAAAACCTTAAATATAGTATGAGAACAAAGAACCAACATGAAAAATAATTCTTAATTACGTTCATAACACTACACAAAGTAACCCTAGGGGTTGGCCTGATAGCAATTGACTTGAGCCTGGTGTTTGCTCCCTTTCAAGGTCTCAAGTTTGAAACCCATTGGGTGTAAACAATTTCTAAGGGCCATCGGACTGGGTAAAACCTGAATTAACCATGGTGCAGTTGTGGGAAATGCCTTGTCGAGGGCGTGTCCACCACCGAAATGTTTCAGGGCCCAAAGAGACTCGGAGACCTAGTGCAAATAAAAAAAAAGTAAGTTTTCCATCTTAACTTAATGGAAGTCTCACCCCCAACACCTCACCCTTCTCATCCTTGATCCACTTCAGTTGGTCCGATCCGCGAGCTTTGCTCTGTCTCTCTCACTTTTGGCCTATAAAATCTATTATCCGTACCATTATCACTTAGCTCCACATACAAGCACTGAAATATTGATATCTTAGCAGTTGTCACCACCTTCTTAGATTTTGTCTTCACTGTCTTATAGATATCCTCAAGTCCTCGCTTTGCATCCTCATCCCTACGCTCTAACTACTTTGTATAAGCAATCTTCTTAGTTTTCACTTTGCCTTGAAATTCTCCATCCCAAAACTGATCACCCTGATGTCCACCAAAGGTCCCTCTCAAAACTACTAGTATCTCGGTAGCTACTTTTCTAATTCAACCAGCAATAGTGTCCTACATGGTATTCACATCTCTGTGACGAATGAAGTAACTAGATAGGGAGGGTTTTTATATTATTGATCAACAGTTCTATTTCATGAAGGTCCAGTTGCGGTTTCCTTGCAAATATATCTATCAAGTACTTTGTCTATAAAGGACCTCTTGTACTCCATCACATGGGAAACTTGTTCTGCAGGTTTACGATTTCAGTCTTTTTTTTGTAGAAGATCTATAAGGTTCCTGTAAGGTAGAGATGAAATTACTCATGATTGCACGTTACTTGATGGAGAATTGATTACTTCGTGAGCCAGACTCAAGTGAAGAGGACTATTTTACCTCATCTATGATGTGATAGTGTTAATCCATTAATTGCTTAACACATCATAGATGTGGTAAATAGTCCTCTTCACTTGTGTCACTGGCTTACTAAGTAATCAATTCTCCATCAAGTAACGTACAGTCATGAGTAATTTCATCTCTACCCTAGTGGAAACTTGTAGATCTTTTATAACAGAAAAAGTCTGAAATCGTAAAGTTGCAGAACCAGTTTCCCTTGTGATAGAGTACAAGAGGTCCTTTATAGACAAAGCACCTGATAGGTATTTTTGCAAGGAAATTGCAACAGGACCTTCATGAAATAGAACTGTGTATCAATATAATAACCCTCCCTGTCAATTAACATCATGCGTCGTGGCACCTCAGCAATCTAGGTTACATGGTAGAGTTGGTGGCTTAGAAGATGCAATTTTTCCATGAAAATTGAAGCAAAGCAACAAAGTTCCAGAAGATGAAATCAAGAGATGAGTTAATACTGCTTGACATAAATAAAATATTATGCTGCCAGTACTAGGGAAATTTAATAATATATTTCAGAAATAAATGTACATTACTTTCTCAAAGAGTAATAAATGATGTCATGCCCAAAAGGCAAAAAACTTTGACACTTAGACACTAGCTATTTTCCACTATATTAGGAGAACAAAGAACCAAAATGAAAAATAATTCTTAATTATGTTCATAACATTGCACAAAGTAACCCTTAGGGGTTGGCCTAGTAGCAATTGACTTGAGCCTGGGGTTTGCGCCCTTTCAAGGTCTCAAGTTTGAAACCCAATGAGTGCAAACAATTTCTAAGGGCCATCAAACTGGGTAAAACCTGAATTAATCGTGGTGCACTTGCGGGAAATGCCTTGCCGAGGGTGTGTCCACCACTGGAGTTAGTCAAGGCCCAAAGAGACTCGGAGACCCGTGCAAATAAAAAAAAGTAAGTTTTCCATCTTAAATTAATGAAAGTCTAATCCACCAACATCTCACCATTCTCATCCTTGATGCACTTCACTTGGACCAATCCGCGAGCTTTGCTCTCTCTCTCTTTCTTTTGGCCTATAAAATATCTTATCCCTACCATTATCACTTAGCTCCACATACAAGCACTGAAACGCTGATATCTTAGCACTTGTCACAACCGTCTTAGATTTTGTCTACACTGTCTTATAGATATTCTTAAGTCCTCACTTTTTATCCTCATCCCGACACTCTTACCACTTCATATAAGCAATCTTCTTGGCTTTCACTTAACCTTGAAAATTCTTCATCCCAAAACTGATCACCCTGACATCCACCAAAGGTCCCTCTCAAAACTCCTAGTATCTCGGTAGCTACTTTTCTAATGCAAGCAGCAGTTGTGTCCGACATGGTGTTCACATCTCCGTGACGCATGATGTAACTAGACAGGGAGGGTTGTTATATTATTAATCCACAGTTCTATTTCATGAAGGTCCAGTTCGATTTCCTTGCAAATCTATCTATCAGGTACTTTGTCTATAAAGGACCTCTTGTACTCCATCACAAGGGAAACTGGTTCTGCAGCTTTACGATTTCAGTCTTTTTTTGTTGTAGAAGATTTACATGTTTCATGTATGGTAGAGATGAAATTGCTCATGACTGCACGTTACTTGTTGGAGAATAGATTACTTCGTGAGCTAGACACAAGTGAAGAGGACTATTTACCTCATCTTTGATGTAGTAGTGTTAATCAATTAATTGCTATCACATTATAGATGAGGTAAATAGTCCTGTTCACTTGTGTCTATGTCTTACTAAGTAATCAATTCTCCATCAAGTAACGTACAGTCATGAGTAATTTCATCTCTACCCTAGAGGAAACCTTTAAATCTTCTATAACAGAAAAAGACTGAAATCATAAAGTTGCAGAACCAGTTACCCTTGTGATAGAGTACAAGAGGTCCTTTATAGACAAAGCACCTGATAGATATTTTTACAGGGAAATCGCAAACTTGACCTTCGTGGAATAAAACCATGGATCAATAAAATAACAACCCTCCCTGTCCATTAATATCATACGTCGTGGCACCTCAGCAATCTTGGTGACATGGTAGAGTTGCTGGCTTAGAAGATGCAATTTATCCCTGCAATTTGAAGTAAAGCAACAAAGTTCTAGAAGATGAAATCAAGAGATGAGTTAATACTGCTTGACATAAATCCAAAATTATGTTACCTGTACCATGGAAATCTAATAACCTACTTCCGAAATAAATGTACATTACTTTCTCAAAGAGAAATAAATGATATCCCGCCCAAAAGGGGTTGGCCTGGTAGCAATTGACTTGAGCCTGGGGTTTGCTCCCTTTCAATGTCTTAAGTTTGAAACCCGCTGAGCGCAAACAATTTCTAAGAGCCATCGGACTGGGTAAAACCTGAATTAACCGTGGTGCACTTGCGGGAAACTCCTTGCCGAGGGACTTTCAACCATCAGAATTAGTCAGGGCTCAAAGAGACTCGGAGACCCACTGCAAATAAATAAAAAAGTAAGTTTTCCATCTTAACTTAATGGAAGTCTCATCCACCAACACCTCACCCTTCTCATCCTTGATGCACTTCACTTGGTCCAAGCCGCGAGCTTTTCTCTCTCCTTATCTCTCTTTTGCGAGCCAATAAAATCTCTTATCCTCACCATTATCACTTAGGTCCACATACAAGCACTGAAACACTGATGTCCTAGCACTTGTCACCGCCGTCTTAGTTTTTGTCTTCACTGTCTTATAGATATCCTGAAGTCCTCGCTTTTCATCCTTATCCCTACATTCTAACCACTTTGTATAAGCAATATTCTTAGCTTTCACTTGCCTTGATCTTCTCCATTCCAACACCAATCACCCTGACGTCCACCAAAGGTCCCTCTCGAAACTCCTAGTATCTTGGTAGCTACTTTTCTAATGCGACCAACAGTAGTGTCCCACATGGTGTTCACATCTCCGCTACTACTCCAAGCCCCTAAACTACTCAACCTTTCTCCCATCTCCCAAGAAAGGGCAAGAGTCTAGCCTCCCATCTAATCCTCAGTTGGGCATAAATAACCTTCTTCTTCTTTTCCCTTTTTAACCTGTTAATCCATCACTAGAAGCCTATGGTGAGTAAAAATATTTTTACTCAGAATAACCTTGCAGTTCTTTGAAAGGCTTCTATTGTCTTTTCATAGGAGAAAGTAATCAATCCGAGTCTTAGTTACTGTATAACGAAAAGTAATCAAGTGATTTTCCCTCGTCGAGAAATATGAGTTAGCAATAACCAGTTCAAAGGCTTTGGCAAAATCCAAGAGAGACTTCCCCCCTCCATTCCTATCCCCAAAACCAAAGCCTCTATGAACATCGTCAAACCCGCTAAACGTTGCACCGATATGCCCATTATAATCTCCTCAAGTGAAGATTTTTTCTCTATCCAATATACCTCTCACAACCTTATCCAAATCTTTCAAACAGAGCATTTTGACTTCCTCATCCAGGTGTTATGACCCAAAATTTGATTTCAACTATAGAAAAATAAAGTAAACCTGAAATAATCATAACATAGCATAGATAATCCCCAAACCTGAAGTCATGAGTTCAAGAGCATCTAAATATAGTTATAAGAGCAAACACGAATGTCTTAAAGTGGAATACAAAGCTGGTATGTCTGATATATAGTTCGGAAGGAAAAAAAATTAAAAGAAGTCTAAAAGATCCACTGACAGTCAAAGTTTAAGCCTCACCGCTAAGATCTGGATGACCTGAGAAAAACTCAAGTAGAATGAATCAACTAGCTTGTTCAGGTCCCTGTGCACGATCTGCACGGAGGAAACAAAGTAGGGTGAGTACATCGCAATATACCCAATAGGTTCAACCAACTGAGTAAGATAAATAGAACAAGTATGTAATAACGAAGAATCCTAGCGCCAGCATCAAAATGGTAAGTACACAATATAATGAAATCACTAATAATGGCAATTATAGATGCTAAACCCATCCAATGATGCAATGCATTAGAATGCATGAACGCAATGGCGTGGCAGGCTATGTATGAGATGAAATGTCAACCATCACTGGGCCGATGTACACATCTACCGAGACAAAGCTACAAGACAGATCCGGGGGCATCACAAGCCATGTATGCGTAATCATGACCGTCGCAGGGCCGAGGTATATATCTTTCGAGCTGAGCTACAAGACAGAACCAAAGGGATGATCAACCCATGCACAAAATTATCTCTAGACATCACAGGCCTTAAGATAAAATACCTCGAAGCGTCGCAGGCCTTAAGAGGTAGTGTCTCGAGGTGTTGTGGGCCTCAAGTATAGTAGATATAGTGTAAAATATGTGCATGGCAATGCCACAGTGTAATTATGAAACGTGCATGTCAATGCCACAACATAAGTGGGAAACTACACGCATAGTAATGCAACAATGGAGTATAGGATATGTCCATACCGATGCAACTAGTCAATATAGGATATGTGCATACCAATGCAACTAGTCAATATAGGATATGTGCATACAATGCAACAATGGAGTACAAGATGTGATAGCAAGATATATAACGACAATTGGATAAAACGACCATAATATCATAAATGTTAGGTCAAGTATATCAACTAATACATCAATATCATCAACGAGGCTCTCATCATCACCCTATCATCTATAATACCCAACTGTCAAAGTAGTCGAACTCCACAAGTCACCAAGATGGTATCGCAAGCCTCTCATACATAAAAGAAATATCCTCAATCTATCCCTTAAATCCCCAAATAGTCTCACCAGTCTCATATTATTGCAATACTATCCAAAACATCTCAAGTCTCACAATATCATAAGGATATCCAAGGTTATCTCGATTCTCATGATTTTATCTCAGGTTATCAATATGATTTCCATTCACTCGATACTCGACATAACCAACATCATATTTCCATCAATTCCAATCATATCAGGTCATCAACTCATAATTCAATCAACATATCACAATTATCACATAAACACACTTAATAACTCAAATTCAGTCCAAAAATGTTAGCTCCGAACCTACCATTATGCCGAAACTACACTCGGGAAGCTTGCAATCAACTCAAGCCTCCAATTGATCCCCGGATCGCTCAACAACTATCAAAACTGGATACTATGCATCAAGAGGTGCATTTTGATACCCATATTGGCATGGTTTAGGCTTAAGGCAAAATGGTCAAAATTAGCGCTAAACTTTGAAATTTTCAGATCTGGAAATCGACTTCAAAATTAGATTCTACATGAAAAATGGAGATCTAAAATTGAGTTCAAATCGATGGAGAAATCCCCGTTTAAAGTTTCCAAATCATAGACCAAAAATCCCCAATTTCGGACATTCAAAATCACGAAATTCAAGTCAAAATCAAGATAAAAACAAAGGAAATTAATCAAAATGATGTTAGAAATACTTACCCAAAAGATTTCTTTGAAAACCATCGTAAAAAATTGTCCCTTGAAGCTAGAAATATTGAAAATGGAGTGGAAATAGGGGGTTTTACGTCTTTAAAAATGACATGATAAAAATGTACTCCGCGATAAAGGAACCTTGTCTGCAATCACGGAGCACAAAAGTGCCCATGCCTCCACGAAGGAGGAGGTCCTTCCACGAAGGCGGAGGTCCTTCCACGATGGCGGAGTACAATTTAGGTTACAACGGATACCCCACACACCAGCTAGTGCCAAAACTCAAAATGGACCCCCAGAACTCATCTAAACTCAGAATTTCACAAACTTTATATGTATTCATATTAGAACCGGCGATCCAGACTCAATGAAATCATCGAAATTCAATTCCGAGTCTCCAAGACATATTTTCCAATGAGAGCCAATAAAACTAGTTTGAAACTCAAAATATCAAACTACCCTCGAAAACTCCAAAAATAATGATGAGATCATTTTTAGCGTTAGTTTCACCATCCAAAACTATTGGAAGTGTCGGATTAACGATCTGAGCTTCTGAACTCCAAATATTGACCAAAGTCAAACTTTGATTTTGAAAACGACTAAAATCAAAACTTTGGCCCTAAAAAGCTTATTTTAACTCCAAATCCAGTTCTGTAACTTCATTTACTTCAGTTTCGACAGTTCGAAGCTAATGGAATCGACGGATCCTCGATTCGACCTCCGAAATTCAGAATGACAAAAAACTCACTTTTTTAACAACTTAAACTTTCAAAAAGACCAAAACTCATATTTTCAACTTTTAAAACTCAGGATTCCAATTCCAGCCTTTCAAATAGTTCAAAGTACGCCCAAAGCATCTCATGAAAGGGCAAAATAGTAATTTTTTTTTATAGATAAAGCAAAATATGACCAACCAGGTCATTAAACCAGGCCCACTTGAGGCCCACATGTACTAACTACATTCATTACATGACTATCAACTGTAAGTTTAATAAACATCATCCTATCATTAATCCTCCTGACCTTAACCACTTGCTCCCTAAGATTCTTATCTACTAAGATACCTACTCCATTTCTATGCCTAGAACCACCAGAGTATCACAATTTAAACTCGTCTAAGTCATGAGCTTTGGTACCTACCCATCTGGTCTCTTGAATGCACTATATATCAATTTGTCTCCGCTTAAGACTCTTTACTAGCTCTCTGGACTTCCTTGTAATTGATCCTACGTTCTATGTCCCTACTCTTAACCTAAGTAAGCCCATGCACCTCTTACCACTACTACCCCTTGCCTCCAACCCCAACCGATGACATGATCCTAATTCACCATCTGATCTCAACGCTACTAAACTAAGAACTAATAACTCACTACACTGTAAAAAAATTAAGAACATACAATCTCTCGAAATCAACAACCCAATGATACAGAACAGTAAAATATAAAATATACTTTACAATAATCACACAACGGGATACGAAAATCAAGACAAATAAACAGGATGCAAATGAATAAACAGGATAGTAAATTATAGAAATATATGGTAAAGGCAACACAATATAATATGTAAGATAAACTCACAAAATATAATAATAAATGGTAATATGTAAGACTACACAATATAACAGTCAGCACTTTGGCATATATTATAATGTTAATTTGGTTGAGTTTTCCCGAAAAGATGGTTGTTTTATGATTTGTGCATCCAAATACTTATGCAGCGACCTTTCCATGATCGATTAATGCAAATTGAAGAAGAGGTGATCCGTCCCCGAACCTTAAACGTTAACTTTTATCGACACATGTAAATCAGTACTACCAAAATGGTCTGGAACCATTTGAAGTATGTATGATCACAATAAAGGCTTTCTACTTTACGTAAGTTTACGATCCTTTACGGTTTGATGATTGTTTTGTAGATGTCAGGTTAGGAGGAAGGATTTGTATTTGGTGTCTGTAGCTTCTAAGCTCATAAAAGTTATAATGTCAAGTCTTCCACATTCAGCTGATGGTCTTATCTTTCTGGTTCTATTGGATCTACTTGTGTCTGCTTTAATATTTAAAATTCAAGTTTGTCATATCACTGCTTTATCAAGTATGTCTTATCAAGATCATATATATACAACTTACAGAAATATTGGCACAACCTTATCAGAAGTGGTCATAGTTTTCCAGCTTTCTTTGTATCTCATTTAGATATCAGTACATTTAGAATTGTGCTAGTGAGCTCTCCTCTTCCATTTATCCAAGAATGAGAAAGTGAGAGACACGGGGACAGTAGGCTGTAATTTGATAGATCAAGCTCGTCATTTGGCCTGGAAAGATCTGTTCAGCTGCAGCATTCTGTTACTTTAGCTAATATAATTCAATATAATGAACTGAATCGAGTTGATAATAATATTATTACAAACTCCATTTTTTTGACATAAAAATTTGTAGTTAGTAATAATATTGTAAATCATGAACTTCGATTGACAGTGATTTAACTCATTAGAACTGCTCTCTCTGCGTGACGTTAATTCAGATATGGTGCTACTTAAAACAATTTTTCAAGGACAGAAGCTGGAATGCAGAACTTGACTTTTATGCAAAGAAGCTGACCTCGATTGCATGAAAATTCCAAGATAGCAAAGAAAAGAAAAGAAAGAGAACCGGTTGTGGTTTTGAGTGGAATAACGAATGGAGAAACAGAAAGAGAATAAAGATCTAATGAAGGAATAGGAACCTGATAGGCTATGGAGTTAAAGAAAAAGGGACAGGAATAGTAAGAGAAATAAGATGGAAGGATTTCTTCTGCCAATGCACTCAAGTGATTCACTCTCATAGGTCTTATTTGACAGAACTAATTTTATCCTCCAAAATTAAGTGTAATTACCTTCACACTTCTTACTGCAATTACCTTCACTTACATGATTGTTGCCTCCTCTCGAGGGGTCTGTGCGTGTTTTTTGTTTTAATTTAAAGTTGTTGGGACCACCAACTCACTTTGTTATGGTAGGTACATTCTGAAACTAATATATGCTTTCGACCTCAAGTTGCTTGCAACTTTACTTATTTGGATTCTGGCTCCTGATAGTTTACAATACAGGCCTGGAATGCAACTTATGTGCCTCGGGAACACGATGGACGTTTGAAATGGAAATTTCCCAGGACAAATACTGTTGATTTTCTATTTGATGTTGTTATATTTTCTGTCATCTTTATATCTCAAACTATTTGTATATTGTGAGTGTATATGATTGAGCTTTTGTCTATCTGCACATCAATAGTCAGAGATAACATCACATAATAGCTGTGATAACTTTAGTACCAGGGTAATTTGATTAACTAGGTTGCATTGGCAGGTAGGAGTTGACACTAGTAATTTTCTTTATCTGCAAGAATATGGAAACAATAAATTAATTGAAGGTTGTAGAGTGATGTTTAAAGGTTTGATTATCTGTTCTTTTTCTCCTTCCTCCGAACTCAATCTCATAGGAGTTTCCAGTGGTAAAAAGATCTCTACTATTGTCTTTTATTTGCAAGGACCATCTATTCCAGCTGGCTGTATGAATATGAAGATCTATCCCTTGAATTCTATATTAGGAAACGTTAGCAGATTTTGTTGCTTAGATAATATAGCTGCCGCCTCAAGTTCTCTTCAAAATGTAAGTTTGGTTTGATTTTCACTTTTTCCTACAGATGGAACTGGTTTATCGTTGTACTCGGGTAGGAAAATAGAGTGTTCCTGGAACTTTCATGAAGATGTTTGGATCTTTGTGCAGATCCAAACACATTAATCACCCCCAAATTACACTAGTGTCTACGAGGAGGTTTGTCAAATAGCAACATCATCCTTTATTTACAGCTTTTCCAACTATTATCGACTCAAGAAACATCTCATGGATAGGTAAAGCACAACCAGAGAGGGCAATCTTACAAAGGATATCTTGTTAGATAAGATAGATAAAGTTGCAGGTCTTCCTATATACTCTGATTGGGCAAATCATCACAGTGGAACTTTTAGAAATGTCTGCTGAAGCAGTAAGGGATTTCCTGCTGTTTGTTGTGAAATGCTTTCACCACTGAGGGTTGAGCTGAGAGGTGGAGGAGGAGGTTATAGTCTGGTGGAGAAGCATACAATATTTGTATGACCATTACTAGTCTCCGTCATAACCCAGATATAAGACCAAATATACCCCCTAAATGATGAATGGTGACTCCAATGAATCTGCAGCCATTTTTAATTAGACTAAAAACTTCTCCTTTTCCTCCCACCTCAATCCCTCAATGGTGGCAGGAAAAAATATAAATCCGTAAATTGTTACTCTCTCAAATAGGCAAATCACAATTGACAAGAAAAATACGCCTGAATGGTGACTTCAAAGAACTTGCACTCATTAATAACTAGACTATAACCTGCTCCTCCACCTCTCAACTCAACCCTCAGTGGTGAAAGCATATCACAAGAAACCGCAGGAAATCCCTTACTGCCTTCTCCAGAAAATTTTAAAAGTTCCACTGTGATGCTTTGCCCAGTTTGAGTATATAGGTAGACCTGCAACTTTATCTATCTCTTCTGACAAGATATCCTTTGTAATATTGCACTCTTTGTTATGCTTTGCCAGTCCATAAGATGTTTCTTAAGTCGATAATAGTTGGAAAAGTTGTAAATGAAGAATGATATAGCTATATGACAAACCTCCTCGTAGAAACTAATAAAATTTGGGTCTGATTTGTCTGTTTGGATCTGCACAAAGATTCACGCATCCTCATGAGAGCTCTAGGAACACTCTATTATCCTACTCAAGTATAACGATAAATCAGTTCCATCTGCAGGAGAGTAAAAAATGGAAGGGGAGAGGGGTGAATTAAATCTTCTTTTTTTAAAATTTATCTTTAATTTTAGTCAATTGTTTACCTAGTAGTCAAGTAATACCTAGTTTAAGACAGTAATAAAGAGCATAACAGAAAATTTAACACTTGATTTTTTGTACTGGTTCATACCCAAATTGAATCCTAATCCAGTCTCTCTAGATTGCAAGAGAGATCTCTTAAACCGTTTATGAAATGTAATATAATGGGTTGCATAGAACTTAGATCTACGGTTAAATCTTTTTCTCTCTTTCTTTTTGATACAATGCCTCACTTCAAATATATATTTTTCACTTCTCTCCTTTTTGTGACACAGTAAATCTACTAGAATTATTATATTTTGTAAAGATGAAAGTAGCGAAGAGTAGCGTTGAGTATGTCAAGTTGTATACCTTCATATTTCTTCTTGCTATCCTTTAACTAGAAGAGATAACAGCGCAATGAATTTGATTCTTCGAATTAGGCAACGATAAATCCTATTACCAAGAATAAAGTTAAAGGCTTAAAGGAAGGTATAATAATGTGGAAGATCTTTCCCCTTGACTTATGCATAATCCTTGTTTTGGTGTCTTTTCATTCTTGATCCTTAACTCCTTGTAATTCTCCATCTTAGATTTGATTTCTTCCAATATGTCAATCCCTAATTGATTTTCTTCTCTTTAATGAGAGGATTTATTTGTGTTTTTTTAAGCCTTTCACTCAAGCAGTCATTATTCAAAAATAGAATGCTAACAATCTCCCCTTTTTTGATGATGACAATAATTTAGTAGTAAGTGACTTCCCTTTAAACTTTTGAGAGATTCTTCAGGATGTTTTTCAGTAAGTGGTCTTGACTTCCCTTGAGTAAATTACTATATTCTCCCCCTTTTGCATCAATAAAAAGGAAATAACAAGCACATTACAGTAGATAGAGCAAGCATATAGAAAACATATAAAAATACAAGAGTAGGGGACATAGAACAAGATCAAAACATGACTAATAAAAGTAATAAAATATCCAAAAGAGGGGGCTTAAGCCCTAATAAACAAACTAGAAAAATAAAAACATTGTCTTATGCGAAGCCGAATAAAGTAAGTAAAGGTGTTAATAGTAGTAGTTTTCAAGTTCTCAAACAGATTTGTCAAAGAGGCAGTCATAATATCAGAACTAGTTTGCATGTTATGTGCGACTTTGATGGATCCCTTGATAGCTTGATCGAGATTCGAACAAAATTTAAGCAACATCACTACCGGTTTCCTTTGAGATTGCTTTGACCTTTTCCAAAGACTTATTGATGGAGACGAACTTATAGTGAGTAGAGATGAGCCGGTCTTGAAGGGCTTCAAACATAGCATCCATGCTAGAAAATTAAGGCATAGGATCTTCTAGGATTTTGGAGTCCAAGAGGCTGAGGGCATAGGATTAGAAGGAGGGGGATCATTTGGAGAATCTTGAATAGGACCTACATGCACTTTAATTTTGAGGAACTACATGCACTTTAATATCCCATGCTTCCAGAAGTTTTGGAATTCTAGCTTTGCTTGACAAAAAGGGGAGGAATATCATCAAGGTAGACATGATTAACCTTCTAGATATGAGAGATAATCATACCATAAGGAAGGCTAATAAGATTAATAATATAGTCAACCATAAAACAAGAATATAGGAGGACAACTTGAATCTCCTCTTACACATGAGACAGTAGGTAAAAAAGATACCACGAACAAACATAGTAGACAAAGGCCCAACATGAGGAAGGAGGAGGGTTGCCACAATGTGAACAAGAACTCTAGCTTCAAAGGATAGTTTTTTGAGCTCAGACTAAAGAGGCAGGGACTAACGGGATCTAATACCATAACCTTTTTGACTTCTTTAAAAGAGACATCATACTCAGAGGGCCAATAAAGTAATGCGTAATATCAATATGTTTAGCTTTAGAATGATGCATAAAATTTATTAAACAGATAGCATTGGAATTGTGACAATAAATTGAGAAGGTTTAACTGTTATGTCATAATCATTCAATTGATGAATTATCCACATAATTTGAGCACAACACAAATCAATGGTTACGTCTTTAGCTTCTGTAGTAGATATAGATACACAATTTATTTCTTGCTATTTGAGGAGATTAAAGATTCTCCAAGAAATTGGCAAGATTCACTAATACTTTTTCTATCAACTTTGTCACCTGCATAGTTTTCATCTGAATATTCGTAAAAGGTTAAAAATAGAGGATTTTCCACACCATAGATCAAAAGAAATTGTTTTCACTAAATAATAAATAATTCTTTTTCTAATGGTTAAATGAAATTCTTTCAGAGAAAATTAAAATCTTGCACACTTGCAGATGCTAAACATGATCCACGTTCTTACCTTGATATTTGAACTCATCAACGTTCTTACTATTTGTGTCAAGATCCATATTGCAAGAAGGACTCATGGGAGTACTTATAGGTTTTTCTTTCTCCATTTTGACTTTTTGTACTAACTCTTTAGCATACTTTGGAAAATAATAATGCCTCTTTTAATTTGAAAATTACGGAGTCCCAAAAAGAAGGTTAGCTCACCTACCATGCTCATTTCAAATTCACTTTGCATTAGGTTAGCAAACTTCTTGCACAAAACAACGTTAGTACTTTCATAGATAATATCACCAACATATATTTGAATAATAAAATTGTTGGAGGAATATTTTTTAACAAAGAGAGTGGTATTCAATATTTCCTCTAGAAAATCCATGAAATAATGAATATTTATTCAATCGTTCATACCAAGCCTGTGGGTCCTGCTTGAGACCGCATAAAGATTTTGAAAATATGGCATGAAAATTTTGGATTTTCAAAGTCCGAGCGTTGTTTAATAAAAAAATTCTTCCTCAATAAAACTATTTAAAAAAGCACTTTTAACATCCATTTGAAATAGCTTAAAATCTTTAAAAGCAGCGTAAGCTAAAATAAGATGAATAGATTTTAACCTTGCCAACAGGGGCAAAAGTTTTATCATAGTCAACTCCTTTTTGTGAATACCCTTGAGCCACAAGTCTGGCTTTATTTCTTTTCACTTGTCCGGCCTCATTTAATTTATTTCTTAAAAGCCATTTAGTTCCAAAGATAGAAACATTTTATGATTTAGGATCTAGAGTTCAGAGGTGATTCTTTTCAAATTGATTAAGTTCATCCATTATGTATTTTACACACTGGCAGTCCTTCAAGACCTTATCAATTTTCTTGGGTTTCAATTGAGATATGAGTGTCACATTGGCACTTTTCTTGCTTGAGGCACTCATTCTCACACCATCATTTGAATTTTTGATAATGAATTTCTTTGGGTAATCAGGTTCACTTTATTGGTACAGATTCAATGATAAACTGATTTCTTCTGGAATAGTCGACTGCTCCTTATTAAGAACTTCTTTTGAGGAAATAACATCACTTTGAGAGCTGAGAAATTTTTCATCATCTGAGCTGCACTTTTTCTCAGAAATATGTTTAGAATCATCAAAAGTAATATGTATGGATTCTTCAATGATAGAAGTAGATCTACTAGTATTAGAGTAGCCAAGAAAAATATCTTCATCGCCACGAGAATAAAATTTACCAAGATTTTCCTTACCATTATCATGCACAAAGCATTTGCAACCAAAAGGATAGAAGTAAACAATGTTTGGTTTCTTTCCATTCCACAGTTCATATGGAATCTTTTTTGGAGTTGGCCTTATCAAACACCTATTAAGAATATGACAAACAGTACTTACAGCTTCTGCCCAAAACTGATGTGAAAGAGAGTGTTCACAAATCAGGGTTCTAGCCATATCTTGAAGAGTTCTATTTTTTCTCTAAACTATTCTATTTTGTTGAGGTGATCGTGGAGAGAAAAAATTATGAGAGTATCTTTCTTTGTTGAAAAAGTTTTCAAATACTTTGCTTCACATTCTCCTCCATGATTACTCTTATTGAGGAAATGTAGTAACCTTTCTTCCTTTGAGCTTTCTTATAAAAGAACTCAAAATTCTTTAAAGTATCATCTTTGTTAATCAAGAACATGACCCAAGTAAAATGAGAGTAATCATCAACAATCACAAAGCATACCTTTTCCTGCTCCGGTTGTTCTTGTAGGACCAAAGAGGTTTATATGAAGTAGCTGCAAAGGTTTGGTAGGAGACACAATATCATCAGATGAAAAAGCATTTCTAGTTTGTTTACCCATATTACAGGCATCACAGATATGATCTTTGGTATAATCTAATTTTGATAAACCAATAACTAGACCAAGTCTGACCAATTTCTCGATAAGTCGCACATTGGTGTGACCTAGTTTTTTGTGCAAGGTCCATGGGTCCTCAGATATGGAGGATAGACAAATATAATCAGATGATCCTTTGACTGAATCAAGGATCCAAACGTTTTTGTCCCTGCTTCATGAAAGAATTTCCTTTCCAGAATTATCTAACTATGTTACAGTTCTTCTTGAACCTTACTTCTAAGTCAGAATCCTATAATTGACTGATGATTAACACACTGCACTTTAATCCCTTCATGAGATAAACATTAGTGATATCATAAGATCCGTTGAAAGAAATAGTTTTAATACTAATAAAAATATCAATTGAATTGTCTCCAAAAATAGATTTTTCCACCATCAAAATCTGCAGCAGACATGAAGAGATTTCTGTTTTCTGTCATTTCTAGATACCATTTCTTTTTTGACTTAGAGCGCTGTTCCTGCAAAATAAATTTTTTACTTATGTTTGAGTACCACAACTGTCATGACCCGAACCTAGGGCCTAGGAGTGACATGACGAATGGGAACCAAAGAGTCTCCAAACAAGCTTCAACGTATCCATATTCACATCATCAGTTTGGAAGTGTAAACGAATAGTAAATACATAATTCTAAAGGATGGAAACGTAGGACGCACGCTATAAGGATGTAATAGGAAAATGGAGTATCATGGATCCACCTAACACATAGCACATAAATACTAAGGGGTGGGTAAGTATGACTTACTCTATGAGGGAAATTCGTAATTTACAATCTTTCACATCATAACGTATAACCATATCATAAAGCCTATGACCAATTTCACACAATGAAAGTCAATATGTAGCAATATCCATAAGCGTAACCTCCAAATACAACACTTAGCATATAAAAGTAAAGGAGTTTACAAGATATCCAACAATGCCTCTAGTCAAAACATAGGACGTGGGCTAAGACATACCCCTGGCTCAGCCTCAAATGTAAATAAATAAACCAAAACTCCAAAGGTAGAGGAACGGTGGTTTGCACTTGAAAGATATGACTCACCACAACAAGCAAATCTCATGACCAAATGCTAACCGTTCTACGGTGGGTGAATGTAGACCTTGGTCCCTACATGGTTAGATCATGTAAGCAAAAGTATGCATTAGTACGTTTGATGTACTAAGTATGCTCGCATGCAATGCATGTAACTTACCAAACTGGCATTATATTTGAGATGGCAAAGGCGCATAATATAGAAAGAGATGTATATATATATATCGAAAGAAGTATAGTATAACTATATGCCATGAAATCCATGATACATGAAATGTACAAATGCTTATATAAGAGGGGATGAGACGTCAACCGACATATAAGACCAAGCGAGCTATTACTTGAAATCCTGATGTTATCCCCACACTGGAAAAGAGATGGACTACTTGCCAAAGGTAAACCACACTTCTCCTTACGGGCCTCCCGTTTCGGAGAAGTGGCCTTCCTTATTGGTCTCCCATTTCGGATAGGACTTTCACAATTTTATCATATCATATCAATGTTGTAACCGAACCTTACGGGCCTCCCATTTCACGAGGGTTACCATATACATATACCTATGATGACACATAGTTCAAGGAAAAGGAGAGGACCCTTGGGGATATCCCTAACGCCCCCAATCCATCGATGTGAATTCATCATCCCACAAGAATACATATACATATACGTGATTTCAAAATAGATGCAAGTCATTTCAAATCGTTTCAATGCATAATTGGGCTTAAAAGCCAAACAAGATTCATAATCATTCGTACTTGGGATCAAAAAGCCAAATCATAGTTCATAATAGGATTCTCATGCATAGGAATAGCTCATTCACAATATCAAAATGAGTTGTAAACACCTAATATGCTCAAATATCATAGACATTTATGTGATAACATTCTTGTCATAACCAATTTTCATATCAAAATCATGTATATAAACATAATTGGGCTTAACCAACTTGATAATTTTCATAAAATCCAATGCTCATGAGCACATATGCTATGAATAAGATGAGATTAGCATGGGTAATAGAAATTCAAACTTAAATCAAGAATACATTATGAAATTCAAGTAAAGATATAAGTAAAATTCATATTTAAATCATAATATAGATTACCCATACACAAATCAAGCTTAAGAAGAGACATGCACATTTATAACTTCAATATTCATCATATTAGGGCTTAAATCAGCTTAAAATCATCAAAATAAGCATAACCCATACTTCAATTGAATTTAATAATCAATGATACTCAAAACCCATATTTAAAGTAAGCAAAATTTTATAAAATTCAAGTGAAGATTTTGGGTCTTCTTGGTTGAAAGGGACCAAGAATTAATCCCTCATACCATAGCTAATGAAGAAGATTCAAAAAAAAATTTGATGAAGTAGTAACCCTTCTTTGATCTCCAAGCTTAAATTCCCACTAGAGTTCTTTTAGAGAGACTTGAGAAAATTTTAAAATGTGAAATGAATTTGAATGAGAGGAATAAGGTTTAGGTCATTAGGAAGTATTTAGGTATCATAGGAAGTCACAAAAGACCCTTAGAATAATACGAAATTACGAAAATGCCATTAATGAAATGAGTTGAAACATTAAAAATGTCATGTCATGGAGGACTATACGGTCCGTGACATGTTATACGGACCGTATACTTGGCCGTGACCCAAAACTTGGGGAAATTCACTAGAGAAAGGTTTGAAACGGTAATCCCATACATAAAATTCTTCAACAAAATCACTCCTACGGAGGGCCCCATGGGTTGTACAAGGCCACAAGGGCTGTATGACTGCCCGTACCACCTCCATTGGAAAACTCTTCCATGGCAATGTTCCGAGAAGGTGATTCCATACATAGGAAAACTTTACTCCGGAAGCCATACGGGAGGCCATACAGACCGTACCACCTTGTATGGACCATATACTTGGCTCTACCCCTATACTTTGTACCAAATTGAGGAATTTCAAGACTAAGGCTACATCACGGCCCTCCACATGGTCAGTGAAGCCTCAAACGGCCCGTGTGGTATCCAAGTGTGGCATGCCTTGGTTCAAAACTCCAGATTAAGCTCCAACAACCCACACAAGGCCAAGGGGCACTCCAAGGAGGCCTCACACAATCCATATAACCTCACACAAACCGTAAGGGCTACCATGGAGCGTCACCTTGGTCCAAAACTTTCTAAAACCTAAATTTTCAAGATCCAGTGAGGTGGTACAATGTATGGGTCATTACATCATCTCCCCCATGGGAACATTCATCCTTGAATGTGTAAGAACAAGGCATGAATTAGAACACAAAACATTCAACCACGAGATACAATGCACTTTCATTACTTGAAAATCATAAAGTCTTTGAAACTCATCCTTGAACATAGTCAAATCATTCAAACATCATAAAACTCATTTTGGTGCATATGTATGCATGTCACGTCATGAAACTCAAGAGTGAAAGAGTTAGGACCACTTGAAAAAGGAAGAACACGTCATGAAACTGAAGAGTGAAAGAGGTAGGACTACTTGAAAAAGGAAGAACCTAATACCTTAGTGTTGAGTAGATCAGAAAAGATTGGGATATCATTTCATCATGTCCAACTCCGCCTCCTATGTAGTACTCTCCACTTGTTGATTTCTCCAAAGATCCTTAACCAAAGCCACATCCTTGTTACGAAGCCTCTTCCCTTGCCTATCCAAGATCTCTACCAGAACTTCCTCATAAGACAAATTCTCCTCAGCCTCAACACCGTCCAAAGGCATAATTGTACTAGGATCACCAACCAACTTTCTTAACAAAAACACATGGAAGACCGAGTGAATAAAGATCAAATCCGGAGGCAACTCAAACATACAAGCCACATTCCCAATCAACTCAACAATCTTATAAGGGTCTACATACCGGGGATTTAGCTTGCCCTTCTTCCCAAAACTCATTACACCCTTCGTAGGTGAGACCTTCACATACACCAAATTACTAACATGAAACTCAAGGTCCCTCTTTCTAACATTCGAATAGGACTTTTGGTGACTTTGGGCCATCTTCAACCTTTCTCTAATCAACATCACCTTCTCCATAACATCTAATGCCAAATCCATGCCAATTAAATCCATCTCTCCTAACTCAAACCACCCCACTGGAGACCTACATCTCCTACCATGCAAAGCCTCAAACAATGCCATACCAATGCTAGCATGAAAGCTATTATTATAAGCGAACTCAATGAGTGGCAGATGGTCATCTCAATTGCCTTTGAATTCCAAAACACAAGCCCTCAACATTTCCTCTAAAGTTTGAATTGTCCTCTCGGCTTTTCCATATGTTTAAGGATGAAAGGCGGTGCTCAACTTCACCTTAGTACCAAGCCCTCTTTGAAATGAGCACCAAAAGTGAGAAGTAAATTGGGTACCACGATCTGATATAACAGACCTAGGCATACCATGCAATATCACCAACTCTTGGTTGTACAACCGTGCATAATCTTCGGCACCAAAAGTAGTCTTGACTGGTATAAAATGAGCCGACTTGGTCATCCAGTCAACGATAACCCAAATAGAGTTAAATTTCCTTTGGGTCTGAGGCAATCCAACCACAAAGTCCAGGTTCGCATCTTCCCACTTCAAAGAAGGAATCTCAATATCTTGAGTCAAACCACCTAGCCTTTGGTGTTCTACTTTCACTCGTTGACAATTAGGGCATTCAGATGCAAACTTGGCTATATCCTTCTTTATACCATGCCACCAATACCCCTACCTCAAATCCTAATACATCTTAGTAGATCCTGGGTGAATAGAATAATGAGAATTATGGGCATTACTCTTGATCATCCTCCTCAGATCATCCACATCTGGAACACATAGCCGATCTTGATACCGAAGCACACCATCTCCTTCTTGGGGGAAGACCTCTATCTTAGTTTCGGCAACCAATTTGCTTAGCCTTTACATCAACAACCATTGTAGATTTGGCTTCATTTTTAACTTGAATACCACCATCATTAGACAACCTAACACCCAACCTAGCCAATTGGTGAACATCTCTTGCCAGCTCTTTATTTCCTTAATCAACATGAGCCACACTTCCCATAGATAGTCTACTAAGAGCATGGGCTACAACATTTGCCTTGCCAGGATGGTATTGTACACGCATGTCGTAGTCCTTATGGAGTTCCAACCATCCCCTTTGCCTCAAGTTAAGATCCCTTTGAGTGAACATATATTGCAAACTCTTATGATCAGTGAAAACATCAACATGCACCCCATACAAATATTGTTTCCAAATTTGCAAAGCAAATACCACTACCGCTAACTTAAGATCATGAGTCGGGTAATTACGCTCATGCACCTTCAATTGCCTTGATGCTTAAGCTATCACCTTACCATGTTTCATAAGAACACATCCCAATCCAATTTGAGAAGCATCACAAGACACCACAAACCTATCTAAGCTATTCGGTAAAGTTAAAACAAGAGCTGATGTAAGCTGATCCTTCAAAGTCTAAAAGCTCTTCTCAGATTCATCTGACCGCACAAACTTAACCTTCTTTTGGGTCAACTTAGTCAACGGAGATGCAATAGATGAGAACCGTTCAACAAACCTCCTATAATAGCCACCCAACCTAAGAAAACTCTGAATATTCGAAATTACTTCACGGCCTTGGTCTTTTACGGGTCAACCTTTATATCATCACCGGACACCATATGACCAAGAAAAGATACTTCATCCAACCAAAACTCACATTTTCTAAACTTAGCATACAACTTCTTCTCCTTTTAAGTTTGAATAACCAACCTCAAATGATCCATATGCTCTCGCTCACTTTGAGAATAAATAAGAATATCATCAACAAAGACAACCACAAAAATATCAAGGAATGGCTTGAGAACCTGATTTATAAGATCCATAAACATGGACAGAGCATTAGTTAAACCAAATGACATTACCAAAAATTCAAAGTGCCCATACCTAGTCCGAAAAGTCGTCTTAGGAATATCACACCCCCTAACCTTCAACTGATGATAACCGGAACGAAGGTCAATCTTTGAGAAATGGGTAGCCCTTTGAAGTTGATCAAAGAAGTCATAGATTCTAGGCAACATATACTTATTCTTGATGGTTACCTTATTTAATTACCTATGATCAATGCACATCCAAAGGGATCCATCATTCTTCTTACAAATAACACTGAAGCACCTCATGGAGATACGCTTGGCCTATTGAAGCCCTTTTCAAACAAATCCTTCAGCTTATCCTTCAACTCAATTGGTGCCATACGATAAGGAAGAATAAAAATAGGTTAAGTGTCTGGGAGAAGTTCTATGCAAAAGTCTACTTCCCTTTCGGGAGGAATACATCTGCAAACTCATTCACCACCAGGACTAATTAAAGAGTAGGTGACTAGGACTCCACATCCTTGACCTTTACAATATGATCTATACACCCCTTGGAGATCATTTTCAAGGCTTTTAGGTAGGAAATAAACCGACCTTTAATAGTGGAGTCATTACCCTTCCATTCAAGAACGGACTCATTTGGAAGTGGGAACTTGACCTTCAAGATTCTACAATCTATAGAGGCATATGATGCATGCAACCAATCCATCCATATAATCATATCAAAGTCAAACATCTCAAGCTTCACAAGATCTCACGGGAAGACTTTATGAAACACAGAAATAGGACAACCTCAATAAACTCTACGAGCAACAGATTCACAAACTGAAAAGGGCTCCCTTAAAATTTCAGTGCTCAAACCAAACTTAACAGCCAACAGAAGAGTCACAAAAGAGAAATTTGCACCTGGATCAAGCAAAGCATAAGCATCAAAATCAAAGACTTTTAACATACCATTCAAAACATCCGAAGCCTCCTCAACTTACTGACGAGCATGTAAAGCATATAACTTGTTGTTACTTGGGGAATCATCTTGAGGAGCTCTTGGTTGGCCATGCGCACCTTGATCCGCTTGACCTTGACCCTTCTGGGCAACCTTAGGACAATCAGAAATCTTGTGGTTCTCATCACCACACCCATAGCATGCACCCAGATTCCTCCAACAAGTATCAAAATTACTCTTCCCACAAGTTGCACACGGGGGAGGAATTGGCCTACCTCTGACTTGTTCCCTAGGAGAAGTTACTCTAGCATTATCAACCCAAGCATTAGAACGTTGGCCCTGTTGGAAGCTACCATCTCCACTACTCTTGGAGTTAGAGTACCCACTATCATAACGGGCCCTCTTAGAATCATGTACCCTTATTTCCTTTAGCTTTTCTCCCTCAATATGTTCAGCATATGTCATGAGCCTGGAGATATCCATGTCCCGAATAGGAATATCCATACGGCATTCCTTCATAACTAAGTCAGATATCCCAGAAATGAACTTATGCATTCTTGCATGGGGTCAGCCACAAGCATAAGAGCATACTTAGAGAGTTCGGTGAACTTGAGAGCATAGTCTGTCACACTCATAAACCCTATTTGAGATTGATACAATCGGTCATCTAGGCTTCCCTAAATTCAAGAGGGAAGAAACAATACGGAAATGCAAACTTGAACTCTTTCCAGTTAACAACATTACCAACTCTCTCTATCAACCATTGAGTGTAACACACATGAGACACATCCTTCAATGGATAAGCCACAAATCATCCCTCTCTTCAGAAATGACTCCTATAATGGTCAACGCCTTAGTGAGCTCATCAACAAACTCTTGAGCATCCTTATCAACCTTTAACTTATAGAACTCTAGAGGATTCATCTGGGTGAAATCTCTCACCTGAGAGGCCGGAGTGGGATCCTGAGGAAGGTTATCCTTCCTAGTCAGAGAAGTCACAACCTTGGAAAGCATAGAAAAGACCATAAAAAATTCAACATTAGAAATAGGCTCTTCTATAGGCCCTTCAGGTGCTTGACCCTTATTAGGCGGGGCTGGTCTTGGTAAGGGAGCTCTTCCTTGAGGCATCTTCTGTAATGCAGCAAGGACACCGTCAAGGTAAGGAGGCCAAACATACGATCCATAAAATGACATAAGACATGAAGAATTGAGACAATTCCAAGAACACCATCATAGCCTCCCACTCAGAGGCATAGTGCACTTTTCACCCATGAATAGGACTCTACTAGACGTGGCATGTTGGACTCCGAGGATCATTTACAAACCTAGTACTCTGATACAAAACTTGTCACGACCCGGACTTAGGTCCTAGGAGTGACATAGCGAATGGGAACCCCGGAGTCTCCAAACAAGCCCCAAGGTATCCATCTTCACATCATCAGTTTGGAAACATAAATGAATAGTAAACACATAGTTCTAAGGGACGGGAAAGTAGGACTCATGCTATGGGGATGTCATAGGAAAAGGGAGTATAATGGATCTACCTAAGATATAGAAAATAAATACTAAGGGGTGGGTAAGTATGAGTAACTCTATGGGGGAAATTTGGGACTTACGATCTTTCACATCATAACGTATAATCATATCATAAAGCTTATATCAATTCACATAATGAAAATCAATAGGCAACGATATCCATAAGCATAACCTCCAAATATAACAGTTAGCATATACACGTAAAAGAGTTTACAATATGTCCAACAATGCCTTTAGTCAAAAGATATGACAGGGGCCAAGACATACCCTGAGCTCACCCTCAAATGTAAATAACATAAACAAAAACTCTAAAGTTAGAGGAATGGTGGTTTGTCCTTGGAAGATAGGACTCACCATAACAAGCAAATCTCAAGATCCAAGCTAACCGTTACTGCGTTTGAATATACTAAGTACACGGGCATGCAATGAATATGACTTACCAAACTTGCATTAGATATGAGATGGCAAGGGTAGATAATATAGAAAGAGATATGTATATCCAAAGAGGTATAGTATAACAATATGCCATGAATCCGTGATGCATGAAATGCATAAATGCTTATATAAGAGGGGATGGGACCTCAACTAACATATAAGACCAAGCGAGCTATTACTAAGAATTCTGATGTTATCCCCACACAGGAAAAAAAGTGGTCTACCTGCCAAAGGTAAACCACACTTCTCCTTAGGGGCCTCCCTTTTCAGAGAAGTGGCCTTCCTTACGGGTCTCCCATTTCGGATAGGAGTTTCACAATTTTATCATATCATATCAATGTCGTAACCACACCTTATGGTCCTCCCATTTTGGTGCGGGTTACCATATACATATACCTATGTTGGCACATACTTCAAGGAAAAGCAGAGGACCCTTGGGGATAGCCCTGATGCCCCAAATCAATTGGTGCTAATTCATCATGCCACAAGAATATATATACGTATATGTGATTTTAAAAGAGATCGATGCAAGTCATTTCAAATCGCTTTAATGCATGATTCGGCTCGAAAGATAAACATCATTCATAATCATTCGTACTTGGCCTCAAAAGCCAAATCATATTTCATAATCATGATACTCAGTCATAGGAATAGCTCATTCGTAATATCAAAATGAGGTGTAAACTCCCAATATTCTCAATGAGCCAAATATCATACACATTTAAGTTATCACATTCTTGTCATAACCAATTTCATATCAAAATCATGTACATAAACATAACTGGGCTTAACCCACTTCATAATTTTCATAAAATCCAATGCTCATGAATGTATATGCTATGAGTGAGATGAGATTAGCATGGGTAATAAAAATTCAAACTTAAATCAACAATACATTATGAAATTCAATTAAAGATATAAGTAAAATTCACATTTAAATCATAATATAGATTATCCATGCACAAATTAAGCTTAAAAAAGGACATGCACATTCATAACTTTATAACTTCAATATAATTCATCATATTAGGGGTTAAATCAACTTAAAATCATCAAAATAAGCATAACCCATACTTCAATTGAATTTAATAATCAATGATATTCAAAAACCATATTTAAAGTAAGCTAAATTTCATAAAATTCAAGTGAAAAGTGTTTGGGTCTTCTTGTTTGAAAGGTATCAAGAATCAATCCCACATACCTAGCTAATGAAGAATATTCAAGAAGAAATTTGGTGAAGAAGTAGCCCTTCCTTGATCCCAAGCTTAAATTCCCACTAGAGTTCTTTTTGAGAGAATTTTCAAATGTGAGGAATGAATTTGAATGAGAAGAATAATGTTTAGGTCCTTAGGAAGTCTTTAGGTAGCATAGGATGTCCCAAAACACCCTTAGAGTAATACTTAATTATGAAAATGCCATTAATGAAACAAGTTGAAAAATTGAAAACGTCGCCTCATGGAGGACTATAGGGTCCGTGACATGTTATACAAACCGTGTACATGATCCAACACTTGGGAAAATTCATTAGATGAAGGCCCGAAATGGTAATCCCATATTTAGAGTTTTCATTGAAATCACTCCCATGGATGGCCGCACGGGCCGTATGACTGCCCTTACCACCTCCCTTAGAAAAATCTTTCACGACAAAGTTTTGAGATGGTGATTCCATACTTAGAAAATTTTTAGTCCGGATGCCATACGAAACCTTGTACGGGCCGGATGCCATACGGACCGTACAACCTTGTACGGGCCGGATGCCATACGGACCGTATACTGGGCCGTACCCTTATTCTTGGTCCCAAATTGTGGAATTTCAAGACTAGGGCTATCACACATCCCTCCACACGGTCCGTGAAGCCTCACACGGCCCATGAAGCCTCACACGGTCTGTGTGGGGTCCAAGTGTGGCATGCCTTAGTTCAAAACTCCACGATTAAGCTCCAACACCCTCACAAGGCCAAGGGTCACTTCAAGGAGGCCCCACATTGTCCATATAGCGTCACATGGAGTGTGAGGTCTCCCATGGAGCATCACCTTGGTCCAAAACTTTCCAAAAAACCGAAATTTTCAAGTTCCAATAAGGTCTTACGGCGTCTGGGTCCTTACACAAGCAATCTTGGGTCCTTTTTGGTTAGAACAATCTTTCCTTTCCAAACCATATTTGATGAATTTAAGTAATGAAATCTACTTCTAAAATATTTATGGCTAGATTTTTCACAGTATTAACAAGGGCTTTTACCAAAGTTATCACAAAATAAAATATTAACTTTGAGTACTAGTTGACTTGTTTGAGCACACTGATTGATTTGATCTACTTGGGCTAGAAAACTTTTGGAAAATTTTCATTTGTATTTTTAATCAAATAATTTCTTCATCCAAAAGATCTCTTTCAACAACACAAACTTCTACCTTGATTTCCAAACCTTCCTTTTCATCTTGAATAGATCTGATATTCTCAAAGGTTCTTTTTAAGTCTTAAATGGCTTGATCTAGTAGAGCTTTCAATTCAAATAATTTTTACATAAATCAGATCTTACCTGCCTAGATTCCCCAATTTCCATGAAACGTATATTTCCAGATTCCCCCTGATCAAATTATGAGATTCCTTCATCGCTCCAACTTTTGAAGGCTTTGTTCTTGATTTTTCCTTGAGTACATCTTGTTTTGCTTTAGGAAATTCGCTTGCGATGTGTTCATATTTTCCACAGTCATAACATTTTCCTTCATTCCTATTATAGATAGCGATTTACTTAGTTTTAGAGAAATTTATCCTACCTCTTCTTTGGTTCCTGTTGCGTGTGAACGTTTCCATTATTAATTTTGTGATCAAGGTAATTTCATCTCCATTGAACTTTTCTTTTTATTCATAGTTCTCTTCTATTGCTTTGAAGGAAACATATTCTTTCCTCTCATCCTCCTGTCCTTTTTTGTTTAGATGAGTTTTATCTAAAGCAATCAGATCTCCATTCACTTCGTCATAGATGAGACTTTTCAGATTTATACTTTCAAGAGAAACTACTTTAATGTGCAACTGAGGAGGAAGACTTCAGTGAATTTTCCTTATATACTCAATAGGAGGATATTCATTTCTGGCTACTTTGAGTTCCCCAATAATTTTGCTGAGACAAGCGAACAAATTTTCAACAGTTTCTCTGTCTTTCATGAGAAACAACTCACACTCATACACTAGAAGACTGACAATGATTTCTTTAACTTATATTAGTTCCTTCATAAGTAACTTCTAATTTGCCCCACATTTTGTTAGCAGTTTCACAGCTGGAGATTTTTAATATTCTTTATCACTGATGGCATTATAGATAACATTCTTGGCGTTGGAGTTATCTGAGTAACTTCCATTTGTTCATCAGTGTAATTTTTAAAACTTTGTTTGATGGACGTTTGACTTTCTTCCGTGCTTGATTGACTTCCATCTGTGCTTTTAGACACAGGAATAGGAATGTCACGAAGCTTAATTACTCTACAGACTTTCACATCATAGGTTTTTATGAGCATTTTCCTTCTTCTTTTTCAATGTGAGAAATGTTTTCCATTGAAGTATGGAGATCTGATTTGAGAGGTTTCCTCTTGAAATAGTTCAAATAGTTTGACGAGCCATGATCTTTCCTCACCTATGGTTAGACAGGTAATATAGCAAAACCTACTTTGATATCAATTGAAAATGAAAGAGGGTGTGTGTTGAGAATTGAATATTCCTTCATTTTATTAAATGTATCTATTAGTCAACTTGTTTATTAGGTAGTCAACTAATACCTTAAATAGTTTAAGACAATAAATAAAGTGCATGAAAGAAAATTTAACACCTCATATTTTAATACTGGTTCAGATCAAAATTGGATCCTAATCCAGTCCCCTTGGGTTGCAAGGGAGATCTCTTCAAACCATTAGAAATGCAATAATATGGGTTGCGTAGAACCTAGATCTACACTCAAAAATATTTTTCTTTTTCTCTCATTCTTTTTTGATACAATTTTTCTCTCATTCTTTTTTGATACAATGCCTTACTTCAAATATTTGTTCTTCACTTCTCTCCTGTTTGTGACACAGTAAATCTATTAGAATTACAATGTTTTGTAAAGATGAAAGTAGCAAAGAGTAGCTTTAAGTATGTCAACTTGTATATCTTCATATTTCTTCTTGATGTCCTTCAAATAGAAGAGATAGCTAAGGGATTTAATTCTTGGAATTAGGCAATGATAATTCCTATTTCCAAGAATAAGATTAAAGGCTTACGGAAGGTAGAATATCTCTCTTTGATAGACGTATAATGTGGAAGATCTTTCTCCTTGACATACATGCTATCCTGTTTGAACATGAATGATGATAGTACAAGGAATTCTAAATAAGAACTTTTTTTGGCTTAGAGGCATGTAATACGTTTGTTGAAAATAGTTGGAGTCTCTCCCATGAGCAAATAAAAGAATAAATGACAACTCTATCTTCGGGATTCAACTAAGCCACAAAACAAGTAGCATTCAAGAATGTTGCTCATCTATTCTTGAATTGGTGATTTCACCATTTGATTAATGTCTGTGAAGTGTTTTCAAGGGAAAGTGTTTTTTTATTACTTGTTGAAGTAGTGTCTTTTCAAAGAAAAACAACACAATTTATAGGATAAAGGTTTTTTCACGTAAAAGAGTTTTTTTTAATTAAAATGTAATTAATAGGTTCATGAATGAATATGAGAACTAAACAGTTATCTTCAAGAACCTAAAACATAAAACTAAATGAAAAATAAGTTTTCAAAAATATTTATTTCTTTTGAAACCTAAAAACTTTTATCAAATGAATTGTTTCAAAATTAATTGAAACACTCTCTTACAATCCTCCACTTGTTTCAAGAATTTTTAATCTTTTGAAAAATCAAAAAATATTTTGAGACATTAGTCTAGCAATATACATCAATAATGGTGTCTTTTGGACTTAAACCATTAGCTAGTGAAGTCTTTCTAAATCATTGACTACTTAGTGAATGAATGTTGAACTAAGTGGTTCATTGAATGAAGTAGAAAAATACTCCACATATGTTACTATGTTGTGAAAATCAAAATCCTTTCACACCTTACAGGCATGTGTCCTGAATCCTTTTAACTAAGTGCTTTAAGAATTCCCTATTAAAAATCTTATTGAAGCGGCCTTTACTTCACACTTAGTACGGTGAATTCATCAAGAGTAACTTTGCATACTCCGACCAGATAGTCTATGAATTTCATTAAGAGAAATTAATCTCATCCCCCTTTACAAAAAAGTATCAATAAATCTATAAAGAGTATTCCTGCACACTCCAACCAAAATTGATTTATAGACTTATTAAGAAAATATAAACTCAATCATGCACATCTACTTATTCTTCTTCTTTAAAGAAATGGGAATTTTATTGATGTGCTTCACAATTGTAAATTTACTTGTTTTCCCTTTGAACCCAAGATTACATCATTAGGTAGGGTTACAGTAAAGTACAACTACTTTACAACAAGCTTTTTTCTCATCCTATTACAAGTTTCCACCATTAATTCTTTGTGTAACCCGTTAGACGACGGATTTGCTAAATTATATCTGCACTTGACGTATTGAAGTGATATTATGCCTTCCTTCAATAATCTTCTTATGTGATTGTGTTTGAGATGAACTTGTCTCGATTTTCCATGATAACAATCATTTGAAGCCCGAAATATAGCAGGTTGATTATCACAATAGATAGTCAAAGGTGGAATTGGCTTACTCCATAATGGAGTATCCATTAATACAATTCGTAGCCAATAAGCTTCTTCTCCAGCAGAAGACATAGCTATAAACACTCAATAGTTGAATGAGTAATGCATGTCTGCTTATTTGATTTCCAGGAGATTGCTGCTTCGGCCAAAGTAAAAATCCAAGCAGTGATGATTTAGAGTCATTCGGATCATAATATCAAGTAGTATCACTATAGCCTTCAAGAACTATTGGAAAAGTAGAATGATGTAGGCCAACTTAATTATTCACTTTAGATATATTAAAACACGAATCAAAGTATTCCAATGTTCAGTTCCAGGGTTACTAGTAAACATGCTCAAAGTTCCTATTGCATAAGAAATGTTTGGCCTGGTACAATGCATGGCATATATAAGACTCCCAATGATTTGAGAATATGTCAATTGATCAAGAACATCACCAATTTCATACTAGTTTGATGCTTGGATAAAATGGTGTAGGAGCAGGTTTGTCATCAAAGTGACCAAACCACTTCAGAACCTTCTTAATATAACTCGATTGAGTAAGAGTCAAACCACTTGTTGATCGTATGATTTAATGCCCAAAATCACATCAGCTTCTCCAAGGCATCATTTCAAATTGAGAAGTAAGAAATAATTTAGTTTCTATGACTCTTTCAGTATCGGTTCCAAAGATCAATATGTCATCTACATAAAGATAAATTATAACACCACCAATTTCCTTGAGATTTACTGAATATGCAAATATCACCTCCATTGATTATGTATCCATTAGAGATCATAACATTTCATAATTTATCTTGCCATTGCTTTGAGCCTATTTTAATCCATAAAGAGATTTAAGAAGCTTACAAACTTTATGTTATTGACCAGGAAGGACAAATCCTTCTGGTTGTTTCATGTAACTTTTTTTATCCAATTTTCCATTCAAAAATGCAGTCTTTACATCCATTTGAGGAATTACAATGGCATGAATTGCTGCTAAAGCAACCAAGAGTCGAATAGAGGTCATCTGAGCAACAGGAGAAAAAGTATCAAAATAATCAACATTTTTTATTTGAGTAAATCCTTTAGATACCAAGCAAGCTTTATACTTATCCAAAGTACCATTCTTGCTTTTGTATTCTTCCAATAAATCCATCTGATACCAATTGGTTTACATCCAGGAGGAAGATCTGACAAAATCAATGTATTATTTGACAAGATAGAGTGTATTTCATCATCAATAGCTTTACACCAGAAAGGAGCATCATGTGAAGACATTGCTTCAACATAACTTTCAAGTTCTTTTTCAACCAAATTAGCTTGAAAATCAAGTCCAAAGTGTCTCGGTTTATCTGATCTCGCACTATGTCTTGGTTGACTTTCTCCCAATGAATCAACCATTTTTGTTTTAAGAGAAGATATAGAAGAACTCGAATCATGATCCATAGATTCCTTCTTCTTAGGAAATATATGCTCAAAAAAGTTAGCATGCAATGATTCAATAATTGTGTGAGGACTTGAGTCTCAATAGTATGCTCATTAAGTAATCTAACATGAGCTAAACAACCCCCATATACTTTATAGTAATTATATTTGGCTTTCAATTCATCCAAAGTTCATAAGTAGAAGAATTATGTTTTTTTGGGAGGAATTCGATTCAAAATACGACAAGTTGGCAATAAGGCTTCAGTCCATACATTTTCAGTCTTACCAGATCCATAAAGCATAGAGTTAACCACTTCTATGAAAGTTTTATTTTTTCTTTCTACAGCATAATTTTGTTGTGGTATATAAGACATGGTCAATTATTTCTCAATGCCTTTCTTTTCACAAAGATCAATAAAATCTGATTTTAAATATTAACCACCTCTGTCAGATCTAATTGATTTTATCTTCAAACTCAATTTATTTTCAACGTCTGCTTTATATGTTTTAAAAGCATCAAATGCCTCATCTTTTGTTTTCAATGAAAAAATATTTATACCTTGAGTAATTGTCAATGAAAATGATAAAATATTTCTTTCCATGACATGATAAACAATCCATCTCACAATTATCAGTGTGAATTAATTCTAAAAGTGTGGATATCCTTTCAATAGTCTTAAAAGGCCTTTTTTGTTATTTTGCACTTACTACAAGTAAGACACGTAGTAGTATGAGTCCTTCCATAATCTTTAATTAATTCATTATTCACCCTAAGTTGAATTTATCTATAATTCACATGACCAAGATGTTCGCGCCATAAGTCTAGAGACTCCACAACATAAGCAGAAATATTTTCATCTTCAATATTGAGTTTTAACATACCATTTGTACCATACCCTTTTCCAACTAACACATCATTTTCAGAAAAAATAAATTTATCTGCCTCAAAAATCATTTGAAAATCATGCTTCAAAAGAAGCATACCTGACACCTAGTTTTTTCGAATATCAGGAACATGCAACACGTCCTTCAGTGTGACCATTTGCAACACCCCAAATCTTACATGTACTAGTCCAATGCATATGAAACATGATACGGCGGGGTCAAAGCAGCGCTTATTTTTTAAAAGTGCTTGAATTTCATATTAGAGGACTATATGTACGTCTAATGCTCAAGATGACCGGTGTATATAAGTTTTAAGTCAAATTGAGGAGATTGTGACCTTAAGTGAAGTGAAAGAAGTGAAGTGCATGTGGGGCTTAGGAAGCTAACAGGTGAGTCACCTACGTGCTTAGCTTAAATAGGCCCGGTAGACGAAGACGAGGCCCAACACCAAATTTGTTCAAGTCTGCTAAAGAATAAACCCCGAGTTAAGGATGTCATTTGGGCCTATGGTTTATCATTATAAAGGGACAACATTTTCAGCCCAAGATGAATATAAAAAGGGCAAAATTACATTCACAACCCAATTCACAAATAGGGCCCAAACTAAGTGGGTGTAAAAGAGAAATATTTGCAGCAAAGCCCATCCAATTGAAGCCCAATAAGGCCCAAGTGAAAAGGCCAAGTTGCTGCATCGCCACCTTAATAAAATAAGGCTTGAAATGCAATTGGAAGTCGGCAAAAAGTGGCCCTATAAAAGGGATAAAAAGCCAGCAATTTCAAGTCATTTATACAAAGCCAAATATCAGATTTCTTTCCAAGTTTCTCCTTGCTCTCTCTTCACTTTGTAAAGCAGCAAAGGCACACCTTTAGGGTTCTTGAAGAGCACCTAATCCTTGACGGCTAAGGTAAGTAAAAAGAACTATAGTTTGGTACAATTTTTCCATGAAAAACATTAAGAGTATGCTGGTTGTACTTGTGCAGGAATTTGGGACAGTATGTGTTCCAAAGATTGTTGTCCACTTTTTTTGTTTATTAAGAGGCTTTTTTTCTCTTATAGATTGGATGGATTATGAAGTAATATTTATGTTTTTAACAAGGTTGGGTTCTGTAGTGATGTAAGAAGGCTGCTGCACAATTTTTATCTTCCGCAAAAATAAGTTCTTATATGATATCTTAATTGCGCTCTTAGTAGGAATTCGTGGACTGAATATTGAGAATTGTTACCTCATGTTTTTCATCTACTTGGGGACTGTTTTAAGACTTTTTTACGACTGTTTTTGTGTGTAAATATGTTGAGGACAGTTTGGTTGAGGATTGAAACAGATTGGGAATGGTTGACGACAAAATGTAGCAAAAGGACGTAATGTTACGTTGCCTACTTGTGTGTTGTGTAGAATTGTTGTATGTTGTACTTTATGAGCTGTTGTAGCACTGTTATGGGATTAAAACAAGCTGGATATGATATGTATATGAGGATGTGTATTAGAAAATACGATTAGGAGTGGATATGTTGAAAGAATACTCTTTGGTTGCTAAATACGAGCTTGCTTCCCGTATATTATTTTTGGGTGGAATTGGACTATCAAGATGTGTTTATTAGCTGCTAATACTAGTTTTATCACCTACTGTATTGTAGATAAGTATTTGGAGGAAAAGGATACTACTCAGAGGTAATAATGACATTGTACAACGAGGTATGTAAGGTACTTGATTTCCTATTACTTAGCATGAAATCTAGGTATGATTTCATTTGAGTTCTTATTTCATGTATAGGATTTCCTGCCTTACATATTCAGTACATTATCTCGTATCTCGTACTGACGTCTCTTACGGGGGACCTACATTTCATGCTGCAGGTATAGGAGCTACTAGATCTCCCCAGTAGGAGTACAGGACTTCCAACTGTTGATACTAAGCTCGAGGTTGCTTCGGGGATTTGTGTGTCTAGAGCTTATATTTTGTATTATATAGTTGGTCATGAGGCGGGGCCTGTCCCGACCCATATAGATATTGTTCCGTACCTAGAGGTTTTGTAGACTATATAAAGTAAAATGTGGTCGAGTATTGTACTTTAGACATCGTGGCTCCAACGGCCTAGTCTTTTGCATTTCCTTTTGGCTTGTTAATATTGTTTACTCTTTTTGAAAGCATGTTGAACATGGAAACCTCTTATAATGTTCATAGAAAGTGTATGGTTATATGTTGGTTCTCCCGAGCCTTGTCGGCAACGGGTGCCAGTCCGTCTTAATTGGACTTAGGGCATGACACCATTTTCCCAGAAGTGAATTTCAATTCAACTTTTCCATTTCCCACAACCTTAGTAGAGGACGAGTTTCCCATGTATAATATTTTATTATCCCCCCACTAATTCATAGGTAGTGAAAGAATTTCGATAACCTTATATATGACGAGTTGCACCAATGTCTATTCACCATTCCACTTGATCTCCATCTATAAAAGCTTCTGTGACCGTTGCCACAAGTTCACTTTTTTATTGTTGTTATCTTTTTCTCTCTTTTTTTCAGCTTTAAGAATTTTACAATCATGTTCATAATGGCCAATTTTGTGAAGATGGTAACATTCATCTGATTTAGAATTACTGTGCTTAGAATGCACAATATTCTTTACCTTGGTAGTTTCTTGTTTTCAGGTTCCTTCTTGGTGGATTTTTCTTCAATAATATGAGCTTTCACGATGGGTTCCTTCAAAGTATTAATGTATGATATCGTTTCTCTCGTTCAATTTGCAAGTATAAAAGAATGTGAGTATGCAAGATGTCCATTAAAATCATGTAATACAATATTAAATTCCATATATTTCACAACACAATCCCAATATCATTAAAATCTCAAGGTAAACAACAAGTACTTCATAATCCCCTCAATTATAGCACAAACATAATAATTCACCGAATTTACAATTCCCAAACTAAATTCTCATAATCAAAGTCTACAATAGTAGCAATCTAAACCATTTCATGCCTCAAATCAACCAAGTAAAATCTCATAGGAAATTACAAATGTTCAATCATACTTAACAAAAGGTCCAAAGTCCACTTGCCTTAGAAAAAGTCTTGAATCAAGGCAAATCAGCGACCTTTCCACGTCCACGATAATCAAAATCATCATAATCTATTAAAATATAGAATCACAATACAACAAGAATCTAATGACACTAAAATAAATAAATTCGGATAAAAAGGACAAAATGGTCAAAAAGTTCCATGCCGAAAAAGTAGCCAAGATCTGAAATTTATATATGAAAGCGTTCTCCAAGAAATAAGGAATTCAATGGTGGAAACACCATGATTTGGGGTCATGATGGCGCCTGTTCAATCCCACCTACATGCAAGCCAGCTCCCAACCCCAAGGTACATCCAGAATTACTAGTCACAACCATACTAGATATGCCCGAATAAACCAAAACACTCTACATGAACCAGGAAATCAACTATACAAAGATACAATAGACACAAGAACACACTTATATATGTATATATATACACACATACATAATAATATTAATCAATATAACAAGGAATACTCCTACACTGCACAAGGCCAATGTCTCGATACAAAAGACTGTTATCACAAAACATGGAGAATAGTGAGTGTCTAGAGCTACTGATGCTCACCAATGCCTCCTAAAATGCTCACATATCCCCAACACAACAACTGTGGCTAGTACCTGGGCCTGCACCATGGGAAGATGCAGAAATGCAGGGGTGAGTACCCGAAAAAGGCACTCGGTAGGAACCATTGGGCGACTGAGTGAAATACTTTAAATATAGAAAGTTCAAATGTAGAGAACTGTAGTAAGTCTAGCAATCAGAACTTAGATAAAGGAGTAAACATGTCTAGAGAATCACCGAACCCCAATTTGAACAACCCAAGTGATCTAGAATGATACCGAATAACGAAACCCAAGTAACCCCATATTACAACTATCACCAGACAAAGGTGTAGTGTTGTACATAAGTGTAAGGCCCTAGTATCTATTCTTGTATGCCACCTGAGCCCTCATTAGCCCAGAAGGTACACCCATGCACAATTTAACTGACAAGATCATACTGGAACCAAATTCTCAGTATCATATAGTCGAGGGGTCGAGCGGTACATGGATATAAGGCCCTAATATCTATGCTTGTATGCCCCCGAGCCCCCATAATCCTAGAGAGTACACCCACGCACAATCTGGATGTGTATAGATGTGTGGATCCATAGGTAATCAACCGGGTCCCCAAATCAAAGTATCATATATCAATCGAGTTTTTGACCCAAAAGTATTGTATATTTAACCGGTCCTTGACCCAAATACATCAACTGGGTCCCTGACCCAAAGTCATAACATGTCAGGCCGTGACACTCAACCATGGTGCCTCAACACATATAATGTTGGGACAAAACCCCTGCAGGAGAAAGAATCCCCGTAACATAATCAATAAGGTCCCAGACACAAGGTTCTATAACAAAGAATAAGTGACAAGGTCCCAGACCCAAAATGTAACCAACAAGTCCCAAACCCAAATGTCAACTGGTGCTCAAACCTTAGAATCGATATCCATGGCTCTATATCTAGTCATGGAAACCGAAGACTACAGACTACGAGGAGCGTCACCTAGATCTCAAATACTTGTATGTGGCAACCGGAGCTTGATCACAGGGAGCATTATCCATGACACAAGGCATAGGATCAACCACTCACTAACTAATCTAACTAGAGATCAAACAACACATGCCTCAAGATAAGAATCACATAGCCCAACCAAGCCTAACTATCACCTCTCTCAGACTTTATCAGTTATCCCTAGCAGGTAACCACAACCCAACCTATAACAAGAATTTTCCATCTCAATATGCATGCATTTCAACTCAGCCTAAGGTATAGAGGAGCCTAACCTACCTAGAAGATTATTCCTCGCATCTTATGTTAATCCACATGAGCTTTTCCTTCTCAGTCATTTTCTGACGCTGTTTAGCTGTCAAAACATAATTCACAAAGTTATCATGGCTAATTTGAGTTTAAAAACTCAAGAATTAGGGAAATGATAATAATTATGTCCAGCACGAGCAAAATAGAGCCCATGCTAGAAATTCCAAATGAACACCCATAAAATGATCCTCACATCACCCCTAGTTTACAGTCGAAAGTTGAGCTCGAAACAGACCCGAGAAGGCTGAGAAAACGATAAAAAATTAAGTTACATTCTGTACCAAAAAATATTCCTTACAAAACTTTCCCAGCCAAATTTTATAGAAAAATAACAAAATTTATCAAAATCCAAGCATATCACAGCATTCCTCTTGGAAAATAGAACAACTTAGGCCCAAATTTTCCTTAATTACATCAAGAATAGGCCGAGAATATCACAACATAAAATTTTAACATGTTTTCATGAACATATCAAGTTAAAACAACATTTTCACCTCAAAGTACGCATCAAATTAAAATCTGAATCCAGCATCTCCATAGTGTTCCTTGCAAAGATTTGAGTCATGTAACCTTTTGAATCTCTAAAAATGGAGTTACGTAGTAATATTTATGATTTGGGGAAGGTTAGGGAAACGACTTCTGCGACAGTCTTTTATATAGTCTAAATACCACGCCACAAAAAAGCCTCCTCGAATAAGAGCCTAGGACCGCGAACGAGGTGCCTTGGCATGTGACAGGCATCTACGAACGTACCTAAGGCTCAACGAATGAAGAGCTTCGTTTGCCATTCATCCATGTACGCGCCAGCGCTTCCTCCAACTCGGAGGGTTTGCTTCTTGGTGTTGCACTAGTAATTTTCAAAACTTCCTCAGGGCATTCCCGGGCCATCGAATGTCTATTTTACACAAATAATAGTGCAAACAAATGGATTTCAACATTTTGAATCCAACAGGCAGCTAGAATTCCCAATGGATAATCATATGGAAAAATGAGGGTCTCACTTCTTTCCGGCTAATTTTAGCTAAAACAACTGAGGGGATCAAAACGTAACAGGAAACCCCTGTTAATCGACGAAAGGTTTTTTTAGGGTATTTTTTACATTCCAGAGATAACCACACCATCAGATTTCTATTTCAAGCACATTTAGCTGGGTTTTAACAGAAAAAACACTTTTTTCCTTCTTATGGAACTTGTTTTGTAGCTTTTGCCTTAAATCCACCCTTGGACCTTCCAACCTCGGGCCAACCATGCTCCTAGGCTAATTTGGCTATTCCAAAACTGATGGAATAATCAGAATCCCATTCTAAGGCTGTTTCCTAGGATTATTATAGAATTATCATTTCTACGTTTATAACTTTTCGTTAACTCAAAATCCATATAATTCACAACCAGTAAAACAAATAACTATCCAAACAGTCCCCATAAGTCATAATCGGTCCAAGGGTAACACACGTAAGCTCAAATCATTAAAAGAACCATAGAAATGACTTGGAGAGTCATTAAAACATAACCCACTTATAAGACTTTCATATGTGAAAGTAAAATAACGGCATACCTAATGGCTCAAATAAGCCGGGGTACTACTCCTGAATCAATGCCTCCATCTCCTAAGAAGCCTCCTCCACCGGATGGTGACGCCACTGAACCTTAACCATTGATATGACCCTGGAGCATAACTATATGGTATCCCTGGCTAGAATGGCCACCGGCTTCTCATCAAACATCAGACAATCATCCAACTAAATTGAATTGTACTGAAGTACATGTGACTTATCTGGAATATACTGTCGCAACAATACCTCGAATAGGTCCATCTAAATTCTGGTGTTATAGATGTTATTATAAGAACACTAGGACAACAATAGAAACTGGTCCCACTGGCGCCCAAACTCTAATACACAAGCCCATAACATGTCCTCTAAAACATATATAGTATTCTCAAATTAGCCATTCATCTGCGAATGAAATGTTGTGCTTAGGTCAACTCAGGTACCCAACCCTCGTTGAAAGGCCCTCTATAGCTTGATATAAATTGTGATCCTCAGTGAGATATGATAGATACTTGAACTCCATGCAAACAGACTCTCTCCTTAATGTAAACACTAGCTAATCACTCAGTATTGAAGGTTGAGCAAATGGGGAGGAAGTGTGCAGACTTATTCAGCCAATCTACGATAATCATAATACTGTCATGACCTCTGGAAGTACAAGAGAGCCCCCCAAAAAAGTCAAGAGTTACAAATTCTCACTTCCACTCTAGAATAGGCAACCACTGCAGTGTCCCCCCGGGTGATTGGTGCTCGGCCTTTACCTGCTGGTAACTAAGACAATGTGACACATATTCAGCAGTATCGCTCTTCATGCCATCCAACCAGTATTGATGTCTCAGATCTTAGTACATCGTCGCTGCACCTGGTGAATAGAACATCTATAGCCATGAAACTCATGTATGATCATCTGTATCAAATCCCCAACTCTAGAAACACACAATCTTCTATCGAATATGAGAACCCCGTTTGAATCAACTGTAACCTGACCACCAACCCCCTAAAAAACTCTGTCTTTAAGACTCATTAACGACTTATCCTAGAGCTGCCGAGTCTGGATCTAATCAATCAATGAAGACTGAGCCCCAATGAAAGACAATGCTTGGCTGGAATCTGAAACATCCAATTAGACCAACATGTTAGCCAAGGACAAATGTCCAAAACATTATCCTCCATATTCAAGTGTGCTAAGCTGTCTATACTGACTACCTTCCGACCCAAGGCATCCACTGCCACATTTGCCTTGCCCGAATATTATAAAATGGAAAAATCATAGTCAACCAATAACTCAATCTACTGTCTCTGGTGGGAATTCAAATCTCGCTGAGTCATAATGTACTGTAAACTCTAGTGGTTAGTATAAATATCACAATGCACGCCATACAGATAATGTCTCCAGATCTTGAGCGCAAACACTACTTCCACTAGCTCTAAGTTGTGCATAGGGTAGTTATGCTCGTGGGTCCATAATGATGAGAAGATAGGCAATAACCCCATTACGCTCCATCAATACACAACCTAACCTGATATGGGAGGCCTCAAAATATACAACAAAGATCTATCCTAGAAGGGTTAGAATAGGTGCTGTAGTCAATAACTACTTCAGCCTCATAAAACTAGCATCATAATTATCATACCACAAAAACGACACACCTTGATGAGTCAATTGAGTCAATGGAGTAGCAATAGATGAGAAGACCTCAACTAACCATCTGTAATACCTTGCTAATCCTATAGAGCTCTGAATCTCTAACACTGAAGTAGGCCTAGGCCACCCATGAATCGCCACAACCTTTGTCAGATCATCCATAATACCCTCATTGGATACTATACACCCTAGGAAAGTCATAGACTCAAGCGAAAAGTCACATTTAGAAGATTTAGCATATAACTTGTGATATCTTAGTTTTTGCGATACTATCTAGAGGTGTTGGGCATGCTGCTCTCGGCTTTGTTAATTAACCTGGATATTATCAATAAAAAAATGACAAAAGAGTCTAGATATGGTCGGAATACCCAAGTCATCAAGCCTTTATATGTTGCAGGGGAATTAGTCAGCCCAAATGGCATGATTAGAAATTTATAATGTCCAAAGTGGCTTCGGAAGGCAGTCTTCCTAATGTCCTCTTCCCAGATCCTCAACTGTTGGTACCCCAATCATAGGTCTATCATAGAAAGCACTGCTTCTCTCTTTAACTGGTCAAATAGATCACCAATGCCCGATAGGAGATAATAGTTTCTACCGTCGCCCTATTCAGTTGTTGAAAATCAATATACATCTTAAGAGACTCATCCTTCATTGTTACAAAAATAAAACAAGGACTACCTAGGGAGAAACACTCGGCTGTATGAACCTTGAAGCTGACAAACCCTGAAGCAGAGTACTAACCTCCTTAAGCTCTGCAGGAGCCGTCTAGTACAGTGGAATAAATATAGGATTCGTGCCTTGCTAAACCATCTTTCTCCGATAATAATTTGGTACTCCATATACGAAAAAATCCCAACCAATACCCTAGCATCTAGCCCCTACCACGCTACTGGAGATATATCAAATATAGCCAAGGTAACAATCTGGGCTTAATCATCTATCATAACAACATAAGAAACTAATCGATCCACGCCCTAGATAATACTAAAACTGAGCCCATCTGACATTATCATCTGTGTCTTAATATCCCAATCCTATAGAATTACCACGCTAGATCCCCCACTATCAAAAAGGATTCCCCCACTACGTCAATGCATAACCCAGGATAGAAGAGGCTCAAAACCCATACTCAAGTAAGCAATAAGATAAGTAATACATATAATAATGTAGAACCATAATATAAATACTTGGTAACCCGACACAATGATCATCTTTCACACTAACAAGTATAGCCAGGAATCTGGATAACAATATCCAAGCTAGTTAATAATTCTAACAAGTCCCCAAAACAGCATGGAAGACAGCTCACTCGATAAATGCAACAAGTATCCCAGCAAACAATAGACAACCCCACTGAAACCCCAGATATAACATTCATCTCACAATTACGATCATAATCCTACTCACTAGAGAATAAGGAGAACAATATATCAACAAAGTCGAAGTAGCAAAATCATAACCATAGAGTTAAAAGTTGTAGTAAGGAGTACAACTGACAACCAACCTATTAGATACTATATAACATCAGTATCAACTATCTACTCAAGTAATCACGTATCAAAAGCAACATATGTATAAATCATAGGGTGTAGGTCTACATTTAGCCTCTAACAAGGTATAATCATAACATAAGTGACATGTAATCAGAATCATACCATGTATAGCATACTCACCAGTATTAAGAATCCCAACAGGTTAGACCAGCAGTAAAATAGTCAAATACATATAAACAAATATCATCAATGTGTAGCTTAACTCAGTCGCAAACTCTCCCGCCTATATAATCTTCCTTAAGAGTATTCACAACCCAAATCACAGTTAAACAATAACTAACGTACAAATATAAGTATCAAAGGGTCCGAATCATAACAACATATTCCATAGTAAAGTACACAATCACACCCAGACAAGTAACTGATCATGAAGTCTATCGCTGAGGCTCTAATGATCTCAATGCTAGTAGTCTTTCTATCTAAGCTGTCAAAAACTTGTGGGCATCTTATCTCAGCTCGACAGGCTCTGGGGGCTGCTCCCTATCTAGGACTGATGATGCAGCCCAACATAGGTTTGGAGTCTGACCACTATGCAATATATTTGGAAAATAATACATCAATTTAGATTCAAAAAGATTGATGGACTATTGACAATATCACATGAACGAAATCAACAACACAAGAAGTTTCCTAAACATCCCGTAGCCCCCTTGGAGATAAGTCACAAATGTCTTTGAATGCATCCACAAGACTATACTAGATGGTAGCTTGGTATAGATGAGACTATTGAATGATACCAACTAGTCATGACCTGGTTCTAGTTATGCTAGCGACTGTTAGATCCCACATACAGGCAAGCCAATTCCTAACCCCAGGGCACCTTTCAAAAATTACTAGTTAGAAAAATACTAGATATGCCTGAATAAACCAGCACACTCTACCCAGAATCAGGAAATCATCTATATAGAGCCACAATAAACATACGAACACTCACAACACACACACACACACATATATATAAAACCTAGAATACTCCTACATATACAAGCCACTACACTGCACAAGGCAATGTCTGTATACAAAAAAGGGCCATCAAAAAGCGAGGAGACTGTTGAGTGTCTAGAGCTGCTGATGCTCACCAATGTCTCCTGAAATTCTCACGAACCCCTAACTTAGCAACTGTTGTTAGTACTTGGACCTGCACCATAGAAAGATGCAAAACTATAGTAAGACTAGCAATCGAAACTCAGATCAAGGTGTAAACATGTCGAGAGAATCACTAAACCTTAACTGAATAACCCGAGAGATGTGCAATGATACCGACTGATGAAACTCGGGTAGGCCAATAACATAACTATCACTAGATGGAGGTATAGTGTTGTACATGGGTATAAGACCCTAGTATCTATGTTTGTACACTAATTGGGCACCCATAAGCCCAAAAGTTACACCCACACACAATTTAACTAACAAGATCACAGCAAAACCCAACTCTCAATATCATATGCTTAAGGGGTCATCTTATACGTGGGTGTAAGTCCCGAATATCTATGCCTATAGGCTCTTTGAGCCCCCAAAAGCCAAGAGGGTATGCCCATGCATAATAAGGGTGCATATAGGTGATGTCCCCAAGCTACACCTTATTTTTTAAGGCTAAAACGATTGTTGTCAAGATATATAACCTAACTAAGGTTTTGGTCAATCCAACAGGGAATATGGTAGATTTATAAGATTTTAAAGAAATTTGGGTGGATTAACCTACTTATCTCCACAGGGAATATTAGACGAGAAACATCAATCAAATCATGTTAATTAATCTCTTTTCTTATTCATTACTACCTTGATCTAGTTAGTAACATTAGGTGAGTTCTAACATTGGCCATCGTTAAAAAACATTCAAAGCAAAGAGAATACATGCATGCACAATTTCCAGGAATTACGAATTATCTAGTTTTAGAATGTTGGTTCTTCATGCTTTCCACCTAGTTCTGGATTTAGCTGCTCATGATAAGTGTAGATGCAAGAATCATGAATTTGAATAACTTAATGAACACTTACACAAGAGAATTAAGAACAATAAATCCAAGCTCTTCAGCAAGAATCCCAAGGTTGAATTAATAGCACAAAATAATGTTTCATAAGTGTTTCTCTTAAGCTCTCTACTATTTAGTATCATTCTATAACGTTCCTTATGAAAAAACATAAAAAACCTATCTATAGTATTTGCAATACAAAACCAAAATGAATTAGGAGAACTGGGTCGGCAGAATCTACGGGCCGTATAATGTTTTATGGCTCGTAGTCGAAGCTTTGTGGATTGCATCTATATTTCTAGGGCTAACTTCTATGACACTTTTTACAACCCATATAAAGTTTTACTACCTGTAGGGGGTCTCTATAATGCCCGATAAAATTATCAAAATACTCCTAGAGGAGAGAGGTACACATAACACGCCTTTCAATGCTTGAATTGCAAATCGGAGGCTCAATTTGTGATCAACACAAAAAATTGAGTGGGGAAAAGGTCTCGATCGATTCTTAGAGCGACCGAGTCAAAAGATAATTTTTTATTCTGAGACGTAAAATAGTGAGGATCCGCGACAGAGTCACGTCAGGTCCCATCGTGGAGGGTAACTTATGTTAATCAGAAATTTTGGACGGGATTGATAAAACTCAAATAGAATTATTTTTACCAAAAGTGAACTGTTCGCGCCTAGTCTGCATCGCGGACTATGTTATTTCACGGCTGAAATTTTTTTGAAAATTCAAGGGGCATTCTGGTCTATTCCTAACACCTTCTAAAGCCCATATACGACTAATATATGTCATTTTCAAGAAGAAAGGGTTCCAAAACCCATCTTACAATCCTCTTCCTAGAAAATCATCAAGTTAGGGCTTGAGAAGAGTTGAGATTGAAGAGTCAAGAGGAAGTTCCAAGGGAATTGTGTTGTTAGCAATCATCCCAGGTATGTAAGGCTAACCTAAAGCATGAGATTGTTCTTCCATGTGTCCCCTTTGAGTAAATGGAGTCCATGATTAAAGATGATGAGTTATATGTGAAAATCCTTGAGTATTCTACTGAGATTCTTCTTATTTCATCTATTTTTCTTAAATTGATGACCCTCATAATCTTGATTTACTGCATATGTTATTTTCATGAATGATTTTACAAAATTCTATGTCTATTTACTAAAGAATACAAGAATGACATTACGGGATGAGTCTAGAGCCTTGATGACGATAATGATTGTGATATTGTTATTGTGGTTCAAATTGTTGAGAGTCATGATGATGATGTTGATGTGAGTGATGTTTTTGCGTCTTTAAAACTTGAAACCAAATTCTAAAAGAATGTTTCAAGTCCATGATGTCGATTTTGAAGAGAGGAGTTAATGTTGATGATACGAGTTGATGTTGATGTACTAAGTCCCTATGGGACCGATGATGAGAAATCTTGATGATGATATTTTATGAGCATGTCGAGTTCTGGGAGGAGTATTGAGCACCGATATGGGTGTGAGTGAGTCCCACTGGAACTCATTAACTACATGGCTCGCGTGGGAGAGGATGAAACTGTAATACGAATGTTTCCTTTGTCCCACAAGAGTACTGATGTTATTTCTTATGGATCAACTGATGGTGATGTCCTTTACCCCGAGCAGGGTACTACATGGATGTGGCAATGGCATCGTTCGTTGTATCATCACCAACTTATAGGTGATAGTTGTCCGTTAGAGAAACTCCCAGTTAGGTTCCATAGTGATAGACCTCTGATGTTGATGTGATGGTATGAGTCTTGATGGATGTTGATGTTTCATTAAATACCCTTTATCCTTGTCCTAGACGGGCTTGAGTCCTTCGAGTTGAGTTGAGTTAAGTCGAGCTTCCTTGAGATGCGTCTGATGTATTGATGATTTATTGATGAGATGTTGATGGGTCATTTGTCTACTCTTTATTCTTGTTTTAGATAGACATTTGTCATTCTAACAGAGTATGATGTTATCCCTATACTTCTCTATTTGTACAGTTATATTCAGCCATCTTATATGCCATCTATTCCACGTACTGATGCCACTCGGCGCTGCATCGTTTCTTTATGCAGATACAAGAGGTAGAGGACTTAAGTAGACACATCGTTGAGGTTTAGAGATTCTGATTTCAGTCATTGGTGAGCTCTCCTTGCTATCCGAAGGAACCTTTTTTCCCTTACCTATTATTTCATGTATTGAGGTGAGTAGCCATGGCTTGTCATGGTACCCTCTTAGATTGTCTTGTTGAGTTAGAGGCTTTATAGACATGAGTTGAGGTTTGATGTTGAGGTGTTTTTCGCTTTAGAGTCAAGTTTAGCATTTATATTTGCTTACCATTGTTGTTGATACTGAGTGTTGGCCATAGGCCCCCCTATTGGTGTAGTCTAATTGACGTAGCTCAATTCCATTATCTTGTTATTCCGCTATACTTGATGTTGAGTGATTTTCCTAAGATCAAGTAGTCTTCTTGGGGACTACTAATAGTCTCTAAGTGCCGGCCATGCCTAGGGTACCCTCCTGGGGCATGACAACCTTTGTATCAGAGCACAGAGTTCAAGAGTCTGGGGCTCTATGAAGCCTAGTCTAGTAGAGTATTTTTTATGTGTGTGTTGTGCATCACACATCATAAACAAGTGGATATAGTACATTAGGAATGGTTACACTTCTTTGATTCTGAGCTTGTGCGATAGAGTTTGACTCTATGAGACTCTCTTCTAATTCGTGTGTTACACGTTTGTAGATATGCCTCCTAAAAGTACTGCTGACCAAAGAGATGCCTCAGCCACAAATGCTGAGAATACCACATCAAAGGTCCCTAACCACGCCGAGACGAAGAGACGGGGTCGACCCACCAGAGCTACTGAGGTTCCACATGCACCACTTGCTCAGTCAACCTCCACTTTGAAAGCGCACTTAAAGGGAGCCATAGCTATGCTCACTCAGTTGTTGGCCTCCAAGAGTAATAGCCGAGGTCCCTCGGCCCCTAGCTCCATCTCTTAAGAGCCTACAATCATAACCAGGCTCAGAGATTTCTTGAGGATGAACCCGCCAGTCTTTATGGGGTCTAAGGTTGAGGTGGACCCGCAAAACATTATTGATGAGATGTGCTAGATTTTTAGGGCTATGCATGTGAATGTGGTTGAGAGAGTCGAGCTTGTCTCCTATCAGCTTAAGGATGTTACTAATGCCTGGTATAACTAATGGGAAGATGGTAGAGGTGAGGATGCTAAACTTGCTGAGTGGAGGAGTTTGAGAGTGCTTTCCTCGACCAATTCTTTCCCCAAGAGCTGAGGGAAGCAAAGGTTGAAGATTTCGTGAACCTGAAGCAAGAGGGGTTGACTTTCAAAGAGTGCAACCTCAAGTTCATTCAACTATCCCGATATGCCCTAGAGATGGTCTAAGATTTGAGGGCCAGAATGAGGAAATTCGTGTCTTGATTGGGCAGGCATGTAAAAAGGGAGTGTAAGGCAGCATTACTAATCCTAGGTATGGATATCTCTAAACTTATGGTCTATGTCTAGAAAACAAAGGAGGACAAGAAGAAGGACAGGGAATAGCAGTAGAGTAAGAAGTCTAAATCGACAAGGCATGAGCCTAGACAACAGAAGCAGAGTAAGGTTGATAGAACTTACTTTCAGAAGAGGTCTTCTACCTTTGAACCCTGGGTGGCAAGTGCACCTATTCAGCAAAATAGGTATGATCAGAAATCTTATGATCACCAGAATTTCAGAGCTCAGGGTCCTCAGTCCCAAGCTAGTATGACCTAAGGCTCAAGAGGAAAGCCACCTTATGACAGCAGTGGCAAACTTCACCTTGGTACGTTCCGTGAGGGCACAAATGCTTGTTATTCATGCAGAAAACTTGGCCTTTTTTAGGGTGAGTTTTCTATAAGGAGATTGGGTGATGGGAGTAGCAAAGCTCAGTCTTCTACAGCGCCCCGTGTGGGCAGTCATCAGAAGGCTATAACTGCGGGTGTAAAAGGCGAGACAAACTGTCTGTATGCGATAGGTAATCGAAAGGACCAAGAGGTTGCACCAGATGTTGTTACGGGTATATTCTGAGTCTTTTTTTATAATTGTTATGCACTGCTTGACCTGGGTGCCACTTTATTATTTGTGACTCCCTATTTGGCCAATAAATTTGAGATTTTTTAGAGTGTTTGCTTGAACCTTATACTGTTTCTACTCCTACTAGTGAGTCTATCCTAGCTAAGAGGGTCTATAGAGATTGTGTAGTATCCATCTATCATAGGGATACTTTTGCTTACTTGGTAGAGTTAGAGATGATTGAATTTGATGTAAACCTTAGTATGGATTGGCTCCATACCTGTGCCTTAATAGATTGTAAGACCCGAATATCAAATTCTAATTGCCAAATGAACCGGTCCTAGAGTGGAAGGGAAGTTTTGTTGCACCCAAGGGTAATTTTATCTCCTATTTGAGGGCTAGAAAGCTAATTTCTAAAGGTTGTATTTACCACCTCGTGCGAGTTAAATCTGAGACTATTGAGTCCTCTACTCTTGAGTTCGTTCTCGATTGTGAATGAGTTCCCTTAGGTGTTCCCTGATGATTTACCTGGAGTCCCTCTTGATAGGGAGATTGACTTCGGGATTGATGTTCTTCCTGGAGTGCCTCATGCTTTTCAAAGATAGACCTCAGATTGGATTACCAACAGTTGAAAGTGAGAGAATGTAATGTTCCAAAGACAACCTTCAGGACTAGATATGGCCACTTTGAGTTCTTGGTCATGTCCTTTGGGTTGACAAATTCCCTTGCAGCTTTCGTGGACTCAATGAATAGGGTGTTTCGACCCTACCTTGAGATATTTGTAATCGTGTTCATTAATGATATTTTAGTGTATTCAAAGGTCGAGGAGGAGCATGCCTAACACCTTAGAATTGTCCTTCAAACTCTTAAGGAACATGAATTGTATGCGAAGTTCTCAAAGTGTGAGTTTTTGCTCAAGTCAGTGGCTTTCCTAGGACATGTTGTTTTGGGTGATGGAATTCGAGTAGATGACCAGAAGATTGAAGCGGTTAAGAACTGGCCAAGACCGACCTCTCCAACTGACATAAGAAGTTTCTTAGGGTTGGCAGGATACTACCGCAGATTTATTGATTGATTTTCTTCCCTATTCGCACCATTGACCAAGTTGACTCAAAAAAAGGTCAAGTTTTAGTGGTCTGAGGAATGTTAGAAGAGCTTCCAAGAGTTGAATACTAGATTGACAACTGCACCTGTTTTGATGTTGCCCGATGGGGAAGAAGATTTTGTGATATTTTGTGATGCATCAAGAGTTGGGTTTGGTTGTGTATTGATGCAGAGAAGGAAGGTGATAACCTATGTTTCCAGGGAGCCTAAAGTTCATGAGAGAAACTATCTGACCCATGATCTTGAGTTGGTGGCTGTAGTGTATGCACTTAAAATCTGGAGCCACTACTTGTATGGAGTGCATCTGGACATGTTCACTGACCACAAGATCCTGCGGTATGTCTTCAGTTAGAGATAGCTCAACCTTCGATAAAGGAGATAATTGGCGTTTCTCAAGGATTATGACATGAGCATCCTATACCACCTAGGTAAAGTCAACATAGTTGTTGATGCTCTTAACAGGTTGTTAATGGGTATCACAACCAATGTTAAGGAAGAGAAGAAAGAGCTAGTTAAAGAAGTGCATAGATTGGCTTTTGATTAGGAGTCTAATTCGAGGAGAATGACCCGGGAGGAATCATTGTTCAGAGTAGGTTTGCATCATCCCAAGTAGAAAAAGTAAAAGAGAAGCAAGATCGAGATCCTATAATACTCCAATTGAAGGAGGTTGTCCACAAACAAAGTGATGGTCTTCTGCAAAAGGGGGAGATAAGGTGTTGAGATACAAGAGTAGGCTATGTGTTCCTAATGTCGATGGTGTTTTAGAGAGGACCATGGCTAGAGCCCACAACACTAGCTACTCAATTCATCTGGGCTCCACTAAGATGTTTTAGAGGGACATTGCTGAGTTTGTTTCAAAGTGTCAGAATTGCCAACAAGTGAATGTTGAGCATCAAACACCAAGTGGCTTTGTTCAAAACTTTGAGATTCCAGAGTGGAAGTGGGAGATGGTTAAAATGGACTTCATCACCGGCCTACCGAGATCCTGGAGACAACAGGATTCTATATGGGTGATTGTAGACAGGATGACTAAATTAGCACACTTCTTGGGAGACAAGACAACTAATACTGTGGAGGAGTATGCAAAGATGTACATCCAAGACATTGTGAGGTTGTATGGAGTTCCCTTATCCATTATTTCCGACAGAGGAGCCCAGTTTACTTCTCACTTTTGGAGATCTTTCTAGAAGGGATTGGGTACCAAGGTAAATCAGAGTGCAACCTTTCATCAACAGACGGAATGTCAGGCGGAGCACGCTATTCAGACGGTAGAAGATATGTTCAAAGCCTGCATCCTTGACTTCAAACGGAATTAGGTTGACCATCTACCACTGATTGAATTTGCATATAACAATAGGCCTTATATGGGAGGAGGTGTAGATTACCCATTGGGTGGTTTGAGGTTTGAGAAGTCGAATTGATTGGGCTTGACCTTGTCCACTAGTCCATGGAGAAGGTGAAGAAAATTAGAGAGGTTAAAGACTGCACAAAGCCATCAAAAGTCTTAAACTGATGTGAGAAGAAGGGACTTAATGTTTGAGGTTGGAAATTGGGTATACTTGAATGTATCACCCATGAAGGGTATCATGAGGTTTGGGAAGAAGGGGAAATTAAGTCCTCGCTATATCGGCCCTTATCAGATTGTGAGGAGAATTGGGAAGGTTGCTTATGAGCTAGAGTTACCTCCGGAGTTTGACGGAATACATCTAGTGTTCCACATTTCTATGTTAAAGAAGTGGTTAGAAGATCCTTCCTTGGTGATCCCTATTGAGAGCACTGGAGTCAAAAATAGCTTGTCCTATGAGAACATTCCAGTCCAAATCCTTGATCGATAGGTTCACAGACTGAAAATCAAAATGATAGCCTTCGTTAAAGTTTTTTGGAGGAATCAATTTGTTGAGGAAGCCATGTGGGAAGCCGAGGAAGAGGTGGGAGCCAAATACCCGCACCTATTCGTGCCTGACGACGAGAATAGCGAAGGTAATATTATTGTTCTTAACTTAAACTGATGTTTCTACCCTGAGTTGATGTGTCTATTCTTGATATTCTGAGTAAAGATATTGAGATCAATGAAGAGTTGAGAAGTTGAGTGTGTATCGAGATGAGTCTTTAGTCTATTTGTACCATAATACCGCTCCTACTCATCATTCGAGGACGAATGATCCCAAGGAGGAGATGATATAACGCTTGGTAAAATTATTTTACCAAAATACCCCTAGAGAAGAGAGGTGCGCATAACGCATCTTTTGATGCTCGGGTGGCAAATCCAAGTCTCGATTTGTGATAAACACAAAAAATTGAGTGGGGAAAAGGTCTCGGTCGATTTTTCGAGAGACTGAGTCAAAAGATAATTTTTAGTTCCGAGATGCAAAATAGTGAGGATCAGCGACAACACGCGCAGAGCCATCACGGATGGTAACTTATGTTTTTCCATAATTTTTCAACAGGATTGAGAAAACTCATTCAGGGAAATCTTTGCCAAAAATAAACTATTTGCGGCCGCAGACTGGGTTATTTCGCGGCTGGAAAATTTCTAAAAGTTCAAGCCCCTAGAGGGTATCTAAGACGTGGCCGACACCTAGAGACTATTGCTCGTCCCCAAGGAAACCACTTGGCGTAATGTCTCAGATAATAATAGAGTAATAATAAAGGCTAGTAGAAAGAAGTAGCTCATAATCTTAACATCAACCTCTGACTATTATCTACGAAGCCTCTATCACTAATCAAGTGGTGTTGATGACAGACCCATGGCTACCTAATTCAAAATGTAAGACTAGTCTAGTCTATCTATGAAGCCTCTATCACCAAACAGCTAAATGTCTCGGATGCTCAACATTGCGTCTGTTAATGATCTCTAATCCTTTTATCTGCATCATAAAATGCAACACCGAGTGGCGTTAGTACATGGAATGTATGGCATGTAAAATAGCTGAATGAAACAGAAACAGGTAGAATAATAATATTGAATAACATCAACTCAGAAATAGTAGACAATCAACATGTCAAATGTCTATCTATAGCAAGAATAAAGAGTAGATAAGTGACCCATAAACCAATCAACCTCATCAATCAAATCAAACTCGTCTCAAAGGAACTCATCTTATCGCCACTAAGAGTACTCGAGGTAGGAACTTTCTAGGAGTTTCTCATATCCGACAACAATGACTTATGAGCTAGTGATTGTACAACATCCAGCTGGTGTTGCCACAGTTGTTCCATACTTTCCAGGTAGGGAACGAATCAAATACCCTAAGGGAAACTCCGATAAACTAGTCCCCTATTATTTCAGGGACTTTCTCAAGAGGGAACCACAATGTAATGTGATGGTTCTAATTCTCACCTATGTTTGTCTATGTAGTTTGGACGAGTGCGAGTTGGAAAAACTCTTACTTTTTGCTGCTCGATACTCCTCCCATGACTCAATGCCCATAAGACAATCAATCCCATCTAACCAATCAAATCATGGTGACTTTACCCCTCTCATCAATCAACATATCATAAGGACTTTAACCCTATGATCAATCAATCTCAATCAATAGCTTAAGGATTGGAAGAATAGTTAAGGAACAATCGAATAGACCATCATTACAGTTTATTTATAGAGACTCATAGGACTATCAAGCTCTATCAACTCATTGTCATTCTCTCACCACAATCACAATCAACAACCTCACGTCAAGGCTCTAGACTCAACCCCTAGACTCATGCATGCTTTCAAAAATTAACAAGTAGGGTTATGCAATTTCTCATAAAAATATCTAATTCAAGAAAATAAGTTTATGATGATCATCAACATACGGAAGTACATAACAATACACATAGTTTATAAGAAGATATTAAAGAATCAATTTAAGAACATGTATGGGGACACATGAATACTCGATTCCTCTATGACCATCGATGGGGCTCATGAACGGACAATCTCATGTTTTAAGTTTATCCCGACATACTTGGGATGGAGCTCTCAACAATTTCTTCAAGGATTTCCTCTTGAAACCCTTAATCTCAAGCTCTTCTCCTCTCTCATCAAGCCCTAGTCTTGTGAGATCATTAGAAAAGGACTTAGAATGCAGTTTTAGGCCCTTTTCATGTCATAACAACCTAATTAGACTGTGTATTGAGTTTAGAAGGGGTTGGGAATTGATCGGAATGCCCCTTTAGAAGTTTTTCAGCTTTGGAATTACCCAATCTGCGATATGCACTGGTCGAGTATAGTGTATTTTTCTTCGAAAAGTTTATGAATGAGTTATACCAATCCCGTCTAAGAATTTTGAAAAAATATAAGTGTGGATCAGCTATAGAGGCGCAATGCACCTCCATTGCGCACTGACACTGTTTTGAATTTTGAGATGAAAAATTATCATTTGATTCGGTTGCTCTAAAAAATCTACCGAGACCATTTTCCTAGTCAATTTTTCATTCTAATCACAAATCTGATCTAGGATTTCCTATACGAGCATTGGAAGATGTGTTATACGCATACCCCTCCTCTAGGGGTATTTTTGTAATTTTACCGGGCATTACATGAAGAAGTGAGACAATTCCTATAATGCCATCATAGCCTCCAACTCATACGCATGCTGCACTTCACACCAATGAATAAGGACTCTACTCGACGTGGTTTGGACTCCGAGGATCATTTACAAATCTAGCGCTCTTATACCAAGCTAGTCATAACCCTGACCTATGGCCTAGGAGTAACATGGTGAATGGAAACCCGAGAGTCCCCAAACAGGCCTTAAAGCATCCATACTCACATCATTGGTTTAGAAGCATAAACAAATAGTAAACACATGAATCTAAGGGACGAGAAAGTAGTACTCATGCTATGGTGATTTCATAGAGAAAGGGAGTTAACATGCTTCCACATAACGCATAGCACATAAACACTAAGGGTCGGGTAAGTATGACTCACTCTATGGGGGAAATTCGAGACTTAGGATCTTTCACACCATAGCATTGCAATATATCATAAAGATCATAACCAATCCACATGAAGATAACAAATAGGTAGAAAAATCCATAAGCATAATCTCCAAATACAACATTTAGCATATAAACATAAAGAAGTTCACACGATGTCTAACAATGCCTCTAGTCATTAGATAGGACGGGGGACCAGATATACCCCGGGCGTATCCTCAAAGTAAAAAACATAAATAAAACACCATAGGTAGAGGAATGGTGGTTTGTCCTTGGAACATAGGACTCACCACAACAAGAAAATCTCAAGGTCCAAGCTAGACGTCGTACGGTGGGTGAATGTAGTCCTCGGTCCTTACATGGTTAGATCATGTAGGCAAAAGTATGCGTTAGTAAATTTGAATGTACTAAGTAAGAGGGCACGTAATGCATATGAATTACCAAACCTGCATTCAATGTTAGATGACAAGGGCACATGACAAGGGCACACAATATAGAAAGAAATTCATATCCAAGAAGAGTATTGTCACACCTCGGGAGGGTACCCTTGGCATGGCCGACACCTAGAGACTATTGCTAGCCCCCAAGTGAACCACTTAGCTCATCACATTTATTCAATCAAATAACTCTACTGAACAACAGAAATAAAGGTAAGTAAGTGGGCACATCTCGTCTAAAAGTCTCAAACAAATGCATAAAAATAAAGGCTAGTAGGAAGAAACAAGCTCACAATCTCAACATCAACATTCAACCATCGTCTATGAAGCCTCTATCACTAATCATGTGGTGCCAATGACAGACCCATGGTTACCCAAATCAAAATAAAAGAAATAGTCCAATCTAACTCTAAAGAATGATGAAATAAAAGTGGTGGATCCTCTGAAGTAGAGGAGGCTCACAAAATACCTGTGAATCTCGGATCTTCAACGGAGCGCCTGTTGACGATCTTTAGTACCTCCTTCTACATCATAAAACGATGTAGTCCAAAGGGGACATCAATACTTGGAATATAATGGTATGTAAAATAGCTGAATGAAACAAAAACAGATAGAATAATATAGAAACAACATCAACTCAAAGGAGCTCACCTCCTCTCATCTCATCTCATCTCAACTAAAATTACTCAAGGTAGGAAATTTATGACCATCTATGGGATATATGAGAGAATAATCCCATGCTTTTAGTTTAGCCTTACATACATGGGATGCAGTTATCAATCAGTCACGTCAAAGATTTCTTCTCAAATCTCTCAAACTCAAGCTCCTCTCCTCTTTCCTCAAGACATAGCCTTGTTAGATTATGGAATAGGACTTAGAATGGGGAGTTTTAGACCCCTTTTACATCAAAAAGACCTTATTAGATCATGTATAGTTTAGGAGGGCTTGGGAATAGACCAAAATGCTCCTCGTAAAATTTAGAAATTTTTAGCTCGAAAAAGATCCACTCCGCGACGCGGACTGGTAGCACACTATTTATTTTTAAAAAAATTTCTGAACAAGTTTACTCAATCCCGTAGAAAATTTTCAAGAAAAAGTGCTGGTTTGCGATGGAGGCACGACACGCTCCTGTCGCGCATCAATACTGTTTTGCGCTTTGGATAAAAAAATTATCTCTTGATCGGGTCGCTCTAAAAATTGACCGAGACTATTTTCCCACTCAATATTTTGTGTTGATCACAAATCTAGTCTCGAATTTTCCATACAAGCATTGAAAGATGTATTACGCGCACACCCTCTCTCTAGGGATATTTTGATAATTTTACCGACCGTTACAAGTATATAACTGTATGTCATGAAATTTATGATGCATGAAATACAGTAATGCTCATATATGGTGGGGATGGACTATAACCAACAAAATCAAACTCATGTGAGCTATAACATGAATTAGTCTGATGTAGACCGCTCCTCGGTAGAAAAAGATTACTTGCCAAGGGTAATCTACATCACCCCTTACTATCTCATCTTTTCGATGTGATGGACACCTTTTTTATGACCTTGCTCTTTGGAGGGGTTTCTATATCAAAACATATCATGCCATATCAAAATCTGTAACCATTCCTTACGACCCAGCCTTTTCGGTAATGGCTATCATATACCTATGCTGGCACATAGTTCAAAGAAAGGGAGAGGACCCTTGGAGATAGCCCTTATGCCCCCAATCCATTGGTGCTAAGTCAAAACATCCCATGAGAATAGATATACGTCTACATGCTTTCAAAACAGACAATAGTGCTTTCGAATCATTTCAATGCACATTTAAGCTCAAAAGCCAAATCATAGTTCATTATCATGATTCTCATGCATAGGAATAACTCATGCATATATATGAAATGGTTCAATTCCCCAGGATGCTCAAAGTTCTATAATAATAGACATTTATATGGTCACATTCTTGTCACAACCAATATTTGATAAAAACCATATAAATGAAAATTAATTGGGCTTAACCCTCTTCATAATTTTAACAAAACTCAATGTTCATGAATGCATATGTTATGAATGAGTTGAGAATAGCATGAGTAATTAAGATTCAATCTTAAATCAACAATACATTATGAATTTCAAGTAAAAACATAAGTAAAATTCACATTTAAATCATAATATAAATTACCCATGCACAAATCAAGCTTTAAAGGGGACATGCACATTCATAACTTCATAACTTCAATGCAATTTTTCATATTAGGGCTTAAATCACTTTATAATCAATAAATAAACATAGCCCATACATCAATTGATTATAATAAAGAATAATATTGAACATTCATATAAAGTAGCTCCAACACCCCACACAAGGACAATGGTCACTCCATGGAGGCCCCACACGATCCCACTAGCCTCACACGGACTGTGAGGGATCCAATGGAGCATCACCTTGGACCAAAACTTTTTGAAACTGAAATTTTCATGCTCCAATGGTGTCGTACAACATCTGGATCCTTATATCGCTTCACACCAATAATACAGATTCTACTAGACACGGTTAAATAGACACCCTAGGGCACTTGAACTCTGTGCTTTGATACCATGTTTGTAATTTCCCAAGTCTCTACCTTGGACGTAGCTGGCACCCAGAACTGTTTCTGGTCCCAAGCGAATCACTTGGCCTTGCTACTTTACTCAGCGGAATATTTAAATAATAAATTATAGGCTTAGATATAATGTGCTAAAAAGAATGCAATAGGTTGAACAAGTAAACAAAGGAAGTATCCCAAAAATAACAGGATAATAAGAACTGAATCTCATAACGTTCAATCTATAGAACTTTTAACAAAATTAATCTAGCACAACTATCATGACAGGTCCAGTGTAACCACAACTAAAAAAGAAATGCTAAAACATGAATAAAGACTCCAAAGCCTGTAACTGGAAAGAGGCCTCATTGATGGATACCATACTCAAAAGTAAAAACATATCTGAAACTCTGTATGCAAGAATTAGTTCACTTTAGCTTGTGGAATTTCTCTAACTGACAACTATCACTATGAGCTTTGTCATGATACAGTGTCTTATCCATGCTGCTAGAGCCATCCCATACTTTGCGAGGATAAGTGACGAAAACTAAGGGAGTGGATCAATCCCGAAACCAAGCCATTTCACAAGCAATAAGGAGTTGTACTTTTGGTACAATCCTATCCTACGCCAGCTACGTAGTTTATAAGTTCAAGTTATTAGTACTCTCACTCACATTGGTGCTCAATACTAATCCAAAAATAACTTTTATAATTCTCATAACTTTAAGAGTTCTCAAAATGCTTTTTTTTAATATTTTGGGACTTAACGTAACTTTATCTTTTGTTAAACTTTTCTCAACTTGTCTCTTTTCTTTGAATGAAAGTTGTATCAATAAAAAGTGTCTCAAAAACATAATTTTTGTTACTCAGCTATCTTGTAGATACAAAAGCTTTAAGTACTTCTTAAACTCAACTCAAGACTAAGGACATAATAGCTTTTTATCAAATATATAGAGTTCTTACAAATGCAAAAATAACTAATAACCTTGTCTCAATAGCTTATTTCAGTAGTGAAATCAGTAAAGACTATGATTTTTATCAAGAAAAAAACATAAACATGTTTTTCTATGAAATTAAATAGTAATGGAGGAATCTTGATCTTGGGAAGAGACTGATAGTTAAAGATGCTAAAATAAACGTAGGATAGGTTTTGGAGGTCCTTACATACCTGGGAATTAGTTTCTTCAATAATTTGAAGATGGTGCTTGAAAGCCCTAGATTTTACCCTTTTGAAACTATGTTTTGAGATTGGAGAGGGTTTGGGCATTGATGATTTGAAGAATCACGTTTCAGGGGTTTAATTAGATGAAAACTAACAACTTTAGGCTTAAAGTATGAGAAAAGACGAAAATGTCCCTCTATAAAATCGTTGATCAAGTCAGCCATGAATCCATCTATATCCCTTAGAAGTTTCTATGGCCTGTAGGAACCCATTTGTAAGTTTCTATGGCCATGAATCCATCTACAACCTATAGAAGTTTTTACGACCCGTATTTGGGTCTGTAAGTTCTGAGACTCAAAAATCAACATCCAGATGTTTTTCTACGAGTTGACAATGCGGGTCATATTTCAATCCATGACCCATATGTCATGACCCTTGTGAGTTTAGACGGTCCGTGTGGTCCTCCGTCTAGTCTTGGTATGGAGAGTCACCTGTATACGAACGGGGTCACGGTCCGTGTGACCCCAGGTGGTCCATTTATCGGTCCGTGTTGTGATACTTAGTCCAGAAAATCTCACCTCTAAAATAAATTGAAGTCTAGGGCCACGACACAGTAAATTGTCCGTGTGACTCTACACGAATTGTATACCCCACCGTGCGCCCCAAATGGACCAATTTCAGGTCCGTTTCATTAATGGTATTTCTTAAATATTGGTTATTCACAACGAAAATTTGGTCATTTCCCACCCCTCCTAAGCTCCCTATATAAGCCTAACTTCACCAAATTTCAGCATTTCTCTCATTTCCACTTCTCTCTCAAAAAATTCACTCCTCAAGCTCTCCAACCTGTCAATTGGATCTGTCAAGCTTAGGCTCTCAAGTTGAAGTCCATTTCTCTTCAAGTTGTCTCCAAATCAGGTATGTGGGTTTTGATTCTTGGTCTCTTTCAACCAAAAGAACCAAAGTTTTTTTAAACTATTTTATGAAATTGTCTACTTAAAATGTGAATTTTGACTACTTGATCTTGGTTACTTGAACAATGCATGTGCTACATAATATTCCAAATTTTGAGTTTTGTTAAGTTTTGTTATGATGAACTACTTGGATTATGAAACTATGAACATGCATGTCCCTTTAAAGATGTTATTATGCATAGGTGATATCTACTACCATTTTCTATTAATTTTATTATGGATTTTCTAGTCTTTACATTATATTGCTAATTTTGCATATACTTTACATTACCCATGCCATCCCCTACATTATGCATTGCATCACATTCATGACAATGGTATATGAAAATTTTGGAAATGTGGAATTAAGCCCAATTTTGTCCAAAAAAGGAATTATGATATGATTTTTTATAAGACATGCGGTATGACAAGAAGGTGATCACCGGTATGTCTATGATTATGGCTCTTGGAGCATCTTGGGTGTTTACACCATCTTTTACTTGGCTCTTGGAGCATGTTGGGTGCTTGCACCACCTTGTACATGTAGATGAGTTATTCCTTGCATGAATCATGTGATCTTAACCTTGTGATTTGGCACTTTAGCCCAGTTGCACATTTAAGTTTTAAAATGGACATTTGACTCTCTTAAAAGCATATGTACATATATATAAATAAGTATCCTTGTGGGATGTGTAAGACTTAGCACTGATGGATAGGAGGCATTAAGGATATACCCAAGGTCCCTCTCCCTTTCCTTGAACTATGTGCAGGCATAGGGACGAATATTATTCGTCTACTTGTTTATGATACGACATATCTTGATATGATTCTTGTAAATCCTTCCGAAATGAGGGTCCCGTAAGGAAGGTGACCATCCACCGAAATGGGGTTGCCTGTAAGGTGTTATGTAGATTACCTTTGGCAAGTAATCTTCTCCCTACCGGTGGGAGGTCCCAATCGGTCCAATTCGTGTAATAGCTCGCACGGATTTGGTTTGTCGGTTATAGACCATCCTCGCTATATGTATATAGGCGCGTTATCGCATTTGCACGCATAACGCATTCCATTGCATCTTGTATTTTAAATCCCTTCGCTTATATGATCCTTGTATATTATGTGCCCTCGTCATCAAATATAGGTATTCAGGTTCGGTAAGTCTTATGCATTGCATGCCTACATACTTAGTACATTCCAACATACTAATGCATACTCTATGCCTACATGATTTTACCATGTAGGGACCGGGCAGTTTGAGTACCAGCCATCAGACGAATAGCCCTTCTTGCAGATATTTTGCAGTGAGCGCTGTCTGCCGAGGGCGTGCTTTTGTTCTTGTATTCCTTATGTATATATTATTTTGTAGAGGGTGAGCCCAGAAATTATCCTGGCCCCCTTCCTTTACCTAGAGGCATGTGTTGGGTGTTTTGTAAAACCTTGTCATTTTCCTCCATGTATAAGAATGCTCTTTTTGGGACTTAAATTTCCGTTATTTAATTCCTTGTCTTTAAAAGTTCTGGAACCAAGCTTCATAGATTATTCTGAAATTTTGAGGATCATTTGGGGTCTCTCGGGTCCATATTCCCTGTGTCACATCAAGGCCCCGACCCCAAGTCGTGACAAAAGGTGGTATCAGAGCACTAGGTTTATATTGGTCCTCGGAGCCTAACATGCCGCGTTGAGTAGAGTCCTATTCATGGGTGTGAAGTGCACCATACCTATGAGTGGGAGGCTATGAAGACGTATTAGGAAATTCCTCCCTTCTTCATGTCTTGTATCGTGCTGTGACCGGTTTATGAATTTTCCTTACTTATAGGTGTCGTTAATCCCTTTCAGTAAATGCTTTGAGGAAGACCTCCACAACCTAGGCCGGCTCCGACTGCTGAAGATCAGGCCCCTCACGAGCCTATAGAGGAGCCCATCTCTAATGGCGAATTTCGCACCACTTTCGCCATGCTTGCACAAGTGGTGACTGCTCAAGCAAGGCAAGCCAATTTTCCACAGGAGCCTACACCCGCTTCTATTGTGAGGGACTTCACCCAGGTGAATCCTCCAGAATTCTATGGGTCAAGGGTTGATGAAGATGCTTAGGAGTTCATTCATGAACTCTCAAAAATACTGAATATTATGGGAATCACTTCTGAGGAAAAAGTTGGATTGGCTGCTTACCAGTTGAAGGATGTAGCTCAGGTGTGGTATACACAGTGGGCTATGGAAAGGTCTGTGATGGTGATGTTAAATGGGGAGAGTTCAAATCTGCCTTCCTCGACCGCTTCTTTCCACTTGAGTTGAGGGAGGCCAAACTGACCGAATTTATTAACCTTAAGCAGGGGAGTATAAGTATGAGGGACTATGCCCTCAAGTTTACTAAGCTTTCCAAATATGCTCCGTCCCTAGTGGCTGATCCCCGTGAACAGATGCACAAATTTGTTCGAGTATTTTTGACTTGTTGGTGAAAGAATGTCGAACTGCCACGCTAATTAGGGACATGGATATTGCCAGACTCACGGTGTATGCTAAGCAGATTGAAGGGGTGCTCAAGGAGAAAAGGGCACACAATCCCAAGAGATCCCGCTTTGATGGTAGGTTCTCCGGTGCTAGGAATGTCAAATTTGGTCGCTTCAAGGTGGACCAAGGTTCAGGAGCTCGGGCACGCCTTCCCGGGGTACCGATGGGTGGCGGACCCGAATATATCTTGTGTGACAGGTGTGGGAAGCCCCACAAAGGTACCTGCCAAAGGGATTTGGGGCTTTGCTTCAGATGTGGAAGTAAGACCATAAGGTTATTGATTGCCCTAGAAATGCGTGCAGAGGCCGATCTCAGGTAGCCCAAGGCAGGCAGCGTCAGCAGAGAGGTCCTCCCGAGAAACAACAGGTTCTATGCACTCCATGCTCGCCAGGATGTCGAGAAGGTTCCAGATGTTAAGACTGGTATGTTAAAAGTCTTTGATTTTGATGCTTATGTTTTGCTTGACCCAGGTGCAAACCTGTCTTTTGTGACTCCACTGTTGGCTGTTAAGTTCGGGTTGAAATCCCAAATTTTAAGAGAGCCTTTCTCGATCTACATCCCCGTGGGTGAATCTATTGTTGCTCTCATAGAGTCTATCACGGGTGCTCTGTTGCTGTGTTGCATAAAATCTTTCCGTGTGATCTTGTGGAACTCAAGATGTTTGATTTTGATGTGATTCTTGGGATGGATTGGCTGCACGCATCTTATGCTTCCATAGACTGTAGAACCCGGATGGTCCAGTTCCAACCTCCCGGTGAGCCAATTCTTGATTGGAAGGGTAGTGATTCCTCTGTTAAAGGTAGGTTTATTTCCTACCTTAAGGCGCGGAAAATGATTTCTAAGGAGTGCATCTACCATATGGTGAGGGTCAGGGATGCAGATTTCGAGGTGCCTACTCCCTAGTCGGTCCCTGTGGTTAATGAATTTTCGAATGTGTTTCACGAGGACTTACCGGGCATTCCTCCGGATAGAGAGATAGACTTCGGCATAGATCTTCTTCCAAATACTCAGCCTATTTCTATCCCTCCATACCAGATGGCCCGTGCAGAATTGAAAGAGTTAAATGATTAGTTAAAGGACCTATTAGAGAAGGGTTTTATTCAGCCTAGTACATCACCATGGGGTGCTGCTGTGTTATTTGTAAAAAGAAGGATGGGTCTCTCCGTATGTGTATTTATTACAAGCAGCTGAATAAGGTGACCGTTAAGAACAAGTACCCGTTGCCGAGGATTGATGATTTGTTTGACCAGCTTCAAGGTGCAACTCGCTTCTCAAAAATTGATCTCCATTCCGGGTATCATCATTTGAAGGTTAGGGAGTGTGATATCCCCAAAATAGCTTTTCGGACATAGTATGGCCACTTCGAATTTGTTGTGATGTCGTTTGGTCTAACTAATGCTTTGGCCGCATTTATGGACTTGATGAACAGAGTGTTTAAACCTTTCCTGGATAGCTTCATGGTGGTCTTTATTGACGATATCCTCGTTTACTCACGAAGTGAACAAGAGCACGGGAATCATTTGAAGATGCCCCTTCAGACTTTGACGGTAAAGAAATTGTATGCCAAGTTTAGCAAGTGTGAGTTCTGGTTGGGCGAAGTGGCTTTCCTCGGGCATGTGGTATCTGGAGATGGTATCAAGGTGGATCCGAGGAAGACAGAGGCAGTGAAAAATTAGCCTAGACTATTGACTCCTTCGGATATCCCCAGATTTCTTGGGTTGGCCGAGTACTACAGAAGGTTCGTGGAAGGTTTCTCATCTATTGCATCTCCATTGACCAAGTTGACCCAGAAGCAGACTAAGTTTGTAAAGTCGGATGAATGCGAGAGGAGTTTCTAAACCTTGAAAGATCGGCTTGTGTTAGCTCCCGTCTTGACCTTGCCAAATGGTTCGGAAGAGTTCGTAATGTATTATGATGCCTCGCGGATCGGATTGGGTTATGTGCTTATGCAGAATGGTAAGGTGATAGCATATGCATCAAGACAGTTGAAGGTACATAAGCAAAACTATCCCGCACACGATCTTGAATTGGCAGCGGTGGTTTTTGCTTTGAAAATTTTGAGGCATTATTTGTACAGGGTCCATCTTGATGTGTTCATCGATCACAAGAGTTTGCAATATGTTTTCACCTAGAGGGACCTTAACCTCAGGCAAAGGAGGTGGTTGGAGTTTCTAAAATATTACGACATGAGTGTGTTGTATCATCCGGGCAAGGCCAATGTTGTAGCCGACGCTCTCAGCAGGTTGTCTTTGGGGGGTGTGGCATATGTTGAAAATGGGAAAAAAGAGTTTGCAAGGGATGTTCACCGGTTGGCTAGGTTAGGTGTCAGGTTGACTGATTCTAGCAAGGGTGGTATTCAGGTATAGAATGGGGCAGAATCTTCTGTGGTGAATAAGGTGAAAACTAAGCAAGATCTAGATCCGTCGTTATGTGAATTGAAGAAGTTGGTTGCTGCAAAGAAGATCGAGTCATTCTCCCAAGGGGGATATGGTGTACTTCGGTACCAAGACTGGCTTTGTGTTCCAGATATAGATGCCTTGGGAAGGTGATTATGAGTGAGGCTCATAACTCTCCAAACTCTATTCACCCGGGGTCTACCAAGATGTACCAGGATCTGAGAGAGGTGTATTGGTTGTATGGTATAAAGAGGGATATTGCTAAATTCGTGTTTGAATGCCCGAGTTGTCAACAGGTGAAGGTAGAACATCAAAGGCCCGGTGGTTTGGCCTAAGACATTGAAATTCCCACATAGTAGTGGGAGGATGTGAATATGGGCTTTGTGGGTGGATTGCCTCAGCCCGAAGGCAATTCGACTCCATTTGGGTTGTTGTGGAATGGATGATGAAATCGGCTCACTTTCTACCGGTCAAGACTACCTGCAGTGCCGAGGACTATGCAAGGTTGCATATTCAGGAGTTGGTGAGGTTGCATGGTGTACCTAGATCCATCATATCAGATCGTGGTGCTCAATTCACTTCCCACTTTTGGAAATCTTTTTTGAAGGGCCTTGGGACAAAAATTAAGTTGAGCTCCGTTCTTCATCCTCAAACCGATGTCAAAGCGGAGAGGACTATTCAAACCTTGGAAGATATGTTGAGGGCGTGCGTGTTGGAGTTTAAGGGGAAATGGGATTACCATCTTCCACTCATTGAGTTTTCTTATAATAATAGCTTCCATGCTAGCATTGACATGGTGCCATTTGAAACTTGTATGGGAGGAGGAGTAGATCCCCGATGGGGTGGTTTCAATTGGGTGAGATGGCTGTAGTTGGCCCGGAGTTGGTGTTGGATGCTATGGAGAAGGTAAAAGTGATTAGGGAGACATTGAAAGCGGCCCAAAGTCGTCAAAAGTCCTATGTGGATGGTAGGAGAAGGGACCTAAAATTTCATGTCGGAGATTGGGTTTATGTGAAAGTCTCTACTTTGAAGGGCATTATGCATTTCGATAAAAAGGGCAAGCTAAGTCCCCGATATGTTAGTCCTTATTAAATTGTTGAGCGGGTTGGAGGTGTAGCTTATAAGTTAGAGTTACCTCTGGATTTGGGTTCTATTCATCCGGTCTTCCATGTGTCCATGTTGAGGAAATTAGTGGGTGATCCTAGCATCATTGTGCCTTTGGAGGGGATTGAGGTCAAGGAAAATTTGACTCATGAGGAGGTGCTGGTGGCAATCTTGGATAGGCAAGTAAAGCGACTTCGCAACAAAGATGTGGCTTCGGTAAAGGTACTTTGAAGAAATCAACTAGTGGAAAGGTGCTACTTAGGGGGCGGAGCTGGACATGATGAAACGATACCCCCATCTTTTCCAATCTACTCAAGCCTAAGGTACTAGGAATCTTCCTTATCAATTGTTTCATTTTCCTGCCCTCTTGAGTTCCATGACATGACATGCATATGTGTACACAAAAAGGACTTCTTTTCTTTACAAATGAGTTGAATGCAATTTTGATATGAGTCTTGGTCTTGAACTATAATTTGATTGTGGCATAAAAAGCTTTTTTGTCCAAACCTTGAAATTTGAGTTGAGTTGTGCATTGTGTCCTATGTCGGAACTATCTTGCCTAAACTCTAACTGTTCAAGCCTTTTTCTTTCACTTCGGGGATGAATATTTCAAAGGGGGAGATGATGAAAGGCCCCGGATCATTGACGTCGCTTTGAGGTCCAAAACTTGGCCAGAGGCATCGCCCAACGGAAGGGCCTACATAGCCCGTGTGGAGTCACACGGTCCGTGTGGCCTTCCCATGGAGTGATGCCTGGGAATTTGAGGGCTAACGGGCCTCCACACTGTCCATGTAAGGCTACACGGTCTGTGTGGCCTTCCATATGGTACCCTGCATAGAACCACTTCCACACGGACCAAGTCACGGCTCGTGTAACTTTAGACGGTCCATGTGGTCCTCCGTCTAATCTCAGTGTGGAGAGTCATCTGTATGCGGATGGGGTCATGGTCTATTGTGACCCAGGTGGTCCGTTTACCGGTCTGTGTTGTGATACATAGTTCGGAATATCTCGCCTCTGAAAAACTGAAGTCTAGATCCACGACACAGTAAACGGTCTTTGTGACACTACACGGACCGTATACCCGACCATGTGCCCCAGACGGACTAATTTCAGGTCCGTTTCATTAATGGCATTTCTAAAATATTGGTTATTCCCAACGAAAATTTGGTCATTTCCCACCCCTCCTAAGCTCCCTATATAAGCCTAACTTCACCAAATTTCAGCATTTCTCTCATTTCCACTTCTCTCTCAAAAAATTCACTCCTCAAGCTCTCCAACCTGTCAATTGGATCTGTCAAGCTTAGGCTCTCAAGTTGAAGTCCATTTCTCTTCAAGTTGTCTCCAAATCAGGTATGTGGGTTTTGATTCTTGGTCTCTTTCAACCAAGAAGACCCAAAGTTCTTTTTAAACTATTTTATGAAATTGTCTACTTAAAATGTGAATTTTGACTACTTGATCTTGGTTACTTAAACAATGCATTGCTACATAATACTCCAAATTTTGAGTTATGTTAAGTTTTTTTATGATGAACTACTTGGATTATGAAACTATGAACATGCATGTCCCTTTAAAGATGTTATTATGCATGGGTGATATTTACTACCATTTTCTATTAATTTTATTATGGATTTCCAGTCGTTACATTATATTGCTAATTTTTTATATACTCTACATTACCCATGCCATCCCTACATTATACATTGCATCACATTCATGACATTGGTATATGGAAATTTCGGAAATGTGGGATTAAGCCCAATTTTGTCCTAAAAAGGAATTATGATATGATTTTTGGTAAGACATAGGATATGACAAGAAGGTGATCACCAGTATGTCTATGAGTATGGCTCTTGGAGCATCTTGGGTGTTTACACCATCTTATACTTGGCCCTTGGAGCATCTTGGGTGCTTGCACCACCTTGTACATGTAGATGAGCTATTCCTTGCATGAATCATGTGATCTTGACCTTGTGATTTGGCACTTGAGCCCACTTGAGCATTTAACGTTTTGAAATGGACATTTGACTCTCTTGAAAGCATATGTATATATATATATATATATATATATATATAAGTATCCTTGAGGGATGTGTAAGACTTAGAACCGATAGATTGGGGGGGTTAGGGATATCCCCAAGGTCCCTTTCCCTTTCCTTGAACTATGTGCCAGCATAGAGACGAATATTATTCATCTACTTGTTTATGATACGACATGTCTTGATATGATTCTTGTAAATCCTTCCGAAATGGGGGTCCCGTAAGGAAGGTGAACATCCACCGAAATGGGGTTTCCCGTAAGGTGTGATGTAGATTACCTTTGGCATGTAATCTTCTCCCTACCAGTGGGAGGTCCCAATCGGTCCAATTCGTGTAATAGCTCGCATGGATTTGGTTTGTTGGTTATAGTCCATCCCCGCTATATGTATATATGCACATTATCGCATATGCACGCATCACGCATTCCATTGCATCCTGTATATTAAATCTCTTTGCTTATATGATCCTTGTATATTATGTGCCCTTTTCATCTAATATAGGTATGCAGGTTCGGTAAGTCATATGCATTGCATACCCGCATACTTAGTACATTCCAACGTATTAACGCATACTCTATGCCTACAAGATTTTACCATGTAGGGACCGGGCAGTTTGCCATCGAACGAATAGTCCTTGTTGCAGATATTTGCGGTGAGCCCTATCTTCCGAGGGCATGCTTTTGTTCTTGTATTCCTTATGTATATATTATTTTGTTGAGGGTGAGCCTGAAACTTGTCCTGGCCCCCGTCCTTTACCTAGAGGCATGTGTTGGGTGTTTTGTAAAACTTTGTCATGTTTCTCGATGTATAAGAAATGCATTTTTTGGGACTTATATTTCTGTTATTTAATTCCTTGTCTTTAAAAGCTCTTGAACCAAGCTTCGTAGATTTTTCTGAAATTTTGAGGCTCGTTTGGGGGCTCTCGGGTCCCCATTCACCGTGTCACATCAAGGCCCCGACCCCGGGTCGTGACACAGGGATCCATGCTTATGGGTGGACACAACCTCTTTTGACAACTTCATAGATCGATCCGAGCTCTTTCCAGAAACATCTCTAAAAAAAACCTTGCAGTATCCAATCTTGCTTATGTTTCTTTGTTTCAACAGAATCATCTTATACAAAATGCTATCTTGGCAGCTGTAGATATGGGCAATGGCAGTATAGTCTCTTCTGCTATGAATTCCAAAGTTGCTTAGGAAGCCTTGCATACTGTTTATGCAAATAAATCTCAAACACGTGTCTTTAGTCTTAGAGACGTCCTAGCTAGCCTCTATCTCCATCATGTTTGGCCTCTTTGTGATGAACTTGGCCCGGATGGTTCCCCCATTTCCAATGAAGAACTGAATGTAAAGAATCTCACTAGCCTCAGATCTGAATTTCAAGAAATCTCAGCTTCTATCCGCGCTTGAGATTTTACAATTCCCTATGAATAACTATGTGAAAAGCTCCTTGATCATGAGATTTATCTTCGGCATGAGGAAGCCAAAAAGACACCTTTTGTTCCAATCACTTCCAACATTGCTCAAGGGACTTCTTACATTCCTACCAGTCAGGACTCCACCAATAGTAAGAACAATAATGGACGATCAAATGCGCAAAATCAACAAAGTCCTAACCATCTCGTTGCAACAATTATTAGAAGTAGTCTCCCAGCAACAACCTCTATTGGCACTCTGTGATTATGGAGGTCACACTACTCGTGTTTGTCGAACACGCTGTCACAATCATCTTAAAGCGCATGCCAATTATGCAGCACACCTCCAGAACCAATCAGCTCCATGGATCATTTACATTGGTGCAACCCACCATATTTCCTTAAGACACTCAAAATCTAACAACTACGCAAGACTACCACGGCTCGTAGGAGATCATCATGGGTAATGGTAATACCATTCCGATATCTCATACTTGTAATGTGAACTTTAATGCATCAAATCACCAATTCCAGCTTCAATATATTCTTTGCTCTCTAGCTATTAAAAATAATCTAACATTTGTCTCTAAGTTTTGTCAAGATAATAACTCCTCCATGGAATTGTTTTCCTTTTTCATACATTGTGAAGGATCTGACTACGGGGGCGCCATTGGCTCGCGATTGGAATAAAAATGGGTAGTATGAGTGACCATCAGGGGATGTTGATGGTCCGCTGAAATGCAACTTCTCTATTTCATATAACCTATGGTATCGGCGATTAGGCCACCCTAATCATCAAGTTCTAATTATGTTTTTGCATGACTTTTCCATTCCAATAGTTTGTTCCAAAACTAATACTGTTTTTCATTCATGTTATTCTATAAAATCCATGGGATGCCTTTTTCCAAAGTTCTTCGAATAGTGCCAAACCATTAAATTCACTATACAATGATTTGAGGGGGTCCTATCCTGTTTTAAGGATTGACAAAAAATGATACTATGTTTTATTTGTTAATCAATTTTCAAGATATGTGTGGTTGTTCATACTAAAAACTAAATCAAAAGTTCCGGACATCTTCAAAAGTTTATCCTTTTATACTGATGGTGGTGGTGAGTTTAAATTTTTTTATCCTTTTACACTGATGGTGGTGGTGAGTTTCAAAAATTAGATTTCAATCTAAAAACACATGGAATTGAACACTTAGTGTCCCCCCCCCTCCCCCCCCCCCCCCCGCACACCACAAAGGGTAGCCTTATTTGAACGTCGACATCATAATGTCATCGAGACACCCCACATCTTATTACACCAAGCATCCTTACCTTCAATGTTTTGGATTTATGCTTGTCAACAAAAATTTTATTTGATCAATAGGATGACTACACCAAATCTGCAAAATAAATCACCTTGTGCAATCCTTTTACACATTGTGCCTAATTTGGTTCCATCAAAGCTTTTGGCTTCTTGTGCTACCATGGCGCAAACCATATTCCACTAATAAATTGGAACCTTGATCCACACCATGTGTCTATTTAGGTTTTTCTAATAAATATTATAGTCATCAGTGTTTTGACCCAATTAATTCCAAATTATATTTATTCGGGGATTTAATCTTTTCAGAAGACAATTTTCCTCTTTGAAATATTTTTTCAAGGTTTATAATAAAGTTAATGTTTCTTGGGATAATATTTCGATTGAACAACAAGCAAAGAAGGATGGTAATTTAATTTAACATCCCTCCACTAGTAACTACATTGCCAACAGTCCTTCAATGCCTGCAAGCTATCTCCTCTACTCCAAATGGCGTCTCTTCACTATCAGGTAACATTCCTTCTCATGTCTCAACTTCCATATCTTCACACTCTACATAAGTTCCACAATAATAGAGAACAAATCCTTCACAAACACCTCAACCATTGCCCTCACGGCCACTTATCACATATCATAGATGAGAAAAACCACCCATTCCTAGCCAAACTCTAAATCCTCCAATTTCATCAGCTTCGGCATAAAATCAGCCACATATCGCTTCCTTCTCCCCTCCACCAGCATCTCCTATTCAACCTGGCCCACCAACCAAGCCCTGACCCAACCATCCAGGCACCAAAATATACCCAATGACTACCAGAACCCCGAATCATTCTCTTGAAGCTCATCCTCTTCATCATAAATGATCCGCTTGCCCCGACGCATAGCGTTAAACCTCGTCAGTTTCTCACAACCACTTCACTGTCTCAAAAAATCCCACCACTCATAAGCATGCCAAGCTAATTCCCCAGTGGAAAGTAGCAATATAAACTAAATTTGACTCTTGTTTTCCACCATACTTGGGATTTTGTTTTATGTGACTCTTCCAAAAACGTGGTAGATTGTAAGTGGTTGTTTCGACTTAAATACAAATCTGATGGTTCTGTTGATAAATACAAGGCTCATTTTATGGATAATGGGTTTACACAAAGACCTGGACTTGATTATCATTCCACTTTTAGTCTTGTAGTCAAGCTTGCCATTGTCCATCTTGTCCTGACTACCGCCCCTCAACTTGATTGGCCTGTTCATAAGCTGGATATTAAAAATGCCTATTGCAGGGCCGTCTTACTAAAGAAGTATACATGCGACAACCACTAGGATGTGAAAACTCTGGGAATCCTACCCATGTATGTCATCTTCAAAAGGCAATTTATGGTCTCACACAGGCCCTTCGTGCTTGGTACACCGAACTCAAAAATTATCTCCTTAGTTTGGGTTTTCTTAAATCACTTTTTGATTCCTCACTCTTCATTATGCATAAAGCTGGATTTACTGTGTATATTTTAGTTTATGTGGATGATATCACAGTGACTGGTAATCACAAGAAATGTTTTCATTATATCATTGAGGCTCTTTCTCACTGATTTTCATTGAAGGACTTAGGGCCTCTTCATTACTTTCTTGGTATTGAGGTGATTTGTTATTCTACTAGTCTTCTTCTTTCTCCACAGAAGTGCATGATGGATCTGCTACATGAGGTAGCTATGGATAATTGTAAACGTGTTTCCACACCTATGACATCTGCTATTGTTTTTTATCCCTCCTCTGATGATCATCTTGTTGATGGTTTCTTATATCACCACATCATTGGTAAACTTCATTACCTTACCTTCACTCGTCTTGACATAGCTTTTGATGTCAGCAAGTTTTCACAAGCTATGCATCAGCCATTTATGTCTCATTGGGTTGCTCTTACACATATACTCCGCTATCTCCATTCAACTACCTCCTTTGGTGGACTCATTACCAATGAAATTGACGTAGGTTGCCTATGTACTCTGACTCAAACTAGCAGGAGATCCTCAAGATCGGACATCCACCACTGGTTATGTTAGTTATCTTGGTCGTTCTCTAATTTCATGTTCTTCAAACAAGTAACGTTCACTTTCTCATTCTTCTACAAAGGAAGAGTATCGAGCAGTGACTGCTTCTACTTCCGAAACTAACTAGCTAACCTATCTTCTTTAGGAGCTTCGATTTCCCTTGACTGTTGTTTCGAGAATTCTCTGTGACAATATTCGCACCACTTATATCTGTTCAAATCCATTTTTACATAGCCGCATGAAGCATGTGTCCATTGACTTCAATTTTGTTCGTGAGCAAGTTGAGTGCAAACAGCTTGAAGTTGCGCATTTACATACTGCTGATCTGATTGCAGATCTTCTTATAAGGCCTCTTCCGCATGCCCTTTTCAGTATTTTTTCTCCAAGTTGGGCGTAGTAGACCTCGACGCCAACTTGTTGGGGCGTAATAATGGCTAGCAGATATATTCCTTCTAGGACTCTTATTACTTGTAGGACTTTTTAAATAAAATTTGTACTTATCAGCTTTCTTATCTTTAGGATTGTAACTACGTAAATTTTTTCTAAGTTGTTATTAAGTTTCAGCCTTGCATGCAATACACTGCCTATATAAGAGCCAACACAACAATGAATAAAATATATGTTCATCTGCTACCAATTGTTCTCTTTCTCTTTACACACTTCTAACCTATATTAATGACCCTTAAAATGTAAGTACAAGTAAGGAATTACTAGCTTCAATCTTATGTATTTCGACGATGAATGTCTAGATCTTAAGAGTAGAATTATGAGGTTTTAAATCATTGAATATGTTTTATTCATATACATACATATCACATTCACTGGATTTTTTGCTCTTCTTTCAAATTAGAGAAAAATTAAAACATATCTAGATATGACTTCAGAATTGTTAGGGGATAAAAGTACTTTCTCTGTTTCAATTTGTTTGTTATGCTTTCTCATTTTCAAGTCGAACTATCATAGTTAACAATGAGTTGACCAACCCCTTATTATCCACCAGATTTTGTGCTTTAGGATGTTTTGAGAAGAGAAATTAAAAAATGATCTTTATGTTTGAGGATATGTTTAAATTATCTCTTACGTATTCCTTTAAGATGTCAATTTTTAATATTTTTAGTCTTCATAAAATATTTATTAAACATTGTTTAATAAATTTGGTGGAAACCAGCTGAAAAAATAAACTACACAAATTTTAAAAAATCATTAAATTTTAAAATATGTATCAAAAAATATATTGTAATAGAGACTAAAAAGGTTTTTTGAAAAAATAGCAATAATTGCATCTTCCATTCAAGTAATGTTTTTAAAGTCAAGTCGTCTGCTTTTTAAGTGAAACTAGTAAATTTCAATCATTTTTTGGCAGAGAAGAGAAAGGGAAGTTGATGTTTGTATTTGTCGAGTAATAAATTTAGTTGCAGAGTTTGTTGAAGGACGTGTGCAAGCATTTTTCTCCGTTACGTTAGAAGTGAAAAATCAAATATACATTCATAATACACAAAGATGGGGCTTCTATCGAAAAGAGAAGAAATTTCCTACTACTTACTATGGATGAGTAATATTCAATGAAAGTGTACCTTTTGTATACTGAGAGGTGAAGATATACGTAAAACAATTATGAGTTACTTGTACCAATTCTTGACAAGGAGGAGAATAATCACCTTTCAAATCGATAAATGATGTAAAAAAAGGTTTTAAAGAGTAATTGGATCTTTCACATTAATACATGCATTAAATCTCCTTACATTACTAATACCTAATAATATATGGTATTAATAATGCACACTTTAATACACAATAAAATGCATATTTTTGCTAATATACTCTACCAAACGAACCGAAGAAGCAATAGAGGTTGTCTTTGTATCATTAAAGACTACACATGTAGAAAGTTAGGGGTCCTTTTTCTTTGGTAAAAAGAGACGGATACCAACAATAATTATTGTAGAGATAATTATTTCTTCATATTTATTTAGGTATTTTGGGTTCAAGCCTTAAATATTGAGTAGCCTTTATTAAAATTTTTTTTATCTTCTATGTAAAATCCATCATGAATTTAAATTAAATGAAACCCCTATGTAAATATGAAACACTGAATAGAACTAACTCACAATAATTTGATTCATGAAATCTTTTTCAAGGTATAATTTGATTCAGCTTCATTCACTTATTTTTTGACCTGTTCATTGTGTTCATATTTTGTGGACCCCATAGCAATAATTCAATTCAATCGGAGTAGATCCCATTTTCGAAAAAATAGATTTCTTTTCTTTTGAAATTTTAAATCATGGTGTTATCATCTCGATTATTTTATTCATATTATTAATTGTGTAACTCTTGTTATCACGATTTTAACAAAAGGAACTAAATCACATAATAATTATTGCCTCTGATAAAACTTGAACATGAAATATCATACCGACTTTACTGATATTCATTAGAACTCACCTTTGGATCAAATTATTGTTTTTCAGTCGAAAATAGACAAAATTTACTAAAAAACCAAAATAGATCGGCATAAAATGAAATTTTACCTAAAATATTGTGTGCCATGTTTGTTAGGAAGTGTAAGCTAATATCCTTGCAATTTCTTTATGACCAACAAAGAATGAAGACTAGAGTCGATAAAATATATGAAAAATAGAAGTAGGAAATTATAGCAATAAAATGTACATAAATAGAAGTAGGGAATTTCTTGGAAACTCCCATGTATATGCCCAACGAACCACTAAAAGTACAAGCAGACAAAAGTGTAATTTATTTGTCATTGTGATAAAAGATAACAATGCATCAAAAATAGTAGACAAAATTATCTGATTACACAAATTTTTACTTCATAGGTTGAAGTAATTATACATTCTCTCACTAACTAATAATTTCATGTCAGATTCTTAGTCAGATCTTTTAATGTTTTACTTAATTTTTTTTGATTTATTTTATTTTAGACAAATATGAATCCAAAAAATAAAAATAAAACTACTCTATTTTTAGGTAGAGTGATAATTACTTTTTTATTTTAATCAAGTATTTTAGGTTAGAGCCTTGAATATTGAGTAACCCTTGTTAGAAAGTGTTTCAACCTCAATGTGGAACTTCACGATACAAATCAAAATCAAGCCAAGCCCCTTTGCAAATACAAAAATATAAATAGAAATGTAGAATTACCACGCAATAATTCCGAGATATTTCCGAGATATATTCTCTCTTTGCAGCTTCATCCACTTATTACTGTAGATCCCATAGCAATAATTCAATACAACTGGAGTAGACCCCATCTTCCTGGAAATTTTTCATATTTGTATTCTTGTATATAATAACTTTGTCCCAATATTATCAATTCACACAGCTCTTATCTTTCTTCTCAAATTTCAACAAATTAACTGGATCCATGGCATCATCTTCTTCTTTTGCGAGTGATTCACAACACTTTCCTCAATGGAAGTACGATGTCTTTCTATGTTTTAGAGGTGCCGACACTCGGAGAAGATTTATAGGTCACTTATAAAAAGGATTGACAAACATGGGGATACACACCTTTTATGATGATAAAAGTCTACCAGAAGGTGATTCCATCACAGAAGAACTCTCGGAAGCTATGGAAGAGTCTCAAGTTGCCATCATCATTTTCAAACAGAAGTGCTTGAGTGAACTAGGTAAGATCATGGAATGCAAGGAGAAAAATGGACAAACAGTCATACGGATCTTCTATCATGTGGAACCATCACATGTTAGATACCTGTAAAGACCCAGATATTTATCTCGCTAGCATTACCTTGATGTCTAAAATTGTTCCCCAGAAAATCTGCCAGGAATCATTCCACAAAGGAGCCTACACGGCCCGTGCGGAGCCACACGGTCTGTATAGGCCTCCCGTGGAGTGGCAGTGATCAGATCCCCGTAGAGGCAAAACTTGGGTTAGGTATACGGATGGGGTCATGTCCATGTGACCCCAGATGGTCCATGTATTGGCCCGTGTAGCCCTACCCATTAGGTTTACTATGTGGAAGGTCTTCGGTGCACGGTCCGTGTGAAGCCACATGGATCGTGTAATGAGCCGTGTGACCCAGACGGACCAAATTTAGGTCCATTTAATTAATGGCATTTTAGTAATTTGGATTATGTTAAACGTATTTTTGGTATTTTCCACCCCTCCTAAGTCCTTATACCAGCTGAACTTCACCTTATTTCATCCATTCTCCCTCATTTCACTCTCACTCTCTCTCATTTGCTCCTTCAAGCTCTCCAATCTCTCTAGGATTTGTCAAGTCAAGGTATTCAATTTTGAGTCCATTTTCTCCTCATGTTCATCTTCAAGTCAGGTATGTGGGATTGATTCTTGGTCTCTTTCCACCAAGAAGACCAAAAATCCCTTTCAAGTTGTTTATGAGTTTGCTTACTTAATGTGTATTTCTACTACGTAATCTTGTTAGCTTTGAAAAATGCATGTGTTGTACCTTATTCCAGTTTTAAGTTGTGTTAAGCTCTAGTACTTGAATTATGTAATTATGAACATGCATATCCTTAAAAATATTATTTTGCATGGGTGATCTCTACTACGATTTTCATATGGATTTTATGGTGGGTTTTCAAGATTTCTTGCTATGTTTTAGAGATACTCTACATTGCCCATGTCACCCTTACATCATGCTTTGCATTGAATCCATAACATTGATACATGGAAATTTTGAATATGGATTAAGTCCAATTTCATTTTTGAAAAGAATTATGATATGATTTTTCTGTAAGGCATTGGATATGATAAGAAGGTGATCACCGGTATGTCTATGATTATAGAGCTCTTTGAGAATTATGGGTGTGTGCACCATTTTGTGTATGTGTAGATGAGCTATTCCTGACATGAGCATTATGATTATGACCTTATGATTTGGCATTTGAGCCTAAATATGCATTGGACTTTTGAATTGGATATTGACTCTCTTGGAAGCACGTATATGTATAAGTATTCCAGAGGGATGTTGTTGACTTAGCACCGATGGATTGGGGGTCCTCTCCCTATCCTTGAACTATGTGCCAACATAGGGACGGATGTTATTCGTTTATTCTGTTTATGGTATGACATGTCTTGATATGATTCTGTAAATCATTCCAAAAATCGTGGTCGTAAGGAAGGTGACCATCCACCGAAAAGCGTGGTCGTAAGGTGCGATGTTGATTACCCTTGGTAAGTAATCTTCTCCCTACCAATGGGAGGTCCCAATCGGTCCAATTCGTGTAATAGCTCGCATGAATTTGGTTTGTCAGTTATAGTCCATCCCCGTTATATAGGAGCATTATCGCATGGCACGCATCATAAGTTCCATGGCATCTTGTATATTAAATTCCATTGCTTATACGATCATTGTATATTATATGCCCTTGTCATCTAACATTGATATGCAGGTTCGGTAAGTCACACATATTGCATGCCCGCATACTTAGTACATTCAAACGTACTAATGCATACTCTATACCTATATGATTTTACCATGTAGGGAACGAGCAGTTTGGGTACCAGCCATTGGACGAATAGTCCGTTCTCGAAGACTTCTTTTATGGTGAGCCCCGTCTTCCGTGGGCAGGCTAGTTATTTCTTGTATGTATTTTTGTATGTCCTCTTCTTTTGAGGGTGAGCCCAAAACTTGTCTTGGCCCCCGTTCCTTGATTAGAGGCAAATGTTGGCCACTTGTAAAACTTTCTCGTGTTGCTTATCTATAAATGAATGGGTTTTCGAAACTCTAATTTTCGCTATTTAATTACATATGTTTCGATGCTATTTGAACCATGACGTGGATTCTAAAAACTCGAGGCTTTATTAGGGACTTTCGGGTCTCCATTCGCCGTGTCACATCTAGGCCCCGATCCCAGGTCATGAAAAAAGTTGGTATCAGATCCCTAGGTTTAAATGGTCCTTAGAGCCCAATATGCCGCATTGAGTAGAGTCCTATTCATGGGTGTGAAGTGCACCATACCTGTGAGTGGGAGGCTAAGGAGATGTATTAGGAAATTTCTCCTTTCTTCATGTCTTATATCGTGTTATGACCTGTTAATGCAATTCCCTTACTTACTGATGTGGTTAATCCATTTCAGTAAATTCCTCGAGGAAGACCCCCACTACCAAGGCCAGCTCTGGCTTCTAAAGATCAGGCCCCTCACGAGCCTATGGAGGAGCCCATCTCTAACGTTGAATCTCACACTACTTTCGCCATGCTTGCACAGGTGGTGACTACTTAGGTAAGACAAGCTAACTTGCCATAGGACCCTACACTTGCATCTATGGTGAGGGATTTCACCCGAATGAATCCACCAGAGTTCTACAGGTCGAGGGCTGATGAGGATGCTCAACAGTTCATTGATGAGCTCTCAAAAATACTGAATATTATGGGCGTCTCTTCCAAGGAAAAAGCTGGACTAGCTGTCTACCAACTGATGGATGTAGCTCACGTGTGGTACACTCAGTGGGCTTTGGAAAGAGTCTGTGGTGGTGATGTTAAATGGGGAGAGTTCAAATCAACCTTCCTTTATTGCTTTTTCCCGCTTGAGTTAAGAGAGGTCAGGATGATTGAGTTTATCAACCTCAAGAAGAGGAGTATGAGTGTGAGGGACTATGCCCTCAAATTCACCAAGCTTTCCAAATATGCTCCGTCTCTAGTGGCTAATTCTCGTGCAAGGATGCACAAATTTGTATCGGATATTTCTGACTTGTTGGTGAAAGAATGTCGTACTGCTATACTGATTGGGAACATGGATATCGCCAGACTCTTGGTGTATGCCGAGCAAATTGAATAAGAGAAACTCAAGGAGAAAAGGGCACATGATCCCAAGAGAGCTCGCTTTGCCGGGAGGTTCTCCGGTGCTAGAAATGTGGGTTTTGGTCGCTTTCAGTAGGGCCAAAGTGCGGGAGTTCAGGTGGCCAATGCTCGGGCACCCCCTCTCGGAGTACCGGTAGGTGGTGGACCAGGATATCCTATGTGTGACAAGTGTGGGAGAACCCACCCAGGTGCCCGCCGGAGGGATTTGGGACTATGTTTCGGATGTGGGAGTAAGGATCATAAAGTTGTTGGTTGCCCTAGTAGTGCGTGCGGAGGGCGAGGTCAGGTAGCCTAAGGCGGTCAGGGTCAGCAAAAGGGTCCCCAAGGTGTTGCCCCAAGGAACAACAGGTTCTATGCACTCCATGCCCTCCAGGATGTCGAGGAAGCTCCAGACGTCGTGACTGGTATGTTGAAAGTCTTTGATTTGATGCTTATGTTTTGCTTGACCCAGGTGCAAACTTGTCTTTTGTTACTCCACTGTTGGCTGTTAAGTTCGGTTTAAAACCCCAGATTTTAAAAGAACGTTTCTCGGTATACACCCTCATGGGTGAATCTATTGTTGCTCATATCTATCACGGGTGCCTGTTGCTGTGTTGCATAAAATCTTTCCATGTGATCTTGTCGAACTTGAGATGTTTGATTTTGATGTGATTCTTTGAATGGATTGGCTGCATGCATCTTATGCTTCCATAGATTGTAGAACCCAGAAAGTCCAGTTACAACCTCCTGGTGAGCCAGTTCTTGAATGGAAGGGTGATGACTCCTCTATTAAAGGTAGGTTTATTTCCTACCTCAAGGCACGGAAAATGATCTCTAAGGGGTGAATCTACCATATTGTGAGGGTCAAGGATACAGATTTTGAGGTTCGTACTCTCGAGTCAGTCCTTGTGGTGAATGAATTTCCGGATGTGTTTCCCGAAGACATACTGAGCAGTCCTCTAGATAGAGAGATAGACTTTGGCATAGATTTTCTTCCTGATACTAAGCCTATTTTTAAACCTCCGTATCATATGGCTCCGACAGAATTGAAAGAGTTAAAGGAGTATTTGAAGGGCCTATTGGAGAAGGGTTTTATTTGGCCCAGTACATCACCGTGGGGTGCTCTCGTGTTGTTTGTAAGGAAGAAGGATGGGTCCCTCCGTATGTGTATTGACTACACGCAGCTGAATAAGGTGACTGTTAAGAACAAGTACCCGTTGCCCAGGATCAATGATTTATTTGATCAGCTTCAAGGTGCCACCCACTTCTCAAAAATTGATCTCCATTCCGGGTACCATCAGTAGAAGGTTAGGGAATGTGACATCCCTAAAATAGCTTTTCGAACGAGATATGGGCATTTTAAATTTGTGGTGATGTCGCTTGGCCTGACTTATGCTCCAGCCATATTTATGGACTTGATGAACCAAGTGTTTAAACCATTCCTGGACAGCTTTGTAGTGGTCTTCATTGACGATATTCTCATTTACTCCTCGAGTGAGCAGGAGCACGGGAATCCTTTGAGGGTGACCCTAAAATATCTAAGGGAAAAGAAACTGTATGCCAAGTTTAACAAGTGTGAATTTTGGTTGAGCGAAGTGGCCTTCCTCGGCCATGTGGTGTCCGGAGATACTATCAAGGAACATCAAAGGAAAAGAGAGGCCGTGAAGAATTTGCCTAGACCGTTGACTCCTTCGGATATCCACAGTTTCCTTGGGTTGGCTGGGTTCTAGAGAAGGTTTGTGGAAGGTTTCTCATCTATCGCATTTCCATTGACCAAGCTAACCCAGAAGCAGGCTAAATTTATATGGTCGGATGAATGCGAGAGAAGCTTTCAAACTTTAAAGGACCAGCTTACGTCGTCTCCCGTCTTGACCTTGCCAAATGGTTCAGAAGGATTCGTAGTATATTGTGATGTCTCGCAGATCGGACTGGGTTGTGTGCTTACGCAGAATGGTAAGGTGATAGCATATGCGTCAAGAAAGTTGAAGGTGCATGAACCAAACTACCCCACGCATGACGTTGAATTGGCAACGGTGGTCTTTTCTTTGATGATTTGGAAACATTATTTGTATGGGGTCCATGTTGATGTGTTCACCGATCACAAGAGTTTACGATATGTTTTCACTCAAAGAGATCTTAACCTAAGGCAAAAGAGGTTGTTGGAACTTCTGAAGGATTACGATATGAGTGTTATATATCATCCGGGCAAAGCCAATGTTGTGGCCGATGCTCTCAGTAGATTATCCATGGGATGTGTGCACATGTTGGTGATGAAAAGAAGGAATTGGCGAGGGAAGTTCATCGGTTGGCTAGGTTGGGTGTCAGGTTGACTGATTCCATGGAGGGTGGTATTCGGGTTTAGAATGGGGCAGAATCTTCTGTGGTAAATGACGTAAGATCTAAGCAAGATCTAGACCATAGTTACATGAGTTGAAAATGTTGGTCACTGCAAAGGAGATCGAGGTATTCTCCCAAGGGGGAGATGGTATACTCTGGTACCAAGGCCAGCTTTGTGTCCCTGATGTGGACGACCTTAGAAAAATAATTATGAGTGAGGCTTACAACTCTCATTATTCTATCCACCCGAGGTCTACCAAGATATACCAAGATCTGAGGGAGGTGTATTGGTGGCATGGTATGAAGAAGGATATTGCTAAATTCATGTCTGAATTCCTGAGTTGTCAGTAGGTGAAGGTAGAACATCAAAGGCCCTATGGTTTTGCTCAAGACATTTAAATTCCCATATGGAAATGGGAGGATGTGAATATGGACTTTGTGGTTGGATTGCCTCCGACCCGAAGGAAATTTGACTCCATATGGGTTATTGTGGATTGAATGACGAAATCGGCCCATTTCCTACCAGTCAAGGCTACTTTCAGTGTCGAGGACTATGCGAGGTTGTATATCCAAGAGTTGGTGAGGTTGCATGGTGTACCTAGATCCATTATATCGGATCGTGGTGCTCAGTTCACTTCCCACTTTTGGAAGTCTTTTCAAAAGGGCCCCAGGACTATGATTAAGTTGAGCTCCGCTTTTGACCATCAAACTGATGGCCAAGCAGAAAGGACTATTCAATCCTTGGAGGATATGTTGAGGGCATGTGTGTTAGAGTTTAAAGGGAATTGGGATGACTATCTTCCACTCATCAAGTTTGCTTACAAAAATAGCTTCCATGCTAGCATTGGTATGGCGCCAGATGAGTCGTGAAAATTTATACGAGGATGAGGTTCTGTACCTTGAGGATCAGAAGTTGGAATTTTCTGGAAAGTATCAGATGAAACCCTATACGCCCGTAAGTGTGAATATGGCTCGTAAAAAGGTCTCGTAGAAGCTGTGCGCAGTTGTGAAGAGTGAATACGGACTGTAGAACTTACCACGGCCCATAACCCTGCCCGTATTGCCTGCCAAATTCAGTTTTTCTATTTTTTTTGAACTTGTATTTTAGTTATTATAAATAGGTTTTTTAGTTTGTTTTTAGAAGAGAATGAATAGAGAAAAGTGCTTAGAAACACTTGGAACACAACTTTGTGGTTTTAATAAATATGTGATTTCTTGTGAAGAGTTTGGCATTTCTTGTTCTTAAAATTATCTTTGTAAGTGCTCAATTATGTTATTTCATGTCATGATTCTTGCATCTACAATGACTATGCATAGCTAAATCCACAACTAGGGTTGTGGAACCATGAAGAACTAACAAGATAAATCGGATAATTCATAATTCTTGAAAAGTGTGCATGCATATATTAGTTAATTATCTTCGTTTTGATTGCTTTTTAACGGTGGCCAATGTTACAACTTACCTAGTTGTTACTGACTAGATCAAGGTAGTAATGAATGGGAAAAGAGATAAATTAACAGGATTCGATCGATTTCATCTCGTCTAACCAACCAAATTGGATCAAGGAGAGATTGTATTGGGAAAACAAGTAAGGCTTAGTAATGTCACATTGCGGGGATGGATTGAATCACGTAGTGAAATTTACCTCTCGCCTAGATCAAAGGGTTTGGTAAACTTAACTTACTGTTCTGCATGCAACACACTAGAAAATATTACAATTGTCTAGTAATACTAAGTTAGGGAATCATGGGAACACAATACCCGTTACTCTCCTCACTGATTTCACAATACTTGTTCTAGTTTAGGTTTACTTTCTACAAACTACAAACTCCCTCCTTTCGGGAGATAAGTAGGTTAATTCATTCGACTTGCTTGAAATTACTCTAAATCTACCATATTCCCTATAGGGAGTCTACCCTAACCTTGGTTAGGTTATATACCTTGACAATGACCGCTTTAACCATCAAAACTAGGAGGTGTAGCTTGGGAGAGATCAAGATTTTGGTACCGTTGCCGGGGAATACAGCTAGACTGGTTTAATTTGAGTAATTTGGGAATTAATCCCTATTTCCCTTATATTACATTTTTTGTTGTTTTTGTTTTGTTTTAGCGTGCAGGTGTAGTGTATGCACAACACCCGAAGTCAAGGCATACCCTTGATTCCGTTTGACCCTGAGATCCTAAAGATGCTGAGAAGAATGACCCAAAAACAACGTGAACACCACCACAAACGAGGCAGTGAATGCAACACTGAACCAGAACAACAACAATAACAATAATAACCCACCTCCGCTAGAGGATATTAATCCACCACCATAGGATCTTCAAGCCGTGGCTCACACATGGAATCAATATCGGCTTGACCCTATGCAAATGGATGTCACTGGAGCTATTGTGTTACCTCCACTACCGGATGACACAAAGTTCATTGTTTTGAGTGGGCTACTCTAAATGCTGCAAAATCGCGAGTTGTTCACAGGCCTACCATAAGAGGATTCACATAACCATCTACACAATGTTGTCTTTGTTTGTAAGAGCATGATGGGAAGCCAAAATCTATCTATGGATGCCATTGGGCTCCGTGTCTTCCCATTGTCTCTAAAAGGCGATGCAACATTATGGTTATCTGAGTTCCCACAGTGTTCAATCACCAACTGGGCAGAACTGCAGAAGGCCTTTTTTTGGAGAGGTTCCTTCCGAAGTCAAAGAAGTTGAAGTTAAAGTTGAAGGACCAGATTAACAACTTTGAGCAATTTCCTAGTGATTCGATCAGCACTACATGGGAGAGGTTCATAAAGTGCCTGAGTGTGTCCCTAACCACAAGATCGTGGATGACGCCTTAGTAGAGATCTTTTATCGAGCCCAAGACGAGAATAGCAAAGTTGTTACTAACACTATCATGGGAGGCTCGTTTCTAGATTGTCCATTTTTGGTGATTGTTGAAATGTTAGAAAAAGTGGTCAGGACAAATCATGCATGGGGGATGAGAGATAAGTCAACAACAAAGAGCTCGTTCATAGTCAATACTAGTTCGGCGCAAGCAAAGATAACTGAGGATATGATGTAAGAGCTTCTCGGATTACTACAAATATGGAGTTGTTGATGAAGCAGAACCAAGAATGTGTAAATGCCTGGCTCATCATCTTTCACGATAACCCATGCACAAGGAGCCTTACTATGAGAAGGACACTTGCTTCGTCATTGATCAGATGGTGGGTTTCCAGACCAATGCCCAAGAGTCCAATCAACATTATTAGTGCCAAGGTCAAGGAAACCAAGGCCAGAACTATAACAGGGATGACACTTTTAGAGATGGCACTTTTAGAGAAAATAATCGAGGAGGCTACTATTATAAGAACAGGGTCCAAGCCAGAGATGCTGATTGGGGATGCAGAGATGGTTACAAAATTTGTCCATATGTGCCACCATATAATCGAGATTCTGGTGCTGGTGGTTTCGAATTGAGGAGATGTTTGACAGACTATTGAAGAAGGCTGACTCTCAGGATGAGACCTTAAAGAGGATGAAATTTGACATGTCTAGTATCAATCAAAAAATCGAGTCTCATTTTGTTGCTATCAAGCAGCTAGAGCAACATACGATCAGATATCAACTCAATTGAACCAGTGCCAGAAAGGTACATTTCCTAGCACATAATTCAAAATCTGAAGAATAAGGGGTAGTGTATGGCAGTGATTACACGTGGTGACGAACAGACCATTGACCCTTTGATGCCAGTTGATGATGATGATGATGTTCTTGAGGAGATAGTTGAGTGCAAAGATGTAGAGACTAGAGATGTTCATACCAAGGATGGGGTGAGTGATGCTGCAGTGATGCCATATAAGTTGAAACCCATTCCTAGACCTCCCCATCCTTTCCCTTAGAGACTCAAAAAGAAAGAGGAGGAAGGTAAATTCCAGCACTTCATCTCCATGTTGAACCAATTCTCCATCAACATCCCTCTTATTGAAGCATTGGAAAAGATGCCTGGGTAAGCAAAAGTGCATGAAGAACTTGGTCACAAAGAAGCAGACTGTGAGCCAGGAGCTCTCCCAAGAGCTTCAGCATTACAGTGCAACAACAACAAGGTCCTTAGTGCAAAAGTGAGAAGATCTTGGAGCATTCACCATACCCTGCACCATCAGAGATGTTTTGTTTGCAAGGGCATTATGTGATTTAGGTGCGAGCATAAATCTGATGCCCCTTGCGGTCTTCAAGAAGCTAGGATTAGGAGCACCTACCTTGATGAGCATGCGATTGTTGATGGCGGATTGAATAATGAAGAAGTCTGTAGGGATACTATATGATGTCCTTGTCAAAGTGGAGAAATTTATATTTTCCGCAAACTTTGTGATCCTTTATTGCGAAGTTGACTTCGAAGTCCCAATAATCTTGGGAAGGTCCTTCCTAGACACTGGGCAAGCACTAGTGGATATGAAATTCGGCTAACTTAAGTTTCGATTGAATGATGAAGAAGTTTTCTTCAACATTTGTCAGTCAATGAAGAGGCACGATAACTTGATGATGGAAGTTTGGGCACATTGTGAACTCTGAGTAACCAAGTTGTCCAAGTCGTGCCGTGACAATCAATTAGGTGTTACATAGGAGGCAACCCAAGATATTTGATAGAATATAAGTAGTTTTGTTTTATTTTTTGCTTTTGGACTTGTAGGTAGTTTGATTTTAGCATTTTGATTGTAATTTTTGGACTGTAGACTAATGGCATATAGGGTAACAGTGTGTTTTGTGAAGGATATACAGGAACAAGGCCAAGTCAGCCATCTTGGGTTGAATAAGTGATGTGCTGTCAAAATACAACACTTTTGATGCTTAAAACTTGGAATTTTATGTGTTCTCAATGCAATGTTAGTAGGTTTGATGTGTTTTTATATTTGTTTTGCAGGATTTTAGGGTTGTCACAATGTTTGGGCAAAATATGCAGAAGTTGCTGATTTTGAGGATCCATGAGACCCTTTACGGGCAGTAGAGTATTCTACGGGCCGTGAAGGAGGTTTTGTGTGCAATTCCAGTGAAGGGTGGATTTCTTAAGTTTAGTCTACGAACATGTAGACGAGTCGTGGAATACTTTATGAGCCATAGACCAAGTCTCACACCCTGAGGATCAGAGATTGAGGACTTTCAGAAATTCCATCAGATGAAACCCCCTACGGGCCGTAGAACCTTTTACGGGCCGTAGAGGGGTGTCATAGAATCCAAGTCCAGAATTGAAGCAACAAAGTACGAAAGCTCGACTACGAGCCATAAATCACTATACGATCCGTAAAGCACCTCGTGGAGCCTGCCAACCCAGTTGTCCTACTTGGATTTTAATTTGTATTTTAAACATTATAAATAGGTTTTTAGGTTATTTTTCCAAAGTGGGTGAGCATGAAAATAGTAGAGATACATTAGAGAGTTTGAGAAACACTTGTAAACTTTAGTTTTATCTTCTAATTACAATCTTGTGATTCTCATTGAAGAGTTGAATTTTCTTGTGCTTAATTCAATTGTGTAAGTGCTCTATTATGTTATTCAAATTCATAAGTTTTGATTTACACAAATCATGAGTAGCTAAATCCATAACTAGGGTTGTGGGAACCATGAAGAACTAACAAGGTAAAGCCAAATAATTCGTAATTCTTAAAAAGTGTGCATGCATATATTAATTAATTCTCTTCATTTTGAATGCTTTCTAATGGTGGAAAACATTAGAACACGCCTAGTATTGCTGACTGGACCAAGATTGTAATGCATAGGAAAAATATTAATTAACAGGATTCGATCGATGTTTCGCGTCTAATCAACCAAACTAGGCCAAGGGGAGGTTGTACTAGGACAATAGGTAAGTGTTAGTAGTGTCACACTGTGGGGATGAACCGAATCACGTAGTGAAATTCGCCTCTCACCTGGGCCAAAGAGTTTGGTGAACTTAACTTATCGTTCTGCATGCTACACACGAGAAACGAATTCAGTTATCTAGTGATACTAAATTAGGGAATCATAGGGAACACAATACCCTAGTTTCTATTCATATTGGTTAAACACTTGTCTTAGTTTAGGATTACTTTTCATTAGTTGTTATAAACCACCCTTCCTTTTAGGGAGATACATTGGTTAATAAACTCAAATTGCAAAATTGAATTCTTCTAAGTCTACCATATTCCCTTGGGTTCGACCCTAACCTTTGGTTAGATTCTATATCTTGACAACGATCGCTTTAGCCTCAGAAAGGAGGTGTAGCTTGGGCGACATCAATAAGCAACAAGAAGTTCTTCTACGACTAGTTCTATGGGCCTTGGTTCACACTATGACCCATAAACTAACTCGTAGAACACTTCCAGTGAGAAAACATAATATGCACACCAGTCCACAAGCTAACTTTGCGGCACTTAGATAACACTACGACGTGAATGGGGCTCGTGGACACTAGGTAAGATCCCCAAATATGTCTAAGTGTTGGGGGCTTCTATGATTCAATTTATGAGCTGTATGTCTATGTACGGCTCGTAAACGGGTCCGTGAAGCCAATCTCCCAGATTAAGGATTTGGTACTCTACGAGACCAGGTTTTAATGGACCGTAGAAAACTCTATGACCCATTGTTGGTGTTTCATAGAGCTTGGGCCCAACTTTCACCCGACCCGGTCAACATATAAAAAAGAGGGAAAATAATTTATCTCTTATTCTCACAAAAATTTTCAAAAATTCCACGACCCCTTCTCCTACCCTATTACTCCGACCACCATCCGCCCACCGTCAAAGTTTTTCAGCAACTTTCTAGCAACACCACCATCCGCCCACCGTCAAAGTTTTTCAGCAACTTTCTAGCAACACTATGGCAACATAGGGTTTTGTCCCTTTCAGATTTCTCTTTCAATTTTTCAATCTTGTGATCCAAATTCAGTAAGTTCTTGGCTCTAAATTTCTTGTATTACCAAAATTGATGTCACTAGGTTAGAAATATTGATGGGTATGGTGTTCGAAAGTGAATGTTTTGAATTAGGTGTTGCCTTTGTATGTGATATGTTATGTGTTTAACCTAGGTTGAGTAGTTTCCATTGCCTTGAAAGATGTAAATGCCAGAATGTGTGTGTAGCCATGTCATGTTTGAATGTTGTTACGTGAAAATCACGTCGTCACATATTGTTGGAATTAGATGGAAATCATTGTATGTCAAAAGGCATGTGATTGTGTATGTGCGCATATTGGGAAATTTGTTGGGATTATGTCGATGCATAAGATTCTTCCTTGGGTGCTGAATTAAGTGATTGTGGACTGTTGATGTCATTTTGGGACTCGTTTGATAGGCTTAGAAAACCCAAGTTACTAGAAATTTCATACCATGAGGGTTTTTTACAGCATGTGGATTATTCCATTAGCTATAGTTACCCCTCGTGAGAAGATCCAGTAGCCTGGAGTTTTTGAGACCGTATCAGATGAGACTTTCGATGAGCCGTAGTTTAGTCTAAATCTTGTAGACAGGTCTTGTAAGGTGATACCTGCAAAAGTTCAAGTCTAGAACTACATCTATGACTCGGTCTATGACACGTAGAACCTTTTACGAGTCGTACTTGGTCTCATAGATATAGTTCCAGTAGCTAAGTTGAATGTAACTTGCCATCTACGAGGGACTTTATGGCTTGTAGTTTTCACTACGACCCGTAAATGAGCCTTCGTAGATTCATCTATCATCAGTCTGTACTTGCTGGGCTAATCATGATGTTAAATGCTTGCATTTCAGGTACCATGGCCCCAAAAGCTAGGAAGAGTGAGATACAGACCATGCAGCGACAATTGTGAGATGAGTCCTTGGAGGTCTAGGGTAGCTCCAAGGCCAGTGGATCTTTAGAGGACCTCAGTGTACATCATGATGTGGGCACCGAGCGACCACAGACACGGGCTGCTGTTAGATAGTCAAGACAACCCCAAAATCAGGTTATTGTGGTCCGTCCTTCCCAGTCTACTGAAGGAGGTGACAGGGACAATAGCTTGATATAGATGACTCCCTCTGGAGAGGGATCCAAGTTCAGATCTAGAGAGGAGTCAGGTTCTGAGTCATTTTCAGCACCCCGAGCACCATCCTCACCTCTGAATGCTTTATCTAACCAGTGGTACGTACGGGGCATGTAAAATATCTACCAGGATAATGTAAAAAAGGATGAGAGGAGTCGATCATCCCATTCCATATTCTAGGAGCCCCAGATTATTATTCAGGGCTAGAAGTGCTTCCGGCCTCGAAGACACCATTTCCTAATAAAAACTCCAGTGGCTGGCAGCACTGTTGGGGAAGTACTCTCTTTCGATGGTTTGTGAGTTCTTTGCATACTGTTGCTTCCCTAGCACACACAAGTGTACGTGGTCAACCCAAGTAATATAGTGGCCCTGAGAAAGAGGTTGGGATATCAAACCCAAAGGATTTAAAGATCAATGGTATCTACCTAAGTTATTATGCGCAGTTGGTAGCCATGATAAATAGCAATGAGATTTATAAAAGAAAAGAATTACACCTAAAATCTATGGCTTAGTGCACGATTCAATTTTTGTGAAATAGTAATTATCAAATTAAAGGTGATTTCGGGATTGTAGCCATTGCGACTCTATTGTCTCTCAATCATTGTTCATGCATCTGGGTTTACACTTACTAGTTCACAGAGTTTAATTTACCTAACAGGGTTGCATGCCTCTGCAGGCCTACTTTTACTAACTGCCTAACTATATTGTTGAGCGGGGATAGACAGACCGCCAAAAACGCTTTAATTTTCTCTTCCTGTATTATGAACCAAGCGAGGTGTAAGGGTAGTTTTCACAAGTCTCCCTTACACGAACCAATCTAATGACCTAGTTGGACACACCCCTATTCCACTGTGTTCTAATCACTCCAACATCTTTCGAATTCAGAATGAATAACCCATCTACTCCCCAGTTGATCAGTCTAAGAAGTATAAATAAAAGTGTCACAGAAATAAGTATCAAACCCAATCATACATAAACAAAATCAAGAGTTCACATTGTCTAGGGCTACAATCCCAGAATATGAGAGAACTAGCCACTCATGGTTGATTCCCACATCAAAATTAAGCTAACAATTACCAACATTCAAGAGTACAAGGATGAAAACGAACCAAATTTTCCCTAGGTAATGTTCTCTACCTTCTTCTCCTTTTTTGCCGTTCAAAAACTGAATAAAATAAAAGTCACGTTCAAAATAATTAATAGCCTACTATTTTAGAATTCCGTCACTCATTTTTCTCTTGGGATATACACGGTCCGCGACGCGGACTAGTGTGCTTTGACCCGAAATTTCCAATTTGCTGACTGGACTAATTCGCCCTTTAATTTACCCTGGTCCGTGATACGGACCCTACAACGTACTTGGCCTTGGCGCCTTTTTCTTCTCTGTTCCAGTTTTGCCAGTGTTCCCCCAGGTTTGCAACGCAGACCATCACCTCTGTTGTTGTATGCTTCTTTTCTTCCTTGATTTTTGGGCTGTTCCCAATTCGAGCATGGCTTTGGAATGCCGTTATTTGACCAAAATCTGCAAAATACAACCCAACAGAGTACTTGACCCCTAGATTAGAAAAATAACCACAATCCTACTAAAAGCAGTTGTTCTGTGTATTTTTACCCTTTGACTTAGCTCAATTTATGGGTCTATTTGGCTAATTAGGCGTGTAAATATGCCTAAGATCACCATCCCACACTTAGAGCTTTGTCCGTCCTTGGGCAAATGCAAAACACATGCATGAGCCTCACTAGGCAGTGTGTACTCCCAAACGAATGATATGATGGGTTGCATGCACCAAAGAATCAAAACTTTACTGGATCCTAACAGTATCACTTTCATCTAATCCTTCACGCTTAGCCACGAAATCATGTAGGAATTTAGTCAAGATTATCATCTGGTTGCTAACCTTACTTGAGTATATGCCCTCGCCAGAAGAATTACCCATGCACACCCATCAGAACTCATAGAACAGAAGTAAAATATGGGTACTCAATTAACTATCTGTCTCCCGATTGATGTCTTGTGTTGGGTCTAGTTCCCATAGGCTTGCCTTTAATGTACTAATGCAACCTAGTAGAAATCTGTTCGAAGGATCACTAAGGTCTTCTGTGTGGTTGTAGTGTAGGCTATGGGCTGGTGGGATACATTTATGGAATATGAGTGACATGGAATAATTCCCAAGCGCTCCTAGCTCAAGTTCACATCCCTACCTTTTTGTCTCCTCACTTCGAATTTCCCCCCCTCAACACTGCATTCTACTGCAAAGATTACATATTTGAGCACTCTGCCCAAGCTGTTATTCACATGTTGCATTGCTCTCTCACTGTTACAACCCTCTTTATTTATGTATTTTTTTGCACGATGGGTCCGCGACGCGGAGACGTCATGGACTGCCACTTTGTTTAGGCCATACATCCATTTCGCTTTCTCTTTTTCTCTGGGGTATCCATTTTAGCTCTCCTATCCTCAAACTATCATGCTACAATGCTTAGGAATCAGGTTCAACACAGGTTAAGATCGAAAGGACAGGTTGGCTTAACACGTGGCTAACCAAAGGAAAAGGCTAAAGCTCAAAAGGGCTGACTAGGGAGTTATAGTTAGGTGGATAAACTGTTGAAGGCTTACTGGGCTACCAAAGAAATGCCTCGATCCTTTCCTTTGACTTCAACTCCTACCGAGTTCATTCTACATACCTAGCAAGTTTTGGCAACTATTGCAACACAGACTCATACAATTAAGCTCACCACTCTTGGCACACTCCCCTCATAAGGTTAACTCTAGATGTACTGTTGCCTTTATTCACATGATTCCTTGATTACACCATTTTATTCCGAAGTGCTAGAATCAGATATTAACTTCTCAGGCTTCCTAGTGATTAAGTTACTTTGATTTACATGCCTTCCATACCCTGCTTGATTGAATCACTGCCGACACACTAAATAAGAACTGAATTGACAAGCAATTTCATCTCCAATATCACATGTTGCCACAAGTCAAACATTAATAAGCAATACCAGAGAACAAATGTCTTAACATGAAACATACAACTAATAAAAAGAGAGAAACAATAGAAAGAAGACTAGGCAAGAAAAAGAAAAGTCTGAATTATACAAGCTGAATTACCACGTAAAATAAAATACATAGTCATTATTTGCACCACCATCCACCCCACCCTTAGTCTCAGCACTGCCCTCAATGCTGATCATACAAAACCTGCATCGAATACGGCTTGCTCTTACTCCTCCGGGCCGGGCAAGATTGGCTCCCCTCCTATAGCGACTGGGACCTCGTCCTCAATGTCATCCTCCTCCGTGTCGCATGCAATCCGTGCGTCCTCTAGGTCAGTGGGGATGTCATCATCAACAAGCTCTACAAATTAGGCCCGATGTCCAACACAATATTTGCAAAGGCGTTGAGAGGGTAATAGGTTTCCACTTCGTCCAGCTCCTGCTGCGTAGACGGGCGACCGCCCGTCCCGTGTCTCAGTATCTCTAGCCCGTACATGCGTGCCATAATGAGATCATCCCTGTGGTTGCGCTCAACAGTGGTAAGGATTGGTCCAGTAGCCTCCTCAGGCCCCTTAATGTTAGTGACATTATAGGGCGGGGCCTTAATGTGGGGCCAATAATCCAACTCTTCCGTGGGACACCTGTACGATCACACAACTCAGTTATGAGGCCCCCGAAAGCATATCTGTGGCCGCGGTGGATCCTTGCCTTCCTCATGGCGGACTTTAGAATAGCCCCAAAGTTCAGCTCCATGCCCGTCATGAGGGCATATACAAGGCAGGTCCTGTCCCGAGTCACAACAGTGAAGTGTTGCCCTGGAAAGAAAGAGTGCATCACTATTTTCACCCATACTCGAGCTTCCCGATTCATGTGTGCAAAGGGGAAGCTGTTGTGGTACCCTCGGCCTGCATGCATGATGCACCTCGCCGTGGAGTTGACTCTTGCAAGTGTGGGGGCTGCAGCTGCAAGTCATTAAAAGCACCGACAGGGACATTTGGAGTGCCAAGAATGCCATTAATGGGAAGGGGGCCGATGTTGACCTCAACCCCTCGCACAATGACCACTTGTGTGCGAGGTTCCTTCTTCATGTTAGCATAGAACTCCCTGACCATGCTGAGGTTGCATGGTAGTGGATCGTTGAAGAGGAACGTTAAGCGGTATTCCATGAACCGTTGATAGATTTGGGGGAACTCGTGAACCAAGGAGTCCGTATCAATAGGCACATCGGGGAAATACTTGGTCTCGTTATGAGCCCGGTACCACCTCTGCCCTTCCCTATCAACTCTCCGGAGCCCAAAATGGGGTAGTTGGCCTCTGTGCTCACGGGCTCGGGGAAATACTGGGACGTCTCTAGTTCGCCTTCTACTGCTTGAGGTGCCTGCTCCTCTAGATTGCCCTGTTCTTCATGCTCGGGAAGCCATTTACCTGCAGCAAGACAAACTCAGTAGCTTAATGATAGCAAAGGGGGGACCTTGTGCAGGCTCAAGTTATCCTAACCCCACACTTAGACCTATGCACACCTGGTGAAGAGGGTACTCAGACTTCTCCACTTCACTGATGTTACAAAGATCCTCCCCCACACTTCAATGTGGGCATTGTTCCCAAGCACAATGAATCATCTAAGGCGTTCGTAGCAAGCATATTACCCACCCTACACCCCATAGGCCAAGGTTGTGAGCATCATGGGTGAACGAACTACCCACACTTAGAACATTTCCATAAATCATGGTAGTCTGACCCAAAAGACCCCTTCCCCAGTAGTTATGGCCATGTTCCACCAATGTTTACAGCCTAGGGTTTGCACCCCACAAGAGTATTCACAAAAAATGACCATCACCATAAAATTACACCAAATATTTGACATCTATCACTACCCTACGCATGAGATGACCCTATCATGAAATTATGCTCTTACTACACTGATTACATGCTATAATGTATCCTAAGAAGCAAAAATCATGCACAATACAAGACAAGATACGACATGTGGAGTGAAGACACTTACTTGAGTTGAAGAAGAATGATAGTGAGATGGGTAGGCGTCACGTAGATGTTTGAAACTTGAGGAGTAGGGGAAAAAATAGGGAAAGTAGAGGGAATGGGGCAAAAATCGGGTGAGATTTCATGTGAGAAAACCCTAGAAAGAGGATTGGGGGTTTATATAGGGGTGGGGCCATGGGGAAATTGAGGACTAAAATATACGCATCCGCGACGCGGAGCCATCGTGGAGCCTGCCTTAGGAAAATACTTATCTGGGCCCAGAAGGAATAGTTCCTGCGCGATATGTCTGTGACGCGTCACTGTCGCGGACAATCACTTTTTTGGGGCCCAAAAAATTTTGAATTTTGAGCTCCGGGCCCCGAAAAATTCCCCGACCACTTCTAAATGCTTCAAAACATTAACACATGTTAGTTCAGCTAGTTATCGTACAAAAATCACGGATTGCCAAAATCGATGAAGCATTTTGTTGTATCCAAAACAGTCCAACAAGATGCGAGTCCGCAACGCCTCTACAACGCGGCACCATCGCGGAAGACCACTGTTTTGGGCCCAAAAAATAACGGATTTTGAGCTTCGGGCCCCGAAAAATTTCCCGAACACTTGACCAAGCTTCAAAACATTAAGACCTGTTAGTTCAGCCAGTTAATCTACCAAAATAACTCTCGGGTCGACCGAAATCGACGACACATTTTTTCACTCAAAATAGTTCCCACAAGAGTAGCTCCGCAACACCTCCGCGATGTGGTACTATCACGAAAGGTCACTGTTTTGGGGCCTAAGTTTTTTTGAATTTTGAGCTACGGGCCCCAAAATAATTCCCGAACACTGCCAATAGCTGCAAAACATCAATACCAGTTAATCCAAACAAAGAATTTTCAATAATGATCGATGGATTACCGGAAATTGGTGGGGACCATTTCAGCACCGGGATGAGCACTCTGTGCGATGCGTCTGCGACACGTATGCATCGCGGATAGCCACTTGTTGCTTGTTTTGAACTCTTTTGTTTTTCTTAAAAAACACTTTACCTTACCTTACCGTGGGTTGCCTCCCATGCAGTGCCTGATTTACTATCGCAGCATGACTCAACATCACTCACTCTTCATTGGCAAAATTAATGACCTCTTCTTCCCTGTTTGTGTCGGCACCATAACAGTGCTTGACACGCTGCCCATTAACCAAAAAAGTTTGGTTTGATGCTGTACCTTTGAGCTCCACAACTTCGTGTGGTGTGATATTCACCACTGTGTACGGTCCACTCCACTTTCATCGCAACTTGCCTGGAAACAATTTTAACCTTGAGTTAAAGAGAAGTACCTACTGACTTGGTTCGAAGGCTTGCAGTATGATGCGCCGGTCCTGCGATCTTTTGGTTTTCTCTTTGTACAATTTTGCATTCTCATACGCGTGGAGCCGGAATTCATCCAACTCCACCAATTGCTCCAGCCTCTTCTTTCCAGCAAGCTCAGGATCGAGATTTAGCCTTCTGATGGCCTAGTATGCTTGGTGCTCTAGTTCCACTAGGACGTGAGATGCCTTCCCATATACTAACCGATATGGAGATGTTCCTGTAGGTGTTTTGTACACTGTCCGGTAGGCCCACAAGGCTTCGTCAAGTTTGATCGCTCAATCCTTCCTTGTGGCATTCACGGTCTTTTGTAGGATTTGCTTCACCTCTCTGTTATACACCTCCACTTACCCACTTGTCTGTGGATGGTATGCGGTGGCCACTATATGTCTCACTCCATACTTAGCTAGAAAATTCTTCACGGTCTGGTTAATGAATTCCTCCATCGCTAATGATGGCCCTTGGAGTTCTAAATCTAGTGAAAATTTTCTTTCTGAGAAACTTGCTCACCACCTTCGCGTCATTAGTGTGTAGTGTCGCCGCTTCCACCCATTTGGAGACATAGTCTACTGCGACCAGGATGTACTGACTACCAAAGAAGGGTTGGAATGGACCCATGAAGTCCATCCCCCATACATCAAAGATCTCCACCTCCAAGATGTTGTTAAGGGGCATTTCATGTCTCTTGGAGATGGTGCCCGTCTTCAGACATGCCTCACATGTCCTCACAACTTGCATGGCATCTCTGAATAATGTGGGTCAGAAGAACCTGAACTGTAGAACCTTGTGAGCTATTCGTTCACCCCCGTGATGACCTCCATAGAGAGAAGCATGACACTTTTCTAAACTCTTCTGCATTTCTGCTTCAAGCATGCATCTTCTCACCATTTTGTTAGGCCCTTGCTTAAACAGATACGACTCATCCCATATGAAAGCTTTTGAATCATGAGCCAGACGCTTTTGTTGTTGATAGGTTGCCCCAGGTGGAAATACCCCACATATCAAATAATTCACAATATCTGCATACCATGGTAGTTCCTCCACCTCTAAGGCCAGCAGCTGCTCATCTGGGAACTCTTCTTTTATCTACAGTTGTTCCCCTATGTGGGCATCACTTTCTAGGTGGGACAGATAATCCGCAATCTGGTTTTCACACTCCTTTTGATCCTTTATCTCAATGTCGAACTCTTGAAGTAACAGGATCCAATGAAATAACCTGGGCTTTGCCTCTTTTTTGCTGAAGAAGTACTGCACCGCTGCATGGTCGATGAATACTATGATGTTGGTGCCCACTAAATACGATCTGAATTTGTCAAATGCATGCACCAATGCCAGCATTTCCTTTTCAGTCACGGTATAGTTACCCTGTGCTGCATCTAGTGTTTTGCTGGCACAGTAAATGGCATGGAACACCTTGTCTCGGTGCTTCCCCAATACTGCGCCCACAACATTGTCACTCGCATCACACATTAGCTCGAACGGGAGCTCCCAATCTGGTGTTGTTAGTATTGGGGCTTCAACTAGCTTTCTCTTCAATAATTCATATGCCTGCAAACAAGAAGCATCAAAGTTAAAAGTTACCTCTTTCTCCAGGATGGTAGACAACGGCTTGGCAATTTTGGAGAAGTCCTTTATGAATCTTCGGTAAAACCTCGCATGACCCAGAAAGCTCCAGACTCCTTTTATTGACACAGGGGGTGGTAGCTTCTCTATTGCCTCTATCTTTTCCTTATCTACTTCTAGACCACGCTTTGACACCTTATGCCCTAAGACTATTCCTTCTTTCACAAGGAAATGAAACTTCTCCTAGTTAAGGACTAGATTAGTTTCTTTACAATGCGCCAGAACCCTGTCTAGATTCTGCAAGCATGTTTCAAAGGACTCCCCAAACACCAAGAAGTCATCCATGAACACCTCCACAATGTCGTGAAATATAGCCATCATGCACTTTTGGAAGGTGGCCGGGGTAATGCACAATCCAAAGGGCATGCGCTTGAAGGCATAGGTGCCATATATGGGCATGTGAAAATAGTCTTTTCTTGGTCTTCAGGGGCGATGGTGATCTGGTTGTACCCAGAGTATCCATCCAGGAAGCAATAGTACTCTTGTTCAGCCAACCTATCCAACATCTGATCAATGAAAGGCACCGGATAGTGGCCTTGCGGGTGGCATCATTCAATCTCCTATAATCCATGCAGATGCGCCACCCTGTTACTGTTCTGGTTTGAATCAGCTCATTTTTATCATTGGTGACGACTTTCATTCCCTCTTTCTTGAGTACATATTGTACCGGGCTCACCCATTTGCTATCAGATATGGGAAAGATGATTCCTGCGTCCAACCACTTGATTACCTCTTTTTTTTACCAATTCCTTCGTAATTGGATTTAGCCTCCTTTGTGGTTGGGCCACTGGATTATGGCCCTCCTCCATGTATATCATGTGCATGCACAGGGCTGGACTGATTCCCTGGATGTCTGACATTTTCTATCCCATAGCTTTCTTCCTTCACCTTAGCACCACTACTGCTACTTCTACCTGGGCTGCAGTCAATGACACAGACAAGATTACAGGTAACATTTCATTCTCTCCAAGGAATACATACCTGAGGTGCGAGGGAAATGACTTCAGTTCCAGTTTAGGTACTTCTTCATTTGAAGGTTTAAAGGGGGGGGGCCCAATACTCTGTTTAACAACTCCGCTTCTTTCTTAAGCATGCTGACATTGTGGCCATTTAGCACACTTTCTATTTCTCTTGCTTCTACATCATCCACTAGCCCTTGGTTCAATAGAACTCTACTCAGTGGGTCTGCTATCTCTACCTGGCGTAATGCCGCTGCTGTGTCTAGCATGGTGATAGCTGCCAAGTCCTTATAGGCTGCAAGGAGCTTCATAGCTTTGTACACATCGAATACTTTTACTTTATCATGAGCTCTCATGGTGAGCTTCCCTGCTGCTACATCAATCAGTGCCCCACCCATCGCTAAGAATGGGCGACCAAGAATGAATGGGACCTCGGGATCTGGTTCAAAGTCTAGGATGACAAAGTCCACCGGGAAGATGAGTGATCCCACTTGGATTAGAACATCCTCAATCACCCCATCCGGTCTCGCCATTGAATGATCCGCTAGTTGTAGGACGATGGTGGTTGGTTTTGGGCTCCCCAGCCCCAACTTCGAGAACATGGAGCTAGGCATGATATTAATGCTTCCGCCTAGATCACCTAAACCCTTTGCATGCACGTGACCACCTATCTTTACCTGTACAGTGAAAATCCCCAGATCTTTCATTTTTGTTGGCACTTTGGATCCATTCAATATACTGGAGCTGCAAGTCTCGGTGAGTGCTACAGTCTCATACTCAGCTAACTTGCTTTTATTTGCCACAATGTCCTTCACGTACTTAGCATATTTTGGAATTCCTTGCAAGACATTAATAAGTGGTAAGTTAATGTGTACCTGTTTCAACAGCCCGATGAACTTCTGGAAACAATCGTCCTCCTTCTTCTTCTTGAACTTCTGTGGAAATGGGGGAGGTGGTTTCCGAACTGGGGTAATGTCTTCCGGAGATGGACTTGGTGTGTCGGCCTCATCACTTTGTGCAGTGCCTGCTTCAGCCCCACCCCTTCTTCTTCGGGACTGCTTCCATTAGGGGTCGTCCGCTCCTCGTACTGACTGCATTAACCTACTTTGGGTTAGGGTCAGTGTTACTTGGTAGACCCCCTTGGGGTCTGGAATTCATGTTCCCTGCCAGCTGCCCCAACTGCATTTCTAAGTTCTAAAGATCTTGCTTGTTCCTCCAAATCTCCTCTTCTTGCCTATTATTTTTCGCCAGAATTTGCCTCAGTACCTCACTGTCAGTCATATTATTGGGGTTAGCCTATTCTGTAGGCTGCTGTGCCTGCTGATTGCAATATGCATTGTTACCCTGTGGTCTCTGCTGACCTCCCCATGAGAAGTTGGGGTGGTTCTTCCAATTCGGGTTGTACGAGTTACCAAAGCCTTGATAACCCCCTCTGCTAGCATTCTTCACAGCGTTCACTGCTTCTGGATTAGCCCCACAAGACTCAGCAGTATGATCTTCTCCCCTGCAAACATCACACCACCCAGGTAGCTATTGTTGCACCACATTTGCTGGGGCTGGCTGCTGGCCTACACTTTCCTGCGTCTGCTATTGCTTTCCTAATGCCAAGTTGTTGAACTGAGTCATTATCATATTTTGCATAGCTGACATTTGCGCTTGCAAAGCAGTTATGGCATCAATTTCTAGCATACCGGCTTGCCTCTGGACTACCGGTCTGCTTGATCCTCTATTTCACTCAAGATTTCCTTGTGCTATCCTATTCAGCAGGGCATACAACTCATCGTACATCTTTTCCAATGCTTGACTGCCTGCAGCCAAATCAAGAAGAATCTTTGTGTTGTGTTCCAGAAGGTGTGTACCAACACTTCATTAGCTTGGCAATGATGGGGACAATTTATAAGAAAAGTTTTGAACCTGTCCCAAGCTTGATATAGATTCTTCTAAGGCTTTTTCTTGAAGCTCAAAATTTCACTCCTGAGTTTTGCAGTTTTGCCAGATGAGACTAAGCAGGTGAGGAACTTGCGAGCAAGTTCATCCCATGACGTGATAGAGTTTAGTGGTTCAATCTCCAACCATCTCCGGGCACCCCCTAACAACGAGAAGGGAAATAGGGTCATTCTCACATAGTCTGTGTTCACCCCGCGGGAATGAAAGTATCAACAATCTCTAGGAAGTTCGGAAGATAGACCTGTGGGTCTTCGGGTGGTAGCCCGGTGAATTATCCGGTGGAGTGTAGCAACTAAACCATGTTTTGATTTAGTTCCCACCGACCTCCGGGCTCCGATTTCAAGAAACAACTCGTGACATTAGTAATCCGCGGGATTGCCACATCCCTCACTGGGCGAGGTGCTGCCAGTGCACGAGGATTATCTTCAGCCATTGGTTCCCTAATAGGATGTGTGTTGGTTCTGCTGATCTCACGATCCTCTTGTTCAATAAGTTCCAGTGGAGAAGTTTGGAATAGGACGCCTGCTCTCCTCTTTGATTGTCTAAAACAAGAATCCTGGTCTTCCAGTTTAATACTCAACTGCCTGAAATAAAGGCACAACTAAGATCAAATGCAGTGAGCACAATAAAACACAACAATTTAGAGAATTAACCAGCTCAACTTTAAATCCCCAGCAACGGCGCCAAAAACTTGTTGCTTCCCTAGCACACGCAAGTGTACGTGGTCAACCCAGGTAATATAGTGGCCCTGAGAAAGAGGTCGGGATATCAAACCCAAAGGATTTAAAGATCAATGGTATCTACCTATGTTATTATGCACAATTAGTATCCACGATAAATAGCAATGAGATTTATAAAATAAAAGAATTACGTCTAAAATCTATGTCTTAATACACGACTCAATTTTTGTGAAATAGTAATTATCAAATTAAAGGTAATTCCGGGATTGTAGCCATTGCGACTCCGTTGTCTCTCATTCATTGTTCATGCATCTGGGTTTACACTTACTAGTTCACAGAGTTTAATTTACCTAACAGGGTTGCACGCCTCTGCAGGCCTACTTTTACTGACTGCCTGACTACATTTTTGAGTGGGGATAGATAGACCACCAAAAGCGCTTTAATTTTATCTTCCTGTATTATGAACCAAGGGAGGTGTAAGGGTAGTTGTCAGAGGTCTCCCTTACACGAACCAATCTAATGACCTAGTTGGACACGCCCCCTATTCCACTATGTTCTAATCACTCCAAATCTTTCGAATTCAGAATGAATAACCCATTTACTCCCCAATTGATTAGGCTACGAAGTATAAATAAAAGTGTGATAGAAATAAATATCAAACCCAATCATATATATACAAAATCAAGAGTTCACATTGTCTAGGGCTACAATCCTAGAATATGGGAGAACTAGCCACTCATGGTTGATTCCCACATCAAAATTAAGCTAACAATTACTAACATTCAAGAGTATAAGGATGAAACGAACCAAATTTGCCCTAGGTAATGTTCTCTACCTTCTTCTCCTTTTTTGCTGTTAAAAAACCGAATGAAATAAAAGTTAAGTTCAAACTAATTAATAGCCTACTATTTTAGAATCCTATCTCTCGTTTTTCTCTTGGGATATATACGATCCGCGACGCGGACTGGTGTGCTTTAACCTAGAATTGCCAATTTGCTAACTGGACTAATTCGCCCTTTAATTTACCTTGGTCCGTGACACAGACCCTGCAGCGTACTTGGCCTTGGCGCCTTTTTCTTCTCCTTTCTAGTTTTTCCAGTGTTCCCCTAGGTCCGTGACACGGACCATCACCTCTGATGTCGTATGCTTCTTTTCTTCCTTGATTTTTGAGCTGTGTTTATCCTCCCAATTCGAGCATGGCTTTAGAATGTCATTATTTGACCAAATTTGCAAAATACAACTCAACGGACTACTTGACCCCCAGATTAGAAAAATAACCACAATCCTACTAAAAACAGTTGTTCTCTGTATTTTTACCCTTTGGCTTAGCTCAATTTATGGGTCTATTTGGCTAAATAGGCATGTAAATATACCTAAGATCACATCCTACACTACCACAATCCTAGATTCTCTCCCTAAGGAGAAGAGGCACCTCACTCAGCCCCAGTTAACACACATAAGGGTGAGGGGTGTACAGGGTGACATATCGAAGACCACCATCCGCCGTATGCTTTTTCGCCTAGAGTACCAGGCCCCAAGACTACAACTAAGTTCAACCACACATTGCGAGGGACTCAAGATAAGGTCCTGATGAGAGATGTGGTCCACAAGGCCACTTTGATGAGATGGGTAGTCTACCATATTGCTAAGTAGGGCCAGGACCCTGAGTGGGTATCTACTTTGTCGGCGCTCATAGTGAGGTCGTCCCTCAGTTTCATCAGTAAATTTTTGTGGGCTGTGGTGAGATCGCGAATCTGGCCCACACATACAGATAATACCTTGGCGCCAGACCGTACAATATTGGTTGTCAGTATCTTGGCTGGCTAATGTTGATATCAAGATGATACTTATTTTGAGATGTGAATGTTATTGAGACTGTGATTATATTGAGATATTGATAAAAATGCGCCATGTATGATATTGAGTTACTCAGTTTCGATTGTTGAGTCATATGATTCATATGATAATCTTGCATATTCTATTGATTCGAACATGATTATTATGCCATCGATTTCCTGATGATCCATTGAAAATGAAAAGCTAAAGGGAAATGGTTCTTCCAGTATAAAAGAAAATAAAGAAAAAAAATTAAAAGTTGAAGGGAAATAGTTTCGAGTAGATGTAAAAGTAAGTGCCGAAGGGAAATGGTTCTGATGGATACATGGTCTATGTATGCCCCTCATGGGTTCTATTCTGAGGCATGATTATGATCAATAGATGTGTATCATAGGATAGAGATGCATCACAAATTCACAATATATTTGACATTGCATCGCATCATTTATAACCCATGACATTCACTCCATCTCATATTACTCTGGCTTGCTATTATTGTATGAAATGCTTACTAGACTAGATATCTATTGTATCATTTGACTTCTTAAAAATTGGACCCCCTTTGAGATGTGATACGATGTGATGAGTATATCTATATCCTTGTTATTTCTCTATGTTGTATATATTATGCTGGGATTTTTTTGAGTGCATGTTTGTAGTTTGGCGGTATGTGGTTCGGTGTTAAAGAGTACTTGTCTTCTTCATTACTTTTCTTTAGGTTAGTTCCATTTACTGAGTACCCTATTATTTGGTGCTCACCCTTTGCTACATTTTTGTATGTTGTGGGCCCTATCCCTCTAGTTAGACTTTTCTCATTTCAGGGTCGAGCTTTTGGTTTATTCTTGAGGTAGCTGCTTAGCTGCTTATGTTCTTCAACAAACCTACGAGGAATTCATTATTATGTTATGTTCTATTTGAGATCTAGACATTTAAGACTTGCATTTCTTTGACTATTTTGTATTTAGAGGCTTGTACATGTGACACCAGTTTTGGGAAGGTTGTACTTTTGATTTCTTATGCCTATCTATCCTATTTCAACAATTTATTTTTTGCTTTTATTATTATGTTTGGTTATTAAGTGTCAGGCTGACTTGCCTTGGTGGGTTAGGTGAGTGCCATCATGCTCGATTTTTGGGTCTTGATAATTTGTTATTAAGGCCCTAGGTTCATAGGTCTCATATATGTACAAGCCCATTTGAGCAAAGTCTTAAGGATCAATGCAGAGACGTCTGTCACTTCTCCTTGAGACGTTGTGGAGATTGTTAGGAAATTCTCTTTCACATCATCCTAATAGATTTTGTTCAAGTGTTGAGTGGTCATGTGTCCATTTGACATATGGTGAGGACTAGAGCTACTGTTGTTTCACGTCGAGTGGAGGTAGCCCCTACTACTGCTATTGAGACCCTAGCTTGGGGCAGGGGTCGTGCTAGAGGATGTGCTAGAGTCCAGGGCCAAGGGGCTACACCAACAAGAGATTATGAGCAGGGTATCTCCCTCGTGCTAGCCATAGAGCCTAGACAGGAGCAGGTTCCTCATGATTATACTGCAACACCGCTACTCCAAGATACTCTACTGAGCATTTTGGTTGTACTTGAGACTTTGAGGCAGGCAGGTAGACCTACTGACATACCTAGTACTTCACAGACTCGGGTTAGGATTCAACCCTAAAGTCAGCAGTAGGCCTTTGAGGACCAAGTTTAGATGGATGAGACACTAATAACTCCCATTATTGAGATGCCACTAGTAGGGGGCTTTTAATGATGATGAGGAATAGAGATAAGAGAAATTTTGGATAATGGAGCCACCTTAGTTCCAAGGTGGCAAGACTGAGGATGCTCATGAGTTCTTGACCACGTGTAGAGAGTTACTTAAGGTAGTGGGACTGCTAGATATGCATGGTGTGAGGTATGTTACTCTCCAGCTCCGTGGGCCAGCCAAGGAGTGGTGGAGGACTTATACAGGATCCTTTCTAGCTGGGTCTCCCCCGATGACTTAGGAGACATTTTCTAGTGCTTTTTTATGATCAATTCATTCCTTAGAATGTCTGTGGCTGTTTGAGGTTTGAGAGTTTTAGGCAGGGCACCATGACTGTTCTAGAGTATGAAATTCGCTTTTGTTAGTTGTCCCATCATGCTACAACTATTATTCCATCCAAGGAGGAGAAGGTCTGCCAGTTTGTGAGAGGGATAACTTTTCCTATCATACCGTCTATATTTTGGGTATCTAGAGATGAAGCTTCATTTTAGTCAGTTTTTGGAGCTGCCAAGGAGGCGGAGTTGATGCAGAGAGAGGAGTTTGGGGACCCCAAAAGGGCCAATACTTCAGGACAGTACTAAGGTACCTCATCAAGAAGTAGTGGTATGGCCATAAGAGGAGATTTGTTTTAGCGTCACAGGGTTCATGCGGCTTTGCCAACCTCAGAGAGAAGATGAGGCTCTTGTGACTCTGATAGTATGGGTTAGAAATCATCTAGTTCCCAGCAGAGACTTGCGAGCTAAGGAGACTAGAACATCCCTCCTGTTCCATCACAATAGTAGTCCACCCCTAGATCTTGTTATGGGTATGGATCTCCTAATGAGTTGATTCTATAATGCCCTACAAAGACTCATTATGGCCCCACCATTCATACTTAGTGATGTGCTTCCCAAATATGACACATTTGATACTTAATAAGTTGGAATTTTATGTGTTCTCAAAACAATTTAGTAGATTCGATGTGCTTTTATGTTTGTTTTGTAGGATTACAGGGTTGGCACAATTTTTGGGCTAAGTGTGCACATTTTTCTGAAGTTGAGGTTCCACAAGACCTTTTACGAGCCGTAGATCTAGTTTTGTACAAAATTCCAGTGAAGGGTGATTTTCTGAAGTTAAGTCTATAATATGCAGACGATCCATAGAAGATTTTACGAGCCGTAGACTTGGTGTCGTGTCCTGAGGATCTGAAAGTAGGGAGTTACTGAAAAGTCATCAGACGAAGCCCCTACAGGCCATAAAACTTTATACGGACCATAGAAGGGTGTCATAGAGGTCAGCTCTAGAATTTAAGATGCAATCCATGAAGCCCCGATCATGGGCCGTAAAACATTATACGACCCGTAAAAGTGCCCGTAGAGTCTACCGACCCAGTTCTCCTAATTTGTTTTGGTTTTGTATTTCAAAGACTATAAATAGGATCTTTTAGGTTATTTTTGATAAGGAACATTACAGAACAATACAGAACAATAGAGAGCTTGAGAGAAATACTTGTGAAACATTATTTTGTGCTTTTAATTCAACTTTGTGATTCTTGGTGAAGAGCTTGGATTTGTTGTTCTTAATTCTCTGGTGTAAGTGCTCAATTATGTTATTCAAATTCACTATTCTTGCATCTACACTGATCATAAGTAGCTAAATCCACAACTAGGGTTGTGGAAACCATGAAGAACTAACAAGGTAAAACTGGATAATTCGTAATTCTTGAAAATCATGCTTACATGTATTAATTAATTCTCTTTAGTTTGAATGCTTTATAACAGTGGCCAATGTTAGAACTCGCCTAGTGTTACTGACTGGATCAAGGTAGTAATGAACAGGAAAAAAGATTAATTAAAAGGATTCGATTGATGTTTCTCGTCTAATCAACAAAACTAGGCCAATGGGAGGTTGTACCAGAATAATAGGTAAGGGTTAGTAATGTCACACTGCGGGGATGGATCAAATCATGTAGTGAAATTTGCCTCTCACTCGGATCAAAGGTTTTGGTAAACTTAACATACTGTTGTGCATGCTACACACTGGAAAAGAACTCGATTATCTGGTAATATTGAGTTAGGGAATCATGGGGAACACAATACCCTAGTTACTCTTCATAACTTATTTCACACTTGTCTTAGTTTAGGATTACTTTTCATAGTTGTTACAATCCCCCCGGGAAGATAAGCATGTTAATCCACTTGAATTGCTTTAAATTCTTCTAAGTGTATCATATTCCCTGTGGGATCAACACTAACCTCATTTAGGTTATACATATTGACAATGACTGCTTTAGCCTTCAAAAAAGAGGTGTAGCTTGGGCGAAATCACTTAGCAGCATTGGTTAGAGATCCGACACCACCAACTAGAGGTTCAGCCCCACAAACTAGGGGCCATGGTAGAGGTCAGACTGATAGAGGTGGATGAGCAGGTGTTAGAGGAGCAGGTGATATTACCACCCATTTTGGTGATAAAGGAGTAGCTTCTATGAGTGGTGGTCGAGGTGGCCATTTTTATGCTTTTTCGGGTAGGCTCAAGGTTGAGGCCTCTGATGCTGTGATTAAAAGTATTTTCCCGATTTGCCATCGCCCTACATCTATGTTTTTTGATCTTGGATCCACTTATTCGTTTGTGTCTACATACTTCTCCTTGGGTTTTGACTTGCTATGCGATATTATGTCTGTGCTTGTTTATGTTCCGACCCTTGTAGTTAAGCCCTTAGTAGTAAATCGGGTGTACCAACCCTGTCTTGTATGATAGGTCAGGCTATGAGATGGGTCTATATGATTATTCTTGATATAATTGATTTTGATGTTATATTGGGGATAGATTGGCTTTCTCCTCATAGAGCTATTCTCGATTGTTATGCTAAGATTATGACTTTGGCTATTCTGGGTAGATCAGGCATTGTATGGCAGGGTTTGAGGGGCTCCTATCCTAACAAAGTCATATCTTATGTTCGGGCTTGAAAGTTAGTGGAGCGGTTTTGTCTTGCATATTTGGTGATTATTCAGATTACCAATGTTGAACTACCACCAATGAATTCTATTCCTATTGTTGGGGAGTTTGTGGATATGCTCCCTTCAGACCTTCCTGGAGTCCCTCCTGACAGGGACATTAATTTTGCCATTGATCTTCAGTCGAGCACCAAGACCATTTCGATTCCTTCCTACAGTATGACTCCGATTGAGTTGAAGAAGCTAAATAAGCATCTCTAAGATCTCTTGATCAAGGGGTTTATATGCCCTGTATTCCATGGGGTGCCCCGGTCTCGTTTGTAATGAAAAAAATGGTTTTATGATAATGTGTATTGATTATAGATAGGTGAACAAAGTGAGTTAAGAAGAAACATCCTCTCCCTAGGATTGATGATATTTTCGACCAGCTGTAGGGTGCATCTATGTTTTCCATGATTTATTTGAGATCCGAATACCTTATGTCACGCCCAAAGTCCCATTAAAGTGGACTGACACCCATTGCCGACAAGGCTCGGGAGAACCTAACGTATAACCATGCGCTTTCTATGAAATTTATAAGGGGTTTCCACATTCTACATGCTTCTAAGAATGTAGACAGTAATAACAAGCCAAAAGAAAATACATATGACTAGGTTGTTGGAGCCACGATATCTAAAGTATGACACATGACCATATTTTACTTTACATAGTCTACAAGGCCTCTAGATAAGGAACATTATCTATCAAGGGTCTGGACAGGCCCCGCCTCATGACTAACTATACAATACAAAAATATAAGCTCTATACACACAAAACCCCGAAGCAACCTGGAGCTCAATAACGATAGCTGGATATCCTGTACTCCTACTGGGGAGATCTACTAGCTCATGTACCTACAACATGAAATGCAGGTCCCCCGTAAGGGACGTTAGTACGAGATAATGTATTGAATATGTAAGGCAGAAAGTACTGTATATGAAATAAGAACTCAAATGAAATCAGCACTAATGTGTAAGGATAAGAGACCACCTTTAGTCCACTGTGGAATCATGTACTGTATGTCCTTTTTATTACTTTACCTTTCTTTACTGTATAATCTGTGCACAGAATATGATGTAAATGAATAGCTGATCAGTGGTAAATCAATATCGGGATCGAACCATGCTAGGCTTTCCTTTCACCCCTTGGATACCCCTCGTGATATGGGATCGACCCATGCTAGGTGATTCTTCCATCCCTGGGATATTAACCATCAACAAGCAACTTCGAATTATTTTTATTTACTTATAAGATGATTCTTTTGGTGGTCATAACATTTTGGAGCTGTAGGACTATAGATATAACATGTGGCATATATCCAATCGTCAAGACAATACCATAATGAAAAGTGTAAGTTACACAACTAATGAAATGCATAGGACATGAAACAACACATGGACTTTACTTAGCAAAAAGGAAATCATGTATCTTTTATATCCAAGCATGTACGCAAATTCGACAATGGCTATGTATGAGAGCATATGAATATGTTAAGGAGTGAAGACACGATTATTAGTTATGCTGGAGTTCCTAATTGCCTCTTTGTGCCAAGGAAGAACCTAGATTTCATGCCAAATAATAGAAAATCGAGTAGCCTTACATACCTCGTTATACTATGTCGTTATTAATATGAAGTAACCTCCTTTTCTCTCAAATATTTATCTACAACAGAGTAGGTGATAAAACTAGTATTAGCAGCTAACAAACACATCTTGGCAGTACAATCTCATAGAAAAATAACTCTCGGTCAGTAAGCTTTTAATTATTAACCCAAGAGTATTCTTTCAACCTTTCCACTTCTAATCATATTTACTAACACACATTCTCATATACATGTCATATCCAACTTGTTTTAGGCAGCATCACATTACGTCCTTTCGCTACATTTCGACGTCAACAATCCCAAATCTACTCCAACTTTAATCAAACTATCCCCCACATATTAACACATAAAAACAGTCCTAAAATAGTCCCAAACTAGATGGAGGACGTGAGACAACAATATTCAATTACAAGCCCACAAGTTCCTACTAAAAAAACTATTAAAATGTCTTGCAAGAACTCATTTGTAAGGAAAATAAAAATGATGCAAAAACCTGGTTACATAATTCCTGAACTAAACCTCACTAAAAATATCAACCTCCCTTTATAATCAAGCCAACCAAGAATAGAGAAGCCTCTTTATAAACAAGAAAAGTGTACGACAATCTTTGTAACACATGTTGTCCAATATTCTATCCACAATTATAACCAACATACTCCTCATATTTTTCATGAAAAAATTACACCAAATCATAGGTATTTCTACTTACATTACCCTTCAAGGATTAGGTCCTCTTCAAGAACCCTAAAGTTTTGTTGTGGCTACTTTGTAAAAGCAAGAGAGAGTAAGGAGAAACTTTGGAAGAAAATTTATTTATTGGCTATGTTAAAGTGACTTAAAGTTTCTGGTTTTAACCTCTTTTAAAGAGCCACTCTTGGCCGACTTTCTCTTGTGTTTTAAGCCACATTTTAGCAGGGTGGTGATGCACCTGTTGGGCCCTTCATTTGGGACTTATTGAGCTCCAATTTGATGGGCCTTGGCTGCCCATTTTTCTCTTTTCCCTTTACTCAGTTTGGGCCCAAATCGTCAAGTGGATTGTGAATGTGCTTGGGCCCTTTTTCTATTCATCTTGGTCTGCAAATAGTTTCCTTTTACGACGTTAAACTATGGGACAAAGTTACACTCTTAACTTGGGATTTATTCATTATCGGACTTGAACAGATTTGGTGTTGGGCCTTGTCCCCGTCTACCTAGCCTATTTAAGCTAAGCACGTAGGTGGCTCACCTGTTAGCTTCCTAAGTCTTACAAGCTCCTCATTTCTTTCACTTCATTTAAGGCCGCGATCTCCTAAATTTGTCTTAAGACCTATATATACTCACTCGTCTTAAGCATTAGACACAATTATAGCCCTCCAGTCTAAATGTTAGGCACTTTTAAAGTTGGTACTCCTACTACCAAATCATATCATGTTCCATATGCATAGGACCAATACACCTAAGGTGTGTGGTGTTACATCCTCCCCCCTTTAGGAAAATTTATCCCCGAATGATAGCATAATTAGATAGGTTAAACAAGTTTAAACCTTCATTTGAACAAACTTTGGAAAACACATTAAGCATTCAAACACATGTACCTATTAATTCCCCAACTCTGCATCTTGGACTTCGTCTTTAGCTTCAAACAGATAAGGGTACTTAAATCTCATCGCTTCCTCAGCCTCCCATGTTATCTCTTCTACTTGTTGGTTCCTCCAAAGTACCTTTACTGAAGCTATTTCTTTATTCCTTAGCTTTTTAACTTGACAATCTAAGATAGAAATAGGTACCTCTTCATAGGTGAGATCTTCTATAACCTGCACATCTTTAATAGGAGTGATACGAGATGGGTCACCTATGCATTTTCAAAGCATTGAGACATGAAAAACTAGATGAACCATTGAAAGCTCCTGGAGTAGCTATAATTCATATGCAACCTGTCCAAACCTTTTAATAATTTTATTTGGCCCTATGTAACCTGGGCTTAGTTTTTCTTTCTTATCAAATCTCATAAAACCTTTCATTGGGGACACCTTTACAAATACCCACTTCTACTGAGAATTCCAGTCCTCTCCTTCTAGCATCCACATATGATTTGTGACGACTTTGGGCTGTTTCTAGCCGCTGTTGTATTACCTTGACTTTTTTGATGGCTTGTTGGACTAGATCTGGCCGAAGCAAGGTGGTTTCACCCACTTCTAACCATTCTGTTGGCGACCTACATTTCCTTCCATACAAATCTTCATAAGGTGCCATCTTGATGCTTGAATGGTAGCTATTATTACAAGTAAATTCAATAAGTGGCAAATGGTCCACCCAACAACCGTTGAAGTCCAATGCACAAGACCACAACATATCTTCAAGTGTTTGAATGGTGTTTTCCGCTTGACCATCTGTTTGAGGGTGGAAAGTTGTACTCAAATTCACTTGTGTCCCTAAAATCCTTTGGAAGAACTTCCAAAACATTGTAGTGAATTGGGATCCCCAAACCGATATAATGGAGATTGGAACCCCATGTAGCCTAAATATCTCTTTGAGGTATAACTTTGCATACTCTTCAACTGTATAATCACTCTTAACAGGTAAGAAGTGTGCTGACTTTATGAGTCTATCAACTATTACCCATGTGGAGTCAAACTTCTGAAATGAGCGAGGTAACCCAGTAATAAAATCCATATTAATCATATCCCACTTCTATGCTGGAAGCTATATACATTGCATATAACCTCCCGGCTTTTGGTGCTCTACCTTGACTTATTTGCAATTCGTACATTGAGCCACAAATTCTGCAAGGTCCTTTTTCATGCCTCCCCACCAAAGCATTCCCTTCAAGGCATGATACATCTTAGTTCATCCTGGATAGATGGAATATCTTTTCTTCCATTATCCTCCTTCTTAGTCCATTAATATCAGGCACACATAATCTATTTTGGCAATAAAGTACTCCATTTTGTGTGAGTTCAAAGCCCTTCATTGTACCTTGACTCACCTTTTCCTTAAGTCATCGTAGAACAGGATCTTTGAACTGCTTTTCTCTCACCTGCATTACCAATGAAGACTCTGTAGCATTATGCACAATAACCCCTTACTTTGGAGTTTCAAGGAGGCGAATTCCTAGATTGGCTAGTTGACGTAGATCCTTAGCCACTCCTTGACTTACCACAGTTTGATCATCAATATTCATGATTGCCTTATATATGACTCAGAGCATCGGCTAACACATTTGCTTTCCCTGGATAGTATAGTATGTTAATGTCGTAATCCTTTATTAGCTCTAGCCATCTTCGCTATCTTAAATTTAGTTCTTTTTGTTTAAATATGTACTGTAGGCTCTTATGATTAGTATATATGTCAACGTGAATCCTATACAAATAGTGGCACCATAATTTCAAAGCAAACATAACACTGCTAGCTCAAGGTCATGTGTTGGGTAGTTTTTCTAATGCGGTCGCAGTTGTCTCGATGCATAAACAATTACCCTACCATGTTGTGTCAGTGCACACCCTGAGCCAGCTCCTGAAGCATTACAATACACCGCATACCCCTCTGTGCCTTCTGGAAGCACTAGCACGGGTGCAAAGGTTAGCCTACTTTTCAACTCTTGGAAGCTCCTTTCATATGCATCATTCCGTTAGAACTTGGTCGCCTTATGTGTTAACTTTGTTAAAGGTGCAGAAATAGAAGAAAACCCTCAACAAACCATTTATAATAACCTGCCAACCCTAGGAAGCTTCGAACTTCTGTGGGTGTTGTTGTCCTTGGTCAATTTTTCACCACCTCTATCTTTTGTGAATCAACCATTATTCCTTCATCGGATACAATATGACCCAAGAATGCCACTAATTTTAACCAAAATTCACATATGAAAAACTTGGCGTACAATTGCCGATCACGAAAAACTTGTTAGACCTATCGTAAGTGATTTGCATGGTCCTCTTCTGATCTTGAATATACCAAAATATCGTCTATAAATACTATCACGAATACATCCAAGAATGGCTTGAATACCCTGTTCATTAAATCCATAAAAACTGTTGGTGCATTTGTCAGCCCAAATGACATAACAAGAAATTCAAAGTTACCATAACGTGTCCTAAAGGTTGTCTTGGGTATATCTTTCTCCTTCACTTTCACTTGGTGATAACCTGATCTCAAATCAATTTTTGAAAAGCATTTGGCACCCTATAACTGATCAAATAAATCATCAATCCTAGGGAGGGGGTATTTGTTCTTAATTATCACCCTGTTCAATTGCCGTTAGTCAGTACACACTCTCAAGGTGCCATCTTTTTTACGTACAAATAACACTAGTGCACCCCAAGGGGACACACTAGGTCTTATAAAACCCTTCTATAGTAAGTCTTTTAATTGCTCTTTTAATTCATGTAATCCTGCCGGGGCTATTCTATATGGAGGGAAAAAATAGGTTGAGTGCCTGGGAGTAAGTCAATGCCAAATTCTACTTCTCGCCCTGGAGGTAAACCCGAATGCTCTTCAGGAAACACATCAACAAATTCATTCACTACTAGAACAAGATTGAAGAGTTGGTGATTCTGCCTCTATCTCCCTTACTTTAACTAGATGAAATATATATATCCCTTTGATATCATCTTCCTTGCCTCAATATAAGCAACAAACTTACCTTTTGCTGCCCAAACATTGCCTTCCCATTCAAGGACCTCCTTATTTGGAAAGTGGAAATACACTCTCTTAATTCGGCAATCCATAGTGGCATAGCAAGAAGCTAACCAATCCATACCCATTATAACATCAAATTCCACCATTTCTAACTCAGCAAGGTCAACCAACGTGTCACAATCACAAACAATTACCACACAGTCATAATAGACCCTTCTAGCTATAATAGATTCACTCGTTGGTGTAGACACTTCAAATGACTTGTTCAATAATTTAGGTGTTCTCTTAAGCTTTCCAGCAACTAGTGGAGTGATACATGATAGTGTAGAACCAGGATCAATTAATGCATACACATTATGTGAAAAGATGAATAATGTACATGTTACCACATCGGATGAAGCTTCAAAATTTTGCTGACCCCCCAGAGCATAAGCGCGATTCTAGGCTCCCCTAGAGCTAGCTGCCCCTCTAACACCTCTACAACGACCTGTAGGAACTTGCTGACCCCTACCTAATGAAGGCACTGATGATGATGATGTAACAGCTGACCTAGTAGGTTGTGCTATATCACCCATATGTCTTCTCAGGCAATCTCTCATCATATGCCCATGGTGCACCACACCAATAACAGGCATCTGTCCCAACACGACATGTACCTAAATGACTCCTCCCACATTGTTTGCAATGCTACCTAGAAGACATTTGCTGGCTTGTTGAATATCCTATTGTCCGTGCACCTTGGCCTTCAGTTCTTTGACCAAACTGATTACTCCTAAATCCTTGAAGTTGTGGCGGAGTACTAGCTGCTGAGTAGGAGGATGATGGCCTAGGTGGTCTATTAGAAAATTGAGGCCTAAACTCATCTTGGGACGACATAAATTGCCCCGTAGATCTGGCCCTCTTGGACTGCTCATTTCTAACTCTTGTGTCCTTCTTCTTTTCCCCTGATCCTCCAGTTTTTGTGTAAATGCTTTCATCCTCGCTATATCCATGTATTTATTCAAAGAAGCAATGGTATAGTCTCTGACTAGATATGAATCCAACCTATCCACATATCGATGAACCCTATCTGCCATAGTAGTGACTACATTAGGAGCATACCTGGCCAGGGAATTAAATTGAAAGCTATACTCCCTCATGCTCATATTCCCTTGGTGGAGATTTAGAAACTGATCTGCACGAGCCTCTCAGATCTCTAAAGGCATATAATGGTCAAGAAATGCCTTTTTGAACTCCTTCCAGGTAGTTAGAGGTGTATCTATACCCTTATTTTGCTTCCAAGCTTCATACCATAGTATAGACACACCCTTCAATCTATATGTTGCCAACTCCACAACTTCTGTACCACTTACATGCATAACATCAAAAGTGCGTTGGATCTGATCATTGAAGTCTTGTGGATCTTCATTAGGATCTGACCTGGTAAAAGATGAAGGGTCTAAATTAAGGAAGTCATGTATCCTCATGCTAGTTGCCCTATCGCACCCTCTGTACCTACAACTGGGCCTTCTTGTCTATGAACTTGGCCAGCAACTATACAGGTCAATAGTTGGACTGTATTTTTTAGATCCCGAATGGTAGCATCGGTAGGTAGTTTTGGGGGAATTTCACTACTTCCTGGTTCATCAGGAGTTGGAGATGTTTGTGATAGAGACTCATCTTGGGCTTCATTTCGTTGTCTCACCCGACAGGGTAAACTAACTACCACTTCTACTTCCTTTCCTTTGCCTTTACTTTTCCTTATTTCTAGCATACTCGTTGTACAAAACAATTTAGAGGTTAGAAATAATCAACCTACAAAACTTGGCTCTATGACACGATCTAAAGAATGAAAAGAAAGTGAAAACTCCTAAATGTCACGTAGCCTCCTGCTTATAAATGTGGTGTACAATACATCGATAAACAAGACTCTACATAGACATCACTTTGTAGACTCCCTAGGATGACCCACTATGATACCTTCTTTGTCAAGCCCAAAGTCCCATTAAGACGGATTGACACCCATTGCCGACAAGTATCGGGAGAACCAACATATAACCATGCACATTCTATGAAAATTATAAAGAGTTTCCACATTCCACATGCTTCCGAGAAAGTAGATAGTAATAACAAGCCAAAAGAAAATGCATATGACTAGGCCGTTGGAGCCACGATGTTTAAAGTATGACACATGACCACACTTTGCTTTACATAGAATACAAAGCCTCTAGATAAGGAACAATATCTATTAAGGGTCGGGACAGGCCCCGCCTCATGACTAACTATAGAATACAAAAATATGAACTCTAGACATACAAAACCCCAAAGTAACTAGAGCTCAGTAACGACAACTGGATATCCTGTACTCTTACTGGGGAGATCTACTAGCTCCTGTACCTGCAGTATGAAATACAGGTCCCTCGTAAGGGACATTTGTATAAGATAATGTACTGAATATGTAAGGCATGAAGTCCTGTATATGCAATAAGAACTCAAATGAAATCAATACTAGTGTGTAAGGAAAAGAGACCACCTTTAGTCATATTGTGGAATCATGTGCTTTATGTCCTTTATACTAATTTACCTTTCTTTAGTTTACCTTTCTTTACTGTATAACATGTTAAGGAGTGAAGACACGGTCATTAGGTATGTTGGACTTCGTAAGTACCTCTATGTGCCAAGAAAGAACCTAGATTTTATGCCAAATAATAGGAAATCGAGTAGCCTTACATACCTCATTGTACTACGTCATTATTACCACGAAGTAACCTCCTTTCCCCCCAAATATTATCTACAATAGAGTAGGTGATAAAACTAGTATTAGCAGCTAACGAACACATCTTAGTAGTCCAATATCATAGAAAAATAACAATCGGTTAATAAGCTAGTAATTATTAACCCAAGAGTGTTCTTTCAACCTTTCCGCTTGTAATCATATTTTCTAATACACATTCTCATATACATGTCATATCCAGCTTGCTTTAGTTCCATAACAGGCTTACAATAGCTCACAAAATACAACACATAACAACTCTACACAACACACAAGTAGGCAGCATAACATTACGTCCTTCCGCTACATTTCAATGTCAACAACCCCAAATCTGCTCCAACTTCAACCAAAGTTTCCCCAACATTTACACATAAAAACAATCCTAAAACAATCCAAAAATAGTCCCAAAGTAGATGGAAGACGTGAGACAACAATATTGAATTACGAGCCCACAAGTTTTTACTAAAATCTCAATTAAAATGTCATGCAAGAACTCATTTGTAAGGAAAATAAAAATGGTGCAACAACCTGGTTACATCATGTCTGAACTAAACCTCACATTAAAAACATGAACCTCTCTTTATAATCAAGACAACCAAGAAGAGACTAGCCTCTTAATAAACAAGAAAAGTATACAACAATCTTTGGAACACATGCTATCCAATATTCTCCACAAGCATAACCAACATACTCTTCACGTTTTTCATGGAAATATCACACTAAATCATAGGTATTTCTACTTACCTTAGCGTTCAAGGATTAGTTAATCTTCAAGAACCCTAAAGTTTTGTTGTGGTTGCTTTGTAAGAGCAAGATAGAGCAAGGAGAAACTTTGGAAGAAAATCTAATTTTTTGCTATGTTAAAGTGACTTAAAAGTTGTTAGTTATAGCCACTTTTAAAGAGCCACTCTTAGAAGACTTTCTCTTGTGTTTTAAGACACATTTTAGCAAGGTAGTGATGCACCTACTTGTCCTTTTCACTTGGGCCTTGTTGGGCTCCAATTAGATAGGCCTTGGTTGCCCATTTTTCTCTTTTCCCTTCACTTAGTTTGGGCCCAAATCGTCAAGTGGGTTGTGAATTTTCTTGGCCCTTTTTCTATTCATCTTTGGCTGTAAATATTGTCCTTTTACGATGCTAAACCATGAGCCAAAATTACACCCTAACTTGGAGTTTATTCATTATTGGACTTGAATAGATTTGGTGTTGGGCCTCATCTCCGTCTACCTAGCCTATTTAAGCTAAGAACATAGGTAACTTACCCATTAGCTTCCTAAGTCTTACAAGCATCTCACTTTCTTTCACTTTATTTAAGGTCGCGATCCCCTCAGTTTGACTTAAATCTTATATACACTCACTCGTCTTAAGCATTAGATGTAATTATAACCCTTCAGTCTAAAAGTTAGGCACTTTTAAAGTTGGTGCTCCTTCTACCAAATCATATCATGTTCCATATGCATAAGACTAGTACACCTAAGATGTGGGATGTTACACATTAGCTGACAATTAGGTATTTTGACATTCCTAAGACAACTTTCCAGATTAGGTATGGGCACTATGAGTTCCTTATGATGTCATTTTAGCGTACTAATGCCCCCATCGCATTTATAGAGTTAATGAATGGTGCTTTCAACCATATTTTGATTCCTTTGTAATTGTCGTCATCGATGATATATTGGTCTACTTTAAGACCAAGGAGGACCATGAGCAACATTTGCGGATTATACTCCAGCGGCTTAGTAAGGAGATTTGTATGCCATCCAAATGTGAGTTCAGGCTGACTAGTAGCATTTCTGGGTCATATTATGTCTAGAGAGGTTATTCAAGTTGATCGAGCGAAGATTGAGGTGATTTAGGATGGACTACTTCAGCCACCGAGATTCATAGTTTTCTTGTAGTCCAATGAGTGTGAGGAGAGCTTCCAAAATCTTAACTATTTGTTGACTACAACTCCTATTTTAACATTGAAAGCGGGGAGGGGGAGGGTCATTTTATAGTCTACTGTGATGCCTCAGGAGTGGGATTAGGTGGTGTGCTAATGCAGAGGGGAAGGTTATAACTTATGCCCCTAGATAGTTGAAGACTCATAAGAAAAGCTATCCTACCCATGACTTGGAGTTGGCAATGGCTATGTTTGTGTTAAAGCTTTGGACACACTATCTATATGCTGTTCATTGTGACATCTTCACTGATCATCATAGTTTGCAATACATTTTCAGCCAGAAGGACCTAAATTTGAGGTAGATTAGGTGGATTGAGCTTATGAAAGATTATGATGTTACTATCTTATATCACCCAAGGAAGCCCAATGTGGTGGCTGATGCTTTGAGTAGAGAGGCTTCTAGTATGGGGAGTCTTGTAGCTATTCTTGTGGAGGAGAGACCCTTAGCTAGAAATGTTCAGATATTACCTAATGGATTTATGAGATTATAGATTTCAGAGCGGGGTACAACGCTTGCTACTAGTGAGTCTCGCTCATCCTTGATGGATCAGATTTGAGAGAGACAGTTTGAGGATAAAAAGTTGTTTGCCATTCAGGATAGAGTGCTTAATGGTGAATCTAGAGAAGCGGTGCTTGATTCTGATGGTGTTTTAAGGACTAGGAGTCATATTTGTGTGCCTAAGGTAGGTGATTTGACTAGATTTGATACTTGAGGAGGCCTATTATTCCAGATATTCTATTCACCTGGGGTAGCCAAGATGTACCATGATTTGAAACAACATTATTGGTGGTATTGGATGAAGAGAGAAATTGTTGAGTTTGTAGCAAAGTTCTTGAATTTCCAACAAGTCAAGTATGAGCACCAAAGGCCTGGAGGTTCTACATAGAGGATGCCCATTCCTGAGTGAAAATGGGAACATTTACTATGGACTTTGTAGTTGGGTTGCCTCCTACTGTTGGGGGCTTTGACTCTATTTGGCTAGTGGTGGATTGTTTGACCAACTTCACCCACTTCATTCAGGTTAAAGTGAAGTTCACGACTGAGAAGCTGGCAAAGTTATATATTAGTTAGATAGTAAGGCTTTACGGAGTCCCAGTTTCCATTCTGTCAGATCGTGGCTCATTGTTTACTTCGCATTTTTGGAGGGCCTTACAGTATGGTTTGGATACCCATTTAGATAAGAGTACACCTTTTCACCGCAGATTGATGGCCAGTCCGAGAGGACTATTCAGGTGTAAGAGGATATGCTCTAGTCTTGTGTTATTGATTTCGGTGCTAGATGGGATAAACACTTGGCCTTGGCGGAGTTTGCATATGATAAACATTATCATTCCAGCATTCAAATGGCTCCTTTTGAGGCCTTGTTTGGCCGGAGATGTAGATCGCCCATCGGATGGTTTGACATAGTACTAGTAGAGAGCATGAGTGTTGATATGTTGAGAGATGATCTAGACCAAGTGCAGTTGATACAAAATAGGTTGGTGACAACCTAGAGTCACTAAAAAAGCTATGCTAATAGGCAGATTCTATCCTTGGAGTTCACAATTGGTTACATGGTATGGTTGGAGATCTCACCCTTGAAGGGTGCCATGAGATTTGGGAAGAAGGGAAAGCTCAGTCAAAGGTTTATTAGTCCTTTTGAGACTCTAGATAGAGTGGAGGAGATGGCTTACGGACTTGCCTTGCCACCCAACCTATCTTTAGTCCATCTTCTATTTCATGTTTCTATGCTATGAAGATATACTCCAGATAAGTCGAATGTAATTTTGATGGATTCGGTTAAGTTGAGTCCCGATTTGATCTATGTGGAGCAGCTAGTGGCCATTTTGGATAGGCCGGTGAGGAAGTTAAGGACTAAGAAGATTACTTTAGTAAAGGTCCAGTGGATCCATAAGCCCGAGAGTGAGGCTTCATGGGAGATAGAGTCTGATATGTGTGCCAGATACCCTCAGCATTTTGAGCCTTCAGGTATGTCACTTATCTTATGTTCGGGGCTGCACATTGTTTTTAATAGTAGATGATGTAATGACCTTCAAGTTCCTTTGTGGTATTTTTGGTCAAATTATCATTTTGCCCTTCCTAAAAGTTGCCTTGAGTTATTTTTTTTTCAAGTCTGAAAGTTGAATTTTGAAAATCTTGTAAAAAGTTGGAGTTTTGCAAAATAAAGAGTTTTCAAAAGTTTAAGTTGGAAAATTTGAGTTTTCTGGTCATTTTGAGTTTTGAGAGCCGGATTGTGATTCTATTGATTCCATCAACTTCGGAATAGTAAATTGGTCTAGTAGAACTAGCATAACTGAATTTGGAGTTAAATGGAGATGTTAGGTCCAAAGTTGCATTTTTAGTTTAGTTCGAAGTATAAGTTTGAATTTTGTTAACATTCGGGGTTTGGAGGCTCGGATGGGAATTCAGTCAGTTCCAGTGGTTCTGGGTCATGAAACTAATGCTAGAAATGGCTTCGTTGCAATTTTTAAAGGTTACATGAATATTTTAAGTTCTTGAGTCTGACACTAGTTTAAACGATCTTTCTCAGTTTCTAGGTCAACAAAGTCCTGGACTTGAATTCTAATGATTTCATTAAGTCGGGATTATTGTTTTTGGTAGGGTTCCATGTTTGGTTAGTGTTCAGAGATTTCGAACGAATCCCGAGGGTCCATGTTGAGAAATTTCCTAAGCTATAATTTCTGGTTTTTGACTATTTCTGGTGCAACTTGCTATTGTTCTCCGTGTTGGTAGAGATCCCGCCACGTTTACAGATCTTTAAGGTGTCAGAACTCCACGTTCGTGGGCAGGGCCACCGCATTCGTAGAGGGTCATTTAGGTGACCTCCGCGTTCGGGGAGGTTTGTACAGTCTTGACCTCCGCGTTCATAGAAGGTCCTCTGCATTCAGGGAGTGTAAATTTGCATGAATATGAACACTTTTTAAAGACGTGATTTAAACCATTTTCACCATTTTTGATGTTCTACGCTTCGTATTAGAGAGGGATTTCGAGAAGTTTCAAGGAAAATCAATCGGGTAACTATTTTCTAACATGTTTTAATTATTTTCATTGATTAATTTTGTTTTTAATTTATAATCTTGGGTTTTTAATGGTGAAATTTGGGGAAATTTTGGATATTGATTTTTAATCTTTAATTGATGATTTCTCTCTCATCTTAACACCATTTTCGAAATGGTTTCCACCGTTGAGCTCCTTGTTACATGGGGAACATTTTTATTTATTAAGTTTCAGATTTCAGCTAATATTTTCAGCATGAGAGTTTTGACCATTTTACCTTTTTTGTCCGAATTGATTGATTTTAGTATTATTAGATTCGTTATGTGATTGCGATGCTATATTTGAATGGATTTTGGTGTTTCGGAGAATCGTAGAAAGGGGAAAGATATGGAGTTGGCTTGATTTGGGACTTTATATAAGGCAAGTGGACTTCTAATCTTTTGTTAAGTATAATTGAACCTTATATGCTCTTATGTGTATGGATTTGAGTACTTTGCGGTAGAATTGAATTAATATAGGCTTGGTTATGATATTTTGAATTGAGTAATTAGTCATATGGTGATATTTTGACTTGTGAATTAATTATAGATGTAGAATATAAGGAAAGTTGTTAATCATTTGATATTCAAATCGAGATGGTATTTATTTTGAGATGTGAATGTTATTGAGACTATGATTATATTGAGATATTGATGAAAATGCAACATTTATGATATTGAGTTACTTAGTTTCGATTGTTGAGTCATATGATTCATATGGACATCTTGCATATTTTATTGATACAAACATGATTATTATGACATCTATATATGTGCTTGCTTGATGATCTATTGAAAATGAAAAGCCGAAGGGAAATTGTTTTGGCTAGTGAAGAATAAAAAGAAAAAAGAAATGAAAACCGAAGAAAACTGGTTCTGGTTAGATATGAAAGTAAGTGCCGAAGAGAAATAGTTCCGGCGAATACATGGTCCATGTGTAGACCTATGGGTTCCGTTCTGAGGCATGGTTATTATCAGCAGATGTGCGTCGTAAAAAAGACATGTATCATGATTATTTGATATTTGGATCACATCATTTATATTTCATGGCATTCACTCCATCTCATATTACCCTAGCTTACTATTATTGTATGAAATGCTTACGAGACTAGATATCTATTGTATCATTTGACTTGTTTATAATTGGAATCCCCCTTTGAGATGTGATAATATGTGATGAGTATATGTATATCCTTGTGATTTCTCTATGTTGTATACATTGTGATGGGACTTTTCTAAGTGCAAGTTTGTAGTTCACCGATATGTGGTTGGGTGTTAAGGAGTTCTTGTGTTCTTCATTGCTTTACTTTAGGTTAGTTCAATTTGCTAAGTACCCTGTAATTTGGTGCTTACCCCTTGCTATATTTTTGTAGGTTGCGAACTTGATCCTTCTGGTTAGACTTTTCTCATTTCAGGATCGAGTTGTCGAATTATTCTTGAGGTAGCTGCTTATGTCTTCAACATACCTTCGTAGAATCCATTATCATGTTATGTTCTATTTGAAAACATGGCATTTGAGACTTGTATATCTTTGAGTATTCTGTATTTAGAGGCTTGTACATGTGACACTAGTTTTGGGAAGGTTATATTTTTTATTTATTATGCCTATCTAGCCTATTTAGACTGTTTATCTTCCGTTTTTATTATTATGTTGGGCTATAAGTGTTGACTTGACTCACGTTAGTGGGTTAGGTTATTGTCATCACGCTTGGTTTTTGGGTCGTGTAAAATACTTTGCTAATGTAAAGAACAAATCAGCCAATCATGGATCCAAACAATCTATCAACTCCCTACAAGGGAAAATAATAACGAATTCATCTGATTTACTGTTCAATTCTCACCTATGTTTGGTGACATAGTTATTGAGTTTAAGTTGGACTTTCTCTCACTCAATTCAGTGCGCGATACTTCTCCCAAGACTCAATGCTCATAAAACAATCAAATCAAATCCAACCAATCAATAAGTTTCATAAGGACTAGTTCTTATTAGTTCATCAATTCTATCATCATCAAGTCTTTCGGCCTATCAATCATCCAATCAATTCCCAATCACATCTTTTTAGAGTGATTTAATAATGATTTAAGAGGACTATCCATTGAGACCAATCATTTGAGTTTAATTTATGCGAATACAAAGGACCATCTAGTTCTATCAACACTATTATCATCGTCACATCACAATCACAATCATCATGTCAAGGCTCTAAACTCATCCGCTATGTTCATCCATGCAAATTTTAGTTAAATAATATCTGGGGTTTACAATTAAAATAGGATTTCAAATAATTTGTTCTAGGAACAAGTTCATAAAATATTTATTATGAAATATTTAGTAAGATATGTATTATTCAAGAAAACCTTTATAGAGATTCAATTCCTTCACAATCAACCTATCACAAATCTTGGGGCACTTGAAAAAATAATTTCATGCTTTAATTTAGCCTTACATATCTAGGTTGAAGGATGACAATCAAATTTGCAAGATCTTTTCTCCAATTACTTGGATCCCTAGTTTTTTTTCTCCTCTTCTTTGCCCTAATTCTCTAGTTAGAACATATAGGAGGGTGGATGAAAACCTGGAATGCCCCTCATAAAAATTTCAATCAACAGGAAAAATTAGAACTGTGATGGAGCAAGTTCGTGTTGCGGACTTGTTCCGCCATAATTCATTTTTTTACATAATATATAAATCACACCCATCAAATGAGTTTTATGTGTAAAGTATGAGAATGACCTATTTTTGGACATATTCGTGACATGGAGGTGTGGCGCACCTTGCTAGAAATCGCATTTTGCCCCAAAAAATTATCTTTTGCTCTGGTTGGCTTAAAAAAAACGAAACTACTTTTTCACTCAATATTTTGCACTAATCATGATTTACCCTTGGATTTGCCAAAACAATTGGGATGATGCACTACGTATAATATCTCATTTAGGAGTATTTTTGATAATTTTATTCCAAGGTGTAACATTAATAAATCAAAAAGCAAGAAACATAAATGTAGAACTTACTGAAATGAAATAAGTAAATAGCTAACTAAAATCTAATTGGACCCCATAAGCCCAAAGGCTACACATATACAAAACCTAAAGTCAATAACCCAAACAATACCTCGTAGGCCTGATAAGAATACAAAAGATGGATACAATTGTAACTCCCCGTAAAATAACCAAAATACCCCTAGAGGGAGGGTATTCATGTAATGCATCTTATATTACTCGTATGGAAAATTCGAGGCCAGATTTATGATCAACACAAAACATTGAGTGGGAAAATAATCTCAGTTGATTTTTAGAGCGACCTGATGAAAAGATAATTTTTCGATCCAAAGAATAAAACAATGTTGGTGCGCGAGGGGAGCGCGTCGTGCCTCCATCATGGGCCAAAACTTATATATTTTTGAAAATTTTCAATGGGATTAAGAAAACTCATTTCGAAACTTTTTCTAAAAATACACTATGCGCGGATTGGGTCTTTTTCCCGAGCTGAAAATTTCTAATTTTTACGAGGGGAATTCCGATTAATTCTCAACCCCTCCTAAAATCTATACACGATCTAATAAGTTTGTTTTGACGTAAAAAGGGTCTAAAACCCCATTCTAAGTCCTATCCCATAATCCGACAAGGCTAGGGCTTGCGGAAAGAGGAAAAGAGCTTGAGTTTGAGAGATTTGAGAAGAAATCCTTAATATGACTGATTGATAGCTTCATCCCAAGTATGTAAGGCTAAACTAAAAGCATGGGATTGTTCTCTTGTGTGCCCTATACATAGTCCAAGATGAGTTGATGGTTCAAGAGTCTACATACATGAATCTTTGACGGTTTTTATTAAAATTTTATTTGAAATTACATGTTTTTCTACGTTGGTGATCATCATACTATTTATTTTCTTAAATGGAACATTTTCATGAGAATTTGCATAACCCTACATGACAAATTTGGAAAGCATGCATAATGAACTTGAGAATTGAGTCTAGAGCCTTGAATTGAGATTGTCGATTGAGATGAGAGAATGATGATGAGTTAATAGAATTTGATTATCTTATGAGTCACTATAAATGAATTTCAGCGATGTGTCTATTCAATTATATCCTAATGATTGTTCTAATCTTTAGTCATTGATGAAAGGGTTAGAGTCCCTATGAGCTTGATTGATGAAAAGGTTAGAGTCATTATGAGTTGGTTGATAAAAGCGTTATAGTCCCTAAGAGTTGATTGATGATAGGGTTAGAGTCCCTATTAGATATCGATCAATGACAGGGTTCGAGTCCCTATGAGATTGGTTGCGATGGAGATTTTATGATGATTGAGTTTAGGAAGAAGTATCAAGCACCGAAAGAGTGAGAGTTAATTCGACTTGAACTCATCAAAATATGTCACCAAGTGTAGGTGAGGCTTAGAACCATCACATATATTATGGTTCCCTCGTGAGTACAGTCCCTGAAAACAATAGCGGACCTATTGAGTATTGGTTCCATGTTGGGTGAGCAATATGGTTTCAATCGTTCCCTACTTAGGAAGTTTGGGACGACTGTGGCAACATCAGCGAGATTGTTGTACATTCACTGGCTCATAAGTGATTGTTGTTGGATAAGAGAAACTCTCATAAATTTCCTACCTTGAGTACTCTGAGTTGAGAAGATATGAGATGAGAGGAGGTGAGCTCCTCTGAGATGAGATGAAATAAGAGGTGGTGAGATCCTTTGAGATGAGTTTGAGATGATTGATGAGTTTGAGTTGTTGACGGGTTACTTGCCTACTCTTTATTCCTGCATAAATAGACATTGGACAATTTGATGTCATTTGATGATTATTTTGAGTTGATGTTGTTTCCATATTATTCTACCTATTTCTATTTCACTCAGCTATTTTATACACCAGTACATTCCAAGTACTTATGTCCCCTTTGGACTGCATCGTTTTATGATGCAGAGGCAGGTACTAGAGATCTTCAACAGGCGCTCCGTTGAAGATCAGAGATTCGCAGCTAATTGGTGAGCCTCCCCTATCCCGTAGGATCCACTACTTTTATTTAATCATGCTTTAGCATTAGATTGGACTATTTTTTTTATTTTAATTAGGTAGCCACGGGTCTGTCATTGGCACCACATGATTAGTTATAGAGGTTTCATAGATGATGGTTGAACGTTGATTTTGAGATTGTGAGCTCGTTCTTTCTGCTAGCCTTCATTATTTTATATGATCTCTTGAGACTTTAGATGAGAAGTGTCCATTATTTACTTACATTTTCCGCTGTTCAATAGAGTTTATTGGATTGAATGATGTGATGCGACTAAGTGGTTCGCTTGGGGACTAGCAATAGTCTCTAAGGGCCAGTCGCGCTAAGGGTACCCTCCTGGGGCGTGACAAAATCGGTATCAGAGCACAAAGTTCAAGTGTCTTAGGGAGTCTATGAAGTTGTGTCTAGTAGATTCTTGTTTATGGGTGTGTGGTTGACCACATTTCATAAGTAGGAGGCTATAGGACATTAGGAATTGTTACACTTTCCTTCTCATTCCAATTTGTGTGATGGATTTAAACTCTATGAAAGCTCTCTTCTAATTTGAGCTCTACGCGTGCAGAACTGATAACATGCCTCCCAGAAGAGCCGTCAGAGAAGGGGACGTCCTACTAGGCAAGATATTAACCCACCTGAGCTTCAAGTACACGAGAAGCCTACGGACCAAGTTGTCCCTATTGAACAAGTCCCTTAAGATGAGGTCTCCAGTGTTGAGCAACGCCGGGCTATTCAAGCTCCATCCCAGGCTGTCGCAGCACCTATCGTGAGACAAGGAATGGGTAGACAACATGCTCATGACACCTCTACAGTCCGAGAATTTTTTAGGATGAATCCGCATGAGTTCATGGGGTCTTCATCCACTGAAGATCCTGAGAACTATGTGGAGGAGCTTGAGAAGGTGTTCTAAGTGATGCATGTGGCTGATGCCGATAGGGTTGAACTGGCTGCTTACCAACTAAAGGGTGTGGCAGGCTGTGGTTCGACTAATGGAAGAAAGGAAGAGGGAATGATGCTCCATGTTTGACTTGGGCAGTGTTTGAAGAAGCCTTCTTTAGATGATTCTTCCTAAGACAGAGAAGAGAAGCTAAGGTGAGAGAGTTCCTGAATCTGAAACAGGGCTCTATGAGTTTGCAAGAGTATGGGTTGAAGTTTACACAACTATATCGCTATGCTCCCGACATGGTTGCTGACATGAGGGAAAGGATGGGAATGTATGTTAATGGGTTGAATAGACGACCTAAGAGAGATGGGAGGGGAGCAATGCTTGTGAGTGATATGGACATTGGGCGACTGATGACATTTGTGCAACAAGCTAATGAGGAGAGACAACATGACAAAGAAGATTTCAGACGTAAGAAAGCTAAGACATCCAGCCATGAGGTTTGAAGGAAAGGTAATGCCAACTGAATTCTAGCACCATCAGCTTCTAGTGCACCTGTTCCTAGAGGCAGGTATGATCAGAGATATCAGAATATGGGAAATCACGAACCTCGATCGCAAGCTAGTGTGGCTCAAGGTTCTCAAGGTAAGCCACCGTATGATAAGTGTGGCAGGATACACTTGAGGAGATGTCATGATAGGAATGATGTGTGCTATAAATGTGGCCAAGAAGGTCATTACCAGAGAGATGTCCAAAGCGGGCTAACCAAGCTCAATCTACTACTCCATCCCTGCCAGTTGGAAGAAACTAGATGGGTACTACATCAGGTGCGAGCGGAGCAACAAACCACTTGTATTCTATGGGTAGTCGTTAAGATCAAGAGAAATCTCCAGATATTGTGACGAGTATTATTCGAGTCTTTACTTTTGATTGTTATGTTTTGATGGATCCGGGTGCCATATTGTCGTTTGTATCCCCTCATGTGGCCAGTGGATTTGGTAGAACCCCTAAGAGTCTTCTTGAACCCTTTGATGTTTCTACTCCTGTGGGTGAGTCTATTTGAGCTGAGTGAATCTATAGAGCTTTTGTAGTGTCCGTCCATCATAGGGATACTCTTGTTGATTTGGTTTAGTTGGAGATGGTTGATTTTGATTTGATTCTTGGCATGGATTGGCTACACGCCTGTTATGCCTCCGTTGATTGTAGATCCCGAACCGTTAAGTTCCAATTTTCGAATGAGCCGTTCCTAGAGTGGAAGGGTGATTCTGTTGCACCTAGAGGGAAGCTTATCTCATATCTTAGAGCTAGAAAGTTGATTTTCAGAGGTTGTATCTATCACCTCGTGCAAGTAAAATTTGATGATGTTGAGTCCGCAACTCTTGAGTCAGTCCCGATTGTTAATGAGTTTCTAGAAGTATGTTTTGATGATCTGCCTGGAGTCCCTCCTGATAGGGAGATTGACTTTGGGATTGATGTTCTTTCCGATACCCAGCCTATTTCAATTCCACCTTATAGGATGACCCCCCCGAGTTGAAAGAGAAATTGAAAGATTTGTTAGAGTAAAGCTTCATTGGCCAAGTGTTTCACCTTGGGGTGCTCCTGTCCTATTCGTGCAAAAGAAAGACGGATCCCTCGGGATGTGTATTAACTATAGGAAACTGAACAAGGTTATGATAAAGAATAAATATCCTCTTTCAAGGATAGATGATTTTTTTTACCAACTTCAGGGCTCCTATTGTTTCTCAAAGATAAACCTTAGATCTGGCTACCATCAGTTGAAGGTAAGGGAATGTAGCATTCCAAAAAGTCTTTAGGACTAGGTATAGCCATTTTGAGTTCTTGGTCATGTCCTTTGGGTTGACGAACACACCTGCAACCTTTATGGACTTGATGAATAGAGTATTCAGATAATATCTTGATATGTTTGTGATTGTTTTTATTGATGACATTTTGGTGCATTCGAGAAGTGGGGATGAGCATGCTAACCATCTCAGAGTTATCCTCCAAACTCTTAAGGACCATGAGTTCTATGCAAAATTCTCAAAGTGTGAGTTCCGACTTAAGTCAGCGGCCTTCCTAGGCTATGTTATTTCTTGCAATGGTATTCGAGTGGATTCCCAAAGGATCGAAGCGGTTAAGAACTACCTAAACCAACCTCTCCAACTAACATAAGAAGTTTCTTGGGGTTGGCAAGCTACTACCATATATTTATCAATGAATTTTCTTCTTTATCAGCACCATTGACTAAATTGACTCAGAAAAAGGTCAAGTTTCAGTGGTCCGATGAATGTGAGAAGAGTTTTCAAGAGTTGAAGATGAGGTTGACTACTGCACCGGTTTTAACCTTGCTCGATGGGACAACTTTGTAATTTATTGTGATGCTTCGAGGTTGGATATGGGATGTGTGCTGATGTAGAGGGGGAAAGTGATAGCCTATGCTTCCGGACAACTTAAGATTCATGAGAGGAACTATCCAAGCCATGATCCTGAGTTGGCAGCAGTGGTGTTTGCACTTAAAATCTGGCGCCACTACTTATATGGAGTGCATGTGGATGTGTTCACTGACCACAAGAGCTTGCAGTATGTCTTTAGTCAGAAAGAGCTCAACCTGCGACAGAGGAGATGGTTTGAGTTGCTCAAGGATTATGACATAAGCATTCTCTACCATCCAGGTAAAACTAACGTTGTTGCTGACGCTCTTAGAAGGTTGTCAATGGGTAGTAGAACCCATGTTGATGAGGGAAAGAAGGATCCATCTAAAGAAGTGCATCAATTGGCTCGATCGAGAGTTCAACTTGAGGAAAATAATGAGGGAGGATTTAATGTTCACAATGGGTTTACTTCATCCTTAGTTGCTGAGGTGAAGGAAAAGCAAGACCAAAATCCTGCCATACTCCAATAGAAGGTGGCTGTCCACAACCAGAAGGTGATGGTTTTCTCCCATGGGAGAGATGGAATGTTGAGATATCAGAATAGATTATGTGTTCCCCATGTTGATGGTATTCGAGACAGAATCATGGCTGAAGCCCATAACACTAGGTATTCCATTCATCCTGGCTCTAATAAGATATACCACAACTTAAGAGAAGTCTATTGGCGGAGTGGAATAAAGAGGGATATTGCTGAGTTTGTTTCAAAATGCCCGAATTGTCAGCAAGTCAAAGTTGAGCATCAAAGGCCATGTGGATTGGCTCAGAACTTTCAGATTCCGGAAGGGAAGTGGGTGATGATTAATATGGACTTTATTACTAGTCTACCAAGGTCTCGAAAGTAGCATGATTCGATATGGGTGATTGTGGATAGGATGACTAAATCAGCTCACTTCTTGGTAGTTAAGACAACTAACACTGCGGAGGAGCACACCAAGTTGTACATCTAGGAGATTGTGAGGTTGCATAGGGTTCCCTTGTCAATCATCTCAGACAAAGGAGCTCAATTTACCTCCCTATTTTGGAGATCGTTCCAGAGTGAACCTGAGCATAGCCTTTCATCCATAGACAGATGGTGAGGCAGAGCGCACAATTCGGACATTAGAGGATATGTTGAGAGCCAGTGCTCTTGATTTCAAAGGAAATATGGATGATCACCTATCATTGATTGAATTTGCATATAACAATAGTTATCATGCAAGCATTGAAGTGCCCCCTACGAAGCCTTGTATGGGAGGAGATGTAGATCACCGTTTGGTGGTTTGAGGTTGGATAAACGGAGTTAATTGGGCCTGATCTTGTCCACTAATTGATGGAGAAGGTCAAGGTCGTTAGAGAGAGATTAAAGACTGCCTAGAGTCGCTAGAAATCTTACACCGACATAAGAAGAAGAGACCTAGAGTTCGAGGTAAATGATTGGGTGCATTTGAAAGTATCACCTATGAAGGGTGTCCTAAGATTTGGGAAGAAGGGAAAGTTGAGTCCCCACTATGTTGGACCGTATCAAATTGTAAAGAGGATTGGGAAGGTTGCTTATGAGTTCGAGTTGCCTTTCGAGTTCGATGGAGTCCATCGGGTATTCCATGTGTCGATGTTGAAGAAATGCTTGGGAGATCCTGCCTTGGAGATACCTGTTGATAACATTGAAGTGAAAGATAGCTTGTCTTATGAAGAAGTTCTGGTTCAAAATCCTTGATCGTCAGATTTGTAAGTTGAGGAAAAAAGAGATAGCCTCAGTCAATGTCCTGTGGAGGAATCAATTTGTTGAGAAAGACACATGGGAAGCTGAGGAAGAGATGAAGGGAAAATATCTGCACCTATTCGTGCCAAATGATGAGAGTGTTGAAGACAAATTTCTTACCCTTTACAAAATTGATTTATCTATTCTATTGTCACTTTCTATTCCCGAGTCTGAGTAGTATAGATGGAGGTCAAAGAAGAGTCGAGAGTTTGTTTGATTGCGTTGAGTATTGAGATGAGTTTTGAGTCTTTTCGTGCCTTGATATCCACCTTTACTCATTATTCAAAGACGAATGATCTCAAAGGGGGAGATGATTTAACGCTCGGTAAAATTACCAAAATACCCCATGTGGAAAGGTATGCACGTAACACATCTTTCAATGCTCATATGACAAATTTGAGGCTTGATTTGTAATTAGCACAAAATATTGAGTGGGCAAATGATCTCGGTAGATTTTTAGAGCGACCCCATCAAAAGATAAATTTTTCGATCTGAAGCGGAATACAGTGTTGATGTGCGACAGGAGCGTGTCACGCCTCCATCATGGACCAACACTTATATTTTTGTCAAAATTTTCAATGAAATTGAGAAAACGCGTTCTGAAATTTTCTCTAAAAAGACATTGTGCGCGACCAGTCTGCATAGTAGACTAGGTCTTTTTTCGAGCTAAAATTTTTTAATTTTTACGAGGGGCATTCCGGTCGATTTCCAACCCCTCCTAAACTCTATACATAATCTAATAAGGCCATCTTAAAGCAAAAAGGGTCTAAAACCCCCATTTTAAGTCATATTCCATAATCTAAAAAAATTAGGGCTTTAGGAAAGAGTAGAAGAGCTTGAGTTTGAGAGATTTGAGAAGAAATCCTTGACATGAATGGTTGATATCTTCATCCCAGGTGTATAAGGCTAAACTAAAATCATGGTATTGTTCTCTCATGTGCCCCATAGATGGTCCTAGATGAGTTGATGGCTCAAGAGTCTATATACATGAACCCTTAATGGTTTTTCTTAAAATTTTATCTGAAATTGCATGTTTTTCTATGTTGATGATCATCATACTATTTATTTTCTTAAATTGAACATTTTCATGAGTATTCATCATACTGTTTATTTTCTTAAATTGAACATTTTCATGAGTATTTGCATAACCCTACATGAAAATTTTGAAAGCATGCATAATGAACTTGAGAATTGAGTCTAGAGCCTTGAGTTGAGATTGTCGATTATGATGAGAGAATGATGATGAGTTGATAGATTTATTATCTAATGAATCTTTATAAATGAACTCTACCGATGTGTCTATTCAATTGTTTCCTAATGATTATTCTAAATCTTGAGCCATTAATGAGTTTGATTGATGAAATGTTTAGAGTACCTATGAGCTTGATTTATGAAAGGGTTGGAGTCCCTATGAAGTGACTGATGAAAGGGTTAGAGTCCCTATAAGTTGATTGATGATAGGGTTAGAGTCCTTATCAGATACCGACCGATGATGGGTTTCGAGCCCCTGTGAGATTGGTTGAGATGGAGGTTTTATGAGCATTGAGTCATGGGAGGAGTATTGAGCACCGAAAAAGCGAGAGTTAGTCTAACTTAAATTCGTCAAACTACGTAACCAAATGTAGGTGAGACTTAGAACCATCACATATATTATGGTCCCCTCGTGAGTAACAGTCCTTGAAAGCAATAGCAGACCTATTGAGTACTGATTCCATGTTGGGTGAGCCGATATGGTTTTGATTGTTCCCTACTTGGAAAGTTTGGAATGGCTGTGGCAACCTCAGCAAGATTGTTGTACATTCACTGGCTCATAAGTGATTGTTGTTGGATAAGAGAAACTCTCATAAATTTCCTACCTTAAGTACTCTGAGTTGAGAAGAGATGAGCTCTTCTGAGGTGAGATGAAATGAGAGGAGTTGAGCTCCTTTAAGATGAGTCTGAGATGATTGATGAGTTTGAGTTGTTGATGGGTCACTTGTCTACTCTTTATTCTTCATGAATAGACATTAGACGATTTGATGTCATTTGATAATTATTTTGAGTTGATGTTGTTTCCACATTATTCTACCTGTTTCTGTTTCACTCAGCTATTTTACGTACCAGTACATTCCAAGTACTGATGTCTCCTTTGGACTGTATCATATTATGATGCAGAGGCAGATACTAGAGATCATCAACTAGCGCTCCGTTGAAGATCCGAATTCACAACTAATTGGTGAGCCTCCCCTATTACGGAGGATCCACTACTTTTATTTTATCATGCTTTAGAGTTAGATTAGACTATTTATTTTATTTTTAATTGGGTAGCCATGGGTCTGTCATTGGCACCACATGGTTAGTGATAGAGACTTCTTAGATGATGGTCGAACGTTGATATTGAGATTGTGACCTAGTTCTTTCTGCTATCCTTCATTATTTTATATGTTCTTTTGAGACTTTAGATGAGAAGTACCCACTACTTACTTATATTTTCCGTTGTTCAGTAGAGTTTATTGGATTCAATGATGTGATAAGGCTAAGTGGTTCACTTGGGGACTAGCAATAGTCTCTGAGTGCCGGCCACGCCAAGAGTACCCTCCCGGAGCGTGACAATAATTATAAAAGACAAGGGCATTCCCTACTAAAAAGCCATCCCAGAACTCAAACTATGGCTAAGGCGCTCTAAAAATCCCCAAATAAAATCACCATGTCAATATTTAAACCTGTTGAATAGGAATGATACAAAGATCAAATAGGCACTATTTCAAATATACTAGGGACTCGAATCATGGTTAAGGATTATGCCAAGACTAGAACTGAAGTGGGAAAGATACACGAAGAAAGTAAAAAAGGTTATGAAATATTCTAGTGACTCGAACTATGGCTAAGGAGATCTCCAAATAACTAGGCATGGAGGAGATGGTTGGCTTATAAGACAAACCAAAAGCATCTCTTATGTTATACAAATACCGATATCGTTTCCCTCTACCGATGAAACTTCCAACTGCAACCAGGGAATTTTCACAGATTTGCTTAAATAGAAAAGCTAATTTGAGATCATTTATCCATGAACGACATACACATGGGCCTTGAACCCCCAACATAAAATAAACTCTGGGCCTCAAATCCTAGTTAATGTACTCAAATCTCAAACCCTACTCAGATAGCAATAACACAGGACTCAAACATTGAATGAAGATTAACATAAGCAACAAGGGAGAAAAGGGAGGATTTCAAAAATGCCCTTTTTAGGGTATGAAATTACAAGCCATTACCAACTTTATTAAAATTACCAAATTTATACCAACTTTTATTAAAAAGTAGGAAAGAGAGTATTTTTTTTTATAATAAAGTTGATTAAAGTGTGATGTGATATGTGGTGAAAAGGAAGAATAAATTAATGATATTTAAAAGATTTAGAAGTTGGTGTTGGAAATGGGTTTCTTGTTTATTATTATTATTTTTTTATTATAGTTGACAAAGAAGTAGTATGTCCTTCCCAATTGTAGAATAAAATTTTCAATGTATAAACGTAATGTAAACTGTGAAATGATTGAACTACGAACCAAAAAATTTTGTGTTCACGAAAAAAATTAGTGTTACGTATAATTCATATTGTCGTAATAGAAAAAATTTACAATATAAAAATTTAATTGATAATACTATTTTTTATAAAAAAAAAATAAGAAGGTAATTGTAGCGAATTTCATGGAATTAAATATTTATTAATATGTTCCTACATATTTGTCTTATTCTACACAATTAAAAAAGGTAATGTTTAAATTATGGTATTTTAAAATATATTTATGGAAGATGTATTGAAAATAATTTTTAGAAGAAGACCCATCAAATCCATTTAATTGATTTGATGGGATTATGACAGCCTACAATCCCCCTATAAAGGGGAGGCCACATCAATGCGGTACGGTAGGGCCATTTGTCCTCCATTTTTTTCATGAAATTTTTTTACCCAAAAGATAAAATGGAGGGAATGTTTTTTGTGTATTTAATAAGTTATTGACCATGGACTTATTTCTTGGACACAAAAGGCTTGAAAAACAAAGGCTTTTCTTTGAACAATAACCATGAATACCGAAAGAGTGGTATCAATTTTATTGAAGTATGATGGGAGATGGGAGATAACAGGTATATTATTATATTATATACACTATATTAATTGCAACAATATTATATTATATTGAAGTTGGTGTCGCACATAGTCAGTTGGTGGTTTTCTTTGTTCAGTGACGTTGGTATGTAGATAAAAAAAAAACGGAATAGGTTGCTGTTTAACAAAGCTGTTGCATTTTTTTTTTGGTAGAGACAATGGTATGTGTAGTTGGTGAAAATGGTGATTTCCTTGTAAGACTGTATGGTATATTAATTGGAACATATTGGCGTTTAACAAGGCTGTTGCATTGAGTTTTTATTTGGTATAGGGCATGGTGTTTGTTTTTTGTTAAATGGTATGTTCGTTGTAAGACTGTATGGTATATTAATTGGAACACCTTGGTGTTTAACAAAGCTGTTGCTTTGTGTTTTTTATTGGTATAGACCATGGTGTTTGTAGTTGGTGAAATGGTATTTTCGTAGTAGTACTGAATGGTATACTAATTGGAACAGGTTGGTGTTTACCAAAGATGTTGCATTGGGTATTATTTTTGGTATAGGCAATGGTGTTTATTTAATGATTGGGACATTATTGGTGGTGTTGATAATGAATTTGGTGTGAATGCAGGTGACTACACCAATTACAAAATGGAAGGAATATTATATGATACTTCATCAAATTATGATGGTTTACTGCAGGTAATATCATCCCAAATAGGGTTAGACTTAAGAAGTGTTGAGTTGGTAATAAAATATGTCGTAGACGTGAAATTACCGCCGTTGAAAATACACAATGACATGGGGGTAAAGGTATATTTGGATCAAAGAAGGTTGGATCCTAATTTCTTCTCCAAATATCCATTGTGTGTGACATATAATACAAGAAATGTTGATCCACCACCACAGTTAAGAAATAATGAAATAGTGGTCCACAGAGAAGTAAACCCACCTGTTGACAATTGGGATGAAAGTGATGATGAGAATATGGAATTCCAAGAAGAAAATGAAGATCATGTAATAATCAAAAACAGTTCAATAGATGTTGTCATGGAAGGACAAATCTACTTGAACAAGCATATACTCATTGATGTTATGCAAAGATATGCCTTGGTGAGGCAATTCCAATTTAAAGTTGTACGTTCGTGTAAATCAAGGTATTATAATAAAAAGACATGCATAAAATTCTTAGTGTTGCAATATAGAATTCTTATAGATGGTTTGATTTGTTGTTATTTGTAGCTTTGCATTGACATGTGCAGATGAGAAATGCTCGTGGGGGGTGATGGTGTGTATGCATTCAAGTCAAAACTTGGCCTAGATGGCGAATGAAGGGTGCTAGCAAACCGTGGGCTCTTCCTCGGTGGTGTCACTTCCATGGTAATTTAGTCCTATTAAACACAAAGAATAATACCACAAATAAGAAAACCAGATAAACACCAGACACACATAAAAATAGTCAAGTCACATGCCCCCAAAAATACCATTTTGCATACCAAACAGCATACCAATTGCATACAAATTACATGCCCCCATAAAAATACCAATTGAGTACCAATATAAATACCAAAACCAGCATCCATGAAAAACAAAGACCACCCCACAACAGCATACCAAATGCATACCAATTACATGCCCCCAGAATAATACCAAATACATACCAATATGAATATCAAAACCAGCATCCATGAAAACAAGACCATCCCACAACATCATACCAAATGCATACCAATTGCATGCCCCCAAAAATATATACCAACTGCATACCAATATAAATACCAACAACAACAACCATGAAACAGTACCATCCCACAACATCATACCAAATGCATACCAACTGCATGCCCCCAAAAAATACCAACTGCATACCAATATAAATACCAACAACAGCAAACATGAAACAAATACCATCCCACAACATCATACCAAATGCATGCCAATTGCATGCCCCCAAAAAATACCAACTTCATACCACTATAAATACCAACAACAGCACCCATGAAACAATACCATCCCATAACCAAAATAACATGCCAACATAAATAGGAAAATACCCATGATGCATACCACCCCCATAGGGAAGAATCAGCAATACCAATTATGCCCCATCATAGTGTATAAGTTTCAACCACAATAGCATACCAATTGCATACCAATTTCATGCCCCCCAAAAAAACCCAATCGAATACCTATATAAATACCAAAAACAGCAACCATGCAACAAGCCAATCCCAAATACTTTAACATGCCAACATAAAAATGACAATAGCATGATGCAACCCAACCAAATTGCATACTAATTGCATACCATGATGCATACCATACAATTGCATGCCTAAAAAAAAACCAAATGCATACCAATAGAAAAACCCAAAAATTGCATACCACAAAAGCCTAGATAATGCCATATGACTGTGAAAAAAACAAATACATCACCCATCATCATGCTTAACACACAACCATGGAATAACTGCCAAAAATATATACCAAAAATTTCGACACAAACACATTAATGTCACCAATTACTCTTCTACAAATTGAAACAGATTGCATACCAAAGAGACCACAATTAATCACAATGTATGCCCGGTTTTCGTCGAATCTTTTTGATCACCTTCAAAAACAAACCGGAATTCCGTCTTAACATGATAAATAGTGATGCCCACCTGCAGAGCGTAGTCCCCAAGTAAGAGACGGCAAATGCTAAATACAATAACCCCCAATTTACCAGTTGCAATCCATAAAGAAAAAAAAAAGGGGCCGTGAACCCGATATTTCGCAATCACCATAACCAAAACCCACTGAAATAACAACAAGAATAGAAAAAACTGCAAAAAATAGTAAAAATAACAAAAAAACAGAGTTGTGAGAAAGGAAAACCACATTGGGTGCAAAAAATTCCAAAAAAACCGATATTTCGCAATCACCATACCCAAAACCCACTGAAATAACAACAAGAATAGAAAAAAAAGCAAAAAATAGGAAAAATAACAAAAAAAGGGAGTTGTGAGAAAGGAAAACTACATTGGGGGCAAAAAATTCCAAATAGAAAGGGATGAGATAATTCTTACAAGTAATTCAAAAAAACCATTACTTGAATACCGAATTCAAAATGAAAAAAAAAATTAAAAAAGAAGAAATACATACCTGTAAATCGCCGAAATGAAGGAGAGTTGTGAAGAAGAAGAACAACAATTTGTGATAAACAAAATAATAATACAAGAAAAGAAGATGAAAAATAAACTTTTAAGGACGTGATTAGACACGCCGGCTGACGGACCGGCGCGTCAATCAGTATAGTCGCGTCTGTCAGTGGCATTTATTATGGCATTAATGACACCTAGGTAATAATAAAACGTGTGAGGGAATATATGAGTGGAATTAATGCTTCTTGTAGAAATATAATACATTACCCAACGGATTAAAAGGTTCCTTCATTAAAAAAAAAAAATTGTTGCATTAAATGGCTCCATTAATGAGCCGCCTGACCGCATTTAATGCGGGTCAGGTCAAACACGCCAAGAATAAAAAAAAAGGAAAAATCGTTATTTTAATTAAAAAGTCAGAAATTTGGACTTGGTAAATATGTAAATTAGTTGGTAGATACGTAAATAAATTGGTAAACGTAATTTAAGGGGGCAAAGTTGTATATTTTCTTAAAAGTTTACTTAATTATTTATGTATTAGTTATTCCACTTTCTATAATGTCTTTATGTATTAGTTTCCTCATAACTTATATATGTATTTTTTTTTTAGAATCTCCATGATATATAACCGCAATCGCTACAATCTTTGCCACAATTTCTGCCCTTCAGGTGAGCACTTTGTGCGCATTGAGTAAACCTTCATTGTGTAATAGCTCGCAAATCATATAGAGAATGTAAATACACACTAGGCAAGTTTGGTACGACAGGCTCAACGACATTGAGGAGGGATTGATCCTGGGTCATCCATGTATCTAGTTATGTATAATTTTAAATTGTAAATATTAATTTTATGCATGAATAGTTTATTTCTTAACCAAATGTCCAACATGATATTACTATGCAGGAGGCAAGTAGCGACAATGAGGAATATTCAAATTCAACTATGTAGTCATTGAAATTACCATTAACCACTCTGAGTCAGCTCTAACTTAAAGCAAGTTGTTTCACACAAAAATACCTCTCAAACGCTTCTCAATAAAAAAGAACAATGTTTAATAGAGTGAACTAGATTGACATATAAAACTTTGATAGCTTGTTAAGTAGCAAGTATCTAAGCTCATTTCTCTGTACATTCCTTGCTCAAACTCTCACAAATGGTGATTGCTTATAGTATGCTCTGAAGATCTCAATAGAAGTGCGTATACCTCAATAAAATCATCGTGTATTTATAGGTAGGTTAAGTAGTTCAAACCAAACAAGGAAACAAATAATAAAACATCTTCTAGTTAATTACTTGGAGAAATCTGGCCATAATCCTTAGTCCAGCTCTAACTTAAAGCACTAGTGATTCATTTCTCTGATTAAAGGATCCTTGCAAATCCGACTAAACGACCATTCTTGAATGGTTGACAAAAGTGGCTTCCATGGTCGCGGTTTAGTTGATCTTTCTCCAATTCTGTACGAAGTTGTGTTAGTTGCAACACTTTTAGTTATGCAACTAAGCTTTCTAGCTACTGGAACCAAATCCACGGGAGAAACACTTGATTGAAAAAGTGATCGAGGCAACAAGTAGTAAATATGACCTTGTTCTAACATGGTATCAGGCTTTGAGGCAGCAGATAAAAGTTGGGCATGAGTGAAGACAAAGTGATTTTGGGATTTGCCCATGACTTCATGTACACTAATACGATGATCACTATCCTCCACATGACCATTCAAATGTACCACTCGAATAGTCTTCAGTATATCACAGGATCTGGGAGAAAAGCAACAATATGTTATTTTGTTGCTATTTCCTTATTTCTCTCTAATGTGAAGAGAAGGTGTCCTTTTATATAAGGGAAACATGGTAATGGGAAATAGTTGTGAAGATGGACGATACCCGCTATATCTATTTTGATGACTTATGATTCTATTTCTATTTGGATGACTTTAGAATTTACGATTTATAAGCATAAGTTATAAGTTATAAGTTTTGATTAAAAATATAAGCATAATTCATAAATTAGGAATATTTTGTTTTAATATTACATTTCCCGATTAATTATAAGAGATTAGTATTAAACTTTACTAGTAAAAATGTTCAACAAAATATTTTACAATTAGCTAAATATTATTACTTAAACCTTCAATATATGTTAACTTAAAAAATTGAGAAAAAAATTCGGCTAGTGGCTTGGTTTGGCTTGGTTTGCGTCACGCCCTGGGAGGGTATCCTAGATGTGGCCAACACTCAGAGACTATTGCTAGTCCCCAAGCGAACCACTCGGTCTCAAAACAATCATTCAATCATCAAATACAATGAAAATATTAGAATACGGAAAATAAGGTAATGCACATCTTAGTTACTTCTACATCAATGAATAAGAGTCGTAGGCCAATAAGAATCAATCTCGATATCTATGACATGATATAATAACAATTTTTAAGAAACTCAATTCAAAGAGGAAATAACCTCAACATCAAAACATTATCTTCTAGTCTATGAAGCCTCTACTTCTACAATCTGGGATAGTACCATGACAAGCCATAGCTACCACAAACTCAAAAGGCTAGCTCAAAACAAATGTAAGATAATAAATGGTATTCTCCAAAATGCAGGGGAGGACTCACTAATATCTGGAACTAGGGAACTCTGAACCTCAACGGTGCATCTGTTGAAGTCCTCTATCTCCTGTATCTGCATCATGAAACGATACATCGCCAAGTGACGTCCGTACGTGAAATATACGGTATGCAAAATGACTAAGTGAAACAATACATGCATAACTAACATGGGATAACATCAACTCGCAAGATACTCACTCATAATGACAAATGTCCATCTAAGGTAAGGGTAAGAAGTGGACAATAACTCATCAACATCAATCAAGACCCATACCATCAACTCAACATCAAAGTACTATCAGTGTGGAACCTAGTAGGAGTTTCTCTAACCGACAACCATCACCTATGAGCCAATGATGACACAACGAAGTGATGTCGTTGCCGCATCCATCTAGTACCTTGCCGGGGTAAAGTACATTGCATCAGTGAATCCATAAATAAAGAACATCATGTCATCTTTTAGGACCAAGGAAACATCCAATTTCACGATTCAATCCTCCCCTACGCTGGCACGTAGTTAATGAGTGCGAGTGGGACTTACTTTTACTCATTTCGGTGCTCAATACTCCTCTCAGGACTCAACATGCTCATAAGACATCAACACTAGGATTGCTCATCATTTAGTCTCAATTAGACATGGTACATCAACTCGTCTCATCAACCATCAACTCTTAGATTAGGAACAAATCTTTTAGAATGAATTCATACTCTTTAAGACTCCATGAACATCAATTTTACTCAACATCATCATCAACATTCTCATAATCGGACCACAATCATAAACCACAAGCAGATTCATACCATCAAGGCTCTAGACTTATCCCCTAAATTCATTCTTGCAATCTTTAGTAAAATAACATATAAAGTTTCTTAAATAATTCATGAAAGCCATTTATGAAGTAAATCAAGTTTGTGATGAGCATCAACCTAAGAAAATACATAAAATAGGTATAATTTTTCAATAGAATACTCAAGAATTTCACAAATGGAATTAATTACATTCAACTATCAGCTTAATTCAATCAAGGGGGCACATGGAAGAACAATTTTATGCTTTAAATTAGCCTTACATACCTGGATTGAAGCTTTGAACAATCGACCTCAAGAACTCTCCTCGAATTCCTCAATTTTTATGCTCCTTTTCTCTCCTCCTTAGCCCTTGTCTTTTTCAAGGACTTACAATAAGGTTTTAAATCCTTTTTATACTTAAAATGGTCTGTTTTGATCATATATTAAGTTCAGGAGGGGTTTAAAAGGTCTAAAATGCCCCTCACAAATTTCGAAAAAAGTCTATCTCGGGACATGGGGTCCGTGATGCGGATTGGGTTTATTTTTGGTATTTTTCGTCGAAAATTCTCTGAATGAGGTTTTTAATCTCGTAGAAATTTTTTAGAATAAAACTAAGTGTTGGTTCGCGACAGGGGTGTGTTGCGCCCCTGTCGCACACCTATACTAGTTCGCGTTTTTGCATTAAAAAATTACCTTTTTATCCGGTTGCTCTAAAAATCAACCAAGACCACTTTTTCGCTCAATTTTTCATGCTGATCGCAAATCCAACTTCAAATTTGCTTTCAGAGCATGGAAAGACACGTTATATGCACATCTCTCTTCTAGAGGCATTTTGGTTATTTTGCCGAGTGTTACATTATCTCCCCTTTGGGATCATTCGTCCTCGAATGATGAGCAGAGGTGGGTGTGAAAGCATGAATAGATTCAGTACTCATCTCAATACTCACTCAACAACTCAACCTCTCGACTCCTCATAAACTCTACTTAGACTCAAGAATGAACACATCAACTGAAGAATAGAAACATCAATTAAGTCAAGGATAGGAACATTACCTTCAAAATTTTCCTCATTGGGCATTAAAAGGTGCGGGTACTTGGCTCTCGTATCCTCCTTATCTTCCCACGTGGCTTCCTCAATGAATTGATTTCTCCACAGGATTATGACTAAGGTGATCTCTTTGGTTCTCAACTTGCGAACCTGACGATCAAGGATTTGGAATGGAATCTCCTCATAGGACAAGCTATCCTTTACTCCAATACTCTTTAAGAGGATCACCAAGGTAGGATCTCCCAAGTACTTTTTTAACATCGAGACGTAGAACACCAGATGAATTGTGTCTAACTCAGCAAGCAACTCTAACTCATAAACAACTTTCCCAATCCTCCTTAAAATCTGATTAGGGCCAATATAGCGAGGACTCAATTTCCCCTTCTTCCCAAACCTCATGACACCCTTCATGGGTGACACCTACAAGTACACCCAATCACTCATCTCGAACTCTAAGTCTCTTCTCCTTACATCAGTGTAAGACTTTTGGCGACTCTGTGCAGTTTTCGACCTCTCTTTAATGACCTTAACCTTCTCCATTGATTGGTGAACAAGATCAGGTCCAATCAACTTGCCTTCTCCAACCTTGAACCACCCAATCAGCGATCTACATCTCCTCCCATGCAAGGCCTCATATGGGGCCATTTGAATGCCTGCATGATAACTATTATTATATGCAAATTCAATCGATGGTAGATGGTCATACCAATTCCCTTTGAAGTCAAGGACACAGGCTCTCAACATATCTTCTAATGTCTGAATGGTGCGCTCTTCCTGGCCATCTGTCTGTGGATGAAAGGTCGTACTCAAATTTACCTTGGTACCCAATCCCTTCCGGAAAGATCTCCAAAATTGGCAGGTAAATTGAGCTCCTCTTTCCAAGATGATGGACAAGGAAACTCCATGCAACCTCACAATCTCTTGGATGTACAACTTGTCATACTCCTCCACAGTATTAGTCGTCTTGACTGCTAAGAAGTGAGCTGATTTAGTCATCCTGTCCACAATCACCCATATTGAATCATGCTGCCTTCGGGATCTTGGTAGACAGGTAATGAAATCCATGTTAATCATCTCCCACTTTCATTCTGGAATCTCAAAGTTCGATGCCAATCCGCTTGGCCTTTGATGCTCAACTTTGACTTGTTGGCGATTCGGGCACCTGGAAACAAACTCAACGATATCCCTTTTCATTCCACTCCACCAATAGACTTCTCTCAAGTCGTGGTACATCTTGGTAGAGCCATGATAAATGGAGTACCTAGATCTATGAGCTTCAACCATGATTCTCTCTCGAACACCATCAACATCGGGGACACATAACCTACTTTGGTATCTCAATACCCCATGTCCCCCTTTAGAGAAGACTATCACTTTCTGTTTGTGGACACTTCCTTCAATTGGAGTATGATAGGATCTCAATCTCACTTCTCTTTTACCTCTGCTACTAGGGATAATACAGACCCAGGCCAAACATTGACTCCTCCCTTGTCATTCTCCTTGAGTTGAACTCCTAATCGAGCCAATCTATGCACTTCCTTCACTAGCTCTTTCTTTCCTTCCTCAACATGGGCTGTGCTACCCATTGACAACATGCTAAGAGCATCAACAACATGTTAGCTTTACCTGGGTGGTAGAGGATGCTCAAGTCATAATCCTTGAGCAACTCCAACCATCTCCTCTGTCGTAAGTTGATATACTGCAAACTCTTGTAGTCAATGAACACATCCATATGCACTCCATACAAGTACTGGTGCCAAATTTTAAGTGCAAACACCACTGCCACCAATTCAAGATCATGGGTCAGATAGTTTCTCTCATGAACCTTAAATTTCCTAAAAGCTTAGGCTATCGCCTTCCCCCTTTGCATCAAGATACAACCCAACTCAACTCTTGACGCATCATAATATATTAAAAAATCATTCATCCCATCGGGCAAAGTCAAAATAGGTGCAGTATTCAATCTAGTCTTCAACTCTTGGAAGCTCTTCTCAAGATCCTCAGACCACTGAAACTTGACCTTTTTCTGAGTCAATTTGGTCAGTAGTGTGTATAGGGAAGAAATCCATCAACGAACCTGCGATAGTAGCCTGTCAACCCCAAGAAACTTCTTATATCAGTTGGAGAGGTTGGTCTTGGCCAGTTCTTAACCGCTTCAATCTTCTAGCCATCTACTCGAATACTATCACCCAAAATAACATGGCCTAGGAAAGCCATTGACTTGAGTTAAAACTCACATTTTGAGTACTTTGCATACAACTCACGATCCTTAAGAGTCTGAAGGACAACTCTAAGGTGATTGGCATGCTCCTCATCATCCTTCGAATACACCAATATTATCGATGAACACAATTACAAACATGTCAAGATAGGGTCTGAAGACTCTATTCATCAAGTCTATGAAGGTTACAGGTGCGTTCGTCAACCCAAAGGACACGAACAAGAACTCAAAGTGTCCATATCTAGTCCAGAAGGTTGTCTTTGGAATTTCACAGTCCCTCACTTTCAATTGATGGTAGCCTAATCTGAGGTCTATCTTTGAGAATCATGAGGTACCCTGAAGTTGATCAAACAGTTCATCGATCCTTGGGAGAAGATATTTATTCTTTATCGAGACCTTGTTCAGTCGCCTATAATCTATGCACATTCTGAGAGACCCATCTTTATTTCGCTCGAACAGGACGGGAGCACCCCAAGAAGAAACACTTGGCCACATAAAGCCCTTCTCTAACAAATCCCTCAATGGCTCTTTCAACCTTTTCAACTCAGCGGGGGCCATCCTATAAGGTAGAATTAAGATAGGCTGGGCATCGGGAAGAACATCAATCCCAAAGTCAATCTCCCTATTAGGAGGGACTCCAGGTAGATCCTCAAGGAACACTTCAGGAAACTCATTCTCAATTGGGACTGACTCAAGAGTAGGAGGCTCAACATCATTAGACTTAACTCGCACAAGATGGTAGATACAACCTTTAGAGATTAGTTTTCTAGATTTTAAGTAGGAAATAAACTTACCCTTAGGTGCAATAGAACTCCCCTTCCACTTTAGGACCAGTTCATTCGAAAATTAGAACTTAAAAATTCGGGTCCTACAATATATTGAGGCATAACAACCATGAAGCCAATCCATACCAAGGATCACATCAAAGCCAACCATCTCCAACTCTACCAAGTCATCCAAGATATCCCTATGATGGACGGATACTACACAATCCCTATAGACCCTCTCAGTTAGGATAAACTCACCAGTAGGAATGGAAATAGTATAGGGTTCAAGCAAATACTCTGGAAGAATCTCAAATCTATTAGCCACATAGTGAGTTACAAACGATAGAGTGGCACCCAGGTCAAGCAATGCATAACAATCATAAGTAAAAACGTGAAGGCAAACCCATAACAACATTTGGCGCAACCTCTTGATCGTGTTGATTACCCATTGCATATAGACGGTTTGTCTCGCCTACCGCCAGCTTGGATATAGAGGACTGTGCTTTATTACTTCCATCACCTCGTCTTCTTATAGGACATTCATTCTTGAAGTGACCTGTCTGTCCACATATATAACAAGCGTTTGTGCCCTCATAGCACACACCTAGGTGAAGTTTGCCACACTTGCCACAGGGTGGCTTTCCTCTCGAACCTTCGGTCATGCTAGCTTGGGACTGAGAATCCTGAGTCCTAAAATTCTGGTGACCATAAGATTTCTGATCATACCTATTTTGTTGGATGGGCGCACTTGCTGCAGAGGGAGCACAACTAGATGACCCTTTCTGAAAGTAAGTTTTATCACCCTTATTCTGCTTATGTTGGCTAGGCTCATGCCTTGCTGATTTAGCTTTCTTGCTCAGTTGCTCTTCTCTATCCTTCTGCTTATCCTCCTTAGTTTGCTGGGCATAAACCATAATTCTGGAGATGTACATACTTGGGATCTGCAATGCTGCCTTGCACTCTTTCTTTACATGCCTGCCCAATCCAGACAAAAATTTTCTCTTTCTCGCCCTCATATCCTGGACCATCTTTGGGGCATGCCGAGACAACTGAATGAACTTGAGGCTGTACACCTTGACAATCAACTCTTCTTGCTTCAGGTTCACGAACTCATCAACCTTTGCCTCCCTTAGCTTTGGGGGAAGAAGTGATCGAGGAAAGCACTCTCAAACTCATCGCACTTAGCAGGCTCAACATCCTCACCTTGACTATCTTTCCATTAGTTATACCAAACGTTCGCAACAATCTTAATATGATAGAAGGCAAGCTCAACTCCCTCAATCTCATTCGCATGCATAACCCTCAGAACCTTGCACATCTCACAATAAAGTTCTTTGGGCCTCCTCAACCTTTGACCCCGTTTAGACTGGCAGGTTCATCCCTGAGAAATCTTTGAGCCTGGTTGCAGTTGTGGGCTCTTGGGAGATGGAACTAGGGGCCTGGGGACTTCATATATTACTCTGGGAGGCCACTAGTTGGGTGAGCATAGCAGTGACTCCCTTGAAGTCTGCCTTTGAGGTGGAGGCTGATTGAGCATGAGGCACCTGTGGAATCTCAGCAGCTCTGGCAAGTCGACCCCGTCTCCTTGTCCTAGTCTGAGTAGAGACCTTTGGTGGGGAATTCTCAGTGTTTGGGGTTGTGGCATCTCTTTGGGAAGAAGTACATTTAGGAGGCATGATCTGCAAACATGTAATGCACAAATTAGAAATGAGTTTTATAGAGTTAAACTCTATCGCACGAACTCAGAATATAGAAGAAGTGTAACCATTCCTAATGACCTATAGCCTCATGTTTATGAAGTGTGGTGCACAACACACATATAAACAAGACTCTACTAGACACGACTTCATAGATTCCCTAGGTCAGTTGAACTCTTTGCTCTGATATCAAGTTTGTTATGCCCTCGGAGGGTACCCTAGATGTGGCCGGCACTCAGAGGCTATTGCTTGTCCCGAATTGAACCACTCGGTATCAAGACAGTCATTTAATTATCAAATACAACGGAAAATATTAGAATAAGGAAGATACGGAAGTGGGCATCTCAGTTACTTCTACATCAATGAATAAGGGGCGTAGGACAATAACAATCAATATTGACATCTATGACATGACATAATAACAATTTGTAAGAAACTCAATTCCAAGAGGAAAGTATCTCAACATCAAAATATCATATTATAGTCTATGAAGCCTCTACTTCTACGGTCGATGTTGGCACCATGACAAGCCATGGCTACCAAAAACTCAAAAGACTAGCTCAAAAAAAAAATGAAAGACAATAAATAGTATCCTCCGAAATACAGGAGAGGACTCACTAATATCTAGAACTGGGGAACTTTGAACCTCAATGGTGCATCTGCTGAAGTGATCTATCTCTTGTATCTGCATCATGAAATGATGCAATGGTGAGTGGCATCAATACATAAAATGTACGGTATATAAAATGGCTAAGTGAAACAATACATGCATAACTAACATGGAATAACTCGCAAGATACTCACTCATAATGACAAATGTCCATCTAAGGTAAGGGTAAGAGTAGAAAATAACTCATCAACATCAATCAAGACCCATACCATCAACTCAACATCAGAATACTATCAGTGTGGAACCTATCTAGGAGTTTCTCTAACTGACAACCATCACCTATGAGCTAGTGATGATACAACAAAGTGATGTCGTAGCCGCATCCATCAAGTACCTTATCGAGGTAAAGGATATGGCATCAATGGATCCACAAATAAAGAGCATCAAGTCCTTTTTTGGGACTAAGGAAAAATCCGATTTTACGGTTCAATCCTCCCCTACGCTGCCACATAGTTAATGGGTGCGAGTGGGACTTACTCTTATTCATTTCGGTGCTCAATACTCCTCCCAGAACTCAACACGCTCATAAGACATCAACATCAGGATTTCTCTTTATTTAGTCTCATTTGGACATAGTACATCAACTCGTCTCATCAACCATCAACTCTTAGATTAGGAACAACGTTTTATAGAATTAATTCATGCTCTTTAAGACTCTATGAACATCAATTTTACTCAACATCATCACCATTATTCTCAGAATCAGGACCACAATCATAAACCACAAGCACATTCATACCATCATGGCTCTAGACTCATCCTCCAAATTCATTCTTGCAATGTTTAGTAAAATGACATTTAGAGGTTTCGTGAAATAATTCATGAAAGCTATTTATGTAGTAAATTAAGTTTGTGATGATCATCAACCAAAGAAAATACATAAAATAGGTATAATTTTTCAATAGAATATTCAAGAATTTCACATATGGAATTCATTACATTTAACTATCAACTTAATTCAATCAAAGGGGCACATGAAAGAACAATTTTATGCTTTAAGTTATCCTTACATCCATGGATTGAAGCTTTGAGCAATCAACCTCAAGAACTCTCCTCGAATTCCTCAATTTTTACGCTCATTTTCTCTCCTCTTCAGCCCCTAGTCTTTTTCAAGGACTCAGAATAAGGTTTAAAACCATTTTTATGCTTAATACGACGCGTTTTGATCATATATTAAGTTCAAGAGGGGTTTGAAAAGGTCTAGAATGCTCCTCACAAAATTTAAAAAAAAATAATCTCGGGTAATGGGTCCACGACATGGGCTAGGTTTATTTTCAGTATTTTTCACCGAAAATTCTCCGAACGAGGTTTCTGATTCTCGTAGAAAATTTTAAGAATAAAACCAAGTATTGGTCTGCGATGGTGGCGCGTCGCGATTCTGCTGAATACCTACACTGATTCGCGTTTTCACATTGAAAAATTACCTTTTGATCCGATTGCTCTAATAATCAACTGAGACCACTTTTCCACACAATTTTTCATGCTGATCGTAAATTCGGCCTTGGATTTTCCATCAGAGCATGGACACGTTACACACACATCTCCCTTCTAGGAGTATTTTGGTAATTTTGCTGGGTGTTACAATTTGGTATTAAAAAAATCCGACTATAGTTTGTTTAGTTTAGTTTAAACTTAAAAATATCAATTCGAGACCTAATTAATATGATATTATATGTATAATTTTAAAAATTTATTTTATACATAAAAAAAATTGCTTTTGAAAAAATTTATAAATATTTTGATACTTTTTATAGTTTTTATTTTTTAACATATTATTTCAACAATGAAATGATGATTTTTCTAACTTATGTCTAATATTATTTAAAGATATTCAACTTGCCAAAAATTATCTCCTTAACCGTAAAACATGAAGTTTAAAGTTAAATTGTTACTAGAAATATAAGTATTATCACTTTTTTCGTTAATTGACTATCAAAACAAGTATCACATAAATTGAGAAAAATAGAGTATCAATTACTATTTTTATTATATTAATAATTAATGTTATCTGTCATTATCTAATTAATAACCAATTATGTAAATGTTTTTAAATCATCACTATATATAACTTAAACTAGTGGCTTCATCTTTTTTTTTCCTTTGAAAAAAAGAACAAAAAATGTGGTATTTTATTTGGGAACACATCCATGAGACTTGGGAGACCAAAATCACGATAGGATGTTAGGTAGAAATTCACAAATATGTGACAAAGGTTGAAAGACTTTGAATCTATAGAGGAATACTTGGCTAAAAATAGTTAAGACTTGTTCTAAAAGATCATGGAATAAGACAACAATGTCATGATTGTGATGAATTAATAATAAAATTACGAGGCAACAAAATGTAGAGACAGAAGATGATGAGACAAACTTTATTTCTCTTGAAATTGATGTATAGATGAACTAGCTTAGTGTTTTAGAGTGAATAGGTTAAACACTTTAATTTTGACAAGTTTTTTGTTACGATCTGTTATTGAGTGTGTTCACACTTGTCAAAACCCACCAAGACAAGTCAACTTAAACAAGATATAACACAATAAGGCAGAAAATAAAGTGGAAGTAACAACCAAAATCAATAAAGATAAGTAACAAGGGGAAAGGATCCACAATCTAAAAACCAACACAAGACTGGTGTCACATGTACAAACTTCTACTACAAGTGAAATTGAAGGAAAATATACAAGTCTCAATTGTCTTTGGTTCTCAAATAGAACAAAAATAGTAAGAAGTCTGAAGAGACCGCCGAAATGGACAAGTTACTATCTACCGGACTATTTTAAAGCTCTATCCAAAATAAGAATAAAGCATCTCAGAACCGGGGTTACAACCTACACACAAATATAGAAGCAAGGGTGAGTATTAAACAACGTGTTGCCCAACAAGAAGATCTCAAAATAGGTAGAGAGTGAAGCATATGTGATACTCCCTCCACATCAATCAAACCTCCATACTACCACCTGCACTCAGAAAAGCCAGTATACAAAATATACATATCCACAATGCAAGTATATTGTTGTAATGTATGCGCACACTCCACTCAGGGACTTAGTCCTACACACACACTCAATATAATAGTAAACTGAATAGTAAAAACAAATAGTAAGAACACAAAATTTTATGTGAAAAAACTCCTTCCTCAAGGGAGAAACAACCACGACCCATTCCACATGATTTTCAAAACACAAAATCCACTAAGATGCAAGAGCAATGTAGTCAAATACAATCAATTGTTTATTTGCACTACTCCTCTCCACCCCTATCTTGTAATAACTCTATTACAATACTTAGAGCATAACAATTCTCTCAAGCAGTCTACACTACACTCATACCTGATTAATGTGGATTTCTATATAGGGGTTCAAAGGTCACAACAAACCAAGAACCCTAACTATAGAAGACTAGAACAAATTGTAACTCTTGGTGAAAAATTATCAAAAAACCCCTAGATAAGAAATGATCACATAACGTGCCTTCCCAAATTCCAATCGCAAATCCGAGGCCGGAGTTGTGATCAGCACAAAAAATTGTGTGGGATAATGATCTTGTTTTATTTTTAGAGTAACTGAATCAAAAGATAATTTTTCGATATAAAAATTCTATTCTAGAAAAGTGCTCGACATGTCCGCATCGCGTACTTATCGCAGATTTACACTTGGATGTGATTCCCATATTTTCAACATGATTAGAAAACTCTATCAGAAAATTCTCAGCAAAAAACCAAGAAAATTGACCAAGTCTGCCACGTGAACTTGGTACTCCGAGGCGAAATTTTTCAGTTTTTCACGAGGGACATTCTAGACTTTTTCCAACCTCTCTTAAACTTAAAAACGATCAAAGTAGGTCGCTTTGAGCATTATAAGGGTTTTTGTACCCATTCTTAAGTTTTTCTGAAATTTTAACGAAGACTAGGGCTAAGGAGAAGAGAGGAAGAGCAAGGATTCAAGAGAATTGAGAATGAAATCTTGCTAGATTGATTGTCAAACTCCATACTTGGTATGTAAGACTAAACTAAAATATTGGAATGTTCTTCCATGTGCCCCTATTTATGGTAATACAAAGATTGTGAAAGTGTTGATGTCACGCCCTGGGAGGGTACCCTTGGCGTAGCCGGCACTCAGAGACTATTGCTAGTCCCCAAGTGAACCACTTAGCCTCATCACATCATTCAGTCAAATAAACTCTACTGAATAATGGAAAATATAAGTAAGTAATGGACACATCTCATCTAAAGTCTCAAAAGAATATATAAATAATGAAGGCTAGTAGAAAGAAATAGCTCACAATCTCAACATCAACGCTCGACCATCGTCTATGAAGCCTCTATCACTAATTATATGGTGCCAATGACAGATCCATGGCTACCCAAGTCAAAATAAAAGAAATAGTTCAATCTAACTCTAAAGCATGATGAAATAAAAGTAGTCGATCCTCCGGAGTAGGGGAGGCTTACCAAATCAGCTTCAAATCTCAAATCTTCAATGGACCGCCTGTTGATGATCTCTAGTCCCTGCCTCTGCATTATAAAACAATGCAGTCCAGAGTGAACATCAGTATTTGGAATGTACTGGTTTATAAAATAGTTGAGTGAAACAGAAATTGGTAGAATAATATGGAAACAACATCAACTCAAAATAAACATCAAAATAACCTCAAGTCATCAAATGTCCATCTATGAAAGAATAAAGAGTAGACAAGTGACACATCAATAACTCAAACTCATCAATAGTCTCAAACTCATCTTAAAGCTCATCTCAGAGGAGCTCACCTCCTCTCATCTCATCTCAAAACTCATCTTAGAGAAGCTCACCCTCTCTCATTTCATCTAGACTCGGAGTAAGGTAGAAACTTTATGGGAGTTTCTCTTATCCGACAATACTCACTTATGAGCCAGTGAATGTACAACAATCACCCTGATGTAGCCACTGCGGTTACAAACTTGCAACGAACACTAAAAAACCATATCAGCTCACCCAATATGGAGTCAAAACTCAATAAGTCCTCTATTGTTTCAGGGACTATAACATAAGGACCTATTCGACTTTAACAGACTTAATCCATAGAATGAGAACCTGTCCGACTCTAACGGACTTAGCCCTCCTGTGAGAACTTGTCCGACTTGAACGGATTTAGCCCTCAGGATAGGGACTTGCTGACTCTAACAGACTTAGTCCACTCCTACGTTTGGCGACGTAGTTAATGAGTTCGAGTGGGACTCACTCTTACCTGTTTTGGTGCTCGATACTCCTCCCATGACTCAATGCTCATAAATCCTCCTTCTCCACCAATTTCATAGGGACTCGAATCCCGTCAACATTGGTATCTCATAGGGACTTTAACCCTTTCATCAATCATATCATAGGGACTTTAACCCTTATATCAAACATCCCATCAATGGCTCAAGATTGTATAACAATCATTAGGAAACAAGTGAATAGACACATCGGTAGAGTTCATTTATAGGGACTCATAAAACAATCAAGATTTCATCAACTCATCATCACAATCAACAATCTCAACTCAAGGCTCTAGACTTAATTCTCAAGTGCATTATGCATGCTTTTTAAATTAGTCATGTAGCGTTATGCAAATTCTCATGAAAGTATTCAATTTAAGAAAACAATTTGTATGATGATCATCAACATAGAAAACATGTAATTTCAAAATATTTTTCAAGAAACACCATCAAAATTCATGCATGTTGACTCTTCATCATCAACTAATCTACGACCTCTATGAGGCACATGAGAGAACAATCCCATGTTTTTAGTTTATCCTTACATACCTGGAAAGTTGATATTACATCGAAATTTGATGAATTACTAGCCTTTTTGGAGAAAGTCTTCAATCTCGGTAGTTCTTTTAGAGTGGAAGAACTTGAAAAGATATTGATTGAAGGGCTTCTATTTGATTCTTGATTTCTTATCTTAGAATCTTTAGACTTCTTGATGAATAACCCTAATTCTTGAAAAAGAAGAATAAAGGAATCCTCTCTTAGAATTCTTGAATTCGTTTTATTGAAATCCTAGGTTATGATTTAAGACTCTATTAGAGATTCATGAATAGATGAAGAAATTTGGATTGGATAGATTGAAATTCATGAAGAATATCTTACCTAGATGATGAATTTTGTAAGCTATCCTTAACTTGATGATTCTTGAGCGTTTATGTTTAGGAGAGAAGGAGAGGGTTTTAATTATGAAAACTGACGTCTTATACATTTTGGGACCTTAAATAGACTCCCAAAGGTATTTGGATAAAAGTACGCTCAAAATAAAATAAAAGGACATCATTTAGATTATCCAGGAAGGGTTCACGATAAGTCCGCGACGCGGCGTCGTCGCGGATATTCAGACAACTCTGCAGGTCTTCAGTAAAATGGTCATAACTTTCTACTCTGAACTCTGATTAAGGCGAAATAAGATGCATTGGAAAGCTAATTTAAGGAACTTTAATTCTATAAATTAAGGGTCACCTAACTCATTATACTTAAGGAGATATTGTCATTTGAATTAGACTCTTCTATCATCTCATACGAAAACTTAGCCGGTAGAATTTCTTTGGACTCGACTTAATGTGAAAGATCCTTTATCATCTCCAATTCTATTCCCACTCTAAGAAATCGTCTTTAACATTTGTGCTTCTTTAAGAATCATCAATTAAAACCTATATCATATGAAGGATGACTCGATCTTAGCTTAGAAAAAAATTAGGGTGTTACAGTTGAGTCTTTATGCATGTTTTCTTGAAAGGTTTTCTTATAAATTGTATATTCTAAGTATTTTACATGCTTGATGATCATCATAAACTTAATTTTAGTGATTAAATACTTTCACGAGTGATTGCATAAATCCTATATATTATTTTATAAAAGATTGCATGAATGAACCTAGGGATTGAGTCTAGAGCCTTGATTTAACAATGTTGATTGTGATTGTGATGTGAGCATGATGGTAGATTGATAGAACTTGATGGCCCTAATTAAGAGCGTGCATATGATAGGTTGACATAACTTGATGGTCCTGTGAGTATTCATAATTAAACTTTAAAGATTAGTCTAATTGATTGTTCTCCTAATGATTGGTCTAAGCTATTTTGTGAGATGGGTTAAGAACTGAGTTAATGAGATGATTGATATGATAGGCCAGAAGGTCCGATTGTGATAGAAGTGATGGAATGATGAGAGTCTTTATGGGACTAATTATTATGATTGATTGATATTGATTGTTTTATGAGCATTGGGTATTGAGAGGAGTATCGAGCATCAAATTGAGTGAGAGTACGTCCCACTCGAACTTAATAACTACGTCTCCAACCGTAGGAGTGGACTAAATCTGTGAAAGTTGGACAAGTTCCCATTTTTAGGACTAAGTCCATTAAAGTTGAACATGTCCCCATTTTATTATCCTGAAAAAGTAGGACTTGACTGATTGGTTGGCTGAATCTACTATGGATTCAATTCTATCTTACCCCGACAAGGTATTGAATTACTATGGCAACATCAACGAAATTGTTGTACATTCACTAGCTCATAAGTAATTGTTGTCAGACAAGAGAAACTCCCAAATAGGTCCCTTATTGATTGTATGCTTTTCGGATTTGATTTGATTCAGATCGGATTGGATGGTATTGATAGGTCATTGTCTACTCTTTGTTCTTGCTTTAGATAGACTTTTGAAATTCTGATTGAGTAATTTCTGAGTTGATGTTATCCTGTATTATTTTACCTATATATATTTACATTCAACCATTTTACATACTCGTACGTTTTGAGTTTTGACATCCATTTGGACTGCATCATTTTATGGTGCAAAGACAAGTACTAGAGATCATCAATAGGCACACCGTTGAGGATCTATTGCAGTCAACTGAGTTGGTGAGCCTCCCTTATTCCGGGGGATTCTTATTTCTATTTCCATCTAGCTATTAGAGTCAGACTTTAGACTAGCTTTATTTTGAATTGAGGTAGCCATGGGTCTATTATTGGCACCAATTGATAGTGATGGAGGCTTCATAAACTAGAGTCGATTGTTGACTGGTTATTATGTTGAGCTAGTTTCTTTCATACTAGTCTCACTATTTTGATATGACTATGTAAAACTATGATTGTCCACCTCCTTTTTCATAGTCTTCCGCTGATTAGTTAAATATGTTGATTGAGTGAGTGTGATGAGGCCAAATGGTTCGCTTGGGGACTAACAATAGTCTTTGAGTGTATGCCACATTTAGGGTACCCCCTAGGGCGTGATAAACTTGGTATCAGAGCAAAAAGTTCAAGTGTCCTAGGG